>OZ010796.1:48468105-49668105 GCA_963932465.1 Maratus speciosus | reverse complement strand
TTATGGCCATTTTTTTTCCCATTCTGACCAGAAAATCAGAGTTCTAACTTTTTGCGACTGCTGTTTCATCTTCACCTAACACTTCTTTTATAATGGCTGTTTCATAATAATATAAGCCATCAGTCCATCAGAAGAAAATAACTCGGTGAAAGCGGAAACTCGGTTAAGCAGGACTCGGATAATCGGGACTCTAACTGTATATTTTATTTTTAAAATGATCTTTAGAATATTTTTGTTGGTGTTTAGAGAGGAGTAATGACCCCCGTGACCTCCCCCTTGGATCCGCCATTGTAGATTACGTAGTTCAGTATTACATATTTTAAGATTACATGTTTTAAATTTTTAAATAAGTCGGCTATTAGAAAATTAGTAAAATTCTCTTTGTAAATATACTTTGTGGAAGAGGGGGGTGGCGCCAAAATCCATGCTTGCCCCGGGTGTAAAAAAGGTTAGTTTCGGCCCTAGGCGAAGAGAGCGCCAAATGGAAATTTTGTTTGTCGTTTGATAGAAAAATGTATATATATATGGAATTTTGATAAAATTGTTTTGCAGTTAAAAAATCCAAACACGTAAAAATAACCAAAAGTAAAATTTAAAAAATATGCAACGAAAATAGAAAAAAAAAATCATTTAAAACTATTAAAATGCAAGCGAGAACGTTTTTTAAAGAACGCTCCCATAGGTTTAACATTAAGGTTGCAGTCAGGTGCGGCGCCAAAACTTGCCCTACGCGGGGGGGGGGGGGGGGGCATAGTATCCCGACAGGGGGGGGGGCGGATTAGAGTCCTGCGCCGGTCGGGCATATAATATATATATATATATATATATATATATATATATTTGGGTGGGGAGGGGAATGGGTAAAAAAGCGCAAATTTTCATGTTTTAATAAAAGATAATTAGTTTAACTCACGGATTATTTTGAGAGCATAGAATCCTGCGTGGTTTGGGTCATACCCGACCCGAACCTGTAAATTATATATCCACTCAGCCTGAACCAGTTTAAAAAAATTAGTTGGATTAATTGATCCTAATCTGACAAACTTCGACCCAGAACGGACAAGTTTCAATCCGAACCCAATCCCACCCCAAAACTGAAAAAATAAACACAAAAATCCACAATGGAATAATGGAAAAGTAGCCTACAATTGTATTTCTAGTATCTTATTACTGTATATTTTCTATGAAGAAAAACAATATTTCTGTATATGTGCTCCTTGATACCCAAGTAATATAATGTTTCATTTTTAAGTATATTTTGGAGAATATTTTGAGAAATCGGGTAGAATCGAACCCACCCACCAAAAGCAATTTAAGTTAACCCAACTCGAAAAATATAAGTCAATTCGAACTTCTCTGAAAAAATATTCAGTTTAGCCGGATCCGATTCAAACTATCAGTCGGGTTTAGTTTTGTTTGTCCAACTCGATACAGGGTAGATTCGAACCCGAAACGAGATCTGAGCGCGACAAAAAATTTCATCCTCCACATTCCGACCCGAACCTAAAATACTCGAACCTCTTAATTAAAAAAGAAAAAAGTATATATATATATATATATATATATATATATATATATATATATATATATATATATATATATATATATATATTCATATTGTAATGCAACTATGCAAAAGTAGTGCTAAAATGAATGCAAAAATGAATCAGAAAATAAGCAGTTTGGATTGGAATACACCCTTAAAGGTCGGCCTGAGCCGATACAATTTCTACAAAAAATTCAGATTTTTCTTATCATATAATTCCTTTAAAGAATACTGCATACATATTTATGGGATAATTATGCAGTACGTTTTAAAAGATGTGTTCGCAAGACAGAAAATAAACAATAGCAACATTAATGATTACTTAGATTCTTAGACGTTTCAACATTCAAATAAGGATTCATTAAAAAATTAATGTAGTTTAGAAAAAAAAGGTTAAAAAAAAAACAAATCTTTTGAAGCTGTATAGTAAAAAGTAGATTCGTGAAAATATTTCACTGGCCGTTATTAAGGGGGCTGGTCTCTCAGCTTCCGATTTTTCCCTCTCTAATGTAAAGTCTATGTACATTTGATGCATTCGTATATTTAAAATATCTCCTCGGGAAATTAATATTTTTAACTTCTATTTTTTGTGTGCACTTCCTAAAAGATGTCTCTTTTCTTAGTTCTCAAAATATTTCTAAAGTATAGAGTTAATTTTATATGAAGTGTTAAAATCGTACTCACAGTTCGCCCGCTTTTGACACATAAAATATTAAATTCAGCGTAGATTTTAGAAATATTTTGAAAACTAAGAAAAAAAAGAGATCCTTTAAGAAGAGTACACCGAAAAAAGATGTTAAAAATATGAATTCCCTCGAGAAGATATTTGAAATATACGAATACCTCAAAAGTCCATAGACTTAAAACATTACGGAGCAGAATTCCGAAGCTGAGTGACCAGCCCCCTTAAGGCTTTCCTCAAATCCAAAGGAGCTACTTTGACACATTTCGTAATCCACTTCTTCTCGGAAACTCATAAGATTGGCAGGTGTTCTTATTCAGAAACTAGTAATCGAATGACGTTTTTTGATAAAGGCAATATATCTTTGATAATGTCAAATTTAGCGTTTTGAATGAAATTTCAGGAAGCGACTGCATGGGAAAGGAAAAAAATATGCAGCCACGTGATAAGAATCTGTTATAACTCGACAAGTGATTTATTTATCCAAAAAATGGAAAATGCTATTAGATTCCAAATCCCTTCAGTGGCTTGTCAATTTTATACCTTCACAGTTAAAAATTAGTCAGAAAATGTGTCAAAGTTTTGAGTTGTTGAGCAGTGAATTTGAGAACCACCTTAAGGTATATTTCTAAAAAGTACGTTAACAGAAGTTCATTAAGGCTATTAATATTTTTACGAAACACATTGCCTACCCTACACATACTGAAAACAATTCTGGCCCTGCTCGACCATGTATAAAAAGAAATGCAAGCCTGATCTCAGACCAGCACAAATCTGCTAAAAAAAAATAAAATAAAAGAGCCCGGGTCAGACATCATGTAGCTCTCTGATGCCGATCTCTACATTGGACATGTTACATTTCTGTATTGATGTTGTCAAACTATCATTGGTTCGTGACGCACATTACATTTATACTTATTCTCGCGAAAGCCATATTCATTGAAAATAGCTCATTTTGTCGGCTTCGTTTAAATTTTTATATCTGGTCGCAGGCCTGCTAAATTTTTTTATCGGCCCGGCTGGCACGTGCAATTTTTTTACCGGACGGACCCGACCCGTTTATTTTGTTTATCGGCCCGTTGAAAAAATTGTCTTAATTCTGCTCGTTTGGCCCGTGTCGACCTCTAGGCTGAACTACATAATTAGTTTTGTCAAATAACGAAATCTAAACAATCCGAAAAAAATTCCGCTTTATACAGGTTTCCATCATAGAAAGTATAATTGTCGGTATTCTTTATTTTGGAAATATCGAGGGGAACATGCAATATTTTTCATTGAAAATAGGATTCCGTTATAGACAGATTTCATTTTCACATTTTTTACGGTAGTTGTAAAAATACCGAGAAAAATGCAAACAAAGGCGAAGTATACTCGTATTAAAAAAAAAAAAAAAAAAAAAAAAAAAAAGGCTACGAAAAAGTAAAAACGCACAACGGTAGCTATCGACTCATTGACTTCACGTATCATTTATGAAAAAAAAAAAATAAAAATTCAAGTGAGAATTCTGAAAAGAACACCCCCATAGGTTTAACATTAGCGTGCGAGTGTTTTTCAACCCTTTCCGTCACTCTGACAAACTTAAATGCTAATGTTAAACCTATAGGAGCAATCTTTACAGATTTCTCGAAATATTTTAAAATTTACTGTTAAATTATCGTACACAAAATAATTTCTTTTGTATACGATTCCCGAGGTCGATACCCATTGTCGTGTTTGTTTCAATTTTGATTAGTTTTTTTAAATGAGGATAATTTTATTTTCAGAACCGGTTCCAAAAATGAAAGCGTTTGCATATGAAAAAACTAATTAAAATCGAAATGCACAACGATGGGTATCTATCGAATCGTCCTCGGGTATTCTATGCAAAAACAAATCCTTTAAAAATATTAAAATATAAGCAAGAAATGTATAAAGATTTCTTCCATATGTTTAACATTAGAGTTGAGTTTCTTTGTGTAACTAGTCACGCAAAGAAGCTGGAACGCTGATGTTAAACCTATGGGATTGCTCTATTGAAAATCTCTCTTTCTTTTAAATGTTTTATTTTTCTGCCTTGGAATGGCTGAGGTTGGTTAACAGTATTTACTTTTTCGATTTTAGTTGCATATATATATATATATATATATATTCAAATTTATTATATATATATGTTATTTGTCACTTTCAGAACAGATTGCGAAAAATAAATCTTCTAAAATCGAAAACGTACAAACTAGAAACATTAAAGATCAATCTCAGATAAACTAAGAAAACAAAATTATTTAAAGATATTAAAATGCAAGTGAGAAATTTGAAAAGAACGCTCTCACAGATTTAACATTAGCTTGCGAGTTTCTTCGCGTGCCAAGTGTAAGATTATATGAACTCAAAAACCAGATTTTTTTTGCCATGTTTATTCGATTAAATATGGAAAAGTTGTATCCTGTATAATAAGCAGTTAAGTTGTCTATTGTTAAGTTCGGTTAAGTTCTTGGCATTTGTTTGACGCTTGGTTACTTTTTATGGCTTGGTTCGGCAGACAATTCCGAAGCCAGGAAATTTTTTCGGAATAGGTCCAAACCTTGTCATATATACAAAAAAAAAAAAAAAAAACCCTATGAAAACAGAACCTGTATACAATGTAATCTTAAACAGAAAAATTCATTGTCCCGATTGAAGAGTTACTAAACTTGCAAATATAACTTATAAAAGGGAAACCTGTATAAAACGATTTTTTTAGATATCTTACGATTTTTTTTTTTTTTCACAAAGGAAGATTTTCGTGGTCCATTCTCAACGTTTACCTCTAAAGACGAAAAAATGTCTCAAACAGAATTTTTTTAACTGCCCCTTGCTATTCCTTTAACACAGACTTTCTTTTACACACATAAAATATTTTACATACGCAAACATGCATGCACACACACACACACATATATATATATTAGAATATTTGTGTAATAACAGAATTTTAATAAACTTTAAGATTGTATTTCCTTATTTATACTTTACAAAATAGCTTATGAAGATAAAGAGTAAGACCAATCTCTGTAATTGAATGTATTACTAAAATAACTTTGTAGATTAGAAAAGGATTTTAGAATCTCTATAATATAAAAAGGCTGAGTATATACACCGTTAAAAAAAAAAGTTTTCTACGGAAATAAAATGTAAATAAGGGTTAAATAACCTAGATTGTTTCTTAGTAGTAACATACCATGTATTTCAGCATTTAACACACAGCTCAAACATAAATCCAGAATATTTGTTAATGCAAATGTTACTTATTATTGTGGCATAACTATTTCAGTTATTTATTAAATAACATTTCTGTGTGTAAATATGTTTATTTGAGCTTTGCGATATTTGCTAGAATATACAGCATATACAAGTATGCTCCCCAAATGTGTATACTTTAAAGTAGAAAACGACAACTGTTTTAGAAGATATTGCAAAAGAGAAACTGTTTATATATTATAAGCTTTTATTTAACTTAAAACTTCATTCCCCTATACATATACACTGTATACTCTAACCCTGTGAAAAATGAACCTGTCTATAACGGAATCTTGCCTTAAATGAAAATGAAATAAATACCATACTATTATGAAAGCTAAGTCGAAAACCTGACAAAAACTAAATTTTTTACCAATCTTTACGGTAGTCAACAGATTTGACTGGATTTGACTGTATGCATATGATTTATTCAGTAAACTCGTACCTCATTCGGGAAGAGCATCCAGACCCCCCCCCCCCCACACACACACACACACACACTTCCTTGCCTAAAGCTCTGTGTGTGTAACAAAAGAAAATTTTATCAAAGTCATCTTTTGACAAAGATTCTACGATTTTAAACAGATCATAAAACTTCAGAAAATTCGCCTCCTGTTTCTTGTTTGCTGATTGACAAAAAATTTCACAGAGTTGAAATAATATATCGATCATTTACTTCAACATCAGAACTAAAAAATCGCGATTTTTGAATTATGACGTTGTTGCAACAAAGAGCGTTATCAGCATGTTTTAGAACAGAATAATCACATTCGGGTTTTTACAGGTATTTTGAAATTCGCAACTTCGAACAAACCATCGCAATAACTAACAAGTTCAATAAAACTTCACAATAACTAGTCCAACAATGACATTACTTTTTTCTATTTCAAG
Source organism: Maratus speciosus (assembly GCA_963932465.1). Lineage (NCBI taxonomy): Eukaryota > Metazoa > Arthropoda > Arachnida > Araneae > Salticidae > Maratus > Maratus speciosus. Next base: position 49,661,731 of record OZ010796.1, on the reverse strand, counting down.
TAGGAGATTTAAATCTATTGGTGATAATTCTCGATATAGAATTATAAAATAAATTAAGATTCACCAAATTATGTTAAGTGTGCCGCTTTTGTATTCATGTAAACTCATTTTTTTTACCAGGGCCGAAACTAGCCTTTTTTGAGCCCGGAACAAATATGGATTTTGACGCCCACCCCCCTCCTCACGCACAATAAAAGTTGTCGACCGCAGATACCCTATGCAAAAGAAAAAAAATTCTTTAAAAATAAAAATCATTTAATAATAATTAAAATGCTACAAGGAAATATGTAAACAACGCTCCCATAGGATTAACATTAGCTTGAGAGTTAAGAGCTTACACTATTCACGCGAAGAAACTGGACCGCTAATGTTAAACCTATGACAGCTTTCTTTTAAAAATTTCTCACTTGCATATTAATAGTTTCAAATGATTTTATTTTCTTCTGTAAATAGCTGAGAATGAATTCTACAAGGGCTACAATTACTCTACCAGGGAGCCAACCAAAAAATGGCAAATGCATGAACCCCTGGCAGAAGAAACCCCTCCGACAATCAGCCAAGAAAACTGACCCAGAAAATGGCGACACATATATTGAAACACAGTCGGCCCCGCTTAATTGCATACAGTTGGTTCCACTGAATTGTATGCATTTAAGCGGGTTATGCGTTTAAGCGAGGACAGCAATTAATGTTAGCAGTATACGTTATCAATTGATTATATACCACAGATATGATAAATATTAATGAACATCATTTACCTAATAATTTAAAAAATATTCTTTTAATAATTTAGATTTTAATTATTAATTTTAAATAATTTATTATTACTCTCTATATAACAATATATGGAATAAGGTATAATGTATTATTACACTATTTACGTTACATGGTTTAATTTTTCATTATAATGTATGTAAAATTAAAATGAAAGTAAAAAAAAAAAAAAAAAATGTTTTAAATTATACCTTTGAAAATAAATAAATTCTACATAAATTCATTTTATTTTCCAATTATTTGTCAATTTATCACTTTTTTTTTCTTGTTGTTGTTGCCTACACAAAAAATCTTTTAGGGAAATTTGTTTTTTCCTACCTCGGATACTGTATTTCTCAATTTTTCCGGCGCTAAATATTGTTCCTTTATTCTCTTGACCATCCCGATTGTATTTTCCCCCGATTCCAGGATTTTCCAAAAAGTACCCCCAGCATATTGAGCCACTGCATGTACGACAAGCTTTAAAAGACATGAAAAACATAATTGTCCAAATTCAACACTCCTATGCGTTTCCTAGAATTTAGATAATAAAGTCTTCTTTCACGACGGTTTCTGTTCTTCGATCGTAGATATAACAAACCATTGTTACAACAACAAAAAGTTCTTCCTTTCTTCCCATTCATCACTATAACAGGAATTTATAAAATGCGGATTACTAGATTGGAGATATTTATGTAATTAACCGGGGATTGTTATGCGATAAAACGAGTATATTTAACATTAACCTTATGGGGAGCGTTTTTGTTCTACGGCATTCTATGCATATAAGCGGGGTATGCAATTATCCGTTACCCGATTAAGTGGGACCGACTGTATTACGAAAACTATGGCATCCAAGCACCATAGATAAAAGTATAAGAAACAGCAATTATAGTCATTTACAAGCATATGACTTATAAGTAAACACAAAATCATAAAGAAAACAGAATAAAAACAGAAAGTATAGACATATACAAAAATAACACATGACTTCTATGTAAACACAAAAATTAAAATAAAAACAAAATGAAAACAGTGTTTAAAGTTATTTACAAATACGAAAGGCTTAGGAATGAGGAAAATAATAAAGTTCAATAAAAGTTCACGAAGATAAACAGGCAGAAACACCGTAGAAAAAAAGATTCTTTAAAAGCGATATTTGATGAAAGAGTAGAGTTTATTAAATTCATTGTATAGGATGCAGAGTTTTTTATAATTTGATTTGGATAACAAAACGTTCTGAAGATTCCAGTTCAATGTTCTATTGCGGACAAAATTAAAACAAAAAAGCATTAAAGGACATTTGCCGAAGATGTAATGTTTGAAAACCAATGATTGAATTCTAACCGGGTTAGTGTTTAATTTTTCGATTTTGGTTGCAGATTTTTTTTTTCTTTTTTTTTATAAAGTTACTTTCAGTTTCACAAATTTGAAAAGAACGCTCCCATAGGTTTAACATTAGCTTGCGAGTTACTTTGTCTTTAATGTATATATATATATATAATATACATACATTTTTGTATGAAAGGAAAAATAAAATCTTCATTTGGCGCCCCCACCCCTTTCCTCGCCTTTCGTTCTGACGCTTGGGGCACATGACCCCTCTGCATCCCCCTAGTTTCGGCCCTGTTTTTTACTGTAAGTTTTAGCAACATTGGTCCCACCAAATTCTCCGTTGATGAAGTTTTACACTTTATCTAGTTACAATAACATCTCTCAAAACGGAATTACTAGAGATCGGAAAAATACCGTTTTAAACAGGTATCCGCTTTAGCCAGAGTATTTCTGTGATTATCCTTTCGTAATCGGGATCATGAAATGTTTCTGTTTTTAATTTTTCACAGGCTTTACTGCTACAAAGAAGGAATCGCAAAGGTCTGGATAAATGTTCCATTTTACATAGATTTTTATGTTAGCGGGTATAAATTGTACAGTGTTAATTTCGTCAAACTTTAAATTTTTTTCCATTTATGGCACGCTTCGTTACAGACATGTTCTAATGTCTTAGATTTAACTATAGTACATTTATGCTCTCAAGCGGTTATTATCAGTGACGGATCCAAGGGGAAGGAGACGGGGGTCATGACCCCCCCCCCTCGTAAACAACAGAAAAATGCTAAAAGTTATTAAAAAATAAAATACATCTTAAATTCTTTCAATCCCCCTCCTCCGAAATTTGTTCAACAATGCGAATCTCTCTGACTCTTTAAACCTCTACTCAAATCAAAATTAGGTAATTTCTGATACATCCGTGAAAATATTACTAATCTCAAGAAATTTGAAAGTGCACTTATTCGGAAACTATGTGATCGAAACTGTTTTCCATTTTTCAATAAAAGCGAAGAATCTTATCAAAAATTCCATAAAATTTGGCATTTTAAACTAAATTTCCGGACGCGAATGCAAATTGCTCTCTCATGATGACATTTCTGTGGCTCTCAAGTCCTAAAAATTGACTTAAAATGCTAACTTGACAACATTTCTGAATCATTCTTCGCATTTATAAGAAAATGGGAAATGCTACGATTTCTTGGTATCTCAATGAAATCTATATATATATATTAACGAATACTACTGCAAATATTTTGTATTTAGGAATGAAAATGATTTCGCGAAAGTATCAGAAAAATCGTCAGTTTTAATTTGAGAATGCCCTTCAATATAAAAATTGATCATGAAGTGGTGTAAACCCCCCCCCCCCCACACACACACACACAAAAAAAAAGAGCCATGACCCCCTCTAAATTGAGTGCTGGATCCACCCTTGGTTATTATAGAGAGGATAAATTTTAGAGAATACATGTGAAAACGTATATAATGGAATCCTGTATTAAACGGAAAAAATAATGGTTCTGGCGAAAGAAACACTTTAAAATTATACCTGCTAAAACGAAAAATTTCGGAATTTTTGCCGTTTTAGCAGATGTTACTACTTTTTTATTCATGATTTAGTGTACGAACCCATCGTTAGGGGGGGGGGGGGGGGTAACATTCCGACCCCACCCCCTTGGCTACGACACTGTCGGCAGAACGGTGATAGGCAAATGACCGTCCTGCTTGATACTATTTTCTTATTTTGGACAAATCTAAAAAGTTAACATGTAAAAAAAAGAAAAAAAATTGCCGTTTTAGCAGAAGTTACTACTTTTGTTATTCATGATTTAGTGTACGGGCCTATCGTTAGAGGGGACATTCCGACCCCACCCCCTTGGCTAAGCCACTGTCGGCAGAACGGTGATAGGCAAATCACCGTCCTGCTTGATACTATTTTCTTATTTTTGACAAATCTAAAATGTTAACATGTAAAACTAGTATGTTGTGGCCATCACAAAACTTTCTTCTATATAAATCACGTCAATTAAATCATTTAAATAGTAAAATAAATTACATCAATTTATTCATTTAAAAGTATACCTGAATTTGAAATTTGATGAAAATTCGTGCATTAGTTATTGAAATAGAGCTGTAGGAGAAATTTTGAAAAATGTAGCATAGCAGTGCCACCTGTTGAGCGATTTGCACCAAAACACAAACAGTACTAATTCATATACCGGAATCGTAAACCGGAATCGCCAAAACACAAACAGTACTAATTCGTATACCGGAATCTGAAGTTGGATGAAAATCCGTGTATTAGTTCTGGAGCTAAAGCTACTGTGGAAATCACAAAAAATGCAGCACAGCAGCGCCACCTGTTGAACGATTTACACCAAAAGGTACGAAACATCAATTCATATCAAGAACTAACTGAATCTGAAATTTGATGAAAATCCGTACATTAGTTCTGGACATTGAGCTATTGTGGAAGTCGAGAAAAACGCTGCATAGCAGCGCCACCTGTTGAGCGATTTACAGCAAAACATAAACAGCACTAATTCATATCCAGGTATACCTGAATCTGAAGTTTGTTGAAAACCCGAGCATAAGTTCTTGAGATAGAGCTATCGCAGAAATCACAAAAAATGCAGCATAGCAGCGCCACCTGTTGAGCGATTTACACCACAAGGTGCAAAACGTCAACTTATGTCAAGCACTAACAGAATCTGAAGTTTGATGAAAATACGTGCATTATTTCTTGAGATAGAGCTATTACGATAATCGTGTAAATGCTGCAAAATGCAGCATAGCAGCGCCATCTGTTGGGCGATTTGCACCAAAACGTTACCAGCACCATTTCATATCAAGGATTAACTAAATCTGAAGTTTGATGAAAATCCGTGCATTAGTTCTTGAGATAGAGCTAGTGCATAAATCGCGGGAAATGCAGCATAGCAGCGCCACCTGTTGAGCGATTTACACCAAAAACTAATCAGCATCAATTTGTATTAGGGACTAACTTAATATAAATTTTTATTAAATTCCGTGCATTAGTTCTTGAGATAGAGCGCCCACAAAATTTGTGTCACATACACACAGACAGACAGACTCACAGAGTCACAGACAGACATTTTGTAAAAACATGTTTTTTGGAATCCCTGACCCCTAAAACGTGTAAATCCGTCGAAAACCGAAAGTCGAAAATTTTCATGAATCCAATACTTTCTTCTTGTAAAGATAGAAGAAAGTAAAAAGAAAAAAAAGATTGCCTTTTTAGCAGAAGTTACTACTTTTATTATTCATGATTTAGTGTACGGACTCATCGTTAGAGGGGGACATTCCGACACCACCCCCTTGGCTACGCCACAGTCGGCAGAACGGTGATAAGAAAATCACCGTCCTGCTTGATACTATTTTCTTATTTTGGACAAATCTAAAAAGTTGACATGTAAAAAAAATATAAAAAAAATTGCCGTTTTAGCACAAGTTACTACTTTTATTATTCATGATTTAGTGTACGGGCCCATCGTTAGAGGGGGACATTCCGACCCCACCCCCTTGGCTACGCCACTGTCGGTAGAACGGTGATAGGAAAATCACCGTCCTGCTTGATACTATTTTCTCCTTTTTAACAAATCTAAAAAGTTAACATGTAAAAAAAATAAAAAAAAATTGCCGTTTTAGCAGAAGTTACTACTTTTGTTATTCATGATTTAGTGTACGAACCTATCGTTAGAGGGGACATTCCGACCCCACCCGCTTGGCTAAGCCACTGTCGGCAGAACGGTGATAGGCAAATCACCGTCCTGCTTCATACTATTTTCTTATTTTTGACAAATCTAAAATGTTAACATGTAAAAAAAAAAAAAAAAAAAGATTGCCTTTTTAGCAGAAGTTACTACTTTTATTATTCATGATTTAGTGTACGGACTCATCGTTAGAGGGGGACATTCCGACCCCACCCCCTTGGCTACGCCACAGTCGGCAGAACGGTGATAAGAAAATCACCGTCCTGCTTGATACTATTTTCTTATTTTGGACAAATCTAAAAAGTTGACATGTAAAAAAAATAAAAAAAAATTGCCATTTTAGCACAAGTTACTACTTTTATTATTCATGATTTAGTGTACGGGCCCATCGTTAGAGGGGGACATTCCGACCCCACCCCCTTGGCTACGCCACTGTCGGCAGAACGGTGATAGGAAAATCACCTTCCTGCTTGATACTATTTTCTTATTTTTAACAAATCTAAAAAGTTAACATGTAAAAAAAATAAAAAAAATTGCCGTTTTAACAGAAGTTACTACTTTTATTATTCATGATTTAGTGTACGGACCTATCGTTAGGGGGGACATTCCGACCCCATCCCCCTTGGCTAAGCCACTGTCGGCAGAACGGTGATAGGCAAATCACCGTCCCGCTTGATACTATTTTCTTATTTTGGACAAATCTAAAAAGTTAACATGTAAAAAAAAGAAAAAAAAATTGCTGTTTTAGCAGAAGTTACTACTTTTATTATTCATGATTTAGTGTACGAGCCCATCGTTTGGGGTGAGATTCAGACCCCACCCCCCTTAGCTACGCCACTGTCGGCAGAACAGTGATAGGTAAATCACCGTCCTGCTTGATACTTATTTCTTATTTTGGACAAATCTTAAAAAAAAAAAAAAAAAAAAAAAAAAAAAAAAAAAAAAAAAAAAAAAAACAGATGTTTGGAAGACAGTAAAATCGAGTAAAACTGTTAAATCATAAATTTTAGCAATTTAATCACGTATTTCCAAGTGAAATCAACTGTAATCAAGTGTAATCAGCTGTAATCTAGGTGTAATCAGGTATAATCACATGTAATCTAGGTGTAATCAGGTATAATCACATGTAATCATAGTAATCCGCTGAATCAGCTGTAATCAAGGTGATTCCGTAATCTCGTACACGATTTCTCCCATGGACTTTACCCATGTGACGTCAGCCGCAGGTAAGCAGAAGAAAAACACCAATAGGCGTGAAGAACGTTTGAACATCGCTCCCCCTTCGTCCAATAAACAGTCTTTTTCGGAGAGTTTTTCCCCGCAGAGGCGTGGCTGTTGCCATTCGTGGGTAAAGTCCATTGAGAGACCCCTCGAGAAACGCCGACGCAAGAAAGTTTCAGTGGGAACCAGAGGAGAAAAACCGGTTTGGCGCGTTTTCCCTGCCCACCATCACGTGACGGTGGGTAGTGATCCCGGCGTCAAGAAAGGGTTGCTATTTCTGAGTCCAGTTATATGAGACGTCTATGGTCAAAATGCTCTATTGGGCGAAGGGGAAGCAGTGTTAAAATGTTCTTCATGCCTATTGGTGTTCTTCTTCTGTTTACCCGCGGCTGACGTCACATGGGTAAAGTCCATAGTTGACATAGTTCATCAAGATAGATCAGCATAGTTGAAAAGTGTTTACCAACTGGGTTTGCCATGTATGTTTGTGGGATTTACTATGGAATGCTCGTTATTGAAAATAAATGTGTAGCACTTACGATTCATTTACAGGGACACTCAAAAGAATTCCCATTCATAGAGTCTGTGGTGGAAAAATCGTTTGCAGTGTATTTTATTTTTAATGATATTACATTATTTTAAACATATTGAAATTTACATATATATGAGGTGTACAGCAAGGCGTTAATTGTAGAACAGGGTGTGCATAGAATTTATCGTTCATTTACAGGGACACACAAAAGAATTTGACTAGAGTACTCCTTGATCTTGAATAATAATTGCTGAAAGTACGTTTTCAATTGTGGTACGCGTTTTTAAATTCAAATATATATGTATTTTTCTGGCATATTACTTGGTGTGTATAAATTCTATAGAATATACAGGGTGTCCGGTCTCAACGGTGTCCAATGGCTAATTCCTAAACCGTTAGTCGTAGACATATAGTTCCAATTACAAAAACGTTTTAAATAAGGTAAAGAAATATTTTAAAAGCGATTTGGGTCAATAAAAATATTTCTTAAAAAATTACGAAATTTAAATTTTTATACGGTCCCCCGGTCCTATAAGTTATATTTAGTAAAATTTTCCTTTTACACTGACAAGTAATACAAAAAAAGTCCCATTCATATAACACTAAAATTGAGCGAGTTATGAAACTTTATAAATACATGACTTATGCCACTTTTCTACTCTGAAAACAAATGAGTTCGGCTTGGCTATGAGGGATCATATACCAAGTGTTTAAAGTATTCGAAGATCTTACTTCATGTGTATCTGCGCTTTGAAAAAAAATCCCTACAAGTATTATGATTAAGTCTCAAATTGGCTAAAATAACATATGTTTTATTTTGTCAGGATTTGAGACTGTTTCTCTTATGATTTCTTTTAGCAAAAATTATGTTTTTTTATAAGTTTTTATGTTACTTCAACGATCATATGTATGTTTTTCCAGTTCAAAATTTGTACTCGAACTTTAACTAACTTTCAAATATCCGATCGAGATTACATTTTACATATTGGCGCAAATCCGATAACAATCTAATATTATTATGATTTTCGGTGGTTACCATTTATACTTATTTTACAGGATAACACAAAAAATTGCGGATAGATTACCGCCTAGAAGTTTAAGAAAAAGTTCTAGATTAGGTAATACAAGACTGCGATTGTTTTTTTTTTTTTTTTTTTTTTTTTTTATCTTTTATGTATTTTTTAGCACTGAATCCAAAAATTATCCTAATTTTTAACCATCATGTCAGGATATTTCGTAAATCATAAATTGTCAAAGTGAAAGAATAACAAAAATCGGATACTATAAAGTAGAGTAGATGGCTGTGTTTTTTAACTTTTGATAATTGATTTTTACGTAGTACTTTTTAGTGCTGAATCTGAAAATGACCTGCATATTTAACCCTCACGTTAGAATATTTTTGCAAATCGTAAATGTGTAAGTTAAAATATAGCGAAAATCTCATACTATAAAACATATCTGTAAAACATTTTTTATTTTATGTTATTTTATTCAATAATTTATTCAATGTTTTTGCTTATCCTGAGACTCTTACACCTAAACAGCTGAGTGGTCCGAAGAGATGGGAGAGGAAGTTCAATTTTAACTTTGAAATTTGCAATTTGAAAAAATCCTGATGTGATGGTTAAAAAAGAAGGTCGATTTCGGATTCAGCGGTACATAATACATAAGAATCAATTATCAAAAGCTAAAAAGCATGACATAACCCAACTTTTGCAGGCTAGTGCAATCTAATAACATTTTAAAATACGTATCATTTTATAAAGAATTGAGGCTGTTAATTTAGCATCATTTTATTTAACAAAAATTCTGTTTTTTCTTTCTTCTTAAATGTTTATTACAAATTGTATATTTTGCATTAATATTTCAGAATGATTAAAGATTTCAAATTTATATTGCAATGTTAATTTTACTCTCAATCGTTTTTTTTTTTTTTAATATATCTGACGAAATAATAATTTCGACTAAATTTGTGAATGACCCCAATTTGCGGCAAAAAATATGCTCCAACTTTAAACAGCTATTACTCGGTCTATTTTAATCGTAGAATAACGGGACTTGTTTTGTATTACTTGTCAGTGTAAAAGGAAAATTTTACTAAATATAACTTATAGGACCGGGGGACCGTATAAAAATTTAAATTTCGTAATTTTTAAAGAAATGTTTTTATTGACCCAAATCGCTTTTAAAATATTTCTTTACCTGATTTAAAACATTTTTGTAATTGGAACTATATGTCTACGACTAACGGTTTAGGAATTAGCCATTGGACACCGTTGAGACCGGACACCCTGTATACTGGGCTGTACAAAAGATCCCATTCACGGAAAGTTTTAAAGGGGATTTTTCAACCGTGTTAAGGGTCCTGTCCCTGCCGGCGAAGACACTCACGAGCTAATGCTAATCCTATGGGGAGGGATTTTTCTAATATTTCGTTTGCATTTCGACATTTTTAAATAATTTTTTTTTGCATTGGATAGCCGAGGTACAGTCGTGGAAAAAAAAAGTAAACACCCCCTACTAACTCCTCAACAAATTATCGTAGAAGAAAGTTACTGATACCAAACGATTGGAAATAAAGTCTACTTTTAAATGATGTATATAAAATTTGCTTAGGGTACCATCTACATATTAAAACGGACCATAATTTTGTTTTTTTCAATAGCAGTACCCAATACTGACAGCATAAATGAACTCTACACCCTTCAATTAGCCTAAAAACGAATTTTTATGCAATTCGTACCATAAGTTTCCGAGAAATTAATTATTTTAAAACGAATGTATTTTAAGGGCCGTATCCAAATTGAAGTCCCGTACTGGATTGTTAACCGAGAGAGCCCCTTCCTTGATCAAGGCACCTTAATCGCCACTCAAGGAGTCAATGAAGTGTGTTAGATTACAGTACAGCAGAATAAATTTCAAAATGTCTACTCACTTCCATGATGGAAGTGAGTAATCATTTAAGATAGACGGCCCCTTAAACCATCATTTTGGCGTTTTTTAAGCATAATTTGAAAACTACTTGGAAGAAAAATGTGAAATTTTTGATTTTCCATAAAGCAGAACTTAATAAATCTAAATCCATCAAAAAAATGGTAGCTTGCAATTCATAATTTTTTCGAATATTAATTTCATAATTCATATCATAAAATTATAAAAATTGCAAATTCAGCTTATTTATGTTTGGGTATATTAGTATTATTACTACAAAAAAAAAAATTAGCACATTAGGAGCATAATTTCGGGAGATATAAATAAAAATATGAAAATGTAATTTAACATTAGAAGCACTAAATTTTGAATGTTTATAATTCAAAAACTTATCATTCAAATAACTTGAAATTTGGTGTCTAGGCATAGTTTGAACCGAAGATTTGAAATATCTCGTTAAACTTGGGTATTGCCATTGAAAGAAATGAAGTTTGGATTAGTTTTAATATGTAGATGACCTCCTAAGAAAATTTTATATACATCATTTAAAAGTAGACTTTATTTCCAATCGTTCGGTAGCAGTAACTTTCTTCTACGATGATTTGTTGAGGAGTTACCCTCATAGCATGCATAGTCACAGTGACGTCATTGTGACGTCACTGTAAGTCACTGTGGTCACGTCACAACTGTGACCAAAATGCCACCACTCAGCGATGTCACACTGTGACTGATATGTGAACTTCTTAGAAAACTTTTAAAAATTATAAAAATTCTTCAAAACATGTTACTTACTGTAAAAGATAATTTTCTGTCAATTAAAAAAAATTGTGACGTCACTGTTATGTCATTACATGTAACGTACGTCTCATTATATGACAAAAAAACCCTACCATATACTCACAGTGTAACTCGCAGTGTAAACTCGCAATAAAACAAAACATATGTTAAGATTAAAAGTTTCCACATCAAACAATAAAAATAATTCAGTGTTTGTTTCCGACTAATATTTCACAACAAAATTAAAAACTTCACCAAAAATGTACATAAATAAAACACACAAATTTAATAGACATGTAATCAAACTGCTCGCTTAGACTACTAAAACTTTTTGAATTAAAAAAAACTGTTGTAGGTAGTAAAATATTTTACGATATTTACGACTATTAACTCTTGGAATGTTGCTAATATGAAAGTATAGCTATTGAATTTTAAAACTTTATTTGAATACATAATTGATATTTTTCATATAAAAATGTTTTTTGGTGTTATTAGTGGTCAATCTAGAAAAATGTATTAACTGTAGAGATTTCAATAATAAGAAAATGTTTTCTTCCTGTATTCTATAATCCGGGAAAATGGTTTTTATTTATAAATTATTGTATGTATAAATTGTGTGTGGGTATGGGAAGGGACGGAGTTTTGTAATAAAGCAATGCTTTATTATAAGAAATAAAAACACTTGCATATTTTCAGTAATAAATTTTTCTGCTAGTGTTTAATTATTTTAAGTTATTCTTAAAAAATAAATTTGGCTACTTGTTTCACATTTTTTAAATAAATTTAACTTTTTCCGAATATAAAATAAAATACAGTAAAACCACTTTAAAGCGACCACGTTCCGTTCAAATAAAAATTGGTCGCTCCGGGAGGTGGTCTCTTAATAGAGGTCACGTTTAAATCTAGATTTTAATTGTTAAAAAAAGGTAACAATTAATGTTACTAAAATTTATTTTTCACATTTTGAAAAAATATGAAAATTTAGGTTTCAAAACAAAAGTTAATTACATAAGTTAATTACTGCAGAGTATAAAAAATGAATATATTGACGTTTTTTGTGATTTTACGGTTTTACCTTTTATAGATTTTATTTCCAAGTCCTTTCGAAGTTCAGTAAATAAATGCATTTGTTTTTCCTTTTTTGGACGGGAGCAAATAATGACGATTTCATTAATTTATCTATTTTTTTTAGAGTTTCTTGACAGAATAGTGCACGGCAGTTTATTGACCGCCATTCTTAATTTGTCGTCAGAGTTAAATTCATTGCCTAAAGAGGCACAAAGGTGTTTAAACACTTAAAAGTTATCGGAATAAAATATTAAAAAAAAAATTCTAAACTAACTTTAGAAGTTTGATGAATAATGCGCTCTCAGGAATTAATTTTCTAATAAAACTTTCTTCAAGCGACCAGGAAAAAGCGGAATTTATTTCATTTACTTCAAAGAAATTGGTCGCTCATGGAGGGAGTTCAACTTAAATGGTCTCTGAATGGAGGTAAAATTAGTATTGAGCCTATGGGAATAAATTTCCTTCTATGACAAAATGGTCGTTGAGGGAGGTGGTCGCTTAATGGAGGTGGTTGCACAGGGAGGTTTCACTGTATACAAAATATATGTAAAACTCATGGCGTAATTAATTATTCATATTTTTTTTTTGTTTTGCAAAACTTAAATAGCTTTACAAAACTTAAAACTTGAACTATTTTGAAACACATAAAAAAAAGTTAAATGCATCAAAAAATTCTTCAAACAAGAAATTTTAATTGGAAGTAAGTTTATAAAAATATTATATCATATAAATGTATAAAAACGGAAAAGCCATCTGTTCTTGCTTTGATAAACAAAACAGTGCTAACCGCAGACGATAAAACTATTAAAAACAACATATTGCGTTTAACCTTTGGAACAGGCAGATGGAGTTTTTTGCTGGACAATAGGTAGCGTTATGAACATGCAGTCTGTCAGATAAAAACATTTAACCTAAAAAATTCATAGGAATAATCATCCCAAGGTCATACTTTAGACGAAAATATGAGTTCGAGATATTTACACTAGCTTTGGTGTGGTTTAAATGATTCCCATCATTGCTAGTGTATGTATTATTGACATATTTTCTACTGCCAAAATTTGTTCTTCCTAAAACATGGATTACATCGGAATTTAAAGAATGGCGTTAAGGGGAAAAAAGGTATGAAAAAATGTTTTATTCCAGAGTTTGCTTTTCTTTAAATTATAACGCTTTTAGTATTTTCTTATAAACATTTCATTAACCTAATACAGTTTAGTAGATTTATTATTTAATTTATTGAAATAAATAACTGTCTCAACAATTTTAATCAGATGATTAATATCAATTATATAAATTTATTTTAATCAGATTTGTTTTCTTTTAAAATATTATAGGTTAAAATCATATGTGTTCTCAAACTTTAAAATGACATATAAAAATATTATAATCAAAGTTTAACGTAATTAGCAAATATTTAAATGTATTTAACGTACTAAATAAAAAGGCCTTTTTATAGAATAAAATTTTTTGATTGTCTCAAACAATTTGCGTTGCACATTTTTATTTAAAAATGAATATATGTTCGGAAGAAAAGAAGATTGTTTATTCTATTTAGAAGAAATAGGAAATTTTTACATAATGGAGAAGTACTATTTAAAGGATATCATACATATGTAGTATTAAGAGTGAAAAATCAGTGTCAATGAGTATTATTCGATGTGAAAAAAGTTATAAAAAATTATAAAGAGATATCCTTAGCTGGTAAGAACTTTTCAGTTAGACATTATGACCGAAAAGCTTTGAAAGTAAACCGGTGTCTTAATTTGTTGACAAATATAGAAATTATGCAACCCAGTGAGAATTTAAATTTGGTTATATTGAAAGATTTTAATTTTTAAAACACATATCCATCTACTTGAATGAATGAAACTAAAATGTAAAATATATTTCATTATTTTTTTTCTAGACACTTTTAATATTTTACTTTTTGAATGATTTTATACGCATAAACTTCAAAATATCTATACTATACACTCTATTAGAAAACAGACTGATTAAAGGGGGCTTGTTATTTATGATTATCATCTAATCCTGTAAATAAAATAATAATAGTAATAATGAACCAATGTGTGCTTCTATTTTTTGCTTATGGTTTGAATTTTTATACTTTATTCACATAAAAATGACTATTTTACATTATTTTCATTATTTTTTATTTTACTGTGTCATATAAAAGTAAATATGATTACCTGCATTTGTAACAGACTGTATATATAAAATTTTCACCACACGCTATTCTAAAACCTTTATAACAAATTAAAAACGTCATCAAACATTGTTCATAAATAAAACACAAATTTAATAAACATGTAATCGAACTGCTCGCTTAAACTACTAAAACTATTAGAATATTAATAATAATTTAAAAAAAAACTGCTGTAGGTAGTAAAATCTTTGGCGATTTCTTCAACTATTAACTCTTGGATTGTTGCTTATATGAAAGTATCGCTATTGAATTTCAAAACTTTATTTGAATAAATAATTGATATTTTTCATATAAAAATGCTTTTGGTGTTATTAGTCAAATGCATTAAAAAGAGATGCTAGTTCATAAAAACAGAGCATGATCACAGAGCTTCATGAGTAAATGTAATATAGTAATGTGTTTCGTAATGCTATAAGAAAAAGTATATAATTTGTTAATATGATAAGTAAAGTGACATTACTTTTTAAGGATTTTATGAATTACAAATTGAAAAATACAATTAAATAACGACATGATTTAACAATATCTTGTATTTTCTGAAGAAATAAAGTTCTATAATTTTTGCAAGGTCTTGGACACACTGATTTAGGAATACTGTTGTATGAGGTAGTTTTTTAGAAGAAATTTCTGATTGCAACTAAAGGTGAATTTCACTTTAATAAAAAAGGATGTATTTCGCCCATTTTAAAAAGAGCAGGGTACTGCAACTTTAAAAAATGGCCTAGATTGAACAGTAAGTAATTGCAGAATTAATAAAAACAGCAAATAAATATAATTTAAGGTTGTATTCCGATCCAAACTGCTTATTTTCTAATTCATTTTAAAATTCATTTTTGCTCTCAAAAGTATCAAACTGGGAAAGTATCTTATTTAGAAACTACATAATGTGCCGTGCTTCTCAATTTTTTGATAAATGCAGAAAATACTGTATTAAACGCTGTCAAAGTTAGCGTTTTGAACCGAATTTTCCGAAGCGTGCAATCTGGGAATGAAAAAAAAGGGTCATACTGAGAAAATAATTGTTTGAAAATCAAATTCTAATTAATTGAGCTGAAAATGAAATCACACGGCACGTTAAACATGTCTTCAAAAATCACTCCTAGCAAGTTTCATGTTTTTACTTTTAAAAATGAGTCTGAAAATGTCTCAGAAAATTTCGAGCTGTTGAGGGTGGAAAAACATTTTTTCGAATATACCCTTAATTAGTGGCACAAACAACAAAACAAGCAAATATGGTTTCCAGCTCATCTTGCATTTGTACAAAGGAATATTACTATTAATCTCCGACGCTTTGGACGGAAGCAAAGATGACATTTTATGGAATGACGGAGATTCTTCGTACACCGATTCATATTACAATAGTGGTACTGCTACCTTCAGTGAAAGTGATTTATTATGAGAATTTTTTGTCAAAATTTTCACAAAGATTATTTGTAAATTTTACGTCTATGAAAATATTACTATAAAAAGAAAAATGGTATTTAATAAACAGCATATAGTTTGGAAACATATGATAAGTTACTAATTTTATTATAATGTGTTTTTTTATACCAGTAATGTTTTAGCATTAGAGTGTACAATATTGTGTAGTAGATTTCCCCGCATAATAGTCGCACTTAGACTTTCACAATGAAAAATTGGCAAAAAAGTGCGACTATTACGCGAGTAAATACTGTAGTTGTTAGCTCCAATTTGCTGTAAATTTATTATTGCAAAAGCAGAATGAGAAAATATTACCTAATTATTCTTTTACTCTCAAAAGTTTTTAATACTTGCTGTGATGTTTATAGAAAAGAAAGAATAACTTGATTGATTAAAGATGAATTTCGTAAAAGCATCGCGAAAAAATGCAAATTTCGTCAAAAGATCATGAAAAAAAGCGAATTTAATCTAAGATTAGCAAATTTTGTCAAAATATTGTAGAAAAAACGCGAATTTCGTCAATGGACCGCATAAAAGGCGAAATTTTTAAAATAAATCGCGCAAATAAGGTGAATTTTGTCAAACGATCGCGAAAAAAATTCTAAATTTCTTCAAAAGGTCGTGGAAAAAAACGTGAATTTCATCTAAGAATTGCAATTTCGTCAAGAGATTGAAAAAAAACGTGAATTTCGTCAAAGGATCGCGAAAAAATGCAAATTTCGTCAAAAGATCGTGGAAAAAACGAATTTCATCTAAGAATAGCAAATTTTGTCAAAAGATTGTAGAAAAAACGCGAATTTCATCAATGGACCGCATAAAAGGCGAAATTTTGTAAATAAATCGCGCAAATAAGGCAAATTTTGTCAAATGATCGCGAAAAAAATCTAAATATCTTCAAAAGGTGGTGGAAAAAAACGTAAATTTCATCTAAGAATCGCAATTCCGTCAAGAGATTGGAGAAAAACGTGAGTTTCGTCAAAGGATCGCGAAAAAATGCAAATTTCGTCAAAAGATCGAGGAAAAAAAGCGAATTTCATCTATCAAATTTTGTCAAAAGATTGTACAAAAAATGCGAATTTCATCAATGGACCACATAAAAGGCGAAATTTTGTAAATAAATCGCGCAAAAAAGGTGAATTTTGTCAAACGATCGCAAAAAAAATCTAAATTTCTTGAAATGGTCGTAGAAAAAAAACGTGAATTTCATCTAAGAATCGCAATTTCGTCAAGAGATTGAAGAAAAACGTGAATTTTGTGAATTTCAAAGCATAGTGAAAAAAAGCGAATTTCGTCAAATGATAGTAATAAAACATAAAATTTTGTCAATAAATCGTACAAATAAGGTGAATTTCGCCGAAGGATTTCGAAACAAAAACGTAAATTTCAATAAAGTATCGTGAAAAAAACATTCTGAAATTTTTCTGTGAACTTCAGAATTTTTTTTTACTCATAATCATTCCTGCTTTCATTGCCATGGTGCATTGATTGAACTCGAATAGCGATTTCATTTTTCAATAAATATATTGCATCTTAACGCTGTAACAACATTGTCATTGTAGTCACATATTCGTCACAAAGTTAATGACAAAATCGTCACAAATTACACAATTTTCACAAAATTGTCACAATGTGACTTCACAACATTGTCACTGTCGTCACAGAATCATCACAGTGTTAATGACAATTTCGTCACAAATGACACATATTTCACAAATTGGTCTCACCGTGACTTCACAAATTGGTCACAATGTGACGTCACAAATGAGCTCTAAAACGGCCATAACGACCTCACATTCTAGTCACTGTGACTTCACATCGACGTCACGTGACGTCACATCGACGGTCACAAAGTCACAGTGTGACTTCACAACGACGTCGCCGTAACGTCACCATGCCTTACGGGTAGTAGGGGGTGTTTACTTTTTTTCTTCCACGACTGTACGTCTCTACAGCGCACCTTGGTTACTTTTTCGATTTTGGTTGCAGATATTTTTTAGAATGACATTTTCATTTTCAGAACCGGTTTTGAAAATGAAAGTAACTTTATTAAAAATATCTGCGACCAAAATCGAAAAAGTAACCAAGGTGCACCGTAGAGACGGACCTCGGCTATCCAATGCAAAAAAAATTATTTAAAAATGTCGAAATGCAAACGAGATATTAGAAAAATCCCTCCCCATAGGATTAGCATTAGCTCGTGAGTGTCTTCGCCGGCAGGGACAGGACCCTTAAGCGTTTAACTGAATTAACTTTTAGCATGCTACATACACTGCTCAAAAAAATTAGGGGAGCAAGCAAAAAAGCGAAGAGAACAGTGCAAGACAGCCATGTATGGGCATAAAATGAATAGTACACGTGTATCAATGCATAACACAGAAAAAAAGACGCAAAAAAATTGTAAGGGAGCTTTTATTTTTTGAAAAGATGAAAAGAACATGAAAAGATGGTTTGGGGCAACAATTCGGCTTCATGTAAATGATAAAAAAAAGTATTGTTTAAAAATGATGCAAGATTTTTAATATGGCGTGTGGTCTCTTCGAACAGCTAAGACTGCTGCACACCTGTTTTCCATGAATGTGATGAGGTTATCGATAAGACTTTGGGGACTATAGCTCCACTGCTCAAGAATTGAAATCTCCAAGTTCAGGACAATAAAAGGAGGCCTCGGTCTCGCAGCAATGCGTCGTCTGAGTATGTCCCAAACATGCTCGATCGGAATTAGGTCAGAAGAGCATGCTGGTCATTCCATACGCTGTATTGTTTTAGCTTCAAGCATGTTTTCCACAAGACGAACTGTATGAAGTCTGGCATTACACTGTAAAAAAATGGTAACGTTCCATGTAAAATCCAGGAACGTTTCGCCTTTTCTCAGGTTTTCAGAATAATTTAGCTCTTTCCTGTGAAATTCTGGTTTTCTTATCCGAAACGTTCCTGAACAAAAGTCGGAAACAGCAAAACGCTGCGGCCGCCATTTATTATTTTTTTGCTATAATCCGTTGCTCGCGCGCGAGTGTCGAAAAAGAATTCCTTAAATGAATGTAAAAAAATCAATATGGAATGCAAATAAATCAATAGACGACATAATCCTTTACGTCTCTATTGTCAAGACAATTCAGATGAAAATACAATATCTCCGTGACATCGCTAAGAGATTATCTCTCGTACTTGTCTGTGGAATGTTTAAGGAGCAGACCGTGTAAAACAAATACACCTATTATTTGGATCTCCATTAACCAGGGGACCATCAAACATGATTCTCACCGATTTTGATTAATTTAAAGTATGTTTTAGAGTTCTTATCTCTAATTATTCTTGTGAAAGGATTTCTTCAAATGGGACTTAGATTTTCAGAAATTAGATGCCGAGGTTTAGCATACGTTTCAAATACCCATTAGTTTACTGCTCCCAACGTGTCTTTCGTGGTGTGGACGCAGAAAGCTCGCACGCCACCTGTACGGCCCGAGTTCGATGCTACCTCTGGACTTTTTTTTTCTTTTTTAATTAATTTTTTATTTTAACACTTTATTACAATTTGATTTAAATTTGATATATATTTGACACTTTGAATTGCTGCAAATTTGAGAATTTTTTTTTATTTTCGGAAAAAATATACAATTACGTTTAGGTTTTTTTTTTCATGAAAATTTATATGTATTTTATCTAACTTGTAAACTAACATAATTACTAACGAAAATCCAAAATATTTTATGAATAGATTTTTTTTTCTAATTATTATTTACATTTATATATTTTTATATTCTAAGCAAAGTTCAGAAACAATATATCATATATATATTTACTTTATTGAATTTTAACTGAAAATTTATTTTTTCGTGTAAATTATAAATAATAATTTTGATGTCAATTTCAAAATATTTTTTCATTCTAACAAATAATGATAATAAAGCGAAAATTGTCAACTGGAAATGTAAAAATCGTCTGCGGATCCCGCATGCTGTGAAATGTCAGTAATGTTTTGCTGTCAACAGAAATATTCCTGGTATTTCGCAGGAAACTTACTGGCATTTCTGTAGAAAGTTTTTAACATATACAGTAAAGTTCCAGTCATTTTCAAGAAATGTTTCTTGGAAATAATGGGCAACTCAGCTGCCCATTTTTTCCCAGGAACGTTGCGGAATTTTTTTTACAGTGTATCATGCATGGAAAAACAGAAATCACTATTTACTGCACCATAAAATACGACAGGAGGTCTCAGTATCTCGTCTGTACTACTTCAGACCGTCAAAGTGCCATTCTGAATCATATGCATGCCCGTACGTCCACCTATGCTGATTCCAGCCAATAGCAACCACCCACCTCGTCTGTAATGTGATCTTTCACGAACGAATGTGGGATTATTTTGAGTACCTCTTTCTCTCCATGCCAAAACACATCAGATGTCACATCCAGACTGAATCGGGACTCGTCTGTAAACAGAATTTTACTCCAACAATGTTGCCTCTAAACTCGATGTTCAGTTCTCCACCTTCTTTGGGCCGCACAGTGGCTTGAGGTCAACGGAATACAGAGCATTGGCTTACGTGCATAGAGACCACCCTGATGAAGCTTATTTCGGACTGTTTGGCTGGACACCCTTCGTCCTGTGGCCAAGAACAACTGTGTTTGCACCTGAGTAGCATTGCCCGTTCCGTCTCGACGAGCTGTTAACAGGATATATCGGTGATCAGTTTCTGTGTTAGCACATTTTCGACCTTGCACTTGTCGATGACTACCATTCCATTTGTTTTGGAATCAATTCCACAGCCTTTCATGGACACCTCTTGCGACTCCAACAGCGTCCACTACACTTCGTTGTGTTTCCCCAAATTCAACTGTCCCGATAACACGCCAAGCCATGGATTGCGGTAAATCATGTTGTTGTGACATTTTCAAGTCACCTTTTCTCAAAACACAAGCAGAGCAATTGAATTTTACAACTGAGGCAGTGAAACAGACGTTTCTGCAAAATCCTGATTTCTGCACTTTTCTCCTTTTTCTAGCTTTTGACGTCATAAACTTTAATGTACATGTGAAGTTTCCTTTATCTGTTTTCTACAGCACTTTAAATTATGGATGTTTTATTTTACGTTACTTATCGGTGTAAATATTTGCGTAATTTCGCTAAAACCATGTGCTCCCCTAATTGTTTTGAGCAGTGTAGTATACATACAAATCTATAGATGATATACAGGGCTGCATACAAAAAAAAAGGAGGGAATATTTTTGACACTATTGATGGTAATTGCAGAAATTGTGTTTTCAATTGCGTTATGCGTTTTTCAAATCGTTTATTTAGACACCATCTTCCAGCTTAATAAACTGTGAAAATTTGTCATGGTATATGTAGCCAGAGCGCTTGGCTACAGAAGTTGGCGTCAAGCGCGCTGGGACGTTGAGTGATTGTGAATTTGCGCCCGGGACCGTGATAACCTTAAATATACTTAAAATCGAAAATCTGTTAGTTCCACTTTCCCCCGCCAGGCGGTGCACTCCGTTTTAAACAAACCTCTATCCGAACGAAACTCCGTTATTCAACCTATTTGGAGATATATTAGTTTAGGGGGTGGTGACTCAAATAAGAGGGAAATCCTCTGGTGGGTAAATACAAGTGCTTTTTTAACAAATGTTTAATAAAGAGTGCTGGAGACCTTGGTCAAAAATTGAAATTGATACCTGAGCCAGGAACTTAATTTAAGAATCCAATAAAATTACTATTCGGAAATAGTGGTACTTATAAAGTAACTAATAATGTGAGAAGTAATAAAAATATAAATGTAAATTAGAATTAGTTTCAAAGAGATGTTAGTGATATAAGTTGAGTTAAGATAGGGCTCAGTTAAGGAAAAATCCATGAAATGGAAAGGGGAGAGGCAAGTGCTCTTCGACAAAGGACTAATTAAGACTACTGCAGTACTCTGTCAAAGAATCGGACCAGTACATGAGCTATGAACTTAATTTGAAAATTTGCTGGAGTTACTTTTCGGAAATAGTGGTTTACTGCTATTCAGTCATAAATTAGCTATAAGACTGTGAGAGGT
Source organism: Maratus speciosus (assembly GCA_963932465.1). Taxonomy (NCBI): domain Eukaryota; kingdom Metazoa; phylum Arthropoda; class Arachnida; order Araneae; family Salticidae; genus Maratus; species Maratus speciosus. The sequence goes on along the minus strand of OZ010796.1, from coordinate 49,639,717 downwards.
GATAATTAAGATATTAATGTCGACAAATGAGTTTTTCGAAAATTCAAATTTTTTATGCATTTATGCCTCATATAAAATCTCTAAATCTAATAGATTTCTTAATTTGAATGTGTTCAAAAATATCTCAGTGTGGTATTTATCTGGCAACCCCAACTTACGGTAACCTGTTTCCCTCTTTGAACAATCGATGCAGGCGTCGATGCGTTTCTTTTGTACACTGTAAAAAAAATCACTGTAACTTTACAGCAAAAAATGCTGGCAATATGGGTGCCAGCAAATTTTGCGGTAAATTTACAGCAATTTTGTTTATCACGGATAAACAGCAAATGTGTAAATTTACAGCATTTTTTTCAGTTAATTTTACAGTAATTTTGTTTTTCAGATTTTACAACAAGTCTGTATTATATCAGCAGTTTTTGTTGTTAATTCTACAGCACTCTTAACAAAATAACTGTAAATGTTTAGCCTTTTTTTTTTCTTTTTGTAGATATGTATTTGTATTTTTACCCCCCCCCCCCCCGTAATGTTTATTTACATTGATTTTCTCTTTTTTTATATTATGACCATCTTTTAAAGACAAATGGCACTAAGTATTATCTCTATGTCTAGTCTACTTATATCATTGTTTTAATAGCATTCTTATATAATAAATTTTGTTATACATATGTAAGATACAAACTTCACACCATAAAGTAAAAGAAGAAATAAAATAAGAAAAGACACCGAAAAAGCTATAAATAGAAAATTTTAAACTATTGTAACTCATTGTATAGAATATTCCATATGTCAATTTAAAGTAATCCTGTGTATTATAACATACATTGGGGACATTCAAAATATCTAATTTCAGCATCTAGTTGCGGATTATACTTATTATTGTTAGATAATGGACAAAGCAAAATGCGATCTGCTGCGATAATAGTAAGCAAACTCTTGGAATTTTTTATGGATTAATAAAATAGTGTTACATATTACACATAAATGGCTTGAACATTACATATAAAAAAGTGAAAATAAATGCGCGTAAAAATCTAGCATCTATAAAATCTGAATATCTCTCACGGAAAATAAGATCATTGTTAGTAAAGTTGTCTTTGATAATTTGAAAAACATTACATTAATAATACATTAAATAATTTAAATATTTAAATTACAGAAAGTGAACTTAAAGCTTTTGGAGAATAATGAAAATTATATGATTTATATTATTAGTAATTATATTTACAATCGGATAAACTGGAATTTTGGAAAATATATAAGCAAAACAAAACATATTTAATAATATAATGGGGATTTTTTGTTATCTGGGACTCAGACACAAAAGTATAAATAATAACAAAGTCCTTTAAGAAAAAAATTATTTAAAAAAAAAACGGAATTTGAACAATTCTCTTTTGTTATAATTTAAGAGAAAATATTTAATATTTATACAAATGATTCAAAAGCTATTGTTGTTACTCAGCGTTTATATACATGTGGTCAAATGCGAAATTTGTATCTTACATTATATAATAGAACTAGCTATCTGATAGTTATTAAATCAATGATACAAATAAACATAAAAATAAAACTTACTATGAATTTTTAAAATATATAGTATCCAGTTTCATGTTTGTGTATCCAAAAGCGCCACTTTGAATTGCAGTAATAAGCACCTATTCAGATTCAGAAAGACGCTAACAATCGAACGAGACTAACGCTAGTAATAACCTGCTTTGGTTGACGCTGCCTGTGAATATCTAGTTTGGAATGTTGTTTTGGAGGCGTTAAAATAACAGAAGTTTACTGTAAATCAATACTGAAATTACAAAAGCGCTGTATTCTCATGCTAGTGAAGCGATTCACAGCGAAATTGGCTGTAATTTTTCCCGTATTTTTTTACAGTGTAGTTTTATGAAAGATGCACGGTTCATGCTCCTTTAATGGAGCTTTTTGACGAGTTTTTATTAATTAATAACTCGGCTAATTATTAAAAAAAAATGAAATTCCGAGTCTCAGGTGGATAAAGACCTGACTTGGACTATCATCACCGAAATTTTCAGTTTTCTAGGTGCACTGGATTTCGCTACCCATCGCATACACTCACACACAGAGCGAAACTTTCTTTTATTAATATAGATTAGAACAAATATGTTAAATTAATAAAGTGTAATTACATATCCAAAATTTCTTGGAGTTTCATTAATTGCAATTTATTCAGTTGAGCTGTTTGAAATAACAGACCAGATGTCATTATTAAAAAGGTTGTCTAAGTGAATTGTGCCTGCCAGATTTGTCCAGGATAGCTCATTTGGCAGAGAAATGGCAGTTTAAGCCATAGGTTCCAGATTCAAATCTTGTCATGGACATATTTTTACTCAGTTTGAAAATTGCATCTCGTATGATTTATGTACCACTTAGAATAATTATGTTAATTTAATTAAATGTAATTATGTATCCAACATTTCTTGGAGTTCCATTACATGTAATTTATTCTGTTGAGCTGTTTCGGATAAAACACCAGGTATCATTATCAAAAAGGTTGCACCAGTGAATTGGTGCAGCCAGACTTTTCCAGAATAGTTCAGCAGCTTAAGCCACAGGTTCGATTCAAATCCTGGCCTGGACACTTCTTCACCCAGTTTGAAAATTACATTTCTTATGATTTATTTACCAATTAGAATAATTAAATTAATAAACTATAATTATGTATCCAACATTTTTTGGAATTCCAGACCTCATCATCAATGTCATTATAAAAAAGGTTGTCTGAGCGAATTGTGCATGCCAGTTTTGTCTAGGATAGCTAGCCATGCAGCTTAAAACAAACGTTCCTGCTTCAAATCTTTGATTGGACATTTTTTCAATCTTTTGGAAAAGTACATCTTGTATCATTTATTTAACAGTTAGAATAATTGTGTTAAATTAATAAAGTGTAATTACATATCCAACATTTCTTGGAGTTCCATTACCTGCAAATTATTCTGTTGCACTGTTTCATGTAACATATCAGATGTCACTGTCAAAAAGGTTGTCTAAGTGAATTGTGTCTGCCAAATTCCTCCAGGATAGCTCAGTCAGGGCCGAAACTAGCCTTTTTGCACCCGGGGCAAGCATGGATTTTGGCGCCTCCCCCCCCCTCTTCCGCAAAGTATATTTGCAAAGAGAATTTTACTAATTTTCTAACAGCCGACTTATTTTAAAATTTAAAATATGTAATCTTAAAATATATAATACTGAACTATGTAATCTACAATGGCGGATCCAAGGGGGAGGTCACGGGGGTCATGACTCCCCTCTGAACACCCAACAAAAATATTCTAAAGATCATTTTTAATATGAAATATACAGTTAGAGTCCCGATTATCCGAGTTTCCACTTTCACCGAGTTATTTTCCAGTCCATCAGAAGAAAATGATCCATTCCAAAAGGTATAATCCTTCATTTGGCGCCTCTTCGTTCTGGCGCCCGGGGCACAAACCCCCTCTTAGTTTCGGCCCTGGTTGGCAAAGAATTGGCAGCTTAAGTCAAAGATTCCTGATTAAAATCTTGTCGTGGGCCACTTTTTTCACTCTGTTGAAAAATTAAGTCTCGTAACCATTTATGAGTTAAATATAATTCATTAACTTAAACAAGTAACTTTAAATTTTCAAGTGGGTATCAAGCAATGATGAATTTATAAAAAATTATGCGAAAAGGAATTTCTGAATGGGAGAGAATTTCTCAGTACCTCCTCTTGCATCACCTGTTTTTATAGTTTATCAAAACTGTAAATTAAAAGGTAAATGCCACAACTTTTTGAATTCTATTAAGTTTAGTAACAATATAATTTTATATAGAGACAGCCGATTATATGAACATGTCAGAAGCAGACTCACATCAGATAACTGGAAAAAAATTAGATATGAAAGCACACTGCACAGTGTTGTAGTCGTAAAAAAGCCCAGAGGATATACACTAAAGTCATGAACACCATGCCTAGAGTATACACTATAGTTTTATTTGAGAAACGGAGGATATACGGAGCTTCTTATAAAAATCCAGAAAGTATCTGGCATATATTTCCGTATACTCTCTACTATATCCCTGACTGCATGCCTGCCAGTCAGGCAAAACAGCAGGGAACTAACTTGGGCCCCAGGTATAAAACTGTTGATGCTTGTATTCACAAAAAAGTTGAAATTTTAAATAGTATTAATAAGTAATCTGTATTAAATTCATTATTTTAAATTTATTTATAATAAAAATGTTAAATTAATTTTTAAATCCTATTAACGTTAAATAAATTATGTACTAATTTGGGTTTATGCAAAATACTATTTAGATATAACGAGCACATGTACTTTTTTTGAGCTATAGGAGCAAATTGACTTTAATTTACCACACCAATTTATTGTATATGGCATGTTAGATTATTTTTATGTGGGATGTTACCTTGAGAGACTTATATAAACCATAAACTTTAAACAGTGTTCAAATGAGTGATCTTTTAAGAATCGATACTTCATTTTTCGAAAACTTTTCAGTATTGATTCTTTGTACCCAAATGCTATAGCACTGAGAACCACAAAAAGCTTTGTTCAAATCAAAATAGATGAGGGGCGACATTTTGTGTGTTTCACTCAGGGTTTGTTGATATATATCAATGTATATACTACATCCAATATTTATTTTCAAAATATCAAGATTTTTGATATTTTCATATACTTGATATTTACTTTCAAAATATCAAGATATTTGACATTTATTTTCAAAATCAGGGCTTAATTTCTAACAAAAAAAGTACCGGAGCCCTAATATTCTGCAATAATAACAACAGTAGCATGCCCAACCCCACCCCACACGCCTGTTATTCCAATCTGCATATTTAAATTTAATATATTATTTAACAAATTTAAAGCATTTTTTTTCTTTAGCAAAATAAAAATTTTAAATATATCTATCAGCATATACTTAGCTGCCAACTATTCCACTTTTTAGTTATCACACCTTCCGAATAGAAATATTTTTCGAATTTTAATGTTAATTAAATGCAGAATTCTGCGATTAAATATGGTTAGAATATGGTGATTCGGAAATAGCGTTAACACAAAAAAGGAATAGTTCGCAGCTGTGAATTTTTTATGTGTGCATTTTTATGAAAAAATGAATGAAATTTACAGAAATTAATATTTATATGCTGAAGAATGGAACAAAGTTTTTTAATTTCCTATAAATGGCACATATTTTAAACTATAATCAATTCCTTCCGCATAAAAATCTTTTGAGGCGAGTCCCTAAAAAATCAGATTCAATAAAAAATTTGACACCGTTATCGGAATCATTCTGATCAAAATAGCATTAAAATTATTTGAAATAGAATGGAATACATAATTTTTAAGGAAGAAAAGTTTATATATATATATATATATATATATATATATATATATATATCATTGAATTCTGTGCCCTTGAAAACGTAATTCAATATATAAGCATTTCCATTATTTGTCGGTGTCCACTTTCTTATTTTTCTTCCATAATAATTCTTATAAATAATTTAATCTTTTTTTTTATATATATACTTACAGCTTTAATTCATAATATTACGGTTTTTGATGGTGGTAGGTTATGTTTAATTATTGGTTATATATATATATATATATATATATATATATATATATGAATAAATAAAATTTTGAATGTAAGACAGATTGAGCCTGAACCAGCCCAAGCTAAAAAAAACTGATATAAAAATTGAGTCCATTTCATCTCCATCTCCTACGTGTGCAACACATTACGTCACATATAAGTGTTTTGATAAAAAAGGATGGGAAATGGGAGGATGGAGATGGGAAGGATACGAAAGGGTAATCTAAAAGCTTCAGTTTTTTCGCAACACTATTGCGCCAGGCTCCGGAGCCCTGTATTTATGAGCTCCGGTGAATTCCGACCAATATTTAAATATTTACTGAAAACAGAGAAGTACCGGAGCTGAGCTCCGGTGGGTTCTGGTGCAAATTAAGCCCTGTTCAAAATATCACTGTACAAGATATTTTTGATATTTTAGTCAAAACATGCATAAATGAAATTTTCAACTATTATTGACTCTGTCATTTTGTAGATAAACTTTTTTCTGGCAATGGCTTTTATAGCTAAAGAAGAAGAAAAATGTCTTTTCCAAGCTTTATGTTTGAAGCTTTTATTTTTAAATGTAGAACTAACAAGGAAGGTCTCCTTACAGGGCATACTCAGAATATGTTGAAAAAAATGCTAGTGAAACTACTCATGTATGTAATAAGGAATCAGTCAAATTTAATGGCAGAATTTCAGTAGAAAGTCTGTAAAAAAATAAAATACTTTCGAATATTTGGCACGAAAATACGAAAGTGATACGCGATTTGGCGAGCAGGATTTTTCCTTGCCAAAAGCAAACGATTTTAGTGCATCTGAAAATTGTGTATTGTTTTTTAGAATGCACTGTTTTTAATGAATTTAAACTTAATCAATGAAAGAGGTTATTATATATTTTTTATATTACATATATATGTTGCTTGTTGCTGTAGTTATTTAATTTTATCACTGTAAAAATATTTTCTATGCTTTGCAAGTTGCAAATATCTATTTTAAGTTATAGTCAGCTGACATTTGATTGCCATAATGCATTTCCATATCGAAGACGAAGTCATTTCCATAGCAACAAAATCAAATCGACAGTGTTCTATCTGCCTTATTTTTAAGCTTGAAATAATTTAAATTTTGTTTTAAGTCGTGAAATATTGTATTTAAATTTTATTATAAATACATATAAATATATATGACAAACTATAGTTAAAACAAATTAAAAATGACAAAACTAAAGTTATTTAAATTAAACTTACATAAACAAATTCAACATAAAAAGTTTTTCCCTACATAAAAGCGTATTTTTTTTTTTTTCATTGCCAACCGGTGATAAATCGCCAAATAAACGAAAATTTCGTTATTTTTTTTACGGACGCTGTATCGGGGTTCCGCCAAATTTTTTTTATAAACATATATATCCATATGAGAAGAGCATTCTGTAATTTTTTCAGATTTTTCTGAGTATGCCCGTATGGAGACCCTCCTTGTAAGAATTGATTATTTCAGAATAGGCACTGAAAGATAAACAGTCTAATTTAGATAATCAGTTATATACAGCATACAGCTTCATTAGAAAAAAATCTTGAGTTTAAACTGTACATGTTAGGGAATAAAAAATAAGACAAGCTTACATTTTTGTTAAAATTTTTCAATTCAAAACTATTTTGTATTTAAAGTTTTGTTTTATAAATTTCTAATATCTCATTACTGAATCGTATAGTTTTTTTTTTTTTTTTTTTTTTTGTAAAACAAGTGTATAAAGGCAAATTGTTTTATCAATTTGTTGATCTCCAATTTTATTCTAACTGGGAAAAAAAAGAGAAAAGGAAAAGAAAAATGCATTTTTTGATTAAATTTTCATGTTAAGTGCAATATGTTTTAGTTTCTAACTTATATTATGTTTGAAAATATGTATTATCTGCAGTAAGTTGTCTGATTTGAAAATATCATATATGTATATTACTAGCTAAAGTACCCAGTGTAGATCGAAACCTTAAGAACATTTGCTTTGAAAAATCAACGATTGTGTGTTAATTTATGTAATTTTCACTTTGTCGTTTTCCTTTAATCCGAACGACAGATTACCTACTTACTCATATAATCTGTAATCTGGATTGAGACCGAGATTAAAACCTTTTGATGAAAAGTTGTTTCCGAGTATTTTGTTATTTAAATAATTTTTTCATGATTAAAAGAAAATGACAAGTACAAAAATTCTATGAATTTTATTTTTAAAAATCTGAAATCTTTATTTCAGTTCTTCACTAAAAATGAGCTCTAAGGACATAAAATCTTTGTGGAAATTCTAATATAGACACATACACACACATTTATATATGGAATAGAAGATTTGAAAATGGCAAAAACAAATTCAGAGAACCTCAAAATGTTAAAATATGCAGTCATATTTTTATCATGTTTCAATACGTTTTTTTGAACTCATATGACATTACATATTCACCTGCTGACGTCATTAGATTTCCAATATGACATAATGTTGACTTTTTATTTTAAATTCACCAAACTATTTCATTTTAATTTTCCACATGGAAACCTAGCACTAGAAAAGTTAGGATGTAATATTCACTGTTTTTTTTAATTCGTCAAACTATTTATTTCATTTTCATTTTTCACTCGGAAATCTTGCAATAGAAAAGTAATTGTTGGGGTAAAAATTTATTGTTGATTTTTAATTGTTGGCAACTGCTATAACGAAAAATGTTTAAATTTGATAGTAAATTGCTGTTAAATTGTTTTTTTTTATTCATTAAAAGTTAACTATAAATTATTTAGATTCCAGATTACTTTAGTTGTCTCAGCCGTGTTTTAATACACATGTAACGTAACATTTCACCATTCTGGCTTCCAAACTATGAATTTGTATAGAGTTATAGACAGACAGGCAAATTTTCATTTTTATATATTAGCTATAAAAATATCTGATATTTTTGAAAATATGATATTCTTGAAAATATGATATTTATGAACTCTGGTTTCACTCAATGTTTAGTCTATGTAAAAGATATAAAATTCTGTGCGAACACACTGTAATCTGAATTTCAGTAGCACTGCTTCCAAAATGTAATATTTACCTTATTCAATCACAGAAATTCTGTGATTAAATAAGATGACCGTTACTACTCAGAAATAGTTGTACTGAAATTCAAGAACATGTGGGAACCTTGTAACTTCTACATAAAAGATTTAAAATTCTGTGCAAACACAACTGTAATCTGAATTTCAGTAGCACTACTCCCGAAATGTAATATCTATCTTATTCAATCACAGAAATTCTGTGATTAAATAAGATGATCGTTACTACTCAGAAATAGTAACACTGAAATTCAGGAACATGTGGGAATCTTGTAATAATGCATCTTCATGCTTAATACTTGATAATCTTTTTGTTTAATAATATTGTGCCTATTTTAAAATGTATATAAGTATGGATGTTTCGTTGGAGTGAGGGGGTTGATACCTAGTTTATACATTCTCTTATGATAAATGATGGCAAGTGGGCAGGCAGGGCCTTTTCTTCTCCAAAGAATTTGTCATTTAATAAATTTTCTTTATTTGATTATTTAAAGAAATCTTATAGTAGTGGGGGAGCTTTGCACTCGAAGGCCTTGGGGAATTAACTGTTATAATTGTAGGAAAGCAAGGCGATGATTACCCCCATGGACAAATACTAAGCAGTAGATGATTCAAGGCTAGAACTCCCCTTAGAAGATGTGATAACCAAAATGACATAACATCTGATGGGCAATAACATAATAGCATCATTTAGTGATGTTTTAAATTAGATTAAATTTAAGTTCTGACTAAAGAAGCATTTATGATCAAACAAAAGCTTGAACATTGCACATTAGCAGGTTTTCAGAGAAATGGAGAAATTAATAAACAGTTTCTCTCATAAGTGCCTGAGTCTGCCTAACATGATTCTAAACCAGTGGTTTCCAACTTTTCTTTTGGCTAAGCTCCACCAAAGATGCTATGATTAATTTTAATAACTTATAACAGATGGACATCTTTTGGGTATTCTCTTTGAACAGAGTCAGATAATATAGATGAACGCGCGAATGCCGTTCGCAGAAAATTTTCAAAGTTTGCAGACAGCTTTGATGGGTTTTTTTTTTTATAAGTTTCTTTATTTAAAAAAAGAAATTATCAAGACCCCAGGCGGAGAATTGGTGTAACGCACGTTGCAGACTATTAACAAGGTCTGTAGACTATTTTTCAACTGGAGAAAAAAAAAGTTTGCTAGAAAGTATTTGCCTTGAACCATAGTACAGTATTTTTTGGAAGAAGCGCCGCAGCTCAGACGAGTTAAAAACTTAAAAATATTGTAAGTGCGGTGCTTATGCCGGAATGGCGGCTAGTACAATTCCTTTTTTTTTTTTTCTCATGCCAGGGCCGGTAGCAGAAACAGTGCAGCACTGAAGTGGGTGCTGCAGATTAATTTAACAGATTAAAAATAAATTTTGTGTTAAAAAATAAATGTTAAATGTTGATCTTTTTTTAAATAAAGTTTATTTGGTTGGAAATTTTAGCAAATGTTTAAGTACTTGTATATAACTTTTCATTTTTGCTGTTGGTGGCGGTATAGGACTCAGGAGGGGCGCAGCGTTTTTTTTTTTTGCAGAAAATTTTAAAGAAATTATTTGAGTTCGCAGACAGTTTTACATTTTATCTAAATCTGTCTTTGAATAATAATAATAAAAAAATCATAGCTGTCAATTGCTATATTTTGGCATATATATATTTTTTAAATATATTTTCTCTTATTTTGCCACAGAACTCTCCAATTCAAGAAGGAAAATCCGGTTGTTAATAACTAGGTCCAGAAATCATAGCAGTTTGCAGTTATGAATACATTACGCAAGAATCCTTTCTGGATTATCATACTGACGAACAGAGTTAAAATATGATGAGCTCTTTTTTTCCTTTATCGCATACTTTTTGACAAAGTGAGAATGAATATCCAGGAAAATAACACAGGAGATATAGAATAATAAAATAAAACTTTATCGAATAAACGTTAAGTAGTAACTTACATTTTATTAATAAGATACGTTTGCACGGTTGTTATAAAAAGAAATACTGTATAAGATCTGTTAATCTGTTATCCAGAATGCTTGGGAGACGAAATATCCTGGATAAGGGGGTTTTCCGTAATTTGGAACACTTTACTATAAGAACTTATTAAGGCTGTTTTCAACTGCTCTGCTCAAAGAGCACAAAACGTTTTGACATATTTACAAATTCATTTTTTAACGGATATAAAATTGGAAAATGTGACTAGGGAAGCGATTTGGAATCAAACTGTGTTTTCCATTTTTTGATCAATCAATTACCTATTGAGTTATAAGCGATTTTGATCACGAGACACGGCATTTTTCTCCCCTTATAGACTGTATTTTCTTCTTTCATTCTGAAGTTCAGTTCAAAATGCCAACTTTGACAAAATTTTCTGAAAGATCTATTGCATTTACAAGAAAATGGAAAAAACAGTTCGATAACACAGTTTCTGAATAACAACACCTTCTAATTCCATGCGTTTCCGAACAAAAAGGAATTAAAACTTATGTCAGAAAGTTGACCCTTTGGATTTGAAAACAGCCTTAAGAATAGAACAAAATAATGGTATGAAATGTATAAAATATGAATATATATGTAAATACATAATTACAACTTTGTTAATTTAACAACTTAATTACACAAAATAAAAACATTGTAAATTACAATCCAAGAAAAAAAAAATTACATTAACATATAAGACTTGAGAGCAGAATCCTTTGATTTGCTTTTGCACTAATCACTCCTGTATTCTGACATGATTTGCTGCTTATGAATATAGCTTCTTTGTTGTTTTCCACAAATCAGTTAAAAAATAATAGTAGCGTATTTGAAATTTTTTTACCCATTCTGTTGGCCATCATTATTACTTCTGTTAGACATTTGTCATTATGTCAGAAATTTCACTGACAATCATCTGATGACTAACAGAAGTACCATCATCAGCAATCTTCTACTGACTCTTGATCCAATAACTGAGCTTCTGAACATGAAAATTCTTTAGCTTAGTCCAGTAGATCTGTAATAATTTCCTTCTCCTTAGAAATTTTAATGTCTTCAACTTCATACTCATTCACACTATCAAAAAATATTGCAGATGACCACAAATTGTATCCCCATGGTTGAGTGTATATATGCATCCCATGCTTGATATAATACACATCTTAATTCTTATGTTTTTGAAATGAAACAAATTATTTTTCAGTTATTTTGCATTCTGGATACGAGGTTTCCAGATAATTGGTCCCATACATACTGTAACATTAGCCTGAAAATTGAGATGCTCTGTGCCATGTCCCAAGGTGCCCTACCTTTTCCTACTGTTTTGAATTGATTGTGGCATTTGAGACATAAGAGTACGATCTTTCAGACTATGTCTTCCGTTTTTAACTTTACTAAGCCGTTTGGCCAATGCAAGTTAATAAATGAGAAAATAGTTCTCCCCCACCCCCAAATTCCTTCTTTTTTATCTTAATTTTCAATGGATGCGTAAATAAGGCTTCTGAGAGTGCACAAGAGATTTTTCTCGCAAGCAAGAACCAAGATAAATTTTTAATGAGAGTGAGTTGCGATTTTTAATTAATAACTCAACTAATTATTAGGATTTTTAAACTCTGAGTTTCAGGTGCATCAGGAGACACTTTGGGCTGGCCTCACAAAAATTTTCATCCTCGTACATTTTTGTCCAATTTTGCTAGCTATCGCACATAGACAGAGCAAATTTTTCTTTTATTAGTATAGATATTAAAAAAATTATAACTATTAATAAAAATTATAACTGTAGCAGAAAAATATATATTGTAACAGCTCACCAGAAAGAAAGCAATGGCTTCACTCTCAAAAGGGCTGAATAAAAAAATATATAAACAGCATAATTTTTTATATAACTCAGATTTAAAATACTAATACAGGAATCCAGAAATATTTATTTCTAGTTTAAATTGGTTAATTGACACAATTTAAAATTTTAAAATGATGATAAAATTTAAAGTAAAAATTTAAATCCCCTTTACACAAAGTTATAAGTTTAATGGAGTTGAAAAACTGCTTTTCTTTGCTAGGGTGTCAACGATTTTAATCAGTTGATTTAAATCAGCGATTAAATCGTGATTTAAATCAAATGATTTTTTAAAAAAAATCATTGATTAAAATCAAAACTTTTCTAAATGTTTAAAATATAAAAAAAATTATTAAAATCTAAGATGAACACAATTTGAAAGTTTCTACAGGTAATTTCACTTATGAATAAACAAAAAAAGAGCTTTAAATAATTGTTTCTAAGCTTAATTCCTGAGTATTGTAAAAAATTAAAAACAGTTAAGTTTGTGAAAAGGATTGTTTTTATCCAACATAAAACAGTTTCATTTAAAAATGATATTTAAATCTAAAATAATTTGTAATATCATAATTTCCTTTAGGAAATCAATTTATATAAAATAAACACAGCAAGTGTAATAAATTTCAGCAAGTAAAAGAATAAATAGCCAGTGTCTTAGTTTCTCGTTCTACTTTTGTAATAATAAATTAATAGCAATCTCAAGTTAAAGAAGAATGAAAGAGTGACATCTGCTCAACAGCTAAATTGTAAATGAATACATAAGAGAAAAAGAACTAATTGGTATAAAAATGTTAAACACAGTAAGAGCTTCTTCGACATTGGTTGAATAATTTTTTTTTTTCTACCCTGTAACTCATATACACTAAATAAAAAAATTAATTTGGTATTGAAAAGGCAGCAAAACTTAAAAAATTGAAAGCTAATAATCCTCAATAAGAGGTAATAATGCTGTTATTTAAATATTTTGAGGATTTCAAATATAACTGGCTATCCTTATATTTAGTCTGTATGTATAGTATGAATGGGTTTAACTTATTTTCATAATTTTTTTGGTTAGCATATACATACATGTGTTTAAGTTTAGATTTTGGTGATTAACAGGAATTTTTCTAAGTACAAATGCAAAACGAGCTACAAATATTTGTTAGTTTTGTTACTTGTGTTACCAACTAATGAAATTACTTATTTGCAGTTTTTATTAATTCCGGGATTACTGCACAAAATGCACCCTGCTTTAAAAATAATTAAATTCATCTGCAGTTGTAGCCAGAGATTTGTTGTAAAAAACTTCCCCATTCAACAGTATTTCTAGATTCATGTGCCCAAGATCTTGCAAAAATAATAGAACTTTATTTCTTTAGAAAAACGGGATATTATTAAAACATGTTATTTACATAAAATTATTAAAAATTAAGGACACTTTATCATACTAAAAATTATTCTTCTAAATTCTGGGGAGATTTGTCATCATTACTAAATACATTACTAATATATTTCCTCATGAAATATTTTTGAACTAGCATTTTCTTTCTAAAATGAATACTACAGTATTAATTAACATTTTAATAATTAAAGTTTAAAAATGTATATGTTCCTAATTAGAGAGTTAATTGTTTAATAATTTGAAGTAGTGTTAACTATTTACTATTAACTCTGCAGTTATTAATAATTTTAATAAATGTACTAATGTCACTAGTATTTAATAAAGTCTTACATAATTATTACAATATGAATGTATATAACATTATTGTTTGATACTAACTAATGAAACTACTAATTTGCAGTTTTTATAATTTCTGTAATTACTAACTAATAATTATAATTTTATTAATTAAAGTGTAAAATCATAGATTATGTTAGCAATTAGTGTTTTAATTGTTTTCCAAACCTGAAACTCTTGGTAGCTATTCAGTATTTGAACGCTGGGAAAAAAAAAAAAAAAAAAAAAAAAAAAAAAAAAAAAATCAGATTTTTTTACACCCTATTCTTTGCATAGTTAAGTAATCCGGTACTATACTACTATTGCATAATACATGGATAAGAATCAGGGTTGCCGGCTTTAAGCCAGGCCAAAAAAGCCGGCCAGTTTTTTGGGTTTTAACCCCTTTAAAAAAGCTGGTTTTTATTTTTTAAAGTTGGTTTACAGTTAATTCATTTTAAATTTGGTTCGATTAATTTTTAATACACTTATAAATATTTTCTACTAAAAGAAGTTATTGATTTCTATTGAATTTTGTCAAATAAACAAGTCTTTATAACTTCTAGAAGGCAACTGTGAAAGCATTATGTCTGAAAAAAAAATATATATATATATTTATATATAAACATTGAAAAGACTATAAGTTAGGCTCCAAACTGGTGTTTTGTTATTCTATATTACATAGCTCCACATATACTACACATTTTAAAGATTATATTTAATTAATGGCAAAATGTAGCACATCAAAATGGAAATATTCTTGTGTCCATATGGAGAGATTAAGTTATAATATGTTAAAAGAGAAATTAGAAAAGATGTAATATTTGATGAGAGAGGTACATAAGTGTATAAAAAATAAAGCATTTAAACAAGAAATAAAAAAAAAATCTCTAAATAAAATTTTGAAAAGTTTGTTGCTAAGCATATTCATGCATATGCTATTCATAATGTTTTTAATAGTGAGAAACAGTGTTTTTATTAATATGACTATATATAATTTTAAATGTTTACTAGAAATAAGACTTGTATATTAATAGCTCTTAAAATTAATTAAGTAATAAAACATGTAACTAAGTAACCATTGTCTTTTTTTATTTTATAAAGCAGTAAAAATAAAAAAATTGGCACTTGGTATGGCCCTTTTAAAATTTAGCTGACATATTTGCAATTCTGACTACAAATTACCAGCAAAACCATCTAAGTTTTATTCCAGTATTAATGTCCTCATTATTGAGAAATTTGGTTACTTATTAAACTCTAAACCAATTAAATGTCATTAAAATTAATTAAAAACACTTTAAAATGTGTAGTTTATAATTACAATGCTTCATTGCATAAAAGCCAATTATGGCCAAAAAAAGCCGGTTGAAAAAACAAATAAAAGCCACCAGCCTGGCTTTTTTGCACCTCTGATAAGAATGCATCATGGATAATATTAATTTTAAAATAAAAACTGCAATTTAAAAAATAAAACAGGTAATTAATACTCCTAATTATGTGACTTTCACTTGCAGTGCAGATGTTGAGTCCTCAGATCTGCAGATTTACTAGTTGAAATATTGATCTGGGAGAGATACTTTAGTGCACGGCCACTTTTTTTTTGTTTTGTTTTAAAGGGCACTGTTCACTAGAGAGGCTCTCCAGGACAGGATATTGTTCTTAATTTCTGTGTTCCCATCTTCTGCACTCCTTCAGGTTGACTCCTTTTACAG
Source organism: Maratus speciosus (assembly GCA_963932465.1). NCBI lineage: Eukaryota > Metazoa > Arthropoda > Arachnida > Araneae > Salticidae > Maratus > Maratus speciosus. Next base: position 49,623,810 of record OZ010796.1, on the reverse strand, counting down.
AATTTAATCTTCTACTATGCAATTGTACGAGTTGTAAGAGCACTGTTTATAATGCACTGCAAGAGAATCCTGTAAAGAACGAATGAGAATATATGAGAGAAAATAAAAAAGTATATGACCAAACTACTTAGCCGATGGTTATCATTATCCAATTTTAAGACAAAGACATTTCCATCAGGAATAAGTTCGCTTTATTAGCTTATACAGTAGACTCCCTCAAATCCGCAAATGCCTAAAATCCACACACCATCACTGATGTAAGCAATGAAATTTTCAGTTCAAATGTAAGGACAAAATGACAGAATTTTCAAGTTTTATATCATTCTGTAGGTATTTTAATATGTAATTCTCGATAATATGACTGAACTTGTAGTTTTTCATGAAGGAAGTATAAATTTATTTCTGAAAAAGAATCAAGATATTGCTGATATCACAGGTAATCAAACTTTTTACCAAATATATTTATGTATTAATCAAGCTTTTTTGGTTAATAAGATGGGCTAAACTTGAAATAAAACTTTTTTACTTTATGATTTTTATGCGAATTGATGGTTACCTTTATGCGGAAAATTTCGCTGAATAATTCAAGGAAAATGTATTTCATCTTTATTATGCATATTTAATTACACATTATTAATTATTTTATTTTTTATCATTTTGGTTTATTATTTTACCTAATTATTTTAATATTTTACTATATTGCATTCATTATAATTTTAATTGCATTATTACATTCAAATTATTGTTTAAAAAAATGTAAACAAAGCAATGACCAGAAATCCACAAAATTCTAAAATCTGCACAACCCGTGGTCCCAAGCTGTACGGATTCGAGATAGTCTAGTGTATATAGTTAGTAATACAGTAAACTCTCTCAAATCCGCACTACTAGGGACTAAAGGTTGTGTGGATTTCTGGTCATTGCTTTGTTTACATTTTTTAAACAATAATTTGAATGTAACAATGCAATCAAAGTTATAATGAATGCTTACAATATAGTAAATTATTAAAATAATTAAGTAATAAACCAAAATGATGAGATGCACTTTCCTTGAAATATTCAATGAAAATTTCATCATAAAGGTACCCTATTAAGGCTCCTGTCCAGTCAGGTGAAGATACTCGTGAGATAATACTAAACCTATGTTGAGGTTATTTGCTAATATCTCATTTGCATTGGACAGCTGAGGTCAATCTCACTCTTTTTTTACTGTTTCGATTTTGGGTGCAGATATTGTCTTTATGATGACACTTTTATTTTGGGAACCGGTTTCAAAAGTAAAATTAACTTTACCTGTAACCAAAACCGCAAAAGCAAGAAAAGGGCGATATAGAAATCGACCTCAGCTATCAAATGCAAAATTAAAAATGTCGAAATGCAAATAAGATATTATTCGCAAATAGGTTTAGCATTAGATTGCGAATGTCTTCACCTGACGGGAGAGGAGCTTTAATTCACATCAAAATCAAGTTTTATTTCAGGTTTAGCCAGTAACCTTAATAATGAAAAAAAAGCTTGACTAACATATTATATATTTGGTAAAAAGATTATGATTACCAGTGATATCAGGAAATCTCGACTGTTTATGAAATAAATTTATACTTGCTTCATAAAAAACCACGAGTTCAGTCATATTATTGAGAATTACATATTAAAATACATACAGAATGATATAAAACTAAAAAATTCTGTAATTTTGTTCCTACATCCTAACTGAAAATTTCATTGTTTACATCTGCGATGAAGCAGATTTGAGGGAGTCTACTGTGTTAAAATATTGTATTTTTCCTCAAGAATGAGCATTATTTTAAAAAGAAAAGCACATCCTTAATATTGTTATTGTGTTAGAACCTCTCACCGAGGTAATGCAATACTGAAAAGTCCCTATTAGTAATTCTCAAAAATTCAACAACTGAGAAAAATCATCACAATCAGAAATAACATTTGATATATAGTAATTGATTATTTTCTAAAATATACAATAGAGGTGTTTTACAATTATTTATAATACAGAGAAGCTGAAAACAGTAATTGCAAAACTTTGTTATTATTCTGGCAGAAAATTTGGTTGTAGTGATGGCATTTGCTCGATAATTCTACCAAACTATTTACTGTTGTCCTTAAATCTACCTTTACTTTTCACTAAGAGCTATATTTTCCAATATTTAGGGGTTCTTTCCCTTCCACCCATTTTCATCTTCCCTTTAATTTTTATATCACATGCACAATTTTTCTCTTTCAGCACCTTCAACATCAGGCCTTTCTTTATATTTTTGTTGATTCAGACATTAAATTCTAGCTAAATACAGTCTTCAAGTGAATCTTTCTTACTTCAAATATATCTCATTCTTGCCCTCCCCTCTTTCCCTCCTTCAGCAACTTGGCTCCTAATACCGTATTCACACTGGGATATTGGAACTATCTTAAACCACTGCACTTTCCGATAGAGTTCTACAAACTTTCTCAGAGAGTTTCAACTTTCTTCGGGCTAGAGACAGTCATGACCATTCACTCTCGCTGGCTGAAAAGCTTCGCATTAGAGCCTTGCATCGGGTCGGGTTACGCACTTTTACCCAACACGACCCAAAGCTCGGGCCAGGCCGGTGCTATATTTTCCCGTTGCAGTTTGGGTCAACTTGAATTTTTTTGTTGTGGGTCGGTTTGGCTTTTTTACTCTTGCGGGTTGGGTTTGGGTTGACCCGCTTTTTAAAAAAATGTGGAAAATATTTTTTCACATTAAAAGCCTATATAAACCGCAGATCAAAGTTTCACAAAAGCAAAATGTGTGTGTGTCTGTTTTGTCTTTAGTCACCCTTTCAGGAGTCTTTGAAATAACAAACAGCATCTATTTTTATTGTATTTTTTAAATACAATGTGCAGCAAAATTCTAAATGGTCCTTCCTGTCTAATGTATCAAGTGAATAATTTAATTGTGATGATACACAATGCACTCTGTGAGACGGGAAAATTTTTAAAATAATAACTGCTGATAAACTAAAGGCAGATGGCCAATTGTGTAAAACAAGGTATAAATAGAACTTTTGAAATGGCAACTAATTTTAAAGCATACTTAAATATTAGATTTTTAGTTTATACCGTTTAGAGTTCTGCATCAGGTCGGGTTACTCGCACCCAGTTCTAGACTTTTTTTTGTTGCGGGTCGGGGTGAATTTCATTGTTTCAAGTTGGGTTTTGACTATAGCGGGTCGGGTTCGGGTTGACCAGAATTTCAAAGAATGGTCAAAATATTTTTTCAGGTTAAAAATATATATACAATAAAACCTCCATAATGGCTTTTCTCCTGAAAGGCGGACGCCTCTATTTAGCGAACACTTTTTCAATTCCTAAAACTTATATATTTCAATGCTTATATCATATTTCTCAAAAGCGGGCACCTCTCAAGCTATAATACGCAAACATAACATGTGCATGTGCACATAAACTATCAATAATATGATTCCTCTGTTTTTGGTGTGTAACAAAAATGAAATATTGATAACATTTTTCATACTTCAAAAGAAATGACTAGAAATAGAAAGAAAGACTAATCTATGACCGCATTTCTTATATACATCCTCCTTAACATAATAAACTGGTATACCAAATTTAAAGTAAATCAGATAATTCTGCATGAAAACAACATTTTGCTAAATTAAGGGGGGAGGTCTAATCCCCCTTTATACTTCAGTAATGAACCTCCAAATCTAATCAGGAAAGGTCCTTATCAGAATAAACATAGAAAAAAAAAGTAAATTGGATAATTCTGCATGAAGATTCATTTATCTAAATTAAGGGGAGGGGTCTTGCCCCCCTTTCCCCTTTTTATACTTAACCGATAAACCTCCAAATCTAATGAAGGAAGCGCCATATCGAAATAAACTGGTATATACAATTTGAAGCAAATCGAATAATTCAGCATGAAAAACCCATTTATCTAAATTAAGGGCGGGGGACTAGCCCCCACCCCCCTTTACACTTAACCAATAAACCCGCAAATTTAATAAAGGCAGCTTCTTAACATAATAAACCAGTATACCAAATTTAGAGCAAATCGAATAATTCTGCATGAAAAAAACCATTTATCTAAATTAAAGGGGGGTTAGCCTTCTTCCCCTCCCCTTTATCCGTAACTAATGAACCTCTAAATTTAATCTGTGAAGCTCCTTAACATAATAAGCTGGTATGCCAAATTTGATGCAAATCACGTAATTCAGCATGAAAAAACCATTTCGCAAAATTAAGGATGGGGGGGGGGGTATTAGCTCTCCCATTTTCCCCTTTATGTCTAACAAATGAACCTTCAAATCTAATCAGGAAATCTCCTTATCAGAATGAACCCAGAAAAAAAAAATAATTAACTAAATTGGATAATTCTGCATGAAAACCCATTTATCTAAATTAAGGGATAATAGCTCCTGTTCCCTCCTTTAGGCAATGAACCTTCAAATCTAATCAGAGAAGCTCCTTATCAAAATTAACCGGTATACCAAAATCTGATAATTCTGCATGAAAAACCCATTTATCTAAGTTAAGAAGGGATTAGCCCCCTCCCCCCATTATACTTAACCAATGAACCCCCAAAACTAATCAGGGAAGGGCCTTATCAGAATGAACCGGTATACCAAAATCTGATAATTCTGCATGAAAAACCCATTTATCTAAGTTAAGAAGGGATTAGCCCCCTATCCCCATTATACTTAACCAATGAACCCCCAAAACTAATCAGGGAAGCGCCTTATCAGAATGAACCTAGAAAAAAAATTTGAAGCAAATCAGATATTTTTATCAAGAGTTATTGCGTTACATACATATGTACGTATGTACATGCATACATACAGAACCGGCGGGCACATTAGCTCTCAGGCTTTGATACCTGTGAGCTAAAAAGTGCCAAGAGCATGTAACTAGGGGGGAGGGGAAGGAGGGACATAAAATAAAAGAGGACATTAAGAGGCTACTTCAGTCAAATGAAAAGACGCATTCGCTAATGCTAATCCTATGGAAAAAATTTGTAAAGATATCTCGGTCGCATTTCAATATTTTTAAATGATTTCTTTTGCACTGAATGGTTGAGATCGATTTGTACAAAGGCCGTTGCTTACTTTTTCGATTTTGTTTATAGGTATTTCTTATGAGGACACTTTCATTTTCGGAACCGGTTTCGAAAGTAAAAGCATCCCCATAAAAAATATTTGCAATCAAAATCGAAAAAGTAAAAAACGGCCTACAAACAGATCGATCTCAACTATTCAATGCAAAAGAAATCATTTAAAAATATTGAAATGCGACCGAGGTATCTTTATAAATTTCTTCCATAGGATTAGCATTAGCGAATGCGTCTTTTCATTTGAGTGAAGTAGGCTCTTAAAAGCTATTCAACGATATGTTACACGAGATGATTTCGAAGAAACAATAACTATGCCCCCCCCCCCCCAAGGGGATAGGTAAGTCCCAAAGAGTCAGAGGGGCGACCTCAGATGCATCTTTGGTCAAGGTTTCAAAATGTGGATTTATAATAAAATAGAACGAGAATTTGGCATTTAAAAAATTGCATGCATATTTTGAATGGCCCTGTAAATTAAGATTGGCGAGGAAAGGGGGGGGGGAGGAGGGATTAGAAGGGACGAACTTGAAAAATACAACATAATAAACTAGTAACCCGAATAACAGGGCTTCTAAACAAAAGTATAATGACTTAACCCAGTGTTGAATTCAGGGGATGGTCCGGTGATGTCATCTCCCCCCCCCACCGGGAAGTTTTAAGATTTTATGCTTTTTAATGACAAATGTGCAATTCTCCCCTCCCCTTACAGATCTCTAAAATACGCCTTCCTCCAGAGTCGCAGAAATTCCTCCCGTAGAAAATTACCTGCATTCAACACTGATGTAACTAAGAAAGAAAAAAAAAAATCCTTCCTTATAGAAAACTTTAAATTAATTCTGCCCCTAAAATAGTAAAATTGGAAGAATAAATATAACGGTTCAACACAACCCCGAATCGACTGAGATTCGATTTGAAATGAAGTAAATTAAAGGATAACGATTCTACCTGCATCTAAGGAATTGTCTTGAAAACGATTCAATCCGCATCTAAAGATTGAGATCGAATCTGTGTGCTGAATCGATTCGCTATTTCTGATCCTACGTTATGGGTGGAATTGATTCGTTCATTTTTTCTTGCTTTCTCTTGTATTTTAAAAAAGAAAAGTGTTGGATTCGTGAAAATTTTCGACTACCGGTTTTCGAAGGATTTATAGATTTAGAAGGTCTTGTCTGGCATATGATTTAACTATTTTTATAAATTGTCTGTCTGTTAGTCTAATTGTTTATATCTGGCAAAAAAATTGTGGCTGCTCTATTTAAAGAACTAATGCATGGAATCTGTTGTAACTTTAAATTTAATTAGACCTTCAAATAAATTAGTGCTGATTACTTTTTGGTGAAAATCGCTCAGCAGGTGGCACTGCTATGTTGCATTTTTCATGATTTCTGCACGATCGCTATCTCAAAATCTAATGCACGATTTTTTACCAAACTTCAGATTCAGTTAGACGTTGACATAAGTTGTTCATGATTAGGTTTTGATGTAAATTTACTGGTAGGTGGCGCTGCTATACTGCATTTTTCCCGATTTTCGCAACAGCTCTATCTTAAGAACTAATGCATGGATTTTCATCAAACTTCACATTCAGTTAGATGTTGGCATAAGTTGTTGTTTATTAGGTTTCCGTGTAAATCACCCAACAGGGGGCGGTGCTATGCTGAATTGAATTTAGCATTTTTCTCCGGGAGGGATTTCTGTGGCTCCAGCGAGGGGCATTCTAGACTTCAGAGGAGGAGAGGAGGGGGATGTCAGCCACCCTCCTGAATTTAACACGTTTTTCAGGATTTATACGATTTTAGGGATCATATCTCAAGAACTAATGAACGAAATTTCATCAAACTTAATATTCCATTAGACATTGTCACATGTTGTTCCTGATTGGGTTTTCATGCAAATCATATAACAGGTTGCACTGCTATGCTGCTGTTTTCAGCAAATTTAGTTCAGACATTTTTTTCCGGGAGGGATATTTCTGGAGTTCTGGACAGAGACTTTTGCCCATTAAACAAAAAATCTCAAATCTTCCTGGGGGACATTTCAATGTTCCGGGGGGGGGGGAATGTCCTCCGGTACCACCCCCTGAATTTAACACTGTTTTTCAGGGTTTACATGATGTTAGCAAGAGTATGTCAAGAACTAATGAACGGAAATTCATCAAACCTAATATTCTGTTAGACATTGACATAAGTTGTTCCTGATTAGGTTTTCGTGTAAATTATATTATAGACTGCGCTGCTATACTGCATTTTACACAATATTTGCGACAGTTATATCTAAAAACTAATGCATAGAATTAATTCAAACTTCATATATGTTACACTATCACATAAATAGATCCTTATTATGCTTGGATGTATACTGCCAACAGGTTTTGCTTCTATGCACTTTGAATTGGGAATTTCTGTTGCAGACATCTAAGAAGGTGTGGGCCGAAAGTCAATTATTTGTTTGGAAAATGCATTCTTTTAAAATGCACAAATTTCAACGAACCTATACTTTTTTAATCATCATGATTGCCATAGGTTATCATTTAAATTTGACACTGTGATAGCGAATTTTGAAGTTTTAACATGTTTGAGATAGAAGAAAATTTTGGTATTGGCACATCCGACTACTTTACCTTCAACTTTTTAAGGAAAATGAAAATGGCATTACCTTTAGAGACATTGATTAAAAAATTTATAGAATCGATTAAATCGAGTTGGCCATAGTATCGATAAAAAAAAAATCAAAATCGCCCATCACTATGATATAGTATCAAGTAGTCTCTGGAAGATTAATCGTTAAAAATAGCGAGACAAAACTAAACACTAATATTTCAAAACTTTTTTTTTCTATTTGCCTTTTAAATCCAGCACTGTTTCAATAATTTGATAGCAGTAATTGCCTGATATTTAGCATTTTAAACTATCTATTTAAAATAATATTAAAACACCGATCTTCTGATAATTACAATAATTGATGCAAACAGTAAATGTTTATCACAAATATTTTATTAATTACTGGTATACTAATTGTTAAATTTATCTGAAAATAACTATTTTGTTTCATTAGTATGTATTCATTAAATTCTGGTACTAAATACAGTCATAAAAACAATTATATTTGTTACTTTTTATGGGTGTCCATTACTGGGCTTTTGATATATTTCTGTTATTTAAAATTAAATTTCGATGCATATTGGGAAATGAGACTATAAGAATGGTTAAATATTGTTGATAGGTTAATATAATATTGAAGAAACTGGAATATAATAATTATAACTATTAATGAAAAAATAATTTAAAAAGAAATTTCTTAAGGGTGTCCATTACTGGCACATCTACACCTAGTATATTTTTTCTCGTTACGATGAAGTTTATTCAAAATTTTGGCAGCGATTTTTAAATGTTTCGTGAATTTTTATTGTGATTTCCAGAGCTTTTTTGCAATTTGTGCGGTTTTTTGACGGACACTGGCAAGTTATAAATAAAGACAAATTTATAAATTACAAGTAATGTAGTATATTTCTACTACCTCTACATTCACATTTTTGTATTTTATGCATGAGCTGCACACTTTAAGGGTTTTTTTCTTCATAAACAGAATAAATTTTAAGTACAGTAGACTCCCTCAAATCCGCACAGCTTGGGACTAGAGGTTGTGCGGATTTTAAAATTTTGCAGATTTCTGGTCATTGCTTTGTTTACATTTTTAAAAAAGTAATTTGAATGTAACAATGCAAACAAAATTATAATGAATGCTTGCAATATAGTAAAATATTAAAATAATTAAGTAAAGTAAAAAACTAAGATGATAAAAGGTAAGATAATGTAAAAAATTATTCATAGGTCAATTAGGTACTACTTAGTTATCCCGTCAACCAAAAATTTATCGCCAAACTGTAAAATTAAATGCCAATAATAGTTGATCGTAAATATCACATTCACTTGATTTTAAGCAAGTTACATGTGTTTACGTCATCAAGTGATTTTTATTTCGACGTTTTACTTGTATTTTTATTAATGTAATACTAATTTATTTCTTCTTTTGTTATTTAAAATAAAAATTATGTCAATTTGTATAATTTGGCAAAATTGGTCGATGGGATAACTAAGTACCAAGTCAATAAAATAATAATGTATAATTAAATATGTGTAATAAAGATGAGATACATTTCCCTTGAGTTATTTAATGAAACTTTCCTCATAAAGGTAACCTATTAATTCACATCAAAATCATAAAGTAAGCAAGTTTTATTTCATATTTAGCTAGTATTAATAACCAAAAAAGCTTGATTAATACATAAATACATTTGGATAAAAGATTGTGATTACTGGTGATGTCAACAATATCTCGATTTTTTTCACAAACACATTTATATTTCCTTCATGAAAAACCACAAATTCAGTTGTATTATCGAGAATGACATATTAAAATACACACAAAATGATATAAAGATAAAAAAAAATCTATAATTTTGCTCATACATCTCAACTAAAAGTTTCATTGTTTACGTCTCTGATGATGTGCAGATTTGAAGGAGTCTACTGTATATCCATATGGTTATATGCTAACCAGTTGGCAGCTAGTGTACACATATTATATAAAGGAAATCTAATGTATTAACAGCAACAAAAAATAATAATCTGAATTTTCCAAAATCTTACTTGCCACTGATTTTCTTTATCATCATCATCAAAATACAATATACAGCAATATTCTGGTGATCTTCAATGCACAATATTTATAAGCTTTGGCAGGCTCCTATTAATATTGAAATAGTCACTGAAAATAAAGAAATACCGTTTTAGAACCAGAAAATTTATTGTATGAATTTTTATTAATTTAATTTCAGGATTATACTACATGGCATTTATTTAATTTTATACGACATCTTTGCATAGCTACCAGGCTTTTGTTATTTTCGTCAAACATAATTTGAGCCCGAAAACGGGTTTAATAAATAAAATAAAATACACAGTGCAGAGATGAAAGGCAGAATTTATGATATAAAATTTCCAATTCACAATATAGTTTTAAGTTTTACTTGAAAAAACGCAGAAGACTTGAGAAAGTTATGCTTTTGCTAGGCAAATATTAACAGACCAGTGTGTTCAAACAATTTTTTAAATAAATACAATTCAGAGAATTCATTTAAATTTTGTAATTTGAGTTATAAAAAAATTAGATGTAAATATTTATTAAAAAATAAGATAAACTATAATAATAATAACTTTTGAGCTTTACGAGAATATTTCTCTAATATGGCTGTTTTTTTATGCACAAATTTTATTATGCGTAATATTACCTATTTTGTTTTATAAGGACCAAGGCTTTGTATATAGTAATGCTTAATTTAGCCTGCAGTGGTACACAAGTTTGACATGCCTGGTCTAGACATTTTCCCCTAGAGAAATATATGATTTATATATATATTCTTTTTTAAATAAAGGCTCATTTAGTTTAAGCTGCCACTGCTAATATGATTTCTTGATTAATATTTTCCTCTTAAAAATACTCAAGTATTTTATTCAAAAGAAATGTAATAAGATAAAATAACACTTCTCAAAAATACTAACACTAACAACTAAATAGTACATAGATCTAAAGTGTACAGGGAGAATTTGATATTTTCAGAAAATCTTTAAATAACATGGTTTCGTTAAAATGGAAACAAAGAATATTAAAACTTACTTCTACCAAACAGGAAAACACTAGTTAAATCACTTAACATAAATTATGCAATTTAATAAATGCATTTTTTTTTTTTTGGCCTCTAATTGAATTTGGAAATATATTACCTTTCATACTAAAATTATGACAAGAACAACAACAAAAACAAAAATAGTGTTTCAATTTATTTAATACCTAAAGCTACAATTGTAATGAATTTTTCAAAAGAAAAAGCAGTTTAAATTAGTTATCTAATAAGATGGAATGAAATGCACAAAGTATTACAACGGGTCATTATTATTATTTTTGTAATCAAAACATCTACTAGCAAGATTTTGATAAAAATATTGGTACATAATAAGAAAAAGGCAATAAACGTTGAAAGACAAACAAAAGAATGGTGAAAGTATTAACTCGAGTATAAACAGTTCAAAAATAATATACGAAGCTAATACAAAAACGCATTCTAAAATTTGACATCAAAATAATATAATTTCAGAAGCGTTATAATTATCATCTAAAAAAACACAAATAATAAAAATATACATACAAAAGAAACACCACGAAATCATTCATTCCACCGTTATTTGCATTGGCGCGAATGCAGAGCTACTTATTTGGCAACAAAAATCCCTTTTCATCTGAAGCAGAATGAGGTTACCAGTCCTTGAAGATCAGCAACAAGCAGGACTACCAGAAACAGAAAGCAACAGTAATTGCATGGTGCAAATAGTCACTTCGTTGTAAAAGGATGCAAACGGTAAATGCTCTGAGCGTAACGACACACTATATAACTGAACAATTAAGTAGAAATACTATCTCATTGCAAAATGCCACAATGGTGCTTAAATATGTACATAATGTAATAGAGGAAGATGTGTATTATGAAAAAGGTCCGTTTTACAGTAGGAAAGTCAGAGTACAAGGCAGCAGGGCCGTAACCAGCGAGTAACGTCAGGAAGGGAGGGGGGGGGGGGCTCTGAAATATTTTTGTGGGGCTAATATCTTTTAACAATACATGTCCCTTATGCAAAATAGATACAGTAAAACCTTCTTAAATGGAACTGTCTATAAAAGAACTGTTTTTAACGGAACTGGGTTATAACGGAATTTTTATATGGAAAAGAAGTCGTGATCCGGGGAAAAGAGTATGAAACAACTGTACCTCCTAAGATGAAAACCTATCTAAAATAGAATTTTCTCCCATCCCGTGAGCAGGGATGTAGTAGTGGGGTGTATACGCCGTATACCTTTTGGATTTTTTAAAGAAACTCCATATACTCTCCGTTTTTTAAATAAAATTATAACGTATAATCTCTGGGCATGCCCTATGCCTATAGCGTATACCCTCTGGTTTTGTTATGAATATAGCACTGCCATGAAAGTTTGCTTTAACAGGTTTTTACTGTATACTCAAAACCTATTACTGTTTTGACATTATTGAACATATTTTGAAAAATGTATGTAAAAATATTTCTGATTACATTCACAAATGTAATAATAATAAAAATTATTAATTTGCATTAAGACAAATTTTATAAAACGGATTACTTAACAAAACTAGAATGAAGAAAAATAATCTATTGAACACTGATTTAGGTAGTACTTTATAATCTATTATATTATAATGCCAGCTTTTGACGTCAAATTCAATCCATTCAAAAGTATACATTAATAAAAGAAAGGTGTGTTGCGTGTCCGGGATGGCTTATAATAACTACCACACGTAGAGGTCTGAAAATGCTTTGAAATTGAAAAGAAGTCTGGGTGAGAATACATCAAAGCAAGTCCTGATGAATCTGATGCCCAGTTTTTGCATTTTTGATTAATTAATGATATATTAATTAAAAACCATCACAAAATGGTGCGAAAAGTCACAGAGCGGGGGCGGAAATCCCGTTTCAAATTTATCAAAGCTGGGAAGAACAGATTAATCATACTTTTTTCCGTTTTCCAAGGTCTGCGTCACTTCAAGATGAATGGAGATAGCGAAAAGAAAAAATATATATGCCATATTATTTTTTCATCTTTCTAACGATGCAATTCGTTTTAAAAAAATTTAATATTAACCCGTCCAAAAAAATTCTTTTTGTAACGTCGTTCTTTTGCACCACCCCTCCAAATTTTTTGCGACCATTCAAAATAAGAGAAAATAAAAAATACTCACTTATAGCTGGTGCCTTCTTCGCTAATCGCTATGACGAATTTTAACTCGTTAAGCTAATTTTTTAGCTGTTGCTCCAATAAAATTTTTATTTAGAAATATTGAGATTTAAGATAAAACATTTAGTTTGAAAATTAAAAAAAATCAGTTTCGAATTTTTAGCCCTAATATAGTAAATTTTCTGCTCCGCGATATTTGAAGTTTTGTGCAGTTTTCATTACAATTTTTAGCAGTTCCTTTTCTGTTTGGGGTGATTTTTTGACATTCGTAAAATGAATTTGGTTCCAAACATTTAGCCTAATATTGTACATTTTGTCTTCTGCGATTTTTAGCATTTCGTGCTGATTTTTTTTTTTTACATTTGTAAAAGATTTCTGGTTATAATGTTTTTGCTTCTTGTACTAAATTTTGACCTCTGCTATTTTTGAATTTTTGGCGATTTATTTTTTTAATTAACATCCATTATTAAACTGTTTTAATATTTTATCCCAATATATTAAATTACACCCTCATTTCAATAAAGTTTATTCAAAATCCGTACAGCATTAAAAAAAAATTTCGTGATTTTTTTATCGCAATTTCTAGAGTTCTTTCATGTTTTGCGGCAATCGTTTGACATTCGTAAAAGAGGTTCTGTTTCAGTCTTTTAGCCCAATATAGTAAATTTTGACCTCTGCAATTACTGAAACTTTGGGGATTTTTTATGCAACGTTTAGTGATTCATTGCAATTTTCTACATTATCAGGTTTCAATCTTTTAGCCCAACACAGTAAATTTTGTTCTCTTTTCAAAAGACATCATAAGGAATTTGTGCATCGATTTTTTTTTTCATGATTTTTAGAATTTTTTCATGTAGGGGAGAGTGGTAATGAATGGGCCATGGGGATGAATGGGCTATTAACAAAATATGAAAAAGTATTTGCATAAAATTATTTTAAATGCCACCAGTAGATGTAGCTATTTGTTCTACCAAACTCATCAAATTTTCCATTGTTTGGGAGAAGCCATTATCCCACTAGAGTAGGATGGTCAAGAATCTGATTGAAAAGTAAATTTTTTCCCTTTTCAATAAAATAAATAAGCGAAAAAATATCTATTATTTCATTGCAGATATGTGTATTATCTGCGTGTATTATCTGCTATGTGTATATGTGTATCTTTACATATTTGTAAACTAATTTTAGGATGTATTTAGATGTTATTTGAATTTAATGTACTAAAAAAACCTGAATATATTCCAGAAGTATAGGTGGGGTTGAATGGGCCACTATATCATGGTCATGAATGGGCCACCTTTGCCCTGATCATGAAAATTTTTTTTTTTTTTTCTGATTTTCTCTTTAATATGAAACATAACTGGCTGTCATGGATTTAGATTAAATTATTGTCTAGTTAAAATAGGTTTATAGTGATGTCTAAAAAATAATTTGCACATTTTTACCCTAAGAAATATTAGTTATTTATTAGAAACATAAGTTAAATTGTATAAATGATTAAGGTGAACTGTCCAGTTGTTGAACACACCTACCAGTATTTTCCCATTTGATATAAAACTAGAATGTTTATATTCTGAATCTGATGGGTAGAATAAATAATACCAGAAATTTACACTAATTAGTCAATTAATAGGCAGTTCCATTTAATATTAATTTTGAAAAATATATATTTTGTTAGATTATGATGTGTATTATCTATTATTTTTATGCATATTTTATGTTCCTTCTTTCTTATAATCTCATTATTTTATCATTTTTCTGCTACAATTATGTGATTTAATAATATCACTTTTGATGTTTATAAATTTTTATAAGCATTGTGTATTACTTACTATTTCAGTATGCTTTTGATCATATCATGTCAAATGCCATTCATATTGTCAATATTTGGTGAATAAAAGATTAATTCCACATTTTTTTCTTGAATTCATTTAGTGGCCCATTCATTATCTTCAATGGCCATTCAGCCCCATGGGTGGGGATGAATGGGCCAAATTTCTATATTTTTATTTTCTATTATCATTCATTATAGACATTTTCTAATCCAATTTTTATGACTTTTTTATGTAACCAAATAAGTAAAGTAACTGAAGAGCCAATTCTTAGCCAAAAAAAATTATTAGAAAAAATTACAAAAATTAAAAACCAAAAACTGGCCTATTCATTACCACTCTCCCCTAATATGCTATTTTTTGTTGGGACTGGGCAACGACAGGTGGGTCAGCTAATTATAAGTATATATTAATTACATAGCTTCAAAACATATTTGAATTTAGTCAGGGTTAGAAAAAACTCAACCCACTGGGCCCACCCACTAGTCTAAAACCCAGGTTTTTTCAGGCTTTATTGAGTTTTTTTGGCGAACATTTTAAACTTCTAATTTTCATATACATAATACCTAAATTCTCCATTTATCAGTGAAACCTGGGCATAATTTTGCATCAATTAAGTATGAATTATCAAAAAATATATAAAAAGAAAAAAATCAAATTAATTTTTCTTCATATAACTCTTAAGTTAAACATGCTAAATTTATATAGTTTTCACTTCAGTTCAGAAATCAGTTAGACTTTTTTAAGAAATGGGATTCATAATGTATTTGA
Organism: Maratus speciosus; assembly: GCA_963932465.1. NCBI lineage: Eukaryota > Metazoa > Arthropoda > Arachnida > Araneae > Salticidae > Maratus > Maratus speciosus. The sequence goes on along the minus strand of OZ010796.1, from coordinate 49,608,288 downwards.
AAATTTTAGCAAAATTTGCTACATATATATTGCAATACAATGTTAAATCAGATTGTCATGGAAGTCAGTGTCAGTGATATTTGTAAATTTAGATTGCAAATGGCGATACACTTATTGCTGCTTTATCAGCACCAAAATGATTCTGTAACTTGCTCTAAACCAGACCAAATGTAGAACAGTATTGTTCGATTGAAGCAGAGGTAGCTGGTACTGAATGTAAAGAAAAGAAAAACTGACAAAATCCAGGAGGAAACTTATCTGTTTCACTCTTTTTTGCTATAATCTGAACCATTTTTGTGTTGAAAACTCCTATATAACACTTTCATTGAACATTGAAGCAGGATAATAAATGGGAGGATTAATCTTAAAAGCTATAACAATGCAAACAATCCGGATGGGGTTCAAATGCAATATTTTTACATGCATTAAGATGTAAAGCATTTGGATACATTTTGGATTACAGGCATGAAAATCTTCCTTCTTTACAGCTAATTTCTTTTTTGGTCATTTTATCTCTGCTTAGAAATTCCTTTAAATCTGGTTCTTTTGAAATATATTTAAGTTGGCATTTATCTTTACATTCTCATACCTTAGATTAAATAATGATGCAGTTGTGAAAGCACAAGAAAATCCCACAAGAATTGTGGGTTTTTTCAAATGGGCCCGCCCTGGGCCCATTTGGTCAAACCCTCTCTAACAGCCACTGACTATTAGCACAATTTTCCAGTTTTTACCTATTCTCATACCTTAGATTAAATAATGTTACAGGTGTGAAAACATGAGAAAATTTGAAAAAAACCACAATGGGTTTTTCAAGTGGGTCCGTCCGAAAAAACCTGCCCAGGTTTTTTCGGGCGGGCCCACTTCAGCAAACCCTGAATTTAGTGATTGTTTTTAAAAAACTAATTATAAATCTAATATCCAATTTTATTCAGAGGAAAAAACTTTTTAGTTTGTGAATAAAAACAAAAAAGAAAGAAAGAAAAATGTGAGAATGCTTAAAAAAATTAATTACAAATATAAATTCGATGGAGCATCTTATTTTGAAAAAGGAGCACCTAATCATAATTTTCATTAATATGAACGCAGCCCATTTTTGAAACTAATAAACAGTTTTAGTTAAATGAAAGCAACTATTATATGCGTTTCCTTCCTTTGTAAAGGTCTCAAAAACTATTTTTCTCTCACTCAACAATGCAAATTTTCTTGACACATGCATGAATTAGCTTTGTCTCCTACTATCTAAAAATTTTCAGGTTCTCGATTTCTTGTGACTAAGAATCAAATTGCGTTCTCAGTTTTCCCATACATTCCTCACACCTTGAGTTAATCCAATTGCTACCAGACGACTACCATTTCGTTGTTGTCATATCATAAAAACCAGGCTGAAGTGTCAAGGCTAATGTCAGATGAACGTCTATTTGCACGCTTTTTCTTTCCACATCAAACAGAAACACATTCTCTAACATGGGTTTCTGTTTGATGTGGAAGGAAAAGCGTGCAAATAGATGTTCGTCTGACATTAGCCTAAATGCGCCAATATTTTTTGTTAGATGGTTTACTGTTATAGGAAAGTACAAAACACTATTCGATTCCTTAGAGCCTAATTACCTACAAATTTTATACTTATATCAGTAAATATTTTTCCCGAATATGTCAGAAAGTAGCTCACTTAGATTTGAAAACAGTTTTACAAAATGTAAAACACAGCTAATGTAAAACACATTTGGTTACTTCTTGAGCCTGAATAACCATATATGTAAATTATGCATTTTTATCAACAGCGTAATTTTTTTCAGAAAGTAGCGGATTTAAACTTGAAAACAGATTTAAATACAATATCCACTGTTTAAATGAAGATATTTTTGACATAAGCATCATAATAAACTTTATATTAATCATACTTTTTTACTTAATGTTTAATTGTTATACGATAATTAAAGACTTTTTTTTTTCAAAGTCATGAACAAAAAAAAAAAAAAAAAAAATAGTTAAAAGTTCAAAAGTCAATTAGGAAGACGGATCCCTTATATACTCTTGCCGATACCCATAGAATGAAACAATTGAGTTCAAACAATGTTTCTTATTCCATTTGTATAAACTGATAATCTTATATCGTTGAAATTTATTTCTATAAACATTCTTATTATCATATTTCATCGTTAACTAAATCTACTGTCAGCTATAAACACGTGTTGTCAAGATGTAAACCATTAAAATTTCTTAAAGCATGCTTTAGTGGCTAACGCTTCACTAATTATTGATGAGCTTGACACATACATGTCTATTTCCGTTCACCCAGATGAGATCATTACTTTTAAAGTGTCACTAACAAAACTTAAAAGGTTATTTACTATCTACCAAAACATGTGGTACTGGTTTAATTGGTGGTGATCTGGTCTGGATTTTGTTCAGGAGAAGGAAATGTTCTTATTTAGCTTGCATGTTGAGAATTTTACCGAAAGATGTTTTAACAAAACTAATATGCTTCTGAATAGAAATTTTTTGACGCATTCGATTCAAGGCAGTTGAAAAATCTAAATGTTTTCTTACAACCATTTTTTTTCAGATTAGTTAAAATACATATACAGTAGAAGATATTTATAACACAAACCTAAAAACGCAAGCTTGTGCGTTATGTAGAATTTTGTATTATATGGATCAACTTTCATACAACATTAAATTTACTTTGAAAACATCGCCAAATATCTCAAACATATAAAAATACATTAGAATATCTTCATATTGTATTCCTTGTTACCAGGAATTATCCAGATTATAATTATTTACCTAATATAGATCATTTCACTTATTGTTAAATTTACTTTATAAATATGGTCCAAATATACCTGTACTAAATCATTCATTATATTACTCATTTAGAAATTTATTGTAAGAATAGCAATTTTTTCAATAAAAAACTCTGAATTAAGGAGATTTAGTTGAACTAATGCATCAAATTTAGTCCTCTAGAGAATATCAATTTTGTACAATGTGGGAATTCAGGTGCTTCTTAACTGCAAAATTCATTGTTTACATCTGAGAAGTTGTGCGTTATATGGAGAATTGTGTTATACAGAATTGCATCATAAAGATCTACCACTGTATATTGTTGAAAAAATAGTGAAATGGTTAGGGGGCGGCTCTAAAAGAAGCTAGGGGGGCTCAACCCACCTCGCCCCCATCTGGTTATGGGCATGCAAGGCAATAAAGTTTGTATAAAATTTCCTCAAAAAGGAGCCGGAAACTTCCATTAACCTAAGCGAGATAGAATCGAAAACAAACATTCGGTATATATTTTATGGACCAATATATTTGCAGGGTATAAATCCATCCACAATGGATGAAGAAGCAATAAATACTGCTTATAAATGTTACAAAAAATTCTTTGGCTAATTGATGCCTTGTGAAATGTACAGGAGTCTTTTGCACATGAAATAAATTTGTATTTATACCAAAATCACAGTCTGTGTTATTTTTCTACGATTATGAGATGACCAAACCTTTCACAAGATTGATTGTACTTGTTTTAATTCTCAGTCTTAAAAATATTAACTTTACTACTTTATTTATATCAAAAATGATGCTGACCGATAATTACCCCAGAAGGTGACCAAGAATTACCCTGATTCTGGGGTAATTCATGGTCACTTAAAAATAATAATTATTTCAATTATAAGTGCATATATATTTAATCATTTTATTATACAGCCGTTAGAGGTAGCTTATTCCATACCAAAAGGGAGAACAATACCTTTAATTGTTTTTATAATAATTGGATGTTGATTTTTAACCAGGAATTGACCTGGGTCACACTTCAAGGTAAATCAAAGATTGTTTCCCTATTTATAAAAACAAGTACAGGTGATTAAACAAAAAACAAAACATGAAATTTAAAAAATAACAGGAAAAATACTTTGGACCATCAAGAAAAAGCAATATGACAATAGCATAAACACAGTTTTTTTAAGATTGAAAACCATTTGACGATATTTTATAACCTAAATTGACAATATATCCTTGTCACTTGGCAATTCATCTTTGGAGGCCAATCCCAAACAGTTCATTCAACTTTCTTTTTGCTCTTTATAAGCTTAAAAAACAACTTTTATCAATTTAACCAATTCATTTTCTTCTGTAATATTCCACGACTTTTCTTTTTGGTATACATGGTTCCATAGAGGTCCATCAAAATCTTCCATTAACCATTTCCAACAGAGAATCCCAAATGATAGCTACTTTCTTATTAAAAAACTATGCATCTAGGAGTCTCTGCTAAATCATACAGGAAAAATAAATTGCTTTCCAATCATTCAAAGAAAGCATCCTCACCTCAGTTGGCATTGATGAAAGACGTGTGCAAGATAGAAGTTCCTTTACAACATAAGAAAAATTATGGGTCATGCATTTGCTTTTTTGTATTTTTGACCACTGCGCTGATGATAGAGCTTTAGAAGTTCTAAAACAGCTGTGTGTCTTTTTTAACATTCATAACTTTATTTGTGCCCTTATCATGCTGTTTATTCATATCTTAATGTATCAGCATAGGCCTCTTACTTTAACACCAATGTTCTTTAATGTTACACATTATTTTTGAGTGTGGTTGTTTAAATCTTCAAGTGCAATGCAACATATTTAACCATCAAAACTAAAATGTATTGGAATCTTAAGCATGTGTATTTTCTTGACATGGAGATTTTATATGTTTACATGAAAAACCAAAAGGAGAAAAAATATCATTCTAGCTTACTTCATATTTAGGAATTTCAAATGATAATTAAATATGAATATACATGAAAATAACACACATAGATTTTTAACACTTAAAACAAAAAATATTGATCAGTATTAACAATTACATTTGACTTACTACTAAATTCCATGTTTTGGAAGATGTATGATGTCATTGAGACAAATAGCACTTTTTTTACACCTTAAAATGTATTGAACACAAATCTATGAACAGCAAGTATTAAACAAAATATATTACAGTCAACCCTGTGAAATACACAAATTTAGGGACCACAGGGCTCGAAATGGAAAAATCCACGAACCGGAACGCTATTTCAAAATTATTGTCAACTTTTTTTTTTTTTTTTTTAAGTATAGTAAAGACCCGATTATCCAAGTCCCGCTTAACCGAGTTACCACTTTAATCAAGTTATTTTCTTCTGATGAGCTGATGACTTCCATTATTATGAAACAGCCATGTTAAAGGAAGTGTTAGGTGAAGGTGAAAGAGCAGCCATAAAAAGTTAGAACTCTGGTTTTCTGATCAGAATGGGGGGAAAAAATGGCCATATTTTTTTTTTTTTTTTTTTGAAAAAAAATTCTTTTCTTTGAAAAAAACTAGTTAATACTTTGAGCAGCTTTGAGAAGAGGCTACACCTGCAATTTTTATGACACTAATAGAATCACATAGCTGCCAATTTGTACGGTTTTGTTTAGGGATGCAACGGATATCCGGCAAATATCCGATATCCGGCATATCCGGCTGATTTTTCAATATCCGAAATACCGTCGGATATCCGGATCACAATCACCGGATATCCGACTTCTCTGCCGGATATCCGGGAGAGCGCAGCGAAGTGAATATATAAGGATAACAGAAATATTTTGACCCCAAACAATGCCGAACAATTTTGTTTATAATGCAAAATATGAAAGTAAGTTCACTATACATGAGTAAAAGGTAATTCTCAAAAGTTTAAAGAATTGCCAGCTTTCCTAACATTGGTATTTGAACTCTTTATAATAAATTTAAGAATTTATGTTTACTTCTTTCAGAAAATTGTAGCTTTACTTTCAGAATCCAAAATAAAATTTGAAGTTTTTTATTAAAGTATGACTTTATTAATTTTCTTTCTTTTTTTAAGTTTAACAATTGAACAGGCCAATTTTTAGAAGAAAGTATTGTAATAGAAATTTTTTCGATTTCCGGTTTTCGACGGATTTAGATGCTTTAGAGGTCAGCCTCCTTCAATATGGAAACATTCCACTGGAAGGAGGGGGGCCACTTAATCGCGAGTTTTGTGCCTTTTTCATTATTGTACCACCGAAAAGTGTATGAAGTTATCCATATAATTGAACAAAATTTTTTGTAATTTTTTTTTTTTGGCTATGTCCAGCAGGTTCTCCTTTAAATTGGAAATATTCTGCCAAAATGGGGCGCTGTAATAGAGATTTTTGTGCCACTTTCCTTCTTGTACCATCGAAAAGTATATGAAGTTATGCATAGAATTGAACCAATTTTGGGGGGTATGTTTTTGGCTATGGCCAGCAGGTCCTCTTTCAATTTGAAAATATTCTGCTGGAAGGGGGCGCTATAATACGGATTTTTGTGTTATGTTCATTATTTTACCATTGAAAAGTGTATGAAGCTAAGCATAGAATTGAACCAATTTTGTGTGTATATTTTTGGCTATGGCCAGCAGTTTCTCCTTGCATTTGGAAATATTCTGCCAGAAGGTGGCACTGTAACAGAGATTTTTGTAAATTTTTCTCGATTTTTCGCAGTTTTTTTTTTTTTTTTTTTTTTTGGCTGTATATTGGCGGCTCATGAAGCGGAGGGAACTTCGCATCCTGCTAAGCTGGCTAAACACAAACAGCTGATGTACAACAGAATAACGAAAAAATTATTGATTTTAAAAAATATCATGATCGAGATTAACTTATTCTTATTCTGATTAATTGACTGGAGCAGAAATTTTAGATCAAAATCAAAGTTGGTATAATATTGAACTAATAATATTGAAGTATGGTAACATTTGGAACTACTTTTTGAAATATTAAGATGTATGAGATCAGAGTTCGCAAAAACCCGGGTTTTTCTGAAAAAACCCAACCCACATGGGTTTTTTCATGAAAAACCCAATTTTCCCCAGGGAAAATCGGGTTTTTTCAAAAGTATAATACATGCGTAATTACATTATTGTATACTATATTTTCTATATATTATATATACTATACATAAAAAAATACATTGTTCTCTTATATACAATATAATTGTAATGCTATTTTACAAGTTATAAATTGCATAAATTATATGAATTTAAATTAATTAAATGCCAGTGTTTCTCAAATTAATTTTGAATATAATAGAAAATATAAAATTGTTAATTTTCTTTAAATCAAATAATGAATAGAATATTAAAATTTAAAATATATAAGTAGGAAGAAAAAAAGGGGTAAACTAGTCGGATGTGCCAATCCCAAAAGTTTCTTCTATCTCATACATGTTAATAATTCAAAATAATTCATACATGTTAATAATTCACAGTGCCAAAATTAAATGGCAATTTATGCCCATCATGAGGATTGTAAAATATAGATTTGTTGAATTGGATGCATTTAAGAAGGAGATATAAGTATCACCTGTTGTTCAATTTACAACAAAACTTGATCAGTAACAATTTACGTCAACATCTAACTGAATCTAAAGTTTGATGAAAATCCATGCATTATTAGTTCTTGAGATAAAGCTATTGCAAAAAGTAAGATAAATGCAGCACAACTGCGCCGCTTGGGCGATATACACCAAAAACTAATCAGCACCAGTTTATATCAAGGTTTAACTGAATCTAAATTTTTATTCAAATCCGTACATTAGTTCTTGAGATTAGAGTTATTGCTGAAATCGTGAAAAATGCAGCACTACCTGTTGGGCGATATGCACCAAAATTCAATAAGCAACAACTTAACTTGTAACTGAATCTGAAGTTTTATGAAAATCCATGCATTAGTTAGTTCTTGAGATAAAGCTATTGCAAAAATTGAGATAAATGCAGCATAGCAGCACCACCTGTTGGGCAGTATACACCAAAAACTAATCAGCATCAGTTTACATCAAGGTCTAACTCAGTTTTGTGTTAGTAAAAGTTTTGTGAAATTCTGTGCATTTGTTCTTGAGATAGAGCACCCACAAAATTTTTTTCACATACAGACAGTCATTTTCTAAAAACTATCAAATTGTCTTCAGGACCTTTTTAAAACATATAAATCAATCATGAACTGGAAGTCGAAATTTTTCATGAATCCAATACTTTCTTCTTGTAAAGATAGAAGAAAGTAAAAATACATATTTTTTATTTCCATGAATATAGTTGATTTGAATTTTTTATATAAAGACATACCTATAATTATGTACTATGTGTGTTGCCTACTAGGTTCTATGTTAGTAAAGTAGTTCAATGTGCTGAAATACATTTTTATTTGTATGTAATGGCTTTTATATATTAATATTTTTTCAAAATTAACTGAAATGACTTAAATTCATTAAATTTATATGTTGTTTAAATTTTTAAATTATATCTGAAAATTGAAAAAACCCACTTTATGGGTTTTTCAGTGGGCTTTTTCAAGTGGGCCCATTCTGAAAAAACCCACCGGGTTTTTTCGAACTGGGCCTAGCTTTGCGAACCCTGTATGAGATAGAAGAAAGTTTTGGGATTGGCAAATCCAACTAGTTATTTTTGTAACTTCCTTATAAATATTTAAAATTAAAAGTAATTTTCTTTTTACTTATAAATATCAAAATAATTTAACTTAAAATAAAACTAAACATGACTTAGAGCAAAAACAATATTAAATAATTAAAACAGAAAAAGGGCATCAATTAAACCTATGTTTGGAGAAAATAACTCTTTAATCATGGGCATATTAGTAGATATTTTATGTTTAAATTATAAAAAGAAAGTATGTAGTATTTCTTTGTGAAAATACTCTACAATTATATGCATATTAATTGGTCAAAATTTACTATACAAATTATCAGCATTTTATTGTACAAATTAATTAATTATTAGCAATTATCAATATAGTCAATCCCATATCCAAATCCAGAAGCAATTATCAGCATTTCATTGTACAAATAAACAGAATATTTTAATGTTTAAATTACATTTTTTATGCAATATTATTAATATACATTACAGGGCTTCAATGGCAGATACAGGGCTTGAATTTCGAGACGGTATGGCAGGATTCGTGCCCTAAAGATTATTATTGTGTCCTATTTATTATGCCCTATTGTGGGCGGACGGCTCCTGTTTCCAAAAAATCATTTTCCGAAAATGTTTCTTTGTAAAACAACGATCAAGTCTCAGGACCGACCGACAAATTTCGTGATATTTTCTACTATCGATTAGCAGATTTCACAGGTTATTCTTACGACAGATTGACAAAATTCATAGTTGTTTTTCTGCATCTGACTGAAAAATTTTGTGCTTTTTCTCCATGACCGACTGACGAATGCCACGATTTTTTCTAGAGACTGATTGGTGAATTTCGTAATTTTTTTTCTCGAGATCAATTGACAAATATAGCAATTTTATTCTGTGACCGATTGGCAAATTTCCCTGTTTGTTCTTGCGAAATACTGATGAAAATAACGATTGTTTTTTGCATCCGATTGAAAAAATTCGTGTTTTTTCTCTGCGACCGGCTGAGGAATTTCATGATATTTACTCGTGACGGACTGGCAAATTTCACTATATTTTTTCATGATCGATTGACGAATTTTGTGATATTTTCCCGCTGCTGATTTCCCACGAACTTCAGTTTTCTTCTTGTTACCGGTCGACAAATTTTGTTATTTATTTTCACCATAATTGACGAAATCGGCGATATTTTTTTTATGACCGATTTATGTATTTTGCAATGTTTTTTCCCTGTGCTCAAAATATTAAATAACTAAAAGGGCAGTAATGGCCACTGGAGACTGGGCCCTACCAAATTGGCCAATAGTCAGCACTAAACAAAATGAGATTACACTTGTGGCACACATGAAGAAAAAATTGCTGAACTTTAAAAAACATGTTTAGAAATAACAAACTAGTTGATTTTTGCAATTCACAGAAATTAGGACATGACTTTTAAAATCAACCTTTTATCGTGTAATAGAAGAAATCAATTGACTATTTCCTTTTCAAACTTTGAATATGGATTTAAAATTCCAATGCATTGCAATTCCATGCAAAAAAATCTGCAACTGAAATCAAAAAAGTAAAAAACAGCCGTATGAAAGATCGAGCTCAGCTATCTTTATGCAAAAAGAATCTTTTAAAATTTTTCAAATTTAAACAATTTAAAAAAAACCCTGCCCATTGGTTTAACATTACGGAATGGCCATTTTCAAGTTAGTGAAGGGTCCCCTTATAAATATTCAACTGTGTGATGTGAATGAAAGAAAAAATTAAATTTGGTAACAATATTATGATAGTGTTAGAAAGTGTTTTATAATGTATGACTAATGTATGATTTTTATTTCTTGCTAAAATTTCCCATGGGAATATAGAATTTCATGATTTGAGAAGGGAAAACCAGTTTCACTGGAATGTCCCCTTAACAAAAGAAATTACTTTGAGGAAATAAATGTTTCTTAAAATCTTACAAAAATAAAGTATTTCTTAACAAAAATAAATAAATAAATAGGAAGGATTCACAAGGAGTTTATTTAATATTATTAATTCATACTCAATAGATTGGAAAAAATTCAATATAAGCATAACATTTATTCATTAATCTTTCAAGTACAGTAAAACTCCGGTTATCTGAAAAGCATGGAACCAAAACATTTTTGTTGACTGGGGTTCCATAAGAATTTTCAGATAAATGGGAAGCTTTCTTATTTACCCTACCAGATGCCACTACTCAGCCTTCTTCCCCCCCCCCCCCCCCAACCCCAAATCTATAATTGCAATGAAACAGATTTGAATAATGAAATATTGCCAAGCTACACATTAGCTTCTGGAGCAGAGAACGGCTCCTTGAGAAAATTAAGAGACATTACAGGAAAAGGTTGATACAGTTTTTGATTGAAGGACTGACTGATGGAGCAGAAGTTGTTGAAAATTTAAAACTTGTGGATATGAAGAAAGTTAACTACTGGTTAGATTCTTGATGGGAGTGAATGAAAGTGAATTAAAATTAAAACGTTAGTAACATTTTTACACAAGTTATGGCCTAACGTTGAGTTGCTAGTCTTTGAAACACAGTTGCAGTCGGCAGAAACTGATGTCATTGGAATTGTGGACAGAAATGATGACAATATATACACTGAAGTGTTTTCGGACATGTTGAATGCATTTAAAATTCCATAGTTCAATTTTAACGAAAATACCAGCGATTACAGTTTTGACTATAATTCCATTAAGGATATAATAAAACAAGTTTGTTCAGAAGTGACATACAATCACCGTAGGATATCAACTATAGAATCACCGATATGCATTATTCATGCAAGTAAGTTAAAAAATAATGCACATCAAATTTTGCAAATTTTTCTAAAATTTTTTAACAGAGCATAACCATGCGTTTCTGATAATTTCTAAAGTTATAAAAGTTGGTCTGTGCTGTTTGTCAAAAGTGTAACTTGTGAAAGAGGCTAAAACATGCAAAATGGAATAAATTCTAAAATTTATTTAGCAACCCAATTGTTAATTGCACCTAACATTAGGTGAAAGTTGAAAAATAGACATGGTATATATAAAACTTGATTCTGTTCCTTTGTTTTAATAAAAATAAACATTTTTGATAATAAATTATCTTGAGTTGTTAATTTAAATTATTTCAAAGGTATTTTGTCATGTCTGTATAAATGTAATTCTTTAAGTGGCATATAAAAAATAACGGGGTTTAAAGATTTTTTTTTTCCTTTCCAACAGTTCAACTCCCCTGTATTTTTAAATGTTGGCTGGGAAACTCCCCTTCTGGAGAAAACTTGAATTTCAAAACCTGATGTTCAAAGAGATATAGTTTTTGTAAATTATATTTCAATGCATTTAAAATGTTTTAATGATGTATGAAACATGTTTGTAATTTATTGTTCTGAGATGGCGTTATATAAAGAAATAATTCACCATATAACTAAAAACATATCTAGTGCCGGATATCCGATCGGATATCCGGCCGGATATCCGAATCCGGCAGGCAAAGGAGCTTCGGATATCCGATATCCGGCAAAATCAATATCCGGTGCATCCCTAGTTTTGTTACCTCTAAAATTGAAAACAAATTTTTGCCATATTGAATCGTTGACAATTCTTAGATTTCGGAAATTGGATTAGGCAAAATTTACTGGTAAGTTTTAATGGTAAGAAAAAAATCTTAGAAATTGGTAGTTATGCAGTAGAGTAATAATACTGCAGCAAAATTGACATTCAAGGAACAAAAGACTATCAATGGCTTTTTCAAAGAAACAATTTCATTCCCCGTATTTCTTAAAAGTAAAGGAAATGTACATCAAAGAAATTTTACTAGTACCTTAAAAATAAATGAATTAAGTGAAAATTTATATTTCATCTCCTTAGTGGGTGACGATTTGTGTCAATCCGGTTTATATGAGTTTTTTGCTGATCCTAGGTGAGCTTGGTCCATATTAACTGGGATAATCGGACTTTACTGTATAGCAAATTTACATATAACCATAGAAAAACCAATTTTAAAAAATGCATTCACGATTTTAAATAATTAGAAAAAAAAGTTACAGAGAGACTGAAACTGTAATAATATTTTTTAATAATTCCACGAACCGGGACACTATTTTCCCTACTTTCACGAACCGGAACAATATTTGTCACAATTTCATGAACCGGAACATCATTCCGGTTTGCTCCGGTACATTTCGAGCCCTGGTTTTGCAGATTATAGATCAACCCTTTGTTTACATTTTATTTTCTAAAGTCTGACAATAAATTAAGAACAATTACAATAGAAAAGGTAAATTATGATGTAAAATTGGCTTAATATACTTAATAAGTAAATAAATTTAAAGAAAAATTAAATTATATACAAAATAAATTTTACTCATTATTCATTTTTTAAACATTGGTACAACACAATGTCAGTTTAAGTTTTGGTTTGTTGTCAATAATTTTTTTCTGTAGTCTATGAACACCTATTAGGGTCATCCTCCCAAAAGTGCACAATACCAGTCACAAAGCCTTTTACAGTATTTGACATGAATATTTTTGAATTTATATTTTCTATTGATTGATAATGAAAAAAACTAAATGTGGTGTGTGCATACATTTTTTAGAGTTACTTAAAAATTTTTATATCTTAGTTCACAGTATGCGAGATCTCACCTATGTGTCATGTCACAAACCGAATGTTACTAACGAAAACGTTTGATTACTTATTTAATTGAAAAAAAAAACAGTTAAATAATTATTGTTCTGGCTACTACTATCTCAAGAGCAAAGTAATTTAGCATAGTTAATTACTTTGTATTTTTGTTTGTTTTCCGAGTACGGAAAGTAGTGTCATACAATAAATTCTTACCTCCATGAACTCAGTGGTGTAGGAACTTTGTACAAACAGAGGGAGCCGGGGAATATTGCGGAAAGCTAGTGGCATGGACCATTTCGTTCATTTTGGAGGGTTCCTTCATAGTGTTGCACATTTCACAAACAGAAGTATAAAATAAAAGCATATCAAAAAATCACCAACTCTTTAAACCAGTTAAAATAATTTTTAATAGATATACTTGATACATAGAAACTTAATTTATGTGCGATCCCGAATACAATATTCAAATTTAAGGCTTCTCCCACTTCCATTTACCAAAAATTAAAGTGCTTTCTGCTGTTTTGCTTACAAATTCTTTACAAATCTCTTCCAAATCAATTTTAAAGGCCTCCTCTTTATAAATATGTTATTGGCGCAGGTAATGTGTAGTATAAGACCCCTTTTTTTGGAAATCGGGAGGGTTGTAAACAATGAGAAAAAGGGTGAAGGCACAAACAAGTGTGCTCACCACCCCCTCTCTCTCTTCTGTTTATTGTTTATTGTGTGAATTTCCTAGAAAAGTATACTTTATTTTTTAATTCAGCAATGTATCGTAAACAGATATGGTGCGAGAATTTCTTCCGGGGGAGCTGAGCCCATCTGAAATATTCCAGAGGGGGCCACAGCTCCCCCAGCTCCTACGCCCTTGCATGAACTAAACATTAAGCCGCATTTTCATGTTAAAAGATGGCAAAATTATCATCGCATTTTGTTTCTCATGATGCTAAAGTTAGCCATTATGTTTGACGTTGAAAAAGTATAAGTCAGAAATTTGTTTTTATACTCAGGTGTTAGATTTTGTTGTAAAGAAGCAAACATGGTTATTGGGGATTCTCACATCCATGAACTGTAGTTCAAGGTGACTAAAGCAACACTAAAATATGTGTTTATATATTGCTTATGTAGTTATATCAGCAGATGTTGATTTAAAGAACAAATACAATTTTCCTCAAAAAAAAAAAAAAAAAAAAAAAAAAAAAAAACGTAGGTTAATATCTAGAACCTAGAACATGTTCCCCACCTCCATGAATCTCTCAATTTTGAAAATGTATATTTCAGAGAAAAATGCTTAATTTGCAATGACTGTAAATAAAAAAAGATACAGTTTCAAAACTTTAAAAGAAAAGAATAAGCTATAAAAGATGGGCGATGAAAAGGAGCTCCAGATCAGGGAGGAGTTTTTTGGATTCATTCCAAATAAATTCATCATGCATTCTTATTTAGAATTCCTCTTTAGTTATATATCTAATAGAATAAATAGTTTTTTAGCTTTCTCTCTACAGAAACATAACTGTAGCATAAAGCTTACCTCCTTGAATGATGTCAATAAAAACTGTATTTCTGAGAAAAATAAACATAATGTATGGGCTGATTTTTACTTGCAGTAAGTTTACTTAAGTCCCTAAAAATGATAACATTGGTCTTGGAACACCAAAAATGTTTATGGGAAAAATTTATATTGAAAATGTACACTTTTCGGAGAAAGACTCATTATTTCTTGCTCCAAGATAAAATTTTGTTGCTCAAGGAATTTAAATATTTATGTACCCTTTACATTTAAATATTTATTCCTGCATTTGAATCCAGCATGATTGAGTGATATTTTATTTTTAAGTCAAGCTTCTCAGACTTACAGTAAATTCTTTTACAAGAAAATTCACTGATGCATTCACTCTAGCATCCAAATTTTTGACCACTTGCACTTTTTGAAGAATTGAAAGCATTGTATGAATCATGATTTACTTGTTATTACAGCAGGGGTCTGTCCAGACTTTTCTCTCAGGGTCCTGTTTTTGCGAAATTGTGTATAGCTTTTTTATATTTGTGAAAAATCTTGTCCTAATTTTGTGAATTTGAAATGATCGTCATATTCAGGTTCTTTTTTATATATTTTTAAGAAGATATATATATATATGTAAAAGTGACAGGCCAGATTTTACTTTTAAATGATTAAATTTGTAAAAGGTTTAGTTTAGAGCTGGAAAAATTTTGTAAAAGGACAATTTTTATGACAAAGAGTTTTGTGAAGGATCCTTTTTTAAGGTGAAAAGTTTTGTGAAGAGTCCTGTTTTGGGATGAAAACTTTTGTGAAGGGTCCTGTTTTGCAATGAAAATTTTTGTGAAGGGTCCTGTTTTGAAATCAAAAATTTTATGAAGGGTCCTTTAAAGGACCCAATTTCTTCCTAAATAGATCTCTGTACAGGCATAATTCCATAGAAAAATCGTGTGTGGCATGCAAAAGTAGATATAAATACACAAAAAGAAATTTTACTGAAGGAAATATTCATCTGTTATTATATAATAAACAAAAATGATGGTGAAATAAAGTCAATGTTACAGTTTCATTGGCGCTTGAGAAAAGCATATCTTTTCATTATGCGTAACCAAACAAACAAACATCAATGCATATTTAACCTTTAACTGATGTCCCGTGGTCTCACAGACCCCGCGACTCCCAGTTGTAAACACTTCCACCCCTTAAAATTGCAAATATTATTTGCCTGTACCAGTACCTTCTTCTACAAGCTTGCCAAGGTCACACACAAAGCGTTATTTCTGCGAGTTGAATTTAAACATGTTATTCGTTATGCTGGGGTCGTCAGACCGCATCACATCAGTTGTGTGACTATTTGAAATTGTAGTACAATACTTGTGATTAGTTGTACTTTATTTTTTTTCCATTTCTTTAGTGTATTTTTTGCGGTATGATGCTGACGCAACCTCAAAAACATTCTACTTTCCTCAGTCAGAAGGAAATAGAAGATATTATGAACAACTGGCCAGATCAAGAATTTTTGGTATTGAAAGTTCCGACAATGCAGATTTTACTGACGGAAGAGAACACGATGCAATTCTGAACTTTCCGATGGTGAAAATGTAAATATTTTTGATGGATTTAAACATAATTTTTATTACCGAAAGAATAGTTTAGAGAAAAACATCTTATAAGTGCATTTTATGCCAAACGTCAGTATACATTAAATGTATACGAAAAATATGTATTGACTGCAATAATGATGTACTTTGACTCTTGCATATTTTTAGGGTAAATATTATTTTTTTAAAATAAGCACTGCACTTCAATTTTCATAGTTTGTTGCAACGATAATTCGTAAAAAAAATTGTACACGATTAATTTTTATATTTAATAAGCAAAATTAACAAATTACCATTTATTTTGAAAAAATAAAGTAATTTTTTCTGTACTGAAGTTAAGTAATATGAATAGAATACTTTTTTCATGCTATTTAAATCACATGCACCTAAGAGAAGTACAACGATATTGTTAGGACAAAATTTAAGTAAATTCAACCATTTAAGTTATTTATTTTATTCAAAGGTTCTGAGAGACTGCATCACATCAGTTGTGTGACAAATTTTAGTCGCATCAGTTAAAGGTTAAAATAAAAATTTCTATTTTGATTTGGTTGTCACTTTTACTTAGCTTAAATTACTGTTTTAGAATGTTGTGTACAAAATGTATGAATTTTATTAAATCACAATTTATTTCATTGGAAAATTGATAATTCATGAAAAAACACATCATTTAACTTCATCTATGAGCTTAAATGTTAACTGCGATTTTCATTGTTTACATTCCGACATGTAGTGTAAATAGATGTTTGAATTTCACAGAGTTGATTGTATAAATTATATAAACAAGGGAGGGGAATAATACCATTCTACACAACACTGACAAGTGAATTTAGTCTTAAAAACAACAGGCTATAAAAAATATACCAAAATCTTTGTATTTAATAGCCATATTTTGCAACTCTCCAAATTACCTCTATGTAAACATGATACTAAATTCTATTCTATACTGAACTTTCCTCTTTTTTATATATTACTCTTAAGTTTATATTTAGACGAATGGAAAAATTTAAGAAAATGTCAATACGAAAATGCATTGTAGTAATGAACTATTTTCTCATTATATCTTGCTCAAGGAAATTTAAATATTTATGTACCATTTACATTTAAATATTTATTCCTGCATTTGAATCCAGCATGATTGTATGATATTTTATTTTTAAGTCAAACTTCTCAGACTTACGGCAAATTCTTTTACAAGAAAATTCACTGATGATCTAGCATCCAAATTTTTGACCACTTGCACTTTTTGAAGAATCGAAAGCGCTGCATGAATCATGATTTACTTGTTATTACAGGCATAATTCCATAGAAAAATAGTGTGTGGCATGCAAAAGTAGATATAAATTCACTAATAGAAATTTTACTGAGTAAATATTCGTGTGTTATTGTATAATAAAAAAAAATGATGTTGAGATAAAGTCAATGTTACAGTTTCATTGGCGCTTGAGAAAAGCGTATGTTTTCATTACGCGTAACTAAATGATTTGGGTGTCACTTTTACTTAGCTTAAATTAGTTTTAGAATGCTGTGTACAAAATGTATGAATTTTATTAAATCATAATCTATTTCGTTGGAAAACTGATAATTCATGGAAAAACACATCATTTAACTTCATCTATGAGCTTAAATGTTAAGTGCGATTTTCATTGTTTACATTCCGACATGTAGTGTGAATAGACGTTTGGATTTCACAGAGTTGATTGTATAAATTATATAAACAAGGGAGGGAAATAATACCATTCTACTCACCACTGACGAGTGAATTTAGTCTTAAAAACAACAGGCTATAAAAAATATACCAAAAACTTTGTATTTAATAGCCATATTTTGCAACTCTCCAAATTGCCTCTATGTAAACATGGTACTAAATTCTATTCTATACCGAACTTTCCTCTTTTTTATATATTACTCTTAAGTTTATATTTAGAAGAATGGAAAAATTTAAGAAAATGTTAATACAAAAATACATTGTAGTAATTAACTATTTTTTGCTTCACGTATAATTGTCATGACTACTTTCAAAAGCATGTTGTATCTTGCCGGCTGGTAAAATAAATCCTTAGGCCACAGACAAATAGAAACCACTATAAGATAGTAATCTGTGCCTTAGATAATATTTTCCGCCTTGGCGTGTATGGACTTCAAGACATGTACCACGGAAGCGGCTGTAGGCCTAGGAATACACGGGCAGCGGTTCTACGTTAGGCCTAGGACTATTGTTTGTATCAAAGAACGTATACATTAACTATATACACCCTATATACGTTCTTTGGTTTGTACATAACTTTGTTAATATTACTACAAAGTTGTGTACTTTATGTATAATTGTAATGCTTTATGTGTAATTGTATTATATTTTCATATATTTCACCGCTACTTTTAGCCCCGGAGGACAAGTAGCAGGTATTCTAGATTAATAGAGGTTTGTTGTTTGCGCCGCTTGCTCCAGTCGGAACGGGTGCTTTTATACATTCGGTTGATTGGTGCACTCGCGCCCTCTGGTGAAGAAAAGATATAACGGGCGGGATCCAGTAAATGTTTCGCTGTTAGCGAGACGAGATTGACCAATTAGAAGGGCTTTCGGAATCTCCTCAGGCGGCGCAATAGCTGTTCGTGAACAGTACTGAAAATTGTTTAGCCACTGCGCTAGTGAGAGTGAGAATCTATGGCTAGTGCCCTCTATAATTATTTTAATAGGGGATAAACTTCTGCGTCACAGGGTATCACTGCAAATGGAGGATATTCCATTTTCGTTTTGATCACGTGGTCAAGGTAAAAACTTCTAGCGTAAAGAAGGGAAGGCCCCGTAGACGTAAATCCCCGCTAGCCAATGAAAAAGTTCATGAGGCAAAGCAGTAGTATCTTCCCTTCTTATCAGTTATTAGTTCTTTGGGTAAATTACCGGTATCACGTGACTTTTTTCAGCCTCGAACCCAGATTTGGAATATCCTCCATTCTTTAAAGGGGGCGAAAAGGGGGTCGCTTAAGATTTTGTAAACAAGGCCGTGTTGGAAGTTTGTGTTTTGCAAAATATTAGTATGCATTAGTTGAACTAGATAAATGTATCTCGTGATTTATTGTGTCAGTGTTTGTTTATCCGAATGGAAGGATTATCAGGCGGTTTAATCCGCTGGGTAAGTTGATAAATAGTACCTAATCTTTTAGCGGAATTTTTTTTCTTCATATTCTCTTGGAATTTCAACTTTTATAAGAATAAAATTAAGTAGCGTCTGTGCTTTATGAAATTTCGTTATTGTTAGCATTTTAAAATACAAAATCTTGTTATGAAATTAAATTTTCCTGTGTTTTTGGAACCTTTAAATTTTTTAAAGGAGCGTTAAGGACCCTAATTAAATTGAAATGTTGGTGATATTTGAAAGGAATTTTGTTACTCTTAGATTAGTAAGAGTAAGTATCTATTATTAATTTATTTGCTATATATATGTAATTCATGTAAAACTTAATTGTGAAACTTTTTGTCTCCATTCATTTCCAAGATTCCTTTCATAGATCATGAGTGCATTTTCATAAATTGAAAATTTCGATTTATTTGTAAAGTTCCCAAACATCATTTAAAAGAAGTGCTTAGGGTTTTATTATTTAAGTGTTCTATTAAAATTAGTTTTAATTATATTTTTATATTTTGAAAAATTTGTGTGTTCAAAGTTTAGATTAATTAAATTTTAAGTACAAATCTAGTATCAGACTTCTGCTGGCATTTGACGAAATCGGATGTGCGATAAGTCGTTCTTTTTAGGGCGATTCCATGGATAGTGTCACACACATAACGCAGGCTTTAATTTTCATTTATTCAATTGTTTATTAAATTTTAATGTTAATTCTGATTTTAAGTGGTATGGTAAATAAGTTATTACCATATTTTTAAATTTAAATGTGTGTCAATAAAACTCACAGAAAGATATCATTTAATTTCATTACTCAAAATGTGCTTTTTTTCTACTTCGGAATCGCCCTTTAGTAGTAGTCTACAAGAATACTATGACTACGCCTAACGCAAAGATTATACAGTAGCTTGATTGGACGATTTAGATGGTTTTTTGAGAAGTGGAATGTGGAAGTATGTTTGTTGACTAATACGCAATTAATATGCAGTCTGAGAATTTAAAAAACTGAATAAAATGTTTTAGAGTTGCAGGTAAGTTTAATTTTTGTTCTCTTATTGAATCGTTTAGTTAAAGAAATGGAACTAGGAAGCAATGATGACATTACAATATAAAACTGAGCTGTCATAAAAAAAACCCCTGCGGGCTCGGCCTACAGGCACAGGTAGATTTTAAAGTTAAGCACTAATTTCAGCAACAAACACTAAATCATGATTAGAGATAAATTCACTTTAACAATTTTATCTGGCCGCTTTTGACGAGTTTTTAATTTTATTTTTGGCTTAGATGCTGTATATTCCTTTCGGCCGCCATCTCGGATTTCTTGGCGATTTTTTGTTGGCGTTTATTGATAAGGTAACCCCAAGGTTTATATTTTATTATTTACATTTTATTTTCGTTAAGCCTGACATGCTTGGCGACATTTACCACTTGACATAAAAGGGTTCTTTACGCCAAGGAAAAACCCAAGATGGCGGCCGCAGCAATATACAGCATCTGTTCTGGATGCGTTTGAGAGTAAAAATGAATTTAAAAATGAGTCGCAAAATAAGCAGTTTGGATTTGAGTATATACCCTTAATATGATGATTTGTTTCTTCAACCGCTATGTATTATTAATTTGTTTTTGCTGTAAGAATTTGTCCTATCAAAAACTTGTCAATATAAAACTTGTAGATAATATTAAGAAGATATATAATAAATTCATGCAGATTTTATATCTTGTGAATTGACGAAGTTATGGATTCTTTTCTTCTTCCACCCCCCATTTTGTTTTAAATTTGTTTGTGGTATGAACTGGACATATCAAAAACTTGTCTATGTAAAAGTTGTAGATAATACTAAGAAGATTTATAATAAATTTAATTGGATTTGATATCTTGAGAATTGACGAGGTTATGAATTTTTTTCTCCCCAAAACCCTATTTTTTTCGCCCCTTGAGCCCATTTTTTATTTTATCAAAAAACTGTTATACATGAATTTTTGGCCTTTTTTTTAGAATAGTAACTTTAAACTGATTCGATATGTATTATAATTAAGAAGTTATTGGGGTTTTTCGGTTTTCACAAAACCCCACCCCTCCCTTCCACCCTTTTGGTCCGATTTTGCCCATTAATGAACTTGACCGAGATTTTATGCCCTTGATTTTATCTATCAGTTTTGAAGAGGTTTGTGCTGAATTATGCAAGTTATCGTGTCCATAAAAAAGTGATATACAGTGAAACCCGCTTAAGAAGTTTCCCAAGGGAATGGAAGGGAAAAACTTCTTAAACGGGAAAATTAGTATTTTTGAAAAAATTAATAGTTTAAATATTGATATTCAGAAGAGGGTTTATTTTATCTTAGTACAATAATACAAAGAGTATTTTCTATAAAATTGAGTTTTCTTAAGAAATTAAAATTAGTTTGCACACTTAAAAAATTTAGCAAATAAAGTAAAAATACATAATTACCTTAGAAACTCTGCATTTAATCCAAGACAAGAAATTTCTCTTTAAGAGTCATTTGATATGTTTTTGCAAAAAAAAATCGGTTATAGTTTTTTGTTTCTGGTTTTTTTTGGCAACTTTTAATTGATAACAGTCTAATTGTCTTAAGCTTTTAAAAACTTCTTCAGGCACATCTTCGACACTTTCGATAAAACGCCGAAAGGTTTCTAGTCCTTTTACAGCTTCCGAAAAACTAGGAATTTCCACATCTTCTTCTTCAGTTTCACTCATTTCTTCATCTACTGTCATTTGACAAATATCATCCACTGTAAGCATTTCACATGGTACTACTTCATCATCTACCGACACGTACTCCTCAAACGATACAGTGAAATCCATCTTTCTCTGGAGATTCTTCCAATCATCCTCAATATCAAATTCATATTCTTCTGTTGATTCTCCATCCAAGAATCCCGCTTTTTGAAAACAATTGGCAATGACAGATGGGGTTATTAACTCCCATGCAGATAAAATAAAATGAATTGATTTCAAAACGTTCACTTTTTTTAACTCTCCAGTATTGTCAAGTTTTTCAATCATCCATTTCACTAGCCGTTTTCTATAATGCTGCTTAAACACTTTAATTACTCCCTGATCCATAGGGGCCCCACCAGTGGCTGAGAGGTTCTGCTCTCGAAGCTGGTAGACGGGAGGTGCTGGGTCCGAACCCAATGGCGCCCGTCGGCCTAACCGTTTCGGAGTTTTCGTGGTTTTCTTCGAAACCTTGGATTTCCATGCGTAAATACGGGTTAGGTTCCCTTAGAAAGACCCCCACGGAGGGCACTCCCCCTAGGGCCTATATCCCAAGAGTAGGTAATCGGCCGTCAAAAATCAACCCAACCCTGATCCATAGGTTGTAAAACGGAAATTGAGTTCGGTGGTAGAAAATGGACTTTTATGTTGCTCAAGTTTTTCGTGTCTTTGGAATGGGCGGTACAGTTGTCTACGAAAATGATGATGTTCCTCTTAGCTTTCCTCATTTTGTCATTCAATCTTTTCAAGTAATCTTCATAAATTGTAATTGTCATACACGCAGTCTTGTTGCTTTCATAATCACAAGGCAGCGATTTCACATTCTGAAAACATCTGGGTTTCTTCGATTTTCCAACAATTAAAATTGGCAACTTCTCAGATCCATCCATGTTGGCACCCAATAAAATTGTAAGTCGTTCCTTATTTCTTTTACCTCCGTGACATTTTTCGCCTTTATAAGCATATGTTTTATCCGGTAAAAGATTGTAGAAAAGTCCACACTCATCCATATTGAAAATGTCTTTAGGATGATAGCCGGTTATCAAATCTGGTAAGATTTTCTTCCACTCTTCGATTTCTTGTGGATCGACACTTTTACTCTCGCCTTGTATAGAATTATAAGTCAATCCAGCTCTTTTCTTCGTCCTATCAATCCATCCATTTGAAGGAGTAAATTCAATCTCCATTTTTTTGGCAATTTCCTCAGCCTTCTCTCTAAGAATAGGTCCGCTTATAGGAATATTGGTGGATCTGGCTTGTTTGAACCAAATCAATAACTTTTCTTCCATAACTTCATATTTTCCTCTTTTCACCTTTTTAATTTTACGAGATTTTTGAGAACAGTTTAAAATTAGATCTCGTTTTGCTACAATTCCATTCAGAGTAGTCACTGGTATGTTCAACTTCTTTGCAATTTCAACTCTTGTTGTTTTCGCGTTCCTATCAACTTCTTTCAAAATTTTGATTTTGTCTTCAGTTGACAAGGCTTTCCTTTTAATTGCCTTGCCCGACATTTTTTGGGGAAAAAAACAGAATTTTTTGTCCATGTATTCTTAACGAGAAAGCTTTGATGTTATGCACTTTACACTGACTTAAAAACTGCGAAATGAATAAACCAAACGCAGATTTGGTACATTACACTTATGGAATATGGTGGTGGGAAAGAATCTGTTGTAACTATTGAACTGAAAGAACCACCCATCGGTAGGGCGGAGCAATTCCCTTTTCTCTTATCAGTCACTATTGTTACAGTGACGAGAGGCCCATCCTCTACCCACATTCCATTTCCATCAAACACGTTAAACAGATTTTAAGGTGAAATAGAGGTGACCACATCTGCTATCAGTCCTAAACATTGACCTTTTTGAATAGCGAAGAATAATAAAGAAAGATATTTCAGCACAGAAAATAAAATAATAATCAAAAAGACAAAATAAACGAGCTTTGAAAGTAAAAATGGAAGGAAAAATAAAACTTTTTAAGCGGGAAAGAGTTTCGAACAAAACTTCTTAAACGAGTTATTTTAGTGTTGTAAGAATAAGAGAAAAATGGGAATCGAAAATATAAACTTCTTAAACGGGAAAACTTCTTAAGCGGGAACTTCTTAAACGGGTTTTACTGTATATATAAAGTTTTTTACTTTGGGTGGTTTTGGGTTCTAGAGGTCCTGATCTGTGTAGCTCTGTAAAAAATTTTTGAGAAATTCCAACATAGGGGAGATTGCAATAGGTAGTATTTCATACGAAATCTACCTAAAAGAAAGGAAAGTCAATTTTATTTAAAACCCCTTATACAGGCATTTAGTTAAGGAAATGGAAACAGAAAGCTATGACAGGAGTATGCCAGTAGTATCTGCCGCCTGTATGCAGAACTTTAATTAGCACCCATATCCCTAACTCCCCACCCACCCCCACCCCCCAAAAAAGAACTATATTATTTTTTTTTCAATGATCATAAATATGTCTAGCTACCTTACAGGGTTTTTCTCCAGGTCAAATAAACGTATTTCGAACCAGAACATTTATTTAATAAAATGTATCTTTTTTATTTCTTTTACTAAATTAAATTTCTCGTTCAAAATATATTTGTTTGACTTTGAAAATAAGGAATCGTATCAGTGTGTAAATAAAATCTGAAATGTAGTGAAACCTGTGAAACTAGAACTCGTCTGTATCAGAATCTTGCATTAAACGAAAAAATTCCATTGTATTGGGGTCATTCCACACGAATTCAACCATTGGGCGTTGCACCGTAGTCACAAATTTTTTATCATAGTCAGACATAGTACAGTATGGAACCATTTATCCGGAAACCAGTAATCCAGAATGATATTTCTTATAGACTGATTTCAGAATCTTTGCAGGAAAAAATGCCATACACTGCAAGTTTGACATGCACATTGCAAAATGCATGATATAACTTGGATTTGAAATGGAAACATTTAGTAAATATTAGATGTTTTATTTTTATGCAGAAGAAACAGGAGAATTTTTGTTTCTAAGGGCTTCTATAAATTATCTTCTTCAAAGTCTGATTAACCTTTGATCTTGTTTGGATCCAATTCTTAATCTGAGTAATCTAATGATTGATTTTCAATCAGAAATAGTGCCATAGCCATACACAGTTATCTGGAACACACGTGAACTCATCCATTCTGGATGAAAGGTTCTGGGCTTAGATGCTTTATGTTCCCACAGCCATTGTTTTGAATTGTTTGGCGATTTTTTGTTGGCGTGTTAGTGGTGTTTATGGATATGGCAACCTCAAGATGTGGAAACTCATGTGACGTGTCGTGTTCTGGCAACCCCTGAGTAACTCATTTTAGCCAGCTTAGAATTTTGTGAATGTATTTTGACATCGTGTTGTATAGTTCTGCCTTTTTATTTTTATGTGAAATTTATTGAATGTATTTGATTGACTATGGTTTCTGTAGTCCGTTTAAACGCTCTTGCTGAAGTAATTAAGAAATATGAGAAAATGTTGACAAGAAAAGAAGGTTTGTTTATAGTGTGTCAATGCGTATTCATAAGCCTATTTTGGAAAATGACAGTGATGTTACGAGAGATATTTCGTGCTGGGGCTTTCAAGAAAGCAGATGTCTGTTAAGGTATGTTGATAATTTTATGTATATTTTGCTGCCTTAAGAGTTTTTTACATTTTGAGAATGCTACAAAGCGAAAACTGTTGAATATTGAGAATGCTACATCGCGAGAAATGCTGAATCCAGTGATGTTTTTTTTCGGTTAATGTGCACGAAGTGCTCATGCAACGATTACTGATTGCCACTGTAGCATGTTTCTTTTTTATGTGTATTTTGCTGCTTTAAGAGTTTTTTACATTTTGAGATTGCTAGAAAGCGAGAACTGCTGAATTTTGAGAATGCTACACAGCGAGAACTGCTGAATGCAGTGATGTTTCTTTCGGTTAATGTGCGCAAAGCGCACATACAACGATTACTGATTGCCACTTTAGCGAATTTTGTTTATTATTTACATTTTACTTTCGTTAAGCCAAACATGCGCGTAAACCGGTGCTTGGCGACATTTACTACCTGGTGGAGAAGGGGTTTTCACGCCAAGAAAAATTCCAAGATGGCAGTTGCGGGAATTTATGACATCTGTTCCTGGTTCTGTACTGTAGTGAAATCCTGAAATCTGAAATTAAAAAATAATTTTTGCAATATTGGTTGAAAATTGGTCATTTTTACCCAATGGCGGCTATCTTGGATTCTATCCCAATGTCTATATATGTCCATAACTCGACAACTAATGGCTCAAATTCTACATTTTTGGCACCAATTTGAAGCTATTTGTACTAAGAATGCATATATGATATCACAACAACAGTAAATTTCATTTTAATACTTTTTATTACATGCAGACTGAAAATATCACCCTTAAAGAATGGCTCACTGTAATGGACCATTAAGAAAATGGACAATCATGATTTTTTTTTAAAACTTGGTAAAAACATTGCTCCATGTGTGTGCTTTAAATAAAAAAAAATTTAGAGAGGTAAAATTTTTTGTTTTTAAATAAATGGCTTTTCGCGCATAGGATGCACTTACCAAACTATGACCAATTTAGAACACGTAATTATCCTTGATTTAAGAAACAATGGCCGAAACTAAATTTTTCCAATGTCTAAATTAATATAAAACTATAATGAAACCTCATTTATTCATTTTTTGCAAGACTAGTATAAAAAAAAAATAATAATAATAACAATATGTACAGTAGAGTGCCGATTATACGAACTCCAATTAACTGAACTTCCAATTATCCAAACAGCCAATTTCTCTCAAAAAAAATATTTTTTAATGAACTACCAATTATCCAAACACCCTAGTAGACCTGTATATCAGATTTTAAATAATGATGAGATTGTGGATGATATTCATGATGAAAAAGAAATTGAACACGAATGCTCTGAAAATGATCAAAGTCCATCACATAACGAAGCCTTTGAATGCTTGGAAACAGCTATGAAATGGCTCCAACGCACAGTGGAGTATTTGACCTGAAATCCTGGCCTAAAATATTTTTCTATGTAAATATAGTCCGATTGCCGTGAAATTGTTAGATGCTATTGGGTATCACTATGGCATGTTTGGTATTGTAAATGAAGTCTATATAGCATTTACGATTCATTTACAGAGACAACCAAAAGACTTCCCTTACATTATGGTCTATGGGGAAAAAATCCTTTGCTTTGTATTTTAATGATATCACACTATTTTAAACGTACTGAAATTTATATACATCACTAAGGTGTACTAAGTTATTTATTGTAGAATTAGTAAGGCATAAGGTATTTATTGTATATCATTCATTTACAGGGACACACAAAAGAATTTGGCTGAAGAATAAATTTAACTATTGAAGTCTATGACCAATAATTGCTGGAAGAGCAGACAGTGTGGTATTTAGCCCCAAAACCTGGCCAAAATTATTCTTTTCCAGGGGTCGATCCAGGCAAAATTTGGGGCCTATTTAGGGCCCCTTCACAAAAATAAACTTAATAAAACAGGCCCCTTCACAAAATTCCTTTTAATAAAATGGGCCCCTTCACAAAAATAAACTTAATAAAACAGGCCCCTTCACAAAATTCCTTTTAATAAAATAGACCCTCTACATAACATTCTTTTTCATAAAAACTGTTTTAAAATGTGTAATTTGTAAATAAAACCACATCACGAAAAACAAAAACTTTAGCAAAGGGATTTAAAGAATGTTTTTGTTCATAAATTCTTGGTTCGAATTTTAGAACTGGATTTCAACTTTCGTTGCAAAATGTTATTTTTCACAAAAATAACCTCTACTTTTCACAAAATAGGCCCCAAGAATAAAAATCTGCATCGACCCCTGTTTTCTTCTAACAGCTACAGATCTGCGTTTTTATTTGAATTATGGAGTAAAAATGGTAAAACAAAGTCTTATTTATAAATCAAAACATTTATTCATCAGTTTCATCATTATTACTCTCATCAAGAATATTAACATTTGTGATATCACTTTCTGATAACAAATTTAAAACTTCAGAAGATAAGGGCTTTCTTTTCTTGTTTGTGTTGCATCTCATGCCTGTTATTAGGGGGTCAGAAGTTAAAAGAAGCCTATTCAGGACATCCATATTGCAGGCCACGCGCGAAAACTTTCTTGTGTAGTTTAATCTGAACGACCTAATATGTTTATTGCGAGCTTCTGCAGCCTCTTCACTTAGTTGACCTATTGGCAGAATAGCTTCTTTTATGACATCTGCATCTGCTCCATGACAAAGTACCTTGTGCATTGTAGGGGACATGGGATAAAAACCATATACCCAGATAGCATGAACAATTGCAGCAAGATTAATTTTTTCTTGATATTTTCTTGTCACGACAAATTTGAAGTAATAATATTGCCGCAAGGACATTACTAGGTAGACGGAATATAATCAATCGCTTTCTTGCAACGCAACTTTGCTCTAAACCTGATACAACACTGTCATAAAATAACGACGTAAGCGAAAAATTCCTTTTGTTGGAAGAACAGATATAAACACGCATGCGCGGAAATTTGACAAAGACAAAATTACAACACTTCTTTATTGAATCCCATGAAGCAGCGCCATTGGATTAGCGTTCAAGTAAAGAACCCAGATATAAAGGTATTTATTATTTTAATTATTCAAATGTGATTCGGATATTTTTGTATTTTCTCTGTACAAACTACAACTTATTTCGTACAGAAATTTTAATAAATTAAAAAGTTATGTTTATTTACTGAGGAATGCTTACATTTTTTTAAATAGTTTGGTTTTGGTCCATGTTAAGGCATTATTGAAAATTTTAATTCTTAAATGAATTTTTCTCAACTTTAAGGGGAATTTCTAAGATATAGTTTTAATTAATATTTGCTTTTTTTCTTGCTCAGGCCGATCGAGCGGTGTTGAATCCAGATATTTTTCTCCGGGAGCAATTTCTGCGGCTGTGGAGGGGGGGGGGGGGATTTTAGAGATTCGGTGTGGAAATTGCTTATTAAAAAGCATAAAATCTCAAACCTTCCGGGGGAATGCCCCTCCTCTTGAATTCAGCAGTGCGTTCGAATGTATTTTTTAAATTTAAATTATCTTTTCATGGCCATTAAACCCTTTTCTATATATAAATATTAAGTACTTTAAACAGTTTCTTAGTGTACTATTCTCCATGCTTCTTATCATGGACTTCTATTCTATCGCTATTTTCTAATTTTTATTAAAGTTATTAACAGTATTTCCTTCCGGCGTCAGTTTTATTTAATTCTTTAAAAATTTCTCTTTTCTTCTGACATAACTGCTTGTTAATCGGATGTGTATAAGTCGTTTTATTTCCTATTTTTCTTAAATTTTAATTACGAATATTTTGAAATTGTTAATTTTTCGTGTCAGCAAACTGGGCTTGAAATGTGCCGGAGCAAATCGGAACAATATTCCGGTTCGTAAAATTATGACAAATATTGATCTGGTTTACAGTGTTGTAATCGTAAAAAAATCAGAGGGTGTACGCTAAATTCATGAACATCATGTCTAGAGTATATACGGTATAGATTTATTCGAGAAACCGGGGTATACGGAACTTTTTTTAAAAATCCAGAAGGTATACGGCTTATACCTCCGTATACCCTCCAATACACTCCGGCTGATTTGTGAAATTATGGTAAATATCGTTACGATTCGGTAACACATATTATTATTATAGTTTTATACATATAGCTTTTATTGTGCTGACTATAACTTCTTTGATTATTTTGAATTTTGAATGCATTTTTTTAAATTGATTTTTATTGTTAGACATAAATTTGCCTAAAACTTTAAAAAAAATTGTCAAACTTTGAAAAATAGATTTCCGGCTCGTGAATTTTTCCATTTCGAGTCCTGCCGCAAACAATTGTACTGAAACTTGATTGGTAAGTTTTTTTGCAATGAATTAGAGCTAAATAACTAAAATGCATTGACTAATCACTTAAACTCTTCCCCCCCCCTCCCCCCCCCCAAAAAAAAAGTTATAAAATAGCTTTATGTGATACTTAAAACCTCGGATACCATAGCACCAAAATATTATTTTATTTCGGGCTCACATTTTAACATTTTTTAATATTATTTTTTGCATAGGATACACCTGGTTGATATATATAGTTGTGCAATCGTACCTTTTCGAGCTTTTATGCAATTTTTTATATGCAGATCCAGATAGTTTCAATTTTGAAACCTGTTCTGAAAGTGAAACTGTACTCATATAAAAGAAAACTGTAACCAAAACCGAAAAAGTACAAAAGCACAATATATGGGGCATTCCCACAATCTTTTGACTTTTATGTCCCTGAATAATAATTTTTATTTTAATACATTTTTTTGTGGTTTTTTTTTATTTCATATACTGGGGAACATTCCATTGCATGATTGCATATAACAATATTAACGATATAAATAAGTTTTGGGCGATGTTGGGGGTCCAAATACCAGGAAAACTCCTATACCGTCCCGTCCCTGATGCTGATTTTTAAATTTGGAGCTGTCTGTATAAAATTGTTTCAATAAAAGTAATTAGATGTAATTTTTTTCCGAAACTGGGACAATTGTTTAATATAAATATTGTGCAAAAAATTAACCTGCACACATTTTTACGGTTGATATTATTTTTTTAACTCTGTCCCTGGGTTTTTCATCCTTACCGTCCCTCTTGCTAAACTTATACAGAAAATCACTTCAGATGCAGCCACAGAATTTTTTCAAGTTTTTTTTCTCATGCAGAAGTATGCTAGAGAAATAATGCCTAAAATTCTTTTACAGGAAAATTACTGCAGAATTTAAATCAGCATTTAAATATCAATTTCAAGATCGTGGCTTTATTGGTAGTCTTACGTCCCCAAGGTTTATTTCTGCACTTTTCGAGGTAAATTAAGAAAAAAAAAATGTAATCCAATGTTAACAACTGTTTCTAGAAATCAATGAACATTGTGGCTATCACTTAGTCTTAACATGATTTTCCTAAAAATAGGTGATAATTTTCCTTACCGTTCCATCCTTACAGTCCCTTTTTTCCCATTTCGTCCCTTTTTTCCTATACCGTCCCCCCCCCTTTTTTTTTTATCTTACCGTCCCTTCTTTAATACCCCTTTAAGACAATGTTTTACAAAAATTCTGTATTAATTGTACTACATTTTTATTATTTCTTATTTGAATGTCCTGTGGGTACTATGCAAATTCATTATAAGTAAAAATGTAGAAGAAAATAAAAAGTTATAGTGGTAAAATGGTAAGGAAAATTAAACTCGCAAGTTTAACTTAAACCTCAGTTAAATAAAAAAAATTTCGCTGCTGACCATTTTTTCTTTATTTTGAATCATTAAGGCATTTGTCTGTCAGATTAAAATGTGATTTTAGCATTTTTAATTTCACCAGATTTTTATTCCCGAAAGTCAAAAGTTTGTGAGAATGTCCCATATATACTCGTAGTCCTCAGGTATTCTATGCAAATATATATATATTATTTAAGCTGTATAGCATTTTACCTGTAAAGATTTCTCTCATATACTAACGTTAGCGTTCGAGTTTCTTCGCGTGACTAGTGTAGGTTATGTATAATTATGTAGTGGGTTTAGTATATGTATATGTAGTGTTATGAGACTAATTCAGTTACGCGAAAACACGCCGTTCGCTAATATTAATACAATGGGAGAATTTTTTAAAGGTATTTTCGTTTGCATTTTAATATTTTAATTCTTTTTGTATTTGAAAGCTGAGGTAGATCTGTACAAAGATCCTTTTGCACTTTTTTTATTTTGTTTACAAGTATTTTTAATTAGAACACTTTCACTTTCGGAATCGGTTTCGAAAGTGAAAGCATCCTCATAAAAAAATCCTGCAAACAAAATCGAAAAAGTAAAAAACGGTCTTTTTTGAGATCGACCTTAGCTGTCATATGCGAAAAAAACAAGTTGGAAATTGCTCGTCAAACGTGGCAAATGAGGTGCGTTCTTACTATAACTAGTTTTATAAATATTTTTTGCACCACATATTCTACTGAATGTATATTTTAGTGCACTTCATAAGTGCATATCCATTTCATTCTCTTCGAAAGGCTGTAACATCATTAAAATGCACTTACAATAATTTTTTTCCCATTGGCTGTAATGTAACGGAAAACTTTTGACTGTCCGTGTAATTAAGCTATGCATCCGATTTTCATAAAATTGGAAATGACTCAACAAAATTTTACAACAATTATATATTTAAAATTTCAGACCGTTCGGAAGGCTGTAACATCATTAAAATACACTTGCAATAATTTTCCCCATTGGCCGTAATGTAACGGAAAACTTTTGACTGTCCCTGTAATTAAACTATACATCCGATTTTTACAAAATTTGAAATAACTCGACAAAATTTTGCAACAATTATATATTTAAAATTTCAGACCATTCGGTTGGGTAGTTTTTTCTCTGTTATTTGCGGATGGACAGACAGGCGGACCGAACGACGACTATAGGTGTTACGCATTTATATAATTACGAACGCACACCTAAAAATCATTTAAAAATAATCAAATGAAAACGAGATATTTTTAGGAATTTCTCCCACATAATTAACATTGCCGAACAGGTGTTTTCACGTGACTGAAATAGCCTCTTACACTAGTCATGTGGAGAAATTCTAACGCTAATGTTAATCCTATGGGAGGATTCTTTACAGATTTCTCGCTTGCATTTTAATATTTTTAAAAGAGTTTTTGCATAGGGTACCCCATGTCGATAACTTTTATCGTGAATTTGTACTTTTTCGATTTTGGTTGCAGTTTTTTATATAAGTACAGTTTCATTTTCAGCACCGATTCTAACCGGTTTCAAAAGTGAAACTATCTTGATATGAAAAAGTGGTAACCAAAATCGAAAAAGTACAAACTCACGATAAAAGTTATCGACCTCACGTACCCTATGCCAAAAATCTTTTAAAAATATTAAAATGCAAGCGAGAAATCTGAAAAGATTTTCCCCACAGGTTTAACATTAGCGTTAAAATTTCTTCGAGTTACTAGTTTTAGCCCTTTAAGCGGAAAAACTCGAACTCTAACGTTAAACCTATGAGACAAATCTTTACAGATTTGTCTCGTTCACTTTCGGAAGAGGTTGGAACCTGTTCTGAAAGTGAAACTATTTTCGTATAAAAAAAATACACAAACGCTAACATTAGATATCGACCTCAGGTATCCTGTAAAAAGATCGTGTAAAAATATTAAAACGCAAGCGATAAATTTGAAAAGATTTTAACCATAGGTTGAACATTAGTGATCAAATTTCTTCGCGTGACTAGTGTAGACCCTTTACGCGGGAAAACTCAAGTTAAATCTATGAAAAAAATCTTTACAGATTTCTCATTCGCATTTTAATATTTTTAAATAATTTTCGTTAAACAGGATACCTGAGGTCGATATATATTGTTGTGAGTTTGTACTTTTCTATTTTGTTTGCATTTGTTTTTTTATATGAGGATAGTTTCACTTTCACAACGCGTTCCAATAGTGAAAATGTCCGCATAAAAAAAAAAAAAAAAAAAAAAAAAAAAAAAAAAAAAACTGAACAAAATTGAAAAATTACAAACGCACAACTATATATATCGACCTCAGGTATCCTATGCATATATTTCTCTCTCATTTAAGCTGTATAGCTTTATCGCTGTGAAGATTTCTCCCACATACTTAACATTAGGGTTCGAGTTTCTTCGCATGACTAATGTAGATTCTTAAGAACTTTCTTCAGTCACGGGGAAAAGGAAAAACGCTGATGCTAAGTCTATGGGAGCGTTATTTTCAAATATCTCGCTCAAATTTTAATATTTTTGAATGATTTTTTTCGCATAGGATAGCTGAGGACGATCTACAACCTGGCTAGTTTTTACTTTTTCGATTTCGGTTTCAGATTCTTAAAAAACTTTCGGAACCGGTTCCGAAATTGAAACTATCCTATTATAGAAAAAATAAATTAATCAAAATCGAAAAAGTAAAAACTAGTCCGGTTGTAGATTATCCTCAGCTATTCTATGCAAAAGAAAAAAAAACCATTCAAAAATATTAAAATTTCAGCGAGAAATTTGAAAATAACGCTCCCATAGACTTACCATTAGCGTTCGACTTTTTCCAAGTGACTAGTACGGGTTCTTAACCCTTTAAGACTGGGAGTTTTTTTGGTAGAAATTGAAAGTTTGAGTTTCCCCTTATCGATAGGATTGTATTTGATTGAAAAAAATACCCGATGTCAGGTTATGACAAGAGAGGACCCGCACAATTGTGTGGGTTCGGCCTTAATGCAGCCGTTTTCGGGCTAAATCTACACAATTGTGTAGTTTGGGATTATGTGTGCAAATATCTAAAAATAAAAGTTTAAGCAAAAAAAGTTGTTGTTTATTGAGAACTTTCATCAGCCACAATGGAAATATTTGAAACAATTTTTGTTTTTGGACAGACCACTACAATTTCATTTTCTGAGACGTGCTCGATGCTCGCACCCCTCTTAAGAGCCTTTGACAAGTGGTATGCCCTTCACTTCGTTTGGATTGTGCCTGATCCTTCAAATTTCTTTTTTTTTTTTTTTTTAGTTTTTCCAGCAGCGGTATTTTGTTGAAATACCGATCGAAGTACATAAAACTAGGTCTGAACCAGAGTAAGGACTACAACAGGTCCTAAGCCTAGATCCTTGTGGACCAGGTCTGTACTTTCCCACTGGTATAATACAAAATTTAAAACTATCCCAGATGATGCTGTTACAACAGAGTGTGGTTTGTTTTTTATATACTGCTTTACTGAGGCACGTCCTAAAAAAAGGAATCGTCTGCCCATCTATGGAAAATTTTCCCTGATCTCCTGGTAAATTCAAGCAGACACTACGGAATCTGTCGAGCATTTGCTGAACTTTCCATAATTTATTATTTATTCCTGGTGGTTTACTTGCTGTGTCGACAAAATGGAATGAATTTATCAAACTTAAAAATCAATCTCGTGGTATGCATATAACTCATATAAAACTTATAAATCATATATGGCATCTGTAACTCAGAGCAGAAACATACAGTTCGTTACATGTGCATATTATATATCTAATACTATCCATTTTAAATAGAAATCATGAATAGTACAAA
The DNA here is from genome assembly GCA_963932465.1 of Maratus speciosus. Lineage (NCBI taxonomy): Eukaryota > Metazoa > Arthropoda > Arachnida > Araneae > Salticidae > Maratus > Maratus speciosus. Next base: position 49,573,112 of record OZ010796.1, on the reverse strand, counting down.
CCTATTAATTTAAAATTGGTCAGCTTTAAAAATGTAATTAATAAAAAATAAATTGTTAAAAACATGTTTAAAAAAATCACTTAAAAATAAAAATTTTATATATTAGGAATTGTATCTATTTTGGAAATGGTAAATGACGGACCCACACAATTGTGTGGTTCATTTGTTTTTCAACTTTTCTGAAGCCTAATTAAATTTATCAAAGACAAAATTAATTCATGAATAAACTATATGAAAAGAAATATTAAATCTAAGCAAACACTATAAATCATATTTAAAAGAATTTACGACAGTACATACTTTTTGTCTATTGCTGTCAGATGATATAGTCTTTTTAAAAGCAGAAAATCTAACCCTGTATTGTAGTTGGTACCCCCTAATTATGTTTTATCAGAACATCTAAAGCATATAAATGTGCAGATTTGGTTTTAAATCGCTCAAAAACTTGAAATTTTCTTTTACTTGAGTATCGCCGCACAATTGTGTGGGTCAGGGCTTAAAGGGTTAAGAGGCTACATCAGTCAAGCGGAAACACCCATTCGCCAATGTTAATCCAATAAGAGAATTTTTTTAAGGTAACTCGGTTGCATTTCAATATTTTTAAATGATTTTTTTTATATACTTTCACTTTTGGAGCCGATAACAGTGAAAAGAGTGAAAGTGTCCGCACAAAAATAAAAAAAATAAAAAGAAAGAAAGAAAATAAAATAAAAACTTCAACGAACTTAAAGTAAAAAACCACAGTTGCAGAAATTTACCTCAGCTATCCAATGCAAAAGAAAAAGTCTTTAAAATATAAAAATACAAACGAGATATTTAAAAAAATGTATCTCGTTGGATTAACATTAGCGATTAGGTCATTTGGCCTGAAGAGTTATAATTTGTGATCACCTTTAGAATTAATTCTAAGCAGAATTCTTAAAAACAGTGAAAATTTAACTTGTAACTTTTAGGTAGATTTCGTATGAAATACTACCTATTGGGATCGTTCCTATGTTGGAATTTCTGAAAAATTTTTGCAGATCTACACCGATCATGACACCTAGATCCCAAAACCACCCTCAGTAAAAAACTTTATATATATATATATCTATCTGTCTATCTATCTATCTATCTATCTATCTATCTATATATATCACTTTCTTCTGGACACGATAACTTTCGTAATTCTGCACCAATCTCTTCCAAACTGATACATAAAATCAATGGGCATAAAATCTCGGTCAAGTTCGTTAATGGGCAAAATCGGACCAAGGGGAGGGAAATGGGGAGGGGTTTTGTGAAAACAGAAAACCCCCCATAACTTCTTAATTTTTGTACATATCAAATCAGTTTAAAGTTTTTATTACTTCTAAAAATAGGGCCAAAAATTTATGTATCACAGATTTTTGATAAAGTTAAAAATGGGCTCAAGGGGCGCAAAAAATAGGGTTTTTGGGACAAAAAAATTCATAACTTCGTCAATTCTCAAGATATCAAATTCAATTAATTTTATTATAAATCTCCTTAACATTATCTAAAACTTTTATATTCACAAGTTTTTGATAGGAACAATTCGTACCGCAAAAAAAATTAAAAACGAAAACAAAAAGGGCGTTTGAAGAAGAAAAAAATCCATAACTTCGTCAATTCTCAAGATATCAAATCCAATTAATTTTATCATGAATCTCCTTAACATTATCTACAACTTTTATATTCACAAGTTTTTGATAGGACCAATTCGTACCGCAAAAAAAATTAAAAACGAAAACAAAAAGGTGGTTTGAAGAAGAAAAAAATCCTTAACTCCGTCAATTCAAAAGATATAAAATCCCCATGAATTTATCATATATCTTCTTAATATTGTCTACAACATCTATATAGACGAGTTTTGGATAGGACCAATTCTTAGAGCAAAAACAAATTAAAAATACATACCGGTTGAAGTAGAAAATGATCTTAGTAAGGGTGTTTTCAAATCCAAACTGCTTATTTTCTGACTCATTTTACAATTCATTTTTGCTCTCAAAGGCTTCCAATTGGTACGTTTTCTTACTCAGAAACTATATAATGTACCGTAATGGTCGATTTTCTGATAGGGGCAGAATATATTTTTTTAAATGCTGTTAAAAAGGGCATTTTGAACCGAATTTACCGAAGCGGATTGTGTTGGAAAAATCATTGTATTAAGGATGCGCTTAAATCCAAACTGCTTATTTTCTGACTGGTTTTTAAATTGATTTTTGCTCTCAAACGCATTTAATTGGTAGATTCGCTTATTCAGAAACTATATAATGTACCGTAATAATCGATTTTTAGATAGAGGCAGAATATATTTAAAAAAATGATGTCAAAGTGGGCATTTTGAACGGAATTTCCCGAAGCGATTGTGTTAGAAACGAAAAATATTGTCCTTCTGAGAAAATAATTGTTTATATATCAAGTTTTAATTAATTGAACAAAAAATAAAAACACAGGTCGCTTATAAATCTCTTCAAAAATCACGTCAGCAAGTTTCATATTTTTTTTTTATTAAAAATGAATCTGGAATTATGCCAGAAAATTTCGAGTTGTTGAGCATGGAAAAGTATTTTTTTGAATACCGCCCTAACATGATTCTGATAAAACCAGCTATTATATGAAAATGAAATAAAAACTCGTCAAGAGCGGCCAGATAAAATTGTTAAAGTGGATTTATCTATAATCATGATTTAGTTTTTGTTTGTGAAATTAGTATATTTGACTTCGAAATCTACCTCTGCCTGTAGGCCGGGCCGGCAGGGATTTTTTATTAAAATGCACTCTATTGTTTCTCTCTTTTAGGATGCAAAGACACGGAAATAATATAGAGAAGAATGTTAAATAATTGTATGTTAATTTGGTAAATATTATGTTAATACTTTGTGTTAGAAACTATTATTTGTAACTGTGTGAAAATAAACTTTGTAATTTTATAGACTGTATTGTTTTATTATAACTTTGTTCTTTTTAAATTCTTGAAACTTAATATGTTGTTTTTGTGGAATTATATTCAGATTTAAGAATAGGGAAATTTCAATTTTAAAATGAGTTTTTTTTTTTCCTTCTGGAAGTTAATAAGTTTTAGCAATATATTCCACTCTGGCCAAAAAGAAATGAAAATAAATTATATTTTCTTTAATAAAATTATATATGAAATTAAGATTGAGGGTGTGTGTTTATACTCATCTAGGTTTGCTTTGCATTGGTTATGTACATGGACCATTTATTTTTAGATAATGTTTTTAATTACCTTCTAAGAATTAGAAGGGAATAAGCAACTAATTGAGAATTGGTGAGTCTAATAAAACTTCTAAACAAATTAAGGTATATTATTGGAAGTTATTGGGGCTTACCAGGTAGTTGAATGGTTAGCCCTGTGGCCTCCGATTCAGCTATGTCGGGTTTAATTCCTGCGGGTGTGGTAGCGTATTTGTGGTGATTTGGAATCTATTTTAAACTATAAGTCCTTGTTTACTCGGTCTGTATATCATAAAAATGTCAAGCATTTGACAAACCTCCGATTATATGGAATCCTGCACAAAACTCGCACAACCTTCAAAAGTACGACTATTAGCGTACAGATAAAAAAATATACAATCAAAAATTGAGTAGAAATGCGGCAACTAGTGACCATTCACTAAAGTTTGGGAAGAATTTCATTTTGTTACTAAAAATGAATATTCAATGAGTCCTTAAAAAATAAAGTTATTTTATCATGTTTTGAGGGCATTTTTAACTCAGGGAGCGGGAGGGGCAAACTAAAAAATTTTTAAGTATGTTAAGAGACAAGTATTGTTTATTATGTTCTCTTTTTTTTAATCGAATGATTACCATTTGCAAATTGATACGATTAGTTTTTACATAGTTACGACAAGTTTTATGAATACGAAGTCGAAAACTGTAATTTGGTGCAGGTACCGTAGGTTTTTACAGCAGCAACTGATAGCCGCCATTCAAGAAAATTTAACTGGTAAGATCTGGTAATTTTGGCACTAGAAATGAAGATACGATGAGTCCCCCCCAAAATAAATTTGTTTCATCGTGGTGTTCTTTTCAGGAGGCTGGGGGGGGGGGGGGGACTTTAACACTGCATGGGCGAACAAAACTTATTTTTAAAACGTCAAATGGGGTATCGTTTGTTATGAATTTTTTTATTCTGAATCAAATGATATCGCACGCAAGCCGATACGATCATTGTTTACAAAGTTAGGCCGGGTTATAAGTAGTGGATTTTGGTAAATTTAATGACTTTGAAATAAACTCAAAATTATCCTGATTTTGATTATTGCTATTTTGAAGACATTTAATAGTTTTGAGATGACTTAATATGATATAAAAAACTCTTTTTAAACGTAAAATAAATGTGACAAAACTATGCTAAAAATAAAATATAATTTTCCACTTTGCATTGATAAAATCTTTTCTGTAACTTTCTTATAAATGTTCGTATCGACTTGCCGATAATGTTATTGAAATACATACGAAACCATATCCCACTTGACCTGTTTAAAAAAAAGGTGAATTTTACCCACTCGAGCTAAAATGCCCCCCCCCCCCCCCCCCAAAAAAAAAAATAAAATAAAATAAAAAACCACGGTAAAACAACTTTACATTTTGGAGACTCATCGGATCTTAATCTGTAGTGCCAAAACGAGGTTTGTCTCAAGCTTTCGTGAATAGCAATCACTTGTTACTGTAAAAACCTATTTTACCTGTAAAAGACTTTGTATAAATAAAACCTGCGTAATTTTGTAAGAAATGATCGTATTGACTTGCTGATGATTTCACCTGATTCGGAATTATAAAAAACATAATAAACAATATCCCATCTCACCTACTTATTTATTTTTAGTTACCCCCCTCCCTGAGCTAACAATGCCCCCTTTTGCGCACAAAACATGATAAAACAACTTTATTATTTAGTACTCATTGGATCTTCATTTTTAGTATCAAAACGAAGTTCTTCCCAAATTTGGGTGAATGGCCATCTGTTGTCTCAAAAAAACCTATTTTACCTGTGTCCTACACGCAAAATTCAGAGAATTGACAACATTTCAATGAAATTACTACATATTTGCAGCTATACTTGTCATGACAAGATTCCGAGTTTGCAATTCATTTGCAGATGTTCTGACATGACAATATTGCAAATTTACAATGCGTTTGCAAATAGTCTGACATCTCAATATTACTAGTTTGCTAAGATTTTGCAGTAAGATTGATGCAACAAGATTGCAACTTGCACGACAACTTGGCTGCAAGTTCAAAGTATGGTGACTTCGGAGTTTGCATAATCTTGTTGCAGTGTTGTTATGAACTTTCAGACTTGTCATGCTGAGCTTGCTGCAACATTGCAAGTCTGCAAAGTAAAATTGCTGAAAATTTTCTGCAAACTAAAATTGCTATCTGGGTAGCGTCACATACATTTCAGCAGTTTTTTGGCAATATTTTTCAAATTCATCTGCATTAATTTTATATCCGCAACACAATGTATCTAATATCACTTTTAGTCGATATATCAAAATCTTATCGACTCCGATTATTGCTGCCGATATTTCATATTTTTCAAAAAACCTTCTGCTGGTATTTCCATCGTTCGTATTCCCAAAATTTGCTTTGGGAATATCCACTAAGAGCCCGAATTGTTGTTTGAAATTATCCCGAATTTCTCTTTTTTTATTTTCTACCGCTCGTTTCTCCTCAAAAGAAAGGCGGGCGTTCCATTTTCTTACAGGTAATCTATATGCTACGTGTAATATACTCTCAAAAAATCGTATACGAACATGTAGCAAGGAAAGCCTGAAACTTAAATTTTCTTTCTTACACTCCCTCTTCTTTGATAAGTCATTAAACTCAGATGAAATAGCATCGCATATGTAGCACCTCATCGTAGATTTGGTGTGTGTTGCGGCATTGCATACTTTTCCATCCACCATGGTGAATAACATTCTATGTCTTATGGACACATCGTCAATTTCTGTGCTGTGATTTGATATCTTTTATTTCTTCTTTTGTAACGTCATTTGTCTCCTTGATGAATCAAATTCTTATAGGTCGACAGTAGCGAGGTGATGATGGTGTTGGGTTTTGCCAGAGAATTTTCTTTTCGGCCCGTAAAGTAACTGAAGAGGAACCACAGAACTTTGAAAAATATTGGAGTCTGAATCGGCTTCATTTTCAAACTTCATTTTATATTGCATCTGCTGTGACCCGTCAGAACCCCACTTACTTATTAAAATTAAAGAACATTTTTCGTCATCACTCAAAGGTTCTACAACTTCTCTTAGATGTAAAATCAGTCGCGTTGCCGTATGATCCATCAACTTTTGCACTTTTACTTCGGCACACATCTCTGTCACCCTGTGAATTTCTGGACAGCATTCTTTTTTTACCCTTTGAAGAACAGAATAGCACGGAAAAAAGCTTTTATTCGTTTCTCGTATTCTCTCATGTTGGACTTTAGTAAGTCCTGCTTCTGTATACATGGACAAAGCATGTAAAGGTGATAACTGGCGAGGTTGCTCTTGTTCTTCACTACTTTTTTTCATGGCCTTTACATATTTTTTTGCTCTTCGGAGACTTTTTGTAAGATCTTTTACGATATTGGAAGCATCTACTTTGCCTGATTCCCGCAATTTCATTTGGGTAGCATAGGTCAATACTTCCACGTCTTTTGATCGAAGGTCTTTGGTTTTGCGGCGTTTGCTTCTTTCACTTGATTCTACAAAAGATTTTTGAGGACGACCGGGATTGACTCCTGCAACTATAACAATTACTTACTAAATATATTTCTAATAATAAAAACAAGTTTCATTTCACTGCACAGAAAACGAAATGTAAGCAAAAAACGAAGCACACAATGATAATAAAGTAAAGGGTTTGCATCTGTTGTGTTTCACGTACCTGCAATTGGCAGCAGTATAGTGCCGTTTAACCATTCGACATTGTTTTCTTCGAATCTTGACCTTGTTTTATGAGCAGCTAACCATTTTTGCTTGAATTGGTTTTTAATAACAGAGAGCTTTTGCTTCATCTCAGCTATCCTTGGATCATCTTCAGAATAACTTCTTAATAAATCTTCCTCCATAAATTTAAGCTTTCCATCAAACGTTGACTCATTTGAGTGTTTCATGATGGCATACAACTCATTTCGAGTCATAGACCTCAATCCAAAAGGCCCTGTTAACAAAATAAATAAAAAACTAAATAGCAGTAATTTATATCAGAAATTGTAGAACCTAACAAAAAAATTCGTTAAAAATAGGGGGGCAGTTTCGGGCAGCTGATTTTTTTATAACTATCTTGTATACTAAGTACTGTATGTTACACAATAGTTTTCATAGCTTAGATATGTTTAGAAATGTAACAAAATCCTTTCTAAATATTACAGATAATTATATTTATGACACTGTTAATTACATCTAAGTTATCGACCATAACGACAAAAAACAGCTGGATATTTATTACGCAAATATAGTGTTTATAAAGTACATACCTGGTTTAGAATAGTCCATCACAACAATAATCACTAACATGTTAAGACACAAAACTACAAGAGATTTCAAAACAATAAAATCTGAGCGCATCAGAAAATCACACGACCACTGTAGGCGAACGGCAACTTCCGACTGATCACGTGACTTGCTGTTGCGCGGAAGCGCATTGAGCGTTTCTGTTCTCAGTCCGGAAACCTGGACCGGTCTAGAATTACTAAAATTGTAGCAGAGCTTGGAAGATATTTTAACTTTAAGTGCTGTAGGTAACCATGGCAGGATAGTGACTGAGAAAGTGTAAAAGTGTAAAACAAGTAAAGATGCATTTAAGTTTGAAATAAAACTAACGTTTATTTAACGAAAGACATGACTTAAATAATTATCAAACAATATAATAAAAATAAACAAATTATGGTGAAATAAGTTAATGAGAAATGGCAGTAAACAGCATGAATTAAATAGTTGCACAGTTCATTAACATCAGGCACTTATTCATATTATCTTTCTGGGTTACCCGACCCCTTGAGTGGGGGAGGTGACCGGAAGCTCGGCAGAGTTCGTTGTGTACGAATGCGAGGGGGCCGGATGGGGACGAATCGCCACCTCTTCGAGAGACTTGCGGTCGACAGGCCAAGAGTCCGGTGGCCACGGTTAACGGACGTTGTGCATGGGTGCGTAGGTCCTTCGGGGTCCTTGACTCAACGCACCCCCGGCAGACAGGTTCTCTGGCCAAGCCGGATAGCGACAGTCCATAGGTCGATCCCGGTGCCGGTCTAAGGGCCGGACGGTGTCGCCGGGCAAAGACTAGCTAAGGCGATAGGACCCCATCCACCAATTGACTAAGAGGGAGCCTGAAGTATGAGTGAGGGCTTTGTAGTGGAAAGTCCTCGGTGCTCGCTACTGACGACGGGGCTCGCGGGAACGCCATGCAGGGACTCCCGGAGCAACCGAAGGGCGAGGGTTTTGGACAGCGCCCAGGTTACTTTATGACTTGGGTGGCTCATCCCTCCGAGGACCTCAGCTGGAGCAGTTGTGAGCCGACCCTTAGGGTGGTAGGGTTTGGCGGTGCCCCCGTTGACCAAGGAGCGGTCGCGTGGGGAGGCCAGTATGGTTCTGGTTGCTGCATGTCGTGTCGTGACCCTTGGGAGGGGGTCGGCCGGCAGGTCCACCATCGAACACTATTCCCGCAGGGAAACGGGCCGGAGGCTCGCCGGTAACGCGGCGGCTCATCGTGCCTCAGGGGAACTCTTGGTCCGATCCAGGTCCTCCGTGTCTGTGCGGTACCGGAGTTTTCCTCGCCTGGTGATGAGGACCTAGAGGTGTCTCCACCTAACTTTCGAACGCAACTAACAAAGGTAGCGGTCGGTCACTGCACGGGGCCAGGGGCCTTCGGGCCTGGGTACCCTCGACGGCCGTGAGGTAAGGTAGTGGCGGGCGGGCTTCTGTCGGCCTCCACTGGCTTCTCTGTCTTCGGACGGGGTCGAGTCGGTGGGGGCTGGCGGGACTCCGTTCCGTCCAACCCCCTAGCGAGGCGGAGTCTATTCCGTCTAGGTAGAGCTTTCCGTGCCCACCTGGGGTCACTAACGGCATCTAGTCTGGGCCAACTGGTTCCCGGCGTGATCCACGAGGGGTTCCGTCGGTTGAGCCGGGTGGTTTGGGCGAAAAGCCAGGAGCTGGGTCGCTTTACGGCCGGAGGGACTTTCCCCGTCCTCCCTGGTCTTCAAGTTAGGGGCTCTTCAATAACTTTCCTATCGGCTGGCCCACAAAAATGTCTCTGCCGGAAAATGGTATCTGATCTTGTGGGCCTTCCGTAAATTAAATTCGGGTCGGGAAGCCTCGGTTCAGTCCGTGGGCCCAGCGTCTTTATAGGCGTCTGGTTCCTGCGATGGCTTGCGGGGTCTACCGGCTCGAGTAACCAAGTTTAGGGACCACTTGGTTTTTCTAGCTGGGTGGTGAGGACTATCGTAGCGATTGTTCACCAACTTGGGAATAGCCGGCGTGACGTGCGCCGGCCTGACCGGAGTTTGCGTGGGGTTCTGCTCTGTTGGAGCTTGTCTCGGCGACCTTCGGGACGCGCCGCGGGGCTCGCTTCACGGGTGGTTCCTTGCGTTGACAGATGGGCCTTCTAAGGGCTTGGGACCGGGAGATAGTAACCCCGTCTTATCTTTCTGGGTTGTCAATATTCACATAAAATAAAAATAAAAAGGGTTTCACTTTAGGCTGAATACGGCACACTGGTATATGTTCCATGTTGGTAACACGATAATAATTTTCAATACCAATAACGATGTTTTGAAAGATATGCAAAAATGATGAAGAGCCAAGTCAACTTGAAATACTGACGACATCGTAAACTGTCTTTATCTTTAGCACAAAACATCGTAACTATCCGAAAAAATGTTGAAGTTGACAAACATATCGAAGCTTACTTTAAACAAGAAAAAGTTTCCAAAGATTCTAAAAATATCAAGCTTCCAAAACTAGTAAAGTTTCACATTCCTTACATTCTTTAAAAACGAACATCATCTATGAACACGTTAAGAAACATCAAAGCTATTTAAAATTGAACACAAGCTTTCTCAAACTAGCACAAGCTTCTTTTAAAACAAACATAACAAGCTGCTTACAACTAACACGACCAGCTTCCTTCAAAATTCAATAGAAAGAACCTCCGACAACTTCAAAAACGTCGGCATATATCGTCTGCTTGCAACACGCCCTCTTACGATCAAAACATTCCCTCCCGATCTGTGGAGTTGAGGTAAACGCTTCCTGCCTTACGGTAAAACTGAAAGGAGAAAAATCGTATCTTCCGACACGGTCCAAAGATCAGCGATGGGGGAAAGACGTGACGTCACATCGGTACGTGCGAGATTGGAGCCGTTGGGGGAATAAACAGACGATCTATGAAGAATGATCATAACAAAATAAATGATGAACGATGCGTAAATGAAAGTTTGGAAAACAAATAAATGAAAATAATAACCAAAAGAAAACTTGGTTATTGTAACGTAGTAGTATTAGAATGGAAATAAGGAAAACCAATGGAATAAAGGTAAGTACCATTTCAGGGTGTATAAGTATCAAGGAAAATAGGCTGCCAGATTCTGACAGTTTCGCAATCAGATGCAGAAACTACTTAACATAATGGGGAATAATAAAGCAGGGTAGGAAACCTATTTTTAAAATAATCATTTTTGGCCAGGTTTTGGGGCTAAATACCACACTGTGCAACGGCAGAAGAATGCTGTTCCTATTCAACTAACATATTTAAGAAGAGTTCGAGATATGGCAGTGTTGAAAAGAATGTCTTCTTTGAAGCAAGCAACAATCGAAAGTTCTTTTGCTTAAATTATAATCTCTGGAGTTCAGAAAATGATAATAAAAAGTAAAATAATTAAAAAGACAAAAATCAATTTTTAAACATGCCAGCATTAACTAGTTCTATCAGTCTAAAGCGTGGATAAAGTATGAAGATTTCAGTATAGTCAGGAACATCCATCAAATTGTCTGCCCATTTATCCGAACTAGGGTCGGTCCCGACTTGTTCGGATAATCGGCGCTCTACTGTATTGAAAAAATTTAACTCTAAAGAATATAATGTATGATTGTGAAAACCTATAAATGCAAGACATATAAATGAGGTTTTACTGTATATATACAGTGGAACCTATTTAAGGCATTTTTCCACACGATAAATTCTAATTTTTATATCCAAACTTATATTTCTTACTTTAAAAATTTCCTACTTAAGAAGTTTCACATTTGTGTGTGATCCTTTAGAAAACTTCTACTGTATACTTGTATATATTTAAGTCATTCAAGCTGCATTAAATACTCCGATGTAATTTCAGTTTAATTTTTATTTCAATACATTTATATACCATATTTTTCGGCCTATTATCTCTATCTGCAGATTATGTGCTAAAAAAGTCCTAAATATTTTTGCTACGTATTATAGGCCAGTTTGTATAATCTAAGGTTTTTTTTTTTTTCTTTTTCTTTTTTTCCCTGAGTTGCTAATCGGAATAATCATAAGAAGAGCTAATGTTCCTCATGTACTGTTAAGCTCTGGTATCTCGGCAGATGACCTTGGGAGAATCTATTTCTGACCAGGGGTTTCAGGGTCAAAGGTTGCCAAGTACAAGTGCGTAATTGGCGAACGGACAATCCGCCAAATCCCTGATATAGGGATTTTCACCACCAGTACAAGTTTACTCTTTTATCTGTGATTTCTAAGAAGTTGGAAATAACTGTAAAATGTATATTCCTTGTTTCATGGTGATTTTACTATTTCAGATCGTATCTTTTATTTGAGGTTGATCTTGCTCTTTGTCTTTTAAATTATTATTATCGATCTTTGTCAACTATATTCGCCTTGACAAAATGCCACGGAGAAAGAAATTTATTCATTCCAAGGAGCGAAATGGGATTTTAAAAGTGGTGAAATTTTTTGAGGAGGAAAGGAACATTCTTTTAAAATTTCTCGCTTGCATTTTAACATTTTTAAATGATTTTTCTCTAGAATAGCTGAGGTCGATCTATAATAAACGGGTTACTTTTCGATTTTCATAAAGTTTTAGTATAAAGATTTTTAGATTTCTTTTATAATACATAAAGTTACTTTCACTTTCGGAGTCGGTTCTGAAATTGAAAGTGTACTCATTATTAAAAAAAGCACCCTAAATCGAAAAAGTAAAAACTAGCCCGGTTAGAGATCAACCTCAGCTATTCTACGAAAAAAAAAAAGAAAAAAAAAAGAAAAGAAAAAAAAAAAGAAAAAGAAAAGACAAAAGGGAAAAAAAATCATTTAAAAATATAAGTGATACATTTGAAGTGAATGCTCTCATAGGTTTAACATTAACATCCCTAGTGTACATTCTTAAAATATAATATAAGGTTTTATAATAACTTAATTTAACACTGCAACCACGCAGAGTCACATCAAATGTAGTTCAGATGGTCACTCAGCACTAGTCGTAAAATCTGATAGACGCCCAAGTTATTCCTATCAATGCACTATCGATTGATTAAATAAACAAATAATTCAAAAAGCCAATGCCATTAATTAAACATAAAATCCCCCCCCCCCCTCCTCCCTATTTTTTAAAGGTACTATGGAAAAGCCAATAAAAAATATCGGAATTAAACAGTTATCCGTTTCTGATACTTATATATAATGTTTTTTTAAATATCGAAATCTATAGTTAAAAATATCTCAATATGCATGAATGGAATAAATGTAAAATAGAATAAATAGAGATAATAAAATAAAATTAGAAGGAAATGAATTCATTCTCTAATTAATCTTAGGGAAAGTGTATGAAATTTCGAGCTCTTGAAAGGCATATATATGATCCTATATATAAAAATAAAAATATGCAAACTGGGAGCATAACAAATTTTATCTACTTTAAAATGGGATAAAGAGTTGGTTAATTGTACAGGTGTTTAGTTATCGTAAGTGAATTTTTCCCTTAATTAATACATTTATTCTTCTTTAAAATTAAAGTCACGTGTAATAGCTGTTAATTTATATAAATGTCTAACATTTTAAATTTAGTTAGAAAAAAAAAGAGATCTATATACACAATGAAAACATTCTAACATAATGTAGGCATTTTTTAAAAATTCAGAAGCATCTTTTTAATTATAAAATCATTAATAAATTTATATCTAAAATATTATGAAATGATCCGCATTAATTCTTATTCTTATATATAAAGAATTGCCATTGTTGAATGAATGTCTAGGTGCTTTTACAGTTCATTCCGATAATTAATATCATCATTTTTATTATCAGAAGCATCGTTTAAGTTTTTAAATATCCTAATTATTAATAAAATTATTGCTATTAGAAACGACCACAGTTAAACATTACATTTATAAAAAATATATTAAAAAAAATAAAAGAATCCGCTTATGGTTGTCACTATTTTCGGCTAACGCGCCAATTATGGATGACATTCTCTCCAGTACGTTACAACCTTTTGCCGATTATCCAGAATAGAATCGTCCGAATCTCCGTGCGTGAAATGCCAAGATACGTATTTCTTGATAGTGATAACTTGATGCATTAAAAAAAAAGCTTATGTATTTCTCATAGTGAGCACGGAGTCAATTGTTATACAGTTAATAACATAATATATAATTAATTATTAAATTTGATATAATTTTCTAGTAAGAAAATTATTAACAATTCTAAAACAACATTGACTTAGTTAAATTATGATAAAATAATGAGATTGTTATAATAAGCTGCTTAGAACTTCTTTTTTTTTTTTTTTTTACTCAGATGTTTGCAATCAGTATTAAAGTTCTAGCAGCTTAACTAAAAATAAGTAATTGAAGCTCCATCTAGGTATATAAAAATATTTTTCTATGTCAGTTTAAAAGATACTATTATTACATTTAAATAGATATTTTATTTTAATTATATAACATTAGCTACTATGTGGTATTATGTAGTAAAATTTAATCACAATAATATATTTCGAATAAAAATTGTAAAGCTACTGATAATAAATTAATAAATAAAAATAAAAATCTGCATAATAATAATAATAATGGTTATTTTAAATATATATATATTGCAACTAATAGCAAAATATTTTTCATTGTTCATGTTTGATGTATATTACATTTTTGTTGCAACATGTATATATATAGATATTATATATATAATAAACCTTTTTGCGAATAATTATTAAATCACAGATATATATATATATATATATATATATATATATATATATATGTTTTTGTTGCATTTTTACCATACATTCAATTATTTAAAGTATAGTAATTTACTGTCTTCAATGGTTAAATTATCATTGAAATATATATTATTAATGTAATTTATATATAAAGGATAAATAATAAATTTTTAAAGATGAATAATTATAATTTAATTCTGTTAATTACTATTTATATGTTACTGGAGTTCTAGCATAAAATTACTTTTCATGAAAGTTTAGAAGCTATTAAAATTAAATTTTAATAAATATTCATTTTAAACATACAGTTTATATATGATAAGAATTTAGTAGTATTGAATATACAATAAAAAAAAATTAGAAAGCAGCTGATAAATTGATAAATATTTTTATATATGAAAGATAATACTTAATTTTGAGAAATGAACACTTTAATAAATTACTACTGCTAATTATATGTATATATATATATATATATATATATATATATATATATATAACTTACTAAAGTTCCAACAAAAAGTATTTTTAATGTAAGGTAAGAATATATTATTATTACATTATTATTAAAAAATAGATTAAATGAATTTTTTAATTTAATTATTTAAATTTATTTAAAAAAATCTAATTGACAATTTTTTTTTTCAAAGGAACTGGTGATAAAGATCAACTAATTTTAACTAACTGACTTAAGGGTGTTCTCAAATCCAAAGGCAACTTTCTGACATAACTTTTAATTTATTTTTGTTCGAAAATGCATGAAAGTAGCTGGTGTTGTTGTTCAGAAACTATGTAATTGAGCTGTTTGGTTTTTTTTTTCATTTTTTTTTCTTGCAAACGCAATAGATCTTTCAGAAAATAGTGTCAAAGTGGACGTTTTGAACCGAATTTCCGCGCGAAGGAAGAAAGAGCACTGAAGAGCGGGCGAAAAACGTGTTTGTCACGCGATCAAAATCGCTTATAACTCAATTTGATCAAAAAATGGAAAAACAGTTCAATTCCAAATCGCTTCCATGGCCAGGCTTTCCAATTTTATACCTTTTCGTTAAAAAAATGAATTTGTAAATGTGTCAAAACGTTTTGCGCTTGTTGAGCAGAGCAGTTAAGAACAGCCTTAAGAAAATATTATTATTACTCTTTAATTATTAAAGAAATTTATTTATTAGAAAAATACCGTATAAGTCATATGAATTTTAAAATTTAATTCAATTATCTGTATAACATTTACAAAAAAAAAAAAAAAATAGTGATCTAAATAACAGATAAATTTAAAATGATCAGAACTTTATAAAAATCTAACATGAAAATCCTTTTAATGTAAGCCTAGGAGATTTATTGTTGCATTTTAATAAATGTTTACTTTAATTATTAAAAAATAGATTAAATGAATTTTTTAATTTAATTATTTACATTTATTTAAAAAAATCTAATTGACAAAAAAAAAAAATTACAACGGAACTCGTAATAAAGATTAACTGATTTTAACTAACTTAAGAAAATATTATTATTACTCTTTAATTATTAAAGAAATTTATTTATTAGAAAAATACCCTATAAGTCATATGAATTTAAAAATTTAATTATCTGTATAATATTTACGATAAAAAAATTTCAAAGCAACCTAAGTAACAGATAAATTTAAAATGATCAGAACTTTATTAAGTTCTAACTTGAAAATACTTTTAATGTAAGCCTAGGAGATTTATTATTACATTTTAATAAATGTTTACTTTAATTATTAAAAAATAGATTAAATGAATTTTTTAATCTAATTATTTAAATTTATTTTAAAAAATCTAATTGACAAAAAAAAAAAAATTACAACGGAACTCGTAATGAAGATCAACTGATTTAACTAACTGACTTAAGAAAATATTACTTTTACACTTTAATTATTAAAGAATTTCTTTATTAGAAAAATACCCTATAAGTCCTATGAATTTTAAAATTTAATTTAAATATTTGTGTAATATTTAAAATAAAAAATTATATAGTAACCTATCATAAATTAATAAAGATTTTTATGTCTCAAGGATAATTTTAAAATAAAAATCCTTTAATATATTAATTCTGATAATTTTGCATTTATCCGTTACTATAGTAACGGACAAATTTAAAATGATCAGAACTTTATAAAGTTCTAACATGAAAATTCTTTTAATGTAAGCCTAGGAAATTTATTATTGCATTTTAATAAATGTTTACTTTAATTATTAAAAAATGGATTAACTGATTTTTTAAATTTAATTATTTAATTTATTTAAAAAAAATCTAATTGCTAAAAAAATTTACAAAAGGACTGGTAATAAAGACCGACTGATTTTAACTAACTGACTTAATAAAAATCAAAACAAAGCTCTAAAAAAGTGAAAACGCCAGCGAGAGGACAGAACACTCAACTTTAGTAGTACAAATGCAAAATCTTAACCAGCCCTAGTCTTGACCACTGGGCTAGATCATTCACACATTTCACATACCAAAATACCATGTCCCGGCTTTACACATGTTACTTGTTACTTGTTACTTGTACATGTTACATTACACTTTTTACTCTTGTACTTGTCCTTTCAGGGAAAGAGGTTCCGTTCAATTTCATTGGCTATCGGTGAAGCGTCAGCCAATGAAATTGCAGGATTTCACACTAATGCTAAAAGTCTTATGGAAAGTCAAATTTCGCCATGAGCGAGATCTTGTGACAACGTGGGAAACACGGAGCCTGCACCTTGTTTATACCTAAGCGTTGTGTGCGATTTAGCGCTGACCCACTTTTAAACTTAACGACGTGATTTACCGTTAGATATACAAACATCGTCGCGTCACGTGACTTTTGAAGCGTACCGTTAGATATGCAAACATCACATCTTTCCTGTCTGAAAACTCGGAAAAACTTGATCTGAAGAGCCAATCAGAGCAATGCTAACAGCTATATCTAGGCTGGGATTACGGTGCCTCACTTAAGGGCCCAGATCCAGATAGATTTTTCGCTATTAGCGAGACGAGATTGACCAATCAGAAGCCAGCTTTTTTGCGAACTTTTCGCTGCTAAAGGTAAACAAATTTTGACAGGTATCAAGGCGGGGCTTATTTCTCTAACTGCGAAAGTTGCGCAAAAATGCTGTCCAGTTTCAGAAATAAGCTCCACCTTTCGCAATAAGCTAAAATATACACCTGGAGTCTGCGTCAACCTGCCGTTTTCAGTTTTACTGATTCAATTTTCAAATAATATTTGATTTTTAATAATTTATTTTAATTATTAAGGGTAGATATAAGTGCGCTGATAACTTTTTCACATTGAAGTAGTTTCTATTATTGGATTAAAAATTGAAATATGCCGTTTAATGCGTAAAGTTTTCATTTTTTTGTATTCGTTAACCATGTTTTCTGTATAAATTTACGATCTTTTTACAAGCCCATAATAGTTTTTTCAGAAGCAGACTAGTAAGAAGTATATAAAATAAACTGAAAATAGCAATATTCAATGTCGAAAACTGATAATTCACTCATTTCATAGTAGAAATATTTCCCGGCGGTATCATGCCATCAACCAAAGCAACTGAAAATCTCTCATCTCTCCCGGTCGTAATTGAGCTCAGCTATTTTCTGCTTATGTGACAGTTGAAGGCGGGGTTTAAAGTTAATTTTCGCAATTAACTTTTCTCGATCAGTAAAACAGAGAAAACTTCGCAGCTAGTTTTTCGCTATTTCGCATGAAAATCTGCGGATACTCAGAGATGCCGCAAGCAGCGAAAGCGTAAAGCTCGCAGTGGCTTTTTCGCAGTCTCGCTTGAAACTCTGGAAGAGATCAATGGGTGTTGTATTTGTAAATATTCATTGTAAGAAAAATCGCAGAATTTTTTGTTATTTGACGATTGCAAAGACATAAAAAAACCCATCTGTGGCGTTTAAGAGATAGAAGAAACTAGGGATGCACCGAATATTCGGTATCTATTCGATATTCGGCCATACTACAAAATATTCGGTTAGGCGAAATATCAACCCATACAACCAAAGACTGCCTCCGGACGTCCTATATGGTCCTATATAGAGCCGAGAGGTCCGATACACGTCAGATCCTGTACAGAGCCTAATTTGGACGTTCGCAGGACGCCAGAATCCGGACGAACCATCCACGATCGTCCGGTGTTGTCCTGAGAACATCCGTGTCACCTGTACGCATGCGCAAGAAATTCTGACTTCAACTGCTCTGTCCGGTTGTTGTTGAAACGAAATTTTTTTTAAACAACTGTGTTCTATTACTTATTTCTTTTAATGAGGATTGAATTTATCCTAAAGGTAAGTAAACTTTCGAATCTTAACTTTTTAGAGTGAACTTTTGAGTTTTGCACTAAAATATAAGGCTTTTGTCGTAATCTATACCATGAGACAGGCAAACTTTCATAGAAAACAGGCCGTGTCTACGAATCCGGCTGGTCGGATTCCGAAGAATTCTCACTGGAAAACCGGCTGATTTGTTTATTCGGATAAGCGACCTCTATCGTCTTCCGGCAAAACAACTAATATTACGGCTGCTTGGGCTTGGCCAGCCGTAATATTAGTTGTTTTGTTTTGTTGCGGATAGACTGTGGGTGTGGGAACCGACTGATTTAAAGAAACACAATTATATTTGTTGAGTTTTAGAGGTTAATAAAATGACCAAATTTTTATTTCATTTTGCCCTTTTATTTTCAGTTTTATTTATTTTTTTCGTAAGATAGTTTAAATTTAATTTTAATAAAAAAATCACATTTCAAATTTAAAAAAAATAAATATTTAAAATTGTTATCTTAAAAATATTAAAAGTTATATTAAAGTTTTAATATATGTTAATTAAAAATTAATTTTATTATTATTATCTAATGAAATGAAAAAAAAAAATCCTTTCAAATTTTTTAAGTAAACTTTTAATAATTACCAAAATATGAACAAACTGAGGGTTCCAAGAAGTTGTGGGCTAAAATTTAGTCTGAATTTAATACTATTCACATAGCACTAAATTTATTAACAGGAAGTAATTTTAATATCTGGGTGGTAGCAAATACTTCCTATACTTGACTTGGTGTTTCAGATAAATGAAAGGTAGTGATTAAAACTCCAAAGTAAAAATGTAAATCCTAAATTATGTTAAAAGTTTAAAAATATTTCACCAAACATTAAATTTATTATTAATATAACATCATACATTACTGTAACATATACATCACATAAAATTAGTGTTTGATTTACTTTAATAAGCCTATTTAATTTAAAATTGTGGCATATTTCAATTTATATCAATTATAGTTTAACGCTTTAAAAATGAAATGTGATTAAAATTTTCTGTAAAAATAATCATCATCCAGGGACGTAGAAAAGGAAATGGCATATAATTATTTGTATTTACTTTTTTATTAGTATAAATTTGAAACTTTCGGTCAAGAAAATTTAGCCTGTTAAAACTTGGTGTTTTATATGAGGGACGCCTCCCCCCCCCCCCGTTGTATGATAATGTGATTGATAATCGTAACTCTGTGTAATTTTTAATATCCTGTATAAAATTATCATATCAAAATGTTTATTTCGTAATAATAGCATTAATAATTAGTTTGGACGTTAAATTTTTCTCATAAATGTATTCAGTATTGATATTTATCTCATTTATTTGATACTGACTACTTGAACACTTCGCATACTTTTTGAATTGTTATGCTGCTGTCATCATCATAAACACCCTTGATTAAAACCTACATTTGAATAACATGACGATGAAGCTGTATAGTTATTTCTAGATATATTCTTTTTATTTCAAAAATAGAAATTTTAAAGAGTGTAATAACTATTATTTGTTTAGCCTTTATATATTTTGCTCACTGTAAAGGTTAAAAAAAAAAAGTCCTTCCAGAAAACTCGGGTAAATAAATAAAGAAGATCTGAGGATTAATGTAAAAATAATCTTAGATTTGTTAGAATCTCCCTTCAGTAGTCGCCTAAGTTTGGCGAAAAACACTGGCGCATTGTCTGCAGAGCCTTTGCAGCAACCCTATGAAAACTCATGCGTCATTGTCAAGGCTTCTTGTTGCATTTTTCTAAATTTTCCTTTCTCCGTCTGACTGACCCGACTTCTCTTTCATATATTGGATATTGCAGCGGTTCCCAACCGGGTATGTGAAAATAATATCGGTAATGGCGGAAATCGCAGAAAAGGGATAGTAAACTCACTAAAATGTTAGAAATGGCAATTTAATTTTTATCGATTTATAATATAGTTGTTATAAGACGACAACTAATGAAAAAGAGCATGTTTGCGTTATCTAGTTGAGTGAAAGGGGCGGGGGGGGGGGGGTTACTCCGAAGTGAAAATCCTAAGAAAAGAGCACGTGCGTGAAAGAAAAGGTTGGGAAGCGCTTGTATGTTGCTTTGTGCGCAGAAATAGATATCACCCAGATGGCTTTCCTCTTGATTATTTCTCGAGATAAAATCTATTTACTGTTGTCAGTTCCACTTTATAAAATGCGAAAGGGGAGACAAAAAAAAAAGGCCGACGGCGGTTTCTAAATAAAGCAACAATTAAAAAAATATATATGTATAGCAAATCATACGAAATCGAAACTTGTCTATACTTGAATCCTCATTTAAATGTAAAAGGTTCTTAGCCCTATGTAAGAAATACCTTAAAATACACCTGCTGAGAAGAAAATCTGTCTAAACCACAATCTTTCTCCCGTCATTTTAGTTTTTCTCTTAACTATGTTTTGCTTAAATATCGACCGAAAGAGGATTTTTAGACCGAAACCAAATTTCGTTCTATTTTCGGCCGGAAACGAAAACGTCTAAAATTTTTTTTTTAAGTAATCAATACATACATAAATATACATAGTTATTAATTACTTGTACGTGTTTAGTAATTACTTATACGTGTTTATTAATTATACGCAGCGGTCGATCCAGGCAAAATTTGGGGCCTATTTAGGGCCCTTTTACAAAAATCTATTTAATAAAAGAGCCCCTTCACAAAAATAAATTTAATAAAATGGGCCCCTTCACAAAAATGAACTTAATAAAACAGGCCCCTTCACAAAATTCCTTTTAATAAAATAGGCCCTCTTCGTAACGTTCTTTTTCATAAAAATTGTTTTCAAATGTGTAATTTGTAATTAAAACCAGGTCACGAAAATCAAAAACTTTAGCAAGGGGATTTAAAAAAGTTTTTGTTAAAAAATTCTTGGTTCGAATTTGAGTAACTGAATTTCAACTTTCGTTATAAAATGTTATTTTTCACAAAAATGACTTTTATTTTTCACAAAATGGGCCCCAAAAATAAAAACCTGGATCGACCGCTGAATACGTAATTATTAATTAATTATACGTATAGCCCATGTTTGCTCTCTGTGCCTCTGACCAAAACATTTTATTTTTATATAACATAAAATGCAATCATTTCATCAACGACACAGAATGATTTCCTAATTATACGAGTTTCATCTAATTAACAAACGTTTATACGTACCTAGATTTAACTTTTATAATGATTTTTGTAAATTATGATCTATTATACTAGAACCACGGTCGGCAACTGGCGGACCGCGGTCCACACCCGGACTGCGGAAGGTCGAAGTTTGGACCACCTAAAAAGATAATGCAAAGGAAGAATTTATTAATTTTCCAACGATACTTGAATATAAAAAGAAGAATTTCGAAACACATACTGCAGTGTTCCTTGATGTCACTGCGAAGTTGTTCAGTCTCGAAAAACCTTTACTTCAAATGGAGATAATTTACTTGCAAGAAGATACTTCCTTGCAAATGTATAAAACTGCATCCCCTGAAGAATTTTGGGGTAAACATGTCTCAGAAAAGTATGGAAATTGCAAAAAACTAGCCATTACTATGGATAACTGTTACTAGCTATTACTACCACGTTTAGCTCCACATATATGTGAAAGAACTTTCTCCAAAAGGAATTTTTTGAGAACAAATATCGTTCGAGATTAACGGGCGCACACCTTGAAGACACGCTTCGCATTAGCTGTTCACCACGTGAACCAAACTAAAAAATTGGCTCAAGACCGCAAGTGTAATTTTTCTGTTTTATTATGTGTATGTAAAAAATTTCTGAACGTATACCTGTATATGTAGTAATTTTTCAGAACGAATACCTGACTTTCTATTTCATAATATATGTATGTGTACGTAAAAATAACAATTTAAAAGTAATAATAAGTACTTGTATTATGTGTTGTTTTTTTTTTCTCTGGACCTCGATAAAATGTTTCAAAAGTATTCGGACCCCACTTAAAGTTACTTGCCGACCTTTGTACTAGAACTTTCTCAAAGAGTATTCGAAAGCCTTTTGCAGATTCAGACTAAACATTTTCTATTACTGTTAAATCTGCAGCTTTTAATGAGCACGTGAAAAGAGTCTTCAGAGTTTAGTCTTATATGCATTGCTTGCTTTATAATGTGCTCTCACATCTTGACTCAGTCGTGACTTATAATCATAAACAATGAAGTTCGTAGCAATAAATAAAGAGTGTTTCATCTGAGCCGATGCAGCTCAAATCGATGAATAATGCTGAAAATTTTCGAAGGAAGAAACGAGATTTTCGGAATACAGATAGTTTCGGTCCGGCCGAATTTTCTGCAGCATTTTCGTCGAAAACGAATTTTCGGTGAAACTCAGATTTTGGGCCGAAAACGAAACCGAATTTTCGGTCGATTTCTAGTTTTACTGTACTAAATAAACATAATAATCTTACACAGTAAAATCCGTTAACACGTCCACTGCCAAAACTATAAAGTAAGAATTTTCAAATTTCTTGCTGAAAGTCGTTTGCCACAACAAATTCAGTTCGATAAATAAAGAAATTTTTTTATTCTAAAATAGTGGTGACAAAGTAATTAATGAATTAAAACCACGAGTATACTCGTGGTTGGCAGCAAATGTGTTAAAGCGGAATCGCTAGGGAGCCAAATATAATTCAATTTTGAAGAGGTTTTCAACTGAACAGTGCAACAGTTGTATGGTATTCCATCAGTAGGCATTATGAAATTTTTATGTTATTAACCCGTTGGGGACAAGCGTCACGTATACGTGCCGCATAAGGTGCTCAGAATCCCCGATTATATCTACCAGTTATTTCTTTATTATAAATTTTAGCCTTATTTAACCAGGACGTTTTCCTGATTCAATTAGCCAAAAATTTCTGTATTAAAAAACCGGTGATAAAAGATTAAAAATTCCGTAAAAGACGCTCGTCGCGAACGGGTTAAGACAGGATTTCGTTATAAACAGCTCCCATTATCCCATGTTTTGCTGAATAATGTAGGGGAGACCGGGGCTAGTTGGCTACACGGGTAAGTAGGCGCAGTCCCCATAAATCGCCTGTTTGTGGATAGATTGTGCAACCAGTCACAGCATGGGCGTAATCTGGCGGGGTCAAGGGGGGGCATATGCCCCCCAGTTTTTTAAGAGCAGGGGCAAGACATGTATTTTGCCCCTCCAGTTTTTTGTCTTGTTTTCAAATTTCTGTATTTCCTTTTTCGCTTTTTTTTTACCCCTTTAGTTTAATAATTTATATTGCTATCTTGGATTTGAACTAGAATTGGATACAGCAAAATCAAAACAGCCAA
Organism: Maratus speciosus; assembly: GCA_963932465.1. Classification (NCBI taxonomy): domain Eukaryota; kingdom Metazoa; phylum Arthropoda; class Arachnida; order Araneae; family Salticidae; genus Maratus; species Maratus speciosus. The sequence goes on along the minus strand of OZ010796.1, from coordinate 49,549,297 downwards.
AATTAATGTTTTCACGTTGACATAAGTAATTTTTCTTATGTCTTGACAAAGCCTTCTGCTATAATAACAGTTCAAGAGATTTTTTTTCAGTCTCCCTTTTTTTCCTTTTTGTACAAAGTACAAAACTTATTTTCCTCTTCATTTCTAGGGATGTTTTTTTTTTTGGGGGGGGGGGTGCACGTGTGGGAATAGATATCACGATTACTGTGTCTTGACTCTGACCATTGTCCTTTTTCGTAAGATAGTATAAGCACAAAACAAGAACTTCCTGGCCCTCGGGGCTCTCGACTATAGTGACGCTCCTTGAATATACTCGTAGCGTCAGTCCAGTACTGGTGAGCTGAGGAAATTCTCATGGCGTCTGGATATACAGATGCACTCGTCACACATACGAGCGTCTGGGGAGAGAACGACTTCTAATAGTAGCACTTAGAAAAAATTCGGCTTCCGTTTCAACAGGGAAGAAAGGGAGGAAACAGTCTGCGTTCTTCCCTCAACCTTGTGTAACTTTCCCTTTTCGCTTGCAATAATTATCCAGTTATGGGAACATTAAAATTATAAATAAAAAATGTCGAATGTTGAATTTTATAATTTGATTCTCAGAAAAAAATGATTTTTTTCAAAAATAAATAACATATTTTTAAAAGGAAATAAATAAAAAAGAAGAATGGCTGTTATCTATATTATAAAGGACAAACATATATGTGCGTAACGCATACGTCATTTTGCGAATGGCAACACTTTGAAATTTGAAATAAAATTTCGGTTTTGCAATTTTCTCTACTGCAAATTTTATACTTCTAAACATCGCACATTTTAAATTTTTACATCGTCGTATGCGGAAAAAAATGCTCTTTTAAATGTAATTTGTTTGCAAGCTGTAACTCAATTTATGAGATATTAATTTTTTTGTAGTTTTTAATACCATTTTTCTAATCGTGGCAACAAAAGTACCCCATTTCTATTAAAAGTAAAGGGAAAATAGTCAAAAATAGGAGATTACTATATCTTTTTCTTGCCATTTTCTCATAAAACCTGAAAAAAAATTGAAATTAAAATACGGGCTATGTCAAGAATATTGTCTGTTATTCCGCGATAATGACGTCATATGCATACTTTTCTATAGACGAAGTTTAAGACTGGATTGTAAAAGTGGATTGCTTTGGCGGATGCAAATGACGTCATTTTATAAAAAAGCGTGTATTTTAAGTTTTAAAACGGAATTATGGTTTGTAGGAGTGCGTCATTTTCACTGCTCAGCTGCTTTGAAATTCTTCACAGGTGAAAATGCTCCAGTTTTGAAAATAATGTAATCGAAATCACACACTGCTAAACCGCAATGTTTTAGAAAAATGTAGAGTGTCTTTATAAAAGAGAGGTAACATGCAAATAATAGCGATTTATATCACAGAAATTGGTGATTCTTGCCTGGATGCATTTGCTTCGCTGAGTTATTGTGTTATTACACGAGGGGTCAAAGTCGCTTCAAATTCCAGGCGTCTCGGTGTTATTCTCCAGAAGAGACGCCCAGAAAGCAAGCGATTCTTTTGTGTCGGAGCGTTTTTGACGCCTGAAACGAGGCGAGTCGCCAGTAACAGCCTATAAAATGCTTGGAAATCTGTCGATGGAAAAGCCTTTTCTCGAACAGCCAATGAAATGCTTAGAAAACGAAAAAATTGGTATGGTTGCTATGGGAAACCTGACGAGTCGCAAGCGATTTTTGTCGCTTCGAATGATACGTGTAATAACACTATTAGACAAGCAAACAAATAATTCGACGTTTAAAATAATATCATGTTCCTGAAGTTTTTGTCCAAAATTCTCTCGAACAACAAAATTTTAATGTTATTCTTTAGGACATTCTACTATAATTTTATAAAAATAACTTAATTTGCTTAATTTAATTTTTCATAATTTTATATAATCTATATATTTAAAGCACAAGTGTTTTTTAGTCATCTGCCCTAATCTTTCTGCTGAACCAATTTTACTAATATTATTTTTTAACTGAAAGCTGCTCATTTGTAGATGTGATCGCACTATATGTTTTTTTTTGTTTTGTTTTTTAAATATCCCCACTTTTATATTTTAATTTTAAAAGCATTTTATGAAATTTCTTCAAAATGGTGAAAATTAGATAGCTTTCATTATTGCAGACAAGAGAGGAATAATGAGGTACTTTTATCTTTATTCATACCATTTTCTGATAAAAATTCAAAATTGTTGATAAAAATTGTTGCCTAGGGTTTAGTGGCGCAAAATTCCATTAGGAGCATAATATTATATTAGGGGAATAATAACGAAAAATGACATACTGCTTTTGAAAACACGCATTTTTCCTCATAAATTTTCTATATTGTTTTTCTTTCTGCATGTGTATTGATACTAAGTTCCAGATACAAGCGAAATGCTTATTTAAGTGAAAATGAAGTCATATTTAAAAGAAAACAATCATTTTCTTAGATAAAACTAAACATTTTAACGCAAATGCGTCTAAAAAACATAAATTACGGAATTTTTTTACTATCCGGAATTGAGATTAGAATCTCAAGTAAAGAGTGCGTCTGTTCACATAAAAGATGTTGCTGAAAATCGTGACTTCAAGTTTTGAGTTAAAATGATCAAACAAACAAAAAAAATTTAAAATGATGAATATTGATGTGAGAAATGCGTATACAAATTTTGAAATGGTGAAAATTGCTGTTTTTCATTCCAGAATACCAAGCATAAGAGCCTCAATTAATAACCACATCCTAATAACTGATCTTTATTATATTTACTGATTCCGTATCTATCTATATTATAAAGAACAAATGTATCTGTACGTATCGCGACGTCATTTTGCGAATGGCAAAACTTCACGATCAAATTTCAGTCTTGAAATTTTCGCTACTGCAATTTTTTAATCTTCTGACCATCGTACATTTTCAATTTTCGTCGCATAGGGAAAAAAATTTACTTTCAAATGCAATTTGTAACTGTATCTTAATTGATTGATGTATTATGTTTTTTAAAAGAATTTTTAAGCATGATTTGTTTTAAAGTTTATCTTATCATGTTCCGGTTTCAATGCATAATCATAATAAACATTTTGCGCATAAAGCAACAAACACTGTTCAGCATTTGTTTTTGACTATTTTTGCATAACGAAATTAATACTTCCTTTATAAACAAATAAAAGAATAATATTTAAAAAACACCAATCTAACGTATTTGTGAAAGACAAATTAACGAAATTAATACTTCTCTCATAAACAAATAAAAGAATAATAATAAAAAACACAAATCTAATATATTTATAATCGTACAATTTAAATTTTTAGATCACCAAATAGGATTTTTTTTTCTTTCAAATGGAATTTATTTGCAAAGTTCATCTCAGTTTAATGATTGTCTGTGGTTTTAAAAAATATTTTAAAGCATAAAATATTTTTTTATTTAATTTATATCGCGTGGAACTCGATTATGAAAGATTAATCCGTTTGCCCTTAAAACAAAATAAAGATTTCATAATTTTCTTACGGCTAATATCCATTAAAAAAACTTCCCTATGAATAAATAAATAAAACACAAATTTAACAGACATGTATAAGATCTGAAATTATCAGAATATAAAAGGGTGCCGTTAAGTAGCAAAATCTTGGTCAAATAACTCTTAGCATACGGCTAATAAGAAAATATCGCTTTTGATAAATTTCAAAAAAATATTTGATTGTATAATTCGTATTTTTCATATGTAAAATACTTATTTAATGTAAGTGGGCAATCTAAAAAAGTTATTACATATAAAATAATTATTAGTTTTCAATTAAAAAAAAAATGTTTCACCTATATTCTGTAAACCGGGAAGCCCGGGTACGATCCCCTAGTTTATATAAAAACCTTTTATATATAAATCTGTAAAAATTATTTTTATAATTATAGCTTCATATTTTAATATTATAATATTTCATTACACTATGACGCAAAAGTTTAGACAATGAAGAAATTCTTACATACTTTGAAAAATATTTATTCAATTTTCAAATCACTGCTTGAAATTAATGTGCTGTACATATAAACAATATTTATAACAAAGAAAAGTGGAATTGTGCATATTGCAATAAATTAAATGGTAACAAAAATAAACTGCTGTCTCAAAAGTTTAGACACAAATTAAATAAAATCGAAATAAACAATTTTTAAAACCTGGTTGCGCATCCATGCTTATGTATTACGTCATATACACGAGATTGCATGGAAGAAACTAAATCTTGCATAGTTTGTGGATCGATATCGTACCATGCATTCTCAATAGATATCTTAAGTTCCTTTTCAGAAGAGTATTGTCTAGCGTTGCTATAAACTTTGCGACACATGATGCTCCAAAGGTTTTCTATAGGGTTAAGATCTGGGCTACATGCTGGCCAGTCGAGAACTCTTATATTATGGGAATTAAACCAAGATTTTGAATGTTTTGCAGTGTGAATTGAAGCATTGTCTTGCTGAAATTCCCAGTGAGGACCCCCTAGAAGCTCAGCAAATTGCAGTAGGTTTTCTTCTAATGTCTGTGTATAATGCTGTGAAGTTTGACGACCACTGGTGAAGGTCAGAGATACTTGTCCATTATAGCAAAAGGCTGCCCAAACCATCACCGAGCCCCCTCCTTGTCTGCGACTAAAAAAACGTCGAGGTTCCTTCCGCAAGTCATGCCAATACGATAAACAACCACCTGGACCATCCAGATTCCACCTTTTTTCATCGCTAAATATGACTGACTGCCATTTCTCTCCATATGACATATGCTTTCGAGCCCACACAAGTCTTTGTAACTTATGATGTGGTTTCAGAGCTGGTTTCTTCTGCATTTTGCTATAAACGATTGTTCCTTTTTCCAAAATTCGTCTACGAATCGTATCCTTTGATACAGAGTGTCCCGATGAGCTTTGAACTCTACGTACGCTCATTTGTTGAGTACTCGCTAGTCTTTGTATCAGGCGATCCTCTCGTACATTTGTCACACGTGGCCTCCCAGACCGACATTTTGCTTTATATTCGGAACCACTCGATAAAACTCGATAAATAGATTTTTTTGACCTATTAATAATAGCAGAAATTTCAGAAACGCTCTTCCCTTCACCTTTCAACTGCCAAATCCTTGAAACCTCATTCACTTGAATTTCTTTAGCTCTCGGCATGTCGACTATGAAGCGCAATCGTTTGCAGAACTTAAGTACTCCAAATTTGTGACATCATCGATTCTAAATTTGCATATGCCAGCGAATATTCAAAGAAATTTAGAATAGTGTCTAAATTTTTGCGACAAGCACATTTGAATTTTTATGAAAAAAATTAGTGTTATAGCAAATAAAACGACTGTCTTTTGTACATAGCATTTTAAATCAGTTTTTGAATATATTTACAGGTTTTTGTAATTCTGACGTCATAATTCTACATTTTAAAGATGAATGACGTCCTTGTCTAAACTTTTGCGTCATAGTGTATATAAATATTAACATATTTAAAATAAAAAATAAGTAGATTTGTCAATTCTGCATATATTTATATATAATATAGTTATTTGGCAATTAATATTATAATATAACTATATTAAAAAATCTGTGTCCACGAAATACTGATTTTTTTTTCAACTTTTTCACATCGGAAAATTCATTTTTACCGTTTTCATTTTTTATTAAGTTTTATATATTAACCATTTACCTTTCTGTGTGTTTACTGTTTACCTATTCTTTTTTTAAATAAGGCCAGTTGTCGTAAATGTTTGATATTTTGTTAAGATTAGCACCAACCTCATCGTATACTTTTTTTTTTTTTTTTTTTTTTTTGCAAACTTATGTCAATATTTCCAGTTTGGGGAATTCGATTTGAATATTTTACAATGCTTTTTCAATATATCATTAAATGATTTTCTGAAGGAGATATGAGATAATATTTTAAGGATTATGTTTATTAGATTAAGTAGGAAGGAGGGGGGGGGGGGAGAGAGTTCGGTTTAAATTCTTTAACTTACATAAATGACGAAAATGTCAATTTTCCTGTTTAATTTACCGCATCTATTTGACATTAAACGGAATTTCCCTTCCCAAGTTGCAAAGTTCTTTTTTCTTTCTTTTGTATCTATATATCTATATATATCAGTGTGATTAAACATTAAAATGTTAAAACTTCGACCTGTTTTTCAATTAACTCGGTTTTTAAATGGATAATCCTCATGGTTCATAAAATTAAGGACAGGATTTTCCTTAATATAAATTGACTGTTGATGAGTATTTGCTTAGTATTTTTTTAAAATAAAAATATTAAGCAAATAGTCGTTTGTACATTATTTTTACAACATGTCATGACATTTCATTTATTTTTTTTTAACCCTTTATGTCCCAAATTATGAATTCATGAAAATTTCATCTTCTAAAACATTTTTTGCGAATTTTTGAAAGTACATTAGAAGATTTACACACATTTAATAAATTTTAGAAGGATTTTGCAATTTAAAGACAATTAATTAAATTTGTATTTATAGGAATTTTGTGCAATATTTATAACTTCATTCAAATCTTTTATTTTAAATATATTTTTTTACCATTTTATAGAATTAGAAAATGTACAAATACAATACTCTTACAATAGAAATATAGGAATAATTCTGAACTGAAACTTTTCACCCTCAAACTTCCAAAGTCAAAAAAGCTAAAGAGAGGAGAGAAAAAAAAAATCATCCTTTTAAGAATAGTTTTGTTTTGTTCAACCAATAATGCTTTTGGAATAAGATAACGTAAAGTACCTATAACTCATTCTAAAATGTACTACTACTAATCGATGCATATTTTATATTAAGTTATTTTAATGGTACATTAAAGTAGCGTCGGGGCATAAAGGGTTAAATAATTAACTATTCGGAAATTTGGTTCTTACGGTTATAGAGCGCACACAGAATTAAAAATATGAAAGAGAATGTTGTAAGAAATTAAAAGGGAGTGTGGTTTTAAAATCTTCTTAATAATTTTTAAATTAACTTTTCAAATCTTATTGCAATAATTACATTTATCCTTTATTAAGTCATTTTCCTTCATAGAACCATTTAATAATATGTCAGTAAGATATAAAATATTTTTTTAAAAAAAAAGTACAAAAGTTACAAAAATCCTTTAGCTGTAAAATTTTACACAAGCTTACCCCCCACCCCCTCACACACACACAAAAGAAAAAAAGAAGGATATGATGAGTGCTTATTTCGAATAAATATATTATCTATAAAGAATACTGCAGAATTGACAAAACTACTTATTTTTTAAGTCTGTTACAAAAATATATTAAAATATAATAATAATAAAATATGAAGCTATAAAAATATCATATCAGATTTATCTAACAAAAGGTTTTCAGATAAATAACAGCCATTACTAGAATTCTATTTTTTTAAAAATTATTTCCTTTAGAAAACATTTCATTTTTTGCAAATTCGATGTTTTTTTTTGCTTTTTTTTCTCTGTGTTGTTCTTCGCTGTTTATAATTTTAACAATTTCCATAATCGAATAACAAATGCAAGCAAAAAGGGAAAGCAACATGAGGCTGAGGGAAGAACGCAGTAGATTTTCTCTTTTCTCCACAGCTGAAAAGGAAGGAGGATTTTTTCTAAGTTCTACTGTTAGCAGTCGTTCTCTCCCCAGACGCTCGTCACACACATTCCGTTCTCTCGCGTACATCAGGGACTAGAGTCTTGCACATGTCGCGTTGTACCCGGTTGTACCGTTGGGCGTAATCTGGTGAGGGCAAGTGGGGATCACATACCGCCTAGTTTTTCAGGAACAGGGCAAATACCTTTTGCCCCTACAGTTTTTGTATCGCTTTGCAGTTAAAGCCCAGCTTTGTATTTCAAAATTTTTTTTTTAAATATAACCATTTATATGCTATTTTGCGCACGAACTGGCATAAGCATTGGATAATTCAAAATAACCAGAATTAACGTCTTCACGTTCATAGAAGTAATTTCTGATGCAGTAGTCAAAGCTCAAGTAAGAATATTTCCTCTGCTCTATTTTTCAGAAAAGCGGAACCATTTTTCCTTTTTTATTTTCATAGAACTATTTAAATGCACATGTGGGACAGATTTCTTGATTACTATCTTTTGATTCTGACTATTGTCATTAGAGTTTCCTTCATCTGACGAAACCCTATTCGTCTCACTCGTCTGTCTGTCCGTTTGTCACAGTGCTCGTAACTATATATGTTGGAGACTTGAAATTTTGCATACTTATAGCTGAAGACCTCACATCAAACGACAAATCGTAAAAATTTGAAAAACTAGTAATTAATGGACGTTGTTAATTAAAAAAACCCAATTATAAGATCTGAAATGCATTCATGATTCAACAAAAGAATAGATTTTTTTTTATCAAATTATAAAAACTATCTCTTCCACCGATTTAAACAAGGTGTCATTTTAACGGCAGATAAGGACTACACTGTAAAAAAAATACTGCCAGTTTTCCGGTAGGAATCGGAAAAATAATTGCCCTTATCGTACCGGAATAATTTCCAACCCAGCTCGGAATAAAATCCGTAAAATACCGTTTTACTGACTATTTCCTTATTTTTACGGATTTTATTCCGAGCTGGGTCGGAAATTATTCCGGTACGATAAGGGCAACTATTTTTCCGATTCCTACCGGAAAACTGGCAGTATTTTTTTTTACAGTGTAGCGATTGCTTTAAGGCGCTTTTATTTCTTTTCTACTCATCCCAGAAATTCGAAATTAGTACCACAAGACGGGGGAAAAAACCAGTTTTCAGAAATTCTAAAAATTATCTTGATCGTACCATAAAAACTTTGAAATTCTTTTTAAATCGAGAAAAAAATCTTTTATTTTCCTTCATTTGTGAAGGCGACAGATGTCTGATGAATTGAATTTTCGGCGATAACCAGAGAATATAAAACAGGTGCGGTCTTGCGGTCAGAAACAGACTCAGAATTTTTATATAAGACCAAATTTAAATATCGATTTTCGAGCTATGATTTTTATGCCATCCGACGTAAAATTTTATTCTCTTTCAGAATATGTCTTTATTTTTAAATTTCGATAATCAGAAGCGAAGATAATTAATTTTTTGGTAATTAAAAGCAGAATTGAATTTCTTGCACGACAGGCCAAGTGACACGGAAAGAAAAAGAGTTACATTTTTACCCGGTAGCAGAAAGTGCGTGACGTGCGTCGCAGATTTATTTTGGACCTTGCAGATAAATTTGCCAACTTGAAAAAAAAAGGATTTCCTTAAAGAGAGAAAAAAAAATAAGTACGAAAATTCTGACAAAAAATATCGTGAATTCGACAAATGGTTGCATAAAAATCGGTAATTTATAGTCAAAGGGTCGCTGCAAAAATGCAGATTTCGCCAAAAGATCCTGGACATAAACATGAATTCTGTCCTAGGATTGTGGAAAAAATACAAATCTCTGTTACAGTACAGGATCGCGGAAAAACGCGAATTTAGTCAAAGGATCGCGGAAAGAACTTGAATTTAGTCAACCGATTTTGGGGAAAATGCACATTTAGTCAAACGATCGCAAAAAAAATGCAAATTTATGTCAAATGATCGTGAAAAAACGCAAATTTATGTCAAAGGATTGCGGGAAAAAACGCGGAATTTCGTTAAAAGATCCCAAAAACAGTAAATTTCTGCCAAAAGATCGCTGTTTAAACTTGAATTTTATCAAAAATGCCAGAAAAACATGAATTTCGTCCCATGGGCGCGGGGGAACAAGCAAATTTCTATCACAAAATCGCAGAAAAGGCTTGAATTTCGTCAAAGGATCTAGGAAAAAACACGAAGTCAAACGATCGCGATAAAGAAAAGCCAATTTAGTCAAACAATCGCGAAAAAAACGTAAATTTCTCTAAAAGGATTGCGGGAAAAAGCGGAATTTCGTCATACGATCGCGAAAAACGCAAATTTCTGCCAAAGGATCGCTGTAAAAGCGCGAATTTCGTCAAAAGATCTCGGGAAAAACGTGAATTTCGTCCAGGGGTGCCGCAAAAAACGCAAATTTCTGTCACAGGTTCGAGAAAAAAACACGAATTCCGTCAAAGGATCGTGGAAAACGCAAAATTTCATCATAAGATCGCGAAAAATGCAATTTTCTGCCAAAGGATCGCGGTAAAAACTCAAATTTCGTCAAAAGGACGCCTGATGGATGTACAGAATTCCTAAATTTTAGCTTAGTTTATTCCTGACTCCTGCTCTTGTAATGATAAATTCTTATCATTAAATTAAATATATATATATATATATTTCCCCTTTCAGTTAAACAAAAAAATAAAGCTCTGTTCTCTTAATATATCTCTTATTATATTTGAAAGATCTGATAAGATTTCTGTTAAATAGATAATCAATGTGGTCACTATTTTCCTTATGTGTTTATTCTATGCCATTTTTATGCACGCATCTAAAAGTGTGCTGGAATAGTATTTGTTCTCGAGTATATGAACCATGTTACATATTCATTATTATTCAATTCTTCATAAAATATTAATTTTTGCTATTTACTTATTTAGGTTAATATTATAGTTGGAATATAGTTCTATTTATTCTTTAGTATTAATCAGTAAGAACCCTATTTATTTTAACACTTATAATGTTTGTACATAATTGCAGTACAGATTTTTTTAACTATTGATTTTACAAATTTGGTTCTTTCGCATCCGGATATTATTTCGTACGCTGATTCGTAAAATCTAAATTAAAAAAAAATCGGACCACAACTTTCCGGTTTATGAAAAAATCGATTTTTAAACATAAAAGGGATGCTTTTTCGTACAGACAATTGACGGGAATTTGTTAAAATTAGGAAAACTAAAGAACCGATCGATTTTAAACTTTGACATAGTTCATAACACATAATAAGAATTTTATGAATTTAAGGTGAGCTGAATTTGTGTGTGTGTGTGTGTGGGGGGGGGGGGGGGGGCAAGGGCTCTGTGAAAAAAAATGGCTAATCTGATTTGTAAAAAAACTTTTCGCATTTGGTTACGTCTATTTGTTAATTACATGCATTATCGTTTAGCTTTTATTACCGTTTATTTGTTAGCTCCTAGACTATCAAAGCTTGATAGCTAATGTGCCCGCATGTTCTGTATATACGTATGTATATACGTAACGCGATAATTTTTGATAGAAAAATCCTTTTTGTTTTAAACTTTGTATAATATATAAAAAACTGAAATATGGAAGTGGATAATTTTCAGGGGGACGCATTCCTAAATATAATAACGCTGCCATTTATGCAAGGAATTATTAATTTTCTATTAACAATTTTGGTTTGTTAATTTAAGGATAAAGTGTTTTGAAAGAGATATTAAACGAAATCCTCTGCATATCACACTTGCCCACTTGTTTTCTTTAGGATAAAATAATACATAATTGATTTTTTTTTTATGGTTTTCTGGCTGGTTTTCTCCTTACGTCCAGAAATTCGGTTCAAAATTCCAATTGATGGTATTCTCTGAAAGATCATTTACGTTTACCAAAGAATGGAAAACGTATTTCGATTACATAGTTTCTGAATAACAACACCTGCCTATTCCATGCTTTTCCGAACAAAAATAAATGAAAACTTGTGTCATAAAGTTGACCCTTTGGATTTGAGACCATCCTCAAGTACAATTGAAGAATATGGTAAAAAAGGAAATATGCTTTAGATAAATCGAAGCAGAAAACTTGACATTTTTTTCTTCATTCTTCCATCAAAATACTATAAATTACATAAAATTTTGTATTTAATATTTTGAAAGTAAAAACATTATATAAAAATACTGAATATTTTTATTTCGGTCTTTAAGGGGAGCCCACTTAGAAAATGTGAAAAATTGAAAACATTCGAATTAAAATAAACATTAAAATCAGTGTTTAATTTAAATTTTTGTATTGCTAAATTATCTGGATTCATCTTAAACCAGAATGAATGGGATCGTATCAAAAGTATTTTTCGCTAAGAATGGCGGTTGACTTTCAGAATGTTTCTCTGATAACGGATTCTGAACTCCCCAATTAATTACTTTTTCACACTACATTTGAGGATGTTTCAAAGCTTTGATAGTCAAGAACGAAAAGAGTGGGAAAAACGAGTTATGTGGAATTTCCCTGGAAATTAGTGGACTATAACAGTTTACCGCCAGTTGAAAAAAAAATGAACTATTAATGTTACTAGATTTAAACAGCTCTAAAATCTAACCGATGATTAAGATGTCGCATACGAATTATTTTTTCAATCAATCCCTTTCAAATTTCTCCTGTATGCTAATTTTGTTTTTTTCCCCTTAATAAATGTGTATCGGTATGAAAAAGAAGAAATAATTATCAAATGAATTATTAAGGGGAAATGTCAAAAAAGCTCGCCCAATTTGAGGACAATCTATACTAATAAAAAAAAGTTTCGCTTTGTGTGTGTGTGTGTCTGTGTATGCGATGGCTAGCAAAATCTAGTGTAAGTACGAAGCTGACAATTTTTATGAAAGTAGCCCAAAGTCTCTTCTGAGACTTCAGAATTTTAAAATTCTAATAATTAGTCGAGTTATTAATTAAAATTCACAAATCACTCTTATTAATAACTCATCTCGGCCCTTGCGAAAGGGAAAAAGTGGTGGCGCACGCGCAGAAGCCTTATTTATGCATCGGGAGAAAATGAAGTTCGAAAAGAAGGAATTTCGGGAGTATTTTGTCATTATTTATTAACTTACATGAGTCAAACTGCTTAGTTAAGTTAAAAACGGATGACATGTTCTATAAGATCGTACTCTTATGTCTCAAATGCCGCAATCAATTGAAAAAAATATCACAGTTAATCCTTCGAATTTTTTTTTTCCAAAAAGGCTCGTTTTTTCCGTGAAGCGTTTTTCTGTCCGGTTGCAGCGCCCCTCGAGGACGCAATTTTAGAGGTACCGACAAATTAAAAATGTGCTCTCAAAGCTAAAACCTTCTAATCGGTGGTTTTAAAAAATATGAATTTTAACCTTTTCAAATACACTGGCGAACTCAGGTCACTTCGCGTTTTATGGAGACGATATTTTTTTAACCCTAAAAGTAAAAAAACGTCCATACTTAACACACTTTACTTTTTACTTTACACACAATACTTTTTTTTTCTGTTTAGAGCATCTCTATAGGACAGATTTACATAACCTACGAAATTTTTGAAACGTTCGGACGGGTATAAAATATTTTTTAGAAGATAAAATATGTGAAAAATTCGATGGAAATAAAAAATCTGAGTGTTTCGTCGCGGTTTCGCCCCTTAAGGGCACAATTTTAGAGGTACCGACAAAACCAAAAATATGTTCTTAAAGGTGAAACATTCTTCTAATCGATGTTATAATCGGCTTTTAAAAATAAGGATTTTAACCCTTTCAAATATACCGGCACGGAGGTTACTTCGCGCCTCACGGTGACGATATTTTTTCTATGCTAAAAGTAAACTATACGTGCGTATTTTAACAGAAACTTTTTAGAGCATTTCGATAGACCAGATTTACGTCACCTGCAAAAAATTCGAAATGTTCAGACGAGTATAAATATTTTTATAAACTAAAATATATGAAAATATCTACGAAATCAGTAAAAACCTGGGTGTTTTTGCGCGGTAAAAAAAGGACGTCTTAATTTAAGTATATGCGTGTGGTGATAGGGAGGGAGGGTATAAGTATTTTTTAAAAAATGGCCTTAAAATTTTTGCCCCCCCAGTCTTAGAGCCCAAGTTACGCCTATGAGTCACAGAGTATCTTTCTTCTTGCGTTTTACAATCCTCATTGTAGTTTTTCAGCGTTACCTACGTGCAGTGGACATTTATGTGGGAGGAAAATTCACACAGGTCGCAACAGGAACTACTACTGTTTAACTCGTTAAAATGTTTAATTGAAACTTTTAAACTTCTAGATTACATGATACTAAACTACTAACATTTATCTGACATACAAAAAACAGCACGACATTTAACGTTTCATTGAATGATATCTCTAGCACGGGTCTACAGCGATCCCGTCTAAAAAAAGTAAAAGCGGGAAGCGCCCAATTTAAAATCAGCTAGGAGAGAGCACTGCTCTCCTCCAACGCAGAAAACCATCTTCCTCAAACTCCAGCGTTCGGCCTTCCGTTTTCGTTAGCTCATCAACTTCTCGTGAGAAATGGACTTCGCCTTCTTCCGACATCTGGTCTGGGCTATTGTTCGCCACTACATTCGTCCATCCTGACCATTCTGTGTCCTCACAGATCATCCACCATATAGACTGGACCGGTACCGTCCGACTTTCCTGGAACCTGAAAAATACTAGAAAAACACACACAAAAACAAACAACATGACAAATATGCAATATCAAACTACGTATACAGACGAACACAGTCTTTCCATAAAAAAAAAAAAAAAAAAAAAAAAAAAAAAAAAACACAGTTTCAGTTCTTTTTTGCTAGATATAGTCCAAAAAAAAAACACAATGCGCAGGTGAGTTCATCACGTGGATACAGTCCTATGAACAGTTTTTAAACAGAGAGTTTTTTTTCCTTGTATAAAACAGTAAAAAAAAAATATGTTCAGATGACAGCACAGTCACTTTTGATAAACACAGTAAAAAAAAAAAGATGAGACGATGCAAAAAAAAACACATAAAAATATCAGCTTGGATTAGCACTATATTTTTTAGGTTGAAGAAGCCCACGGCTTCATCTGATCGGCTGCAGTAGAGGTCACTCTTGGACCCTCTTGAAAGCCCACTTTTTCGACCTCGTATCGATCATTGCGCTTCACTTTGATCACTTTGTATGGACCAAGGAATTTCGGTCGTAGCTTCATACCGACCCCAAATTGGGTTCGTTGGATTGCAACTAAATCACCGATTTTATAACATTTCGCTTTTTTGCGTTTACGGTTTAAAGTTTTGCGATTTTCCTCCTGAATTTTTAATATATGTTGTTTCGCGATATTTCTGCTATTCAGTCTTTCCTCGACAAATGCGTTTTCATGTTCCTCATCAAGAATTTGTTTTATTCTTAAATCTTCCCTATTTCTGATTTTTACTCCCGTTAAAAGCTCAAAGGGTGTGTATTGAGTGCTTCGGGAAATCGTACTATTCATTATTCATTGAACAGCCGGTACGTATTTGTACCACTTTGACGGATCGTCGATACTTAATTTAGCAAGGATTGATATGAGTGTTTCCTGTTGTCGTTCTACCTGTCCGTTTCCTCTGGGTATTCCCGTTGTAATTAGAACATGCTCAATATTTTCGTCTTCGAGATACTTTTTAAACTCACTAGAAGTGAAGGCGGCACCTCGGTCGCTGATTATTCGCTCTGGGTTCCCAAATGTAGCTTGTTGAATTTTTAATTTAGAAATTGCTTCCTTTGCAGATGTAGTCTTGACTGGATAGAACCACACGAATTTGGTAAAAGCGTCCACTACAGAGAATATAAAATTGTAGTTTTTGTTGGTCGAGGGCATTGGGCCTAAGTGGTCGACGTGATAAGTTTGGAGAGGGGAATCATGTTTAGGAATGGGATTTAGCAATCCTTCACCTTTCCCTCGCTTTCGGTTGTACAGGATGCATTCTACGCAATTTCCTATAACACTTTCGATTTGTTTTCGAAGATTAGGGATATAATAATCCTGCTTTATTATCGCTTCGGTCTTCGCTACAGCGTAATGTCCTTTATTATGAATTTCGCGAATTATTTCTTTCTGCATAATTTCCGGTACCATAATTAGTTCTCTACCATCTTCATATTTGTACACCATATTTTTCCTAACAAAATAATCTTTACTTTCATTTTTCTCAACTAGTGTTTTGATAGTTTTAATGTAATCGTCCTCGTTTTGTGCTTTGGTTAATTTTGTTGTAATTTCATCATGCGAACGTGTTGTGACTAATACGGTGTTACGACTCAACGCATCAACGTGTTTCATTTGACTTACGGGCCTGTGGACAATTTGATAATCGAATTCTTGTAGAAATAATGCCCACCTTGCTACTTTTGGCGTAAGATCTTTCTTCTCTAATGTTTTTTGAAAAGCGGAACAGTCAGTTACTATTTTAAATTTATTCCCTAACAGGTGTGTCCGGAATTTCTTTAATGCTTCAATAACAGCCAGCGCTTCAAGCTCGTAACTACTATAGTTGGCTTGGGCGGGTGTTGTTTTCTTACTCATGAAATGAACGGGGTGTAAGTTTCCATAATCGTCTTTTTGTAACAAGACTGCTCCAAAACCTAAGCTGCTAGCATCCGTGTGTAACTCTGTCTCTGCCCCTTGTCTAAATATGTGCAACACCGGTTTATCCGATAATTTATTTTTCAATGTTTGGAAAGCTTCCTTTTGACTCGCTCCAAAATTAAATTCGTTCTCCGTTTTCAGGAGATCACTTAAGGGTTTAGCGATTCTAGCATAATTCGCTATATATTTTCTAAAATATCCAGTTAACCCTAGGAAACTCTGCAGTTGTTTCTTATTTTGTGGCTCAGGGAATTTCTCAACGGCTAATGTTTGTGTTTCTGAAGGGCGAATTGTTCCGTTTTCCGCTATGTATCCTAAAAATTCGATCCTTCTTTTCAAAAACTGGCATTTAGAAAAATTGAATTCGAGACCATACTCTGATGCTACCACGATGATACACGCGTTTCAGTTTAGAAAGCGCCTCTTCTTCAGTCTTCGCAGGGACGATTATATCGTCTAAGTACACGGAAATCGTTTTATCTCTTATTAACTCTCTGAGGCATGCATATATGTAGCGTTGGAAAAACTGCGGGGCGGAGCTTAAACCAAAAGGCATTACATTATACTTGAACTGGGAATTATTTGTAACAAACGAAGTAAATTGTTTACTGTCCTCATCGACTTCTACGTGGAAAAAACCATTCTTTATGTCCAATGTGCTAAAAACTTTATTTTGCCCGATCTCGTCTAAAATATCATCTATTACCGGAAGGGGGTAATTATCCCTAATTATCTTTCGGTTAAGCTTTCTGTAATCAACGCATAATCTGTAATCGCCATTTTTCTTTTTGGCTAAAACAATAGGCGCGGCGTAACTCGAACAACTTTCTCGTATAATGCCTTTATCAAGCCATTCCTGGACTTGTTTATCAATAAACGCTTGTTCTGCAAATGCTAATCGCCTAGGTCGGTGCGTAATCGGTATTTCATCGCTCAATATTATTTTAACTTTCAAGTTAGCACTTTTTATTTTCTCAGGCTTGTAATTCTCAACTAAGTTAATTAATTCCTTTTTTAAACCGCAGTCAATTATGTGAGTAAGATCAATTTCGTTTATATTAACCGAATTTACCATTTCTGCTAAGTAAACAGATTCATACTTAGGAGTGTCAGTTAAGCATTCTTCAATCATGGGAGTGTCTATGGAATTTGACCGCAAGCCTGGGATGGTCATGGGAATGTTTACAACATCCGACTGCGAGACTGACTTGGCCATGGGAATGTTTACAACATCTGAAGGAGTGTCTAACTTCGGAATTTTTAAGGAAACCGCAGTTATCATATTAACAGTATAATTTTTCTCCTTATTTCGCTTACTCATAACTTTAAGGCCATTACCAGATATTTCAAAATTTAATTTACTTAAACAATTATTTCCGAGGATCATATCATATTGTAAATCATTTAAAACGTAAATATCACAATAGATACTAATATTATCAATTGAAATGTCGGTATTGAAAAAACCCTTCGGACTCACTCCTTTTCCGCTAATTCCTGTCAGTTTCACATCGTTTTCATTTAATTTAGGGCATCCTAAACTCTTATAGATGTCATCATTAACCATTGTTACGTCAGATCCGGAATCTACGACACAGCTGACCTTTTCCCCCATAATTTCAATAATTTTGAGGATTTTATCCGATGGGCAGGAATTGTTTTTCATAGTATTCACTGATTTATTATTATGGAAGTTACTTTGCTCAGCCCTGTGTTCGGTTTCTTTGCCTCTAAAATAAGTTGGCCCTTCTTTTCTTCTGGGACATTGATTTGATTTATGGGAGGCGTATTCATTACAATAAAAGCATCTAATTTTGAAAGGGTTAGCGTTATTCCTCGTGTTAAGATAATTTTTTTCATATTTGCTACTCTGCGGAATGTTATTTCTGTTAAAACTTTTGTTTTCAACATTTTGAGTAAAACGCTTTTTAACATCGTTATTCGGACTTCTCGGTTCGGAGTTTTTCCTGATAATATTGCGAGCCGCCTCATAATCATCAAGCTTACTTATAAAATCTGAGACTTTCGTAAACTTAGGCAAGTCATCAATAAAATACTCCCTTATCTCAAGCGGTAATCTCTTCCTTATTTGGTCAATAACCAAAATGTTTTTTAAATCATCAAAAGACGAAATGTTAAGACCCGTAAGCCACTGTTCCAAAAAATTAGTAATTTCAAATGAAAAATCTCGCCACGAGGCCGAATTTTCCTTTCTATGGAAAAAGAATTTTTGTCTAAATTGTTCTGGACTCAGTTTGAATCTTTTCAGTAATAACTGTTTCACGTAATCGTAATCATTGGAGAGTTCCTCCTTTTCGCGACCTATTATATTTACTATTTCCAACGGTAACAGACCTAACAAATAAGTTACCCAATTTTCCTTTTCTACGCCCAAACGTTTGATTTGGCGTTCAAACAATGTAAGGTAAATACTAATTTCCTCG
Organism: Maratus speciosus; assembly: GCA_963932465.1. NCBI lineage: Eukaryota > Metazoa > Arthropoda > Arachnida > Araneae > Salticidae > Maratus > Maratus speciosus. The sequence goes on along the minus strand of OZ010796.1, from coordinate 49,530,602 downwards.
CTGTTGTTATACTTTGTAATTAATTTCAAAACATCGGGGCTTTTAATCCCGCTACTCAATGTCGGTATTTCGGTTTTACTTTTCGCGGCTATTTCAAGTTCAAGTTTTTTGAGTTCGAATTCGCGTTTGCTCTCTTCTTCTAATAGTATTTTTTTGTCGGACTCTTCCCTTTCAGCAACAATTCCGGCTAGAAGATTTTTTACAACATCTTCATTATAATCGCTGGATTTAATGATCATGTCCGAGAGTTGTGGCTTAGTAGAGCTTTCTGGAGCTTCTAGCCCCAATTCCCGCACTACCCCTAAAAGGTCTACCTTCTTGGCACGTACTAAATGTGCCATTATTTTTTATTTCCAGTTTAATATCATTTCTTTATATCAACACAAACATATAAAAAGGAACTCACTTACTTTTAAAGGGAAAATCCTTTCTTGAAAATATAAAACACAATAATAAAATAAAAAATGGTTTGTGCGAGCTTGTACCACCACCGGTACATTCGCTGTGTGTAAAATGAATATATTTTTTCACATGCATAAGGGAAAAAACGAATCAAAGCTCACGACAAAAAAAGCGCAGTGAGCCAAAAATTAGCCAAAACAGCCCACAAAAAATAAATCACTAGGCTGAGTAGATCGCACTAAAAACACATAAAAAAAACAACAGCCCACAAAAAATAAATCACTAGGCTGCTTAAAAATGATTTAGTCACAGAAAAGCTCACTAAAAAAAAACACCGTGAGCCAGTAACTATCACATCACTCGCGAGAAAAAAAAACACAGACTCACACAAAAAAACCACTGTGAGTCGTTCACACACGCGATCCTTGGACCCGTGAAAATAAAAAAACTACGGGCATTCGTTGCACACAGGGTTCTTGAAGCGGCGAACCAACCTTTTCTTTCTTCCTTTTCCGAAAAACCCGAAGTTCTTTTCCAGAATCTTTCGAAGCAACTCAGCAGCTTAAAACAAATCCTTCGGATCCGAGTCGAGATTCAGATTCCGTTCAGGTTGTAGGATGTCCAAATGTCCAGGGGATTGATTTCAAATTTCAAATCGTAAAAAAAAAACTTGTTGAGTCCGGTAATTCAGTTCATATCCAGGCCGGGCCCACAAAAATTTGTGGGAGGAAAATTCACACAGGTCGCAACAGGAACTACTACTGTTTAACTCGTTAAAATGTTTAATTGAAACTTTTAAACTTCTAGATTACATGATACTAAACTACTAACATTTATCTGACATACAAAAAACAGCACGACATTTAACGTTTAATTGAATGATATCTCTAGCACGGGTCTACAGCGATCCCGTCTAAAAAAAGTAAAAGCGGGCAGCGCCCAATTTAAAATCAGCTAGGAGAGAGCACTGCTCTCCTCCAACGCAGAAAACCATCTCCCTCAAACTCCAGCGTTCGGCCTTCCGTTTTCGTTAGCTCATCAACTTCTCGTGAGAAATGGACTTCGCCTTCTTCCGACATCTGGTCTGGGCTATTGTTCGCCACTACATTTATTACGATTTTTCTGTTTTGCGCTCATAAGTAATTTTTTGTTGCTTCATTCTTTTTCTAATTTCTAATACTTATCTTAATAATACTTATCTTAATAATTTTTCTTAGTGTATGATTAACTGTACCTACCCCATATGTGATTTACTTGGATTATTTATGCTTAGATGGTTACGTGTCCCTTTTGTGAAGAAATTTATTATGGGGCTAGAAGGCGCATTGAACACGGGGCAAGTTGGCTCGGTGTCTGGTGTATGCTGGTAGCTTGAAAAACAGCAAACACCGAAAAGAGTGGTTGCAATGCAAGATTTTGGGCACATGGGGCTTGCCCAAACGGAGACACTCGATTTTTTATTTGTGATAACTGTAACTCTGATGATGTTATCGAGTAGGATAGAAGTTACTCAATGTTAATGTTTTATTCATTATTTTTATGTCTGTATAATTTAGAATTTACATTGTACGGCGATAACGCCTTTGATTAAACCTACTGGTAATAATGAAATTGATTTCTCTTAACTCCGTGTCTTATTTAAATTTTTATAAAGCGTGTGCCAACTTACCCCATAGGTATAGGCAACTTGCCCCGTGACGGGGTAGGTTGGCGCACAATTTTCCTTTTACTTTAGGCTTCCGCTAAACATAAACTACAAAAGCTACAAACTCAAAACTCCGGGTATTTATAGCCCATTACCTGTTCTTTAAAAGTACAGTTAAAGTTTCATCAAAAAATTAATAAAAATCAATAACTAAAAACTGCGCCTTAGCCCCGGTCTCCCCTATATTAAAACGTGTAAAAACTGAATCTCTAAGATCCGGAAAGATACTTTGTTTATTGACAGGTTTCAAACTTAGCATGTGGGTTTGTAGGATATTTTTTTTAGCAGGACTAAGATTTCCTATTATAGAAAGGTTCTGTGTACACAGTTTTTACTGTATGAAATCCCATTCTATGTAGAGGAATAAATAGGGTAGTAAAAAGAAATTTAAGAGAATTTGTTACAGTTTTTTCACAGACAGTTGGATTATTTTGGCGATAGTAGTATGGTGCATTGTTTTTGTAACGTGCAAACTGTTGGAATCATAAAGAATATTTCACGATTTATCACATGCGCCCTGAGAACAGAAAAATGCCTTAAAATTAATTTATAATTAAATTCTAAGAATACCAACATATTGTGTTAAAATGCTCTATCTAGGTATTCCACAAATGAAAACAGTCTTGTTTTAATATAGAAGGTTAAACATATATTTTATTGAATTCCATCTTAAAGCTATTCCCAAATCCAAACTGTCGACTTTCGGATACATTTCTGAATTCTTTTTATTCGCAAACACATGAAATTGGCAGATGATCTTACTCAGAAACTATGTAATCGAACAGTTTTTCCCCTTTTCTGAAAAGACAAAAAATCTTGCCAAATATCCTGAAAAGTGAGCGCTTGGAACTGAATTACCGGACGCGACAGCGCGGGAAAGGAAAAAAACTGTTGTCGTTAGAAAGCAATCGTTTGCAACTCAAAATGGAATTTAATTATTAAAAAAGTGAAAGCTGTTCGATTACAAATCACTTCAATAATCATGCCTGCAAAGCATTATGTTTTTGCGTTTAAAAATAAGTTCGTAAATATGTGAGAAAACTTCAGAGAGAAATATTTTTTTTAAGGATAATCTTCCATCCTATCCTAAAAAATCTCTAGTGTTAAAATTAGAGGGAAAATTAATAGACCGGGAACCGGCAGCACAGACAATCACCTCATTGAGTTCACGAATGAAATTCTAGGATTAGTTAAATCTTGATTCGCATATTCAAACGCAATCGGTCTGCCAAGTCATATCTTGGTGGGAAATACCTGAAAATCCGATTTTAGTGGCTGACTCGTAGGTTTACCATTGTGTTTTCCTGCACCAAAAGGTATGAAGACATGGAGGACTAGAAGCAAGAAAACGCAATGGTAAACCTACGAGTGAGCTACTAAAATCGGGTGTTCCACCAAGATATGGCTTGGCAGACCGATTGCGTTTTAATTATACGAATCAAGATTTAACTAATCCTAGAATTTGATCCGTGAACTCGATGAGGTGATTGTCTGTGCTACCGGCTCCCGGTCTATAAGTTTTCTTCTATTCAATCCATTCTTTGCATTTGTACATTAGTCACATTAGCTAGCAATTAATTATGGATTTTGTATAGATAATTTCTTACTTGACTTTTGGACATGCATTGTAAAAAAAAGAAAAAAAAAGTTAATGATATGAAGTAAATAATATGAATGGTTTGTGTGTTTTCATTTATATTTTAACCCCTTGCCTGTGAATCCCGAACTCAGTTCGGGCAACGCAAAAGCGTCAATTTTGGGATACCCGACCTGAGTTCGGGCAAGAGAAAAAACATTGTTTCGATTCCGCGACCTCCGAACTCAGTTCGTCCAATGCATAATATGTAACTTACCATTTTCTCAATCGATGGTGAACCCTTTCCCGCGAAAAGTTCGGCATTTTCGCGCCATTTGTCGGATTTTTGTAATTTTGCAGTTCTTCACAAATTTCATTCAAACCACTTTATGTTTGACAGACAGGATTTGTGAAATTCAAAGGAATCTGAGGGACATGAAATTCATGACAGTTGATATAAATACTAATATTGTTGTATTAGTTTATATATATATTTTGAAAATGATGTCATTTGATTTATTCCGCTATAATTTGAGCAATTTATTAACATTTCCCATATATGTGAAAATATTGAATATTAGTAATTATTTCGTTTATTTATTTATATTTTTTTAATAATTTATTTCAGCATTTTGATGATAATAACGAACACAATTAAAGAGAATTTTTTTTCCCCAGTTTTGACACGTTTTTCTCAAATATATTCCACAGGCAAGGGGTTAAAACCGAAATTTATCGATCGAACACTCACAAATATATATTTTTCTATTAAAAAATATTTGGAACTCAAAATAATTTTCGCTCAGTTTCAATACCGAAAACAATTTAGGTTCTGTTCTAATTTTCTTTCCGTCAGAAATAAAAATTTTCCTATTTTCATTTTTCCATTGGGTCCCGGTTCAAAACTTCACTATTATTTCATTTTTTACGCATGTATAGATTAATAATTCTATTATTATTATTATTATTATTATTATTATTATTATTATTTACCTTATAATCATGTCATGCCATACATAGTTGCCTATAAGGTAAATGCACCAATAGTGGGTCATGTAACCAGCAATTGGCCACTAATTTTTTAAAGTTTAGAAATAAGCTCACAAATCCATTTCCAAACAAGTAGGAAATTGCTCGTCAAACGTGGCAAATGAGGTGCGTTCGTACTATAACTAGTTTTATAAATATTTTTGCACCCCATATTGTACTGAATGTATAATTTTTTGCACTTCATAAAGTGCATACATAGTCTGTAACATCATTAAAATGCACTTGCAATATTTTTTTTCCTATTGGCCGTAATGTAACGGAAAACTTTTGACTGTCCCTGTAATTAAACTATACATCCGATTTTCATAAAATTTGAAATGGCTCGACAAAATTTTGTAATAATTATATATTTAAAATTTCAGACCATTCGGAAGGCTGTAACATCATTAAAATGCACTTGCAATAATTTTTTCCCATTGGCCGTAATGTAAAGAAAAACTTTTGACTGTCCCTGTAATTAAACTATACATCCGATTTTCATAAAATTTGAAATGGCTCGACAAAATTTTGCAACAATCATATATTTAAAATTTCAGATCATTCGCTTGGGTAGATTTTGCTCTGTTATATGCGGACGGACTGAACGACGACTATAGGTGCTACGTATTTATATAATTACGAACGCACCTAAAAACGACTGAAAGAAATTTGATTAACTAACATCTTTAAACGTTTACTTTCCAAAAAATGTTTGGAATATTTTTTTTTTTTTTTTTTGCTACATTTATTTACTTTCTAGAGTGCTGTCAAAAACACATTTTTTGGCAAATTCTTGGGATTTCATTAAGAGATAAGTTTTTGAAACATTCTTTCTTTAATCTTATGCTTTACTTTGAATTAAACTGCTGTTCATATACTCCATAATATTGTAAATATTTTTTTAGATAAGCTGAAAACTTAAAAATTGGGTGTTATATTGATTTTGAGAGGTGGCCCGCTTCTGAGTCGCTGTTTCTTAAATTGTATCAATAGTGGGCATGGGGGGCCCACTACTGGAGCAGATGCCAAGTTTTATTTTCATGTTTAATTTATTTTAATTAAGTATTTTTCGAGGTTCTAAGATCTTGTATATAATTTATATAGTTTTTTTTTTCCTTTTTTTAATGAGAACCAGTACGCAGTAGTAGACCAGGGGCCACTACTAGTACATAAGTGACTCACTTCTGCAGCAGCGAAAATGTAACTTCATTAAGCTATCCGACATATGATTATTAAAAGATGTTAATATCTGAAATAGTTTATACTAGTTGGTTGATTGTTTGGTTGACTAAACTTCCATGATTGAATGTTTATAGAGTTTTAAATACTACAGTTATTTGAAAAGTCTATACCTATTAATTTATATTAGATTTTTGCTGCACTAAAACATTTTTTCCCATTAAAATTTAGAATTTATTTTATTTCCGTACTTACCATATGCAAAAAGTATCAGAATATTAAATAGTCAATATTTTTTTTTTTTCTATGGGAAGAAAAACATAATTTAAATCAGATTCAACAATAAGAATTTTCTGTAATTGGTTCTGCTGTAAATACAAATACAAATTCAAAAGATCACAAATAAGAACTATAACATTTCGGCTATCTTTGGATCCTAGAAAGGTTTTGTTTTGTAAGAAATCTCTCTTATTTGTTTAAGAGAATATAAATAGCCCTCCGACTGTCTTGGAAAAGGGAAGAATTGTAATGTTGTTTTCTCTGCATTTTGTTTTAAATGCTAAAAAAAAAATATTCTTTGAACATTTTATAAAAAAACTTAATTACGAATATGAATGCAATCCTTGGAAGTATTAAGCATTGTTCAATGTATTAAAAATACATTAAATCAATAGAATTTTATTACTTTAAATATTGCTTGTATTGCAGTGAAACCTGGAGTTTAGTGAACGTATTAACACGGGCTTGTCAGTGAGGGGGATAGATATAATAGATAAATTATTTATTTAACCCTTTCAAGGGTGATGATATGTTTATGAAACCCTTAATTTTAATTCACAAACGCCACAATGGCACGAGAATTTTGGTAAAATATTTTCGTTTAATATTTCTGTGAAATATAACCTTTTTCTTATTAAAAAATAAGTTTGTTCGTAAATTCCTGCGGCATTCATTTATTTCAACATTTTAGTAATGAAAATGCTTTGCCCCTGAAAAGGTTAAAATTGTTATTTAAAAAAATAAATAAATAAATAAAAAAAAAAAAAAACAGTTGTCAAAATTCATGACGATTATATGGAAGAAACATTACTGTTAAGCGACAAACTTAACACAGAAATCCTTCTGCAGGAATAGTCTCAAAAGTTAAAAAATAAAATAAAAAGGGATTTATTTTTTCTCAACCCCCTTCCCCTCAGTAATCAGATGATTGTCTTATTTGGCATTACGGCAAAGTAACAAATAGAAAAGAATTTGTTTTTAAGCTACAGAATTTTAAAGTTATTATTTTAAACTAGTAACTTATCAGTAACTGTTCGAAACACTAAAGAGAAGCAGAAATTACGTCGGGGAGAACATAATAATTTAGATTATAGTTTATATTTTGTTATGACAAAGCACCAAATAGGACAGAAATTGTCATACATATATTTTTAATTTGTTGAAGAAGGCAAAGGAGTAATGAAAATTATGGAAAGAGGAGGAGATGAAAGTTTTGAAACTTTTTTTTTAAAACAAAAATCTGCTAAAACATAGAAAATCTTCTCCCTGAAAATTAGAAGAATAGTTAGAGAAAAAACAACTGCGCTCTTCGACAATGAAGGTTATTCTAATACCTGCTATTTTTATTGGTAGAAATAACAAATTTCATTTTTTTCTTGTTTATTAGTATGGTTCTGGTACTTTAAAAAAAAACCCGCATTTTTAGTGTTAGAAAGCTCAAAAAACTCCCCAAATTCAATATATCATAACATGGTAAATTCAGGCCAACGAAGATTTTTTTTTTCTTTTTTTACTGTTTAACTTATTAGAGTTTGGAAGGCATTTTCCTAAATATAATTTATAAGACCCAGATCTGTATAAAAATTTTAATTTCATGACTTTAAAAAATGTAAATACATTTTGGTACAGATGTCATATTCGCCCCATATTGGCGCGATTTTTTTCGGTTGCTAATTTGGCGAAAACATCAAAAGCATAAACAACATAATCCGGGCTACCACATCAAGCACTTTGGCGCAAGTTAAGTACCTGTTGCCTATATGATATTGGCGACAGAAAAAAATCGTGACAATATGGGGCGAATATGACATCTGTACCCATATTTTGATGGAAAGGAATTTTCATAGGATGCAAAACAACATTTGAAGCATATCTGATTTATAAAATTACTCCTCTAAAATTAGCTTTTTGGGAATTAACTATTGATCAACGAGAAGAATGGGCATCCTGTATATAAATTAAAACAAAATTACATCGCAGATTATGGAGCTTTAGCTATTATGTAAAATGAGACCAAAATAAAATAGATTTGTAGAACTGGAGTTGATCTGCAGATTTATCAATGAAATTATTTTACGTAGCCATCTAAACCTCTAAATACGATTTCATTGTTGTGTATATGTAATATTAAAACTGTAAAAAGAAAATATAACTTCTCTATTTTCACACTAAACTCAAGACTAGAGTGACCCACTTTTTGAAGGCCCACTACTGATGCATCAGAAATGTATTATGGCCACTACTGCAGCATAGAGGAATATAACATTTTTACCCGACTGAAAAGAAGGGTTATGTGTTTCACGCGTATCTGGGTATGTGGATTTCTTTATACTCTCGAAACGTCCAAACGGCTGCATAGATTTTAATGAATGAGGTCTCTATCGATTCGTCTTAACCGTCCGATGGTTATAGGCGAGGTTTTGTTTTATAAATTCAAAATGGCGGCTGTAAAATGCAAAATGGCGGTAGAGACGAAAAAAAAATTTAGGCATCCTATTGAGTGGGATAACATTGGATAGGTCTTTCAAAATGAAGACGATGTTTCACAGACTCATTTACAGTCAGAAGCTCCGCTTAAATATTACACAACCTGGAAGTTGTGTAGATAAGATCTTTAGCTTTACTGCAACTCTAACCTTCATAGACATCTATAGGCCTCATCAAAACAGTGTTTATAGACAGGAACTAACAATTATACACAACTTAAAAGTCATCAATACAAATAAATAAAAAAATAGGTAAGTAATATAAAAAAATTATTTCATATTGATGAGAAATAATTAGTTCGCTATTTACGCAGTAGGGATTTTTGATTTTTTAAATTTAATTTTACTTGTTTATTTTTCATTTCTTCCGAAGAATATATTTTTTAACTTTGAATTCTACGATTACTAGGCTAAATAGTAAATATATATATATATATCTTATTTGAATTCACTAATACATTAATAAAAGTTAGAAAAGTATCTTTAAGTGCTCCATGCGTTTGCCTTGCTTTGATTCAGCGAAATGTATGCTGTCTAATCATCATTTCAAATTCACATCTTCTGGAACGCGACTGCTGTTTTAAGCTAATCAGTCTTTATGCATAAATGGATATAATATATAAGCTGCATATGACAGATTTTTAATGTTTTCAACTTATAAAATTTCTTTATATGATTTCTCCGTTTTTTGGCTTATTTGACTATTTTATAAAAATAAAATTAGATTCAATCCCCCCCCCCCCCTCATCCCCGGAAAAAAGACAAATATTTAATATTTGAGTTTAAACTAAGCAAGCTTTTTTTTTTTTTTTTTTTTTTTTTTCAAAACCAATCTTTCTGGTGAAACCTTGAACCAAGTTTTAAGCTTTTCTTTACATCAATTTTATGGAGAAATATTATAAAAGATTGAACCAGGATTCTGTTTTTGGTTTGTTTAATTTTGCAGTGAATGTTGAACCAGGATTGTGGTTTTTAATTTATAATTTTATCATGTGCTCTAAGCTGTATTGAACTAAAATTCAGTATCTCAAAGAAAAATCAAATTTAAAAAAAAAAATTTGCTTAAAAGGCGCAAATTTTTTTTTAAATTTGATTTTAATTTGAAATATTATATGCAAGGCGAAATTTTCTCTATGGAAAAATTTCCATGTACTAAAATTCAGTTTTCAGATAATCGTAATCATTTCTTTCTATTAGGATTAAATTGAAAGACGAAAAATCACTGTCATTAAATCTTTAATTATTGGATGTATATATTTGTATTTGAAATGCATTTATAAAATAATTAAATAGAAACAGTGGGTTCTAATTTAATTGCACAAAATAACTGAATTTTTTTCTTCTTTTGATTTTTTTCTTCTTTTTATTAGCATTCTAATTTTGTAAATCACAGTATGTTTCTCTGTACAGTTTAGTTAATTCATTGTAGTATGATTTCTCTAGTGTTATAAGTGCTCTCGTAAATTCATAAGCATTCATAATAAAAGTATATTTTTTTATTAAAATAATTGTTTTAAATTTAAATATATATCCTATTGTTTTTTTAAAATAATTTCATTTAATATCTCGAAAATACAAAATCATTTTTACTAAACATTATTTAATAAGAATTTCTTATAAACAATGTTTATTTTTGCTCAGAAATCCAAATATGCACCAGTCTCAAGAAAAGTTTCTTTTTCGATATTTCACCTGTAATATCACTTTCACTTTTATTATCTCTAAATAAATTTTATGTTTGTTACTTATTTTTTATCTTGTTGTGATGTTTTTTCTTATATTCTCTATAGTTGCTGAAATTTCTATATTATATAGTTTATTGTCAAATTTTTATCTTTTCACAAAAAAAACTCTGGCACTTTAATAATTAGTAAAAAACATTTTTAGATATTTCTTCATATTCTTAATAAAAATACAATATTGACATAGATGTAACTTTTCATATTTTCACTAATTTATGTTTTATACTATTTAGTAGTACAAACTTTTACATATTTTTTCTACGCTAAAAGTAACTAATTATCCGCCTTTTGACCAGTGTTGAATTCAGGGACCCGGAGCAATGAGATGTCCCCGCCCCCTCCGGAAGATTTGAGATTTTGTGTTTTCAATGATCAAAAAGTGCAATTCCCCCCCCCCTCCGGAGTCACAAAAATCCCTCCCGGAGAAAGGTGTCTGAATTCAACACTGATTTTGACACAATCTTTTTAGAGCATCTCAGTAGAGCAGATTTACATCACTTCCAATAATTTCGAAACATTTGGAAGATCAGAAGTTTTTTTTTTCTTTTAACATGAGAAAATTTCGCCGAAAATGCTAAAAAACAATGTATGTCTTCGCCCGCGTTCGTCTTTAAAGAACCAAGGAATGTTCCAATCAGCGCAAAATAGATTTATCCGATGAAAGCGAAAGTGAAACTGTGTTAATTCACAATTTCATCCCGGAGCAAAGCTGTGGAAATATACAGAGTAATCATAAATGAATGACCGGATTTAAAAAATTTATATTTTTAAAACTATTACACATATTATATTTAGTTATAGATGAAAGTATAAGGAAAACATTCCAAGTTTTTATTTTCTTTAGTGTGCATATTTGTTGCATTAAGAATCATTGACAGTGTAAAACTGCAAAATATGTGGAAGGAACTTTGCAGATTAGATGTTTCTCGTGATACAAAAGGTTCACACATCGAACATTTGTTACCGAAAAAAAAAAAAAAAAAAAAAAAAAAAAGGAATGTTTTTCTTTACTTTCATATACCACTTATTATAATATGTGTTTTGAAAATATAATTTTTTAAAATACGATCATTCATCTATGCTAAACCTGTATATTATGACTGGGGTGTGCGATTTTTGCCATGAACTTTACTGGAAAAGTGAACTTAATACTAATTTAAAATATACTAATGTAGAGTATCGATGTTCTGCGCGAGATCAGCTAATCTGAAAATAAAACTTAAACAAACACTGGTTTAAAAATATTAATCTAGATGTGAAAATATGGTAAAGCGTTAATTTTCACAAACAAATTATTTATCATATATTATAGATAATTTGTTATCGTTTAGAGTAGCTTTACTATTATTGGTATTAATACATCGGAAAAGCCGACAGTTTCGTCAGGGAGTGAGTTTCAATAGAATAACTTAGACTTTTATATCTGCATAAATTTTAGCAAATGTTTGATGAAAATGAAATTTGACAATAAAAAAATGATTCAATGTAGTTTTCCTGGCTAAAATCATTAAGGTGTTTCACCTTACTTTATTATTATCTTTATTATATCTACAGCTTTAAATTTAAATTTAACCATTGTAAATTTTAAATAAATAAATATTAAATTCTTTATGACTCGTTTTTCAAATTTAATTGCATAATATGCAGTATTTCAGAATTTTGTTTTGTTTATGTAAAGCAACATAATTTACTGCTAAATACCCAAAACATAATCTATTCTAATCAATTACTGCAGTATATATATATATATATATATATATATATATTAATCTGTTTATAGATAAAAAATGATTAGACATCCTAATGTAAAGAAAATATAAAGTGGAAGTGGAGATTTTATTAAGTCTGTGAGTTGCACAATCATTTTTCAATTTGATATTTTTAAACACATTTCCCAAATTTACTGAACTCGTTTCGAAATTCGATATTTTCATAGGATTTTGGATCCCCTTTTATAAAAGATAATATATACAATACACTCATCAGTGTTTCTCATTGGATAAGACAAAGAAAATCTTTTCTTAAATTATGAATGCAGTAGCACCATTCTCCGAAAAAAGAACTAAAATCAAAAAATCAAAAGAATATAGAATTTTATTAAAATATCTCCGATTTTTACTATTATTATTATTCTATGCATTAGTACCTATTTAAGTATTTATATAATGAAATTAAACTACAGTGCAAAATGGACAGAAAAAATACTAAAAATACCATAAGTAGTGTTTCTAATATAGCTTTATTTTGACAAAAAAAAAAAGTAGTACTAGATTTACAAAAATGCAAATTAACAACCACAGAGGCAATATTTGAAAGTTATTTTATATTTTTCGTTTTGATCATCTTTCAATAAAATTAACATCAACAAGAAATATTCAAAAATTTCAAATACATATAACGAAGCTTCATCTGATTCTGGCGTCTATTGCCATCTATTCTATTAAAAGACACAATAGTCAATTTACACTCTAAAATTGGGAGGAGCGAAAAGTTCACTCTTTGAAAGAGTGAAGGGCATTTTCACTCTTTTGGAGTGAGTTTTATACAAATACACCCCTTAAAGAGTGAAATTTTCCACTCCCGAGAAATGAGTGAAATATTTCATTCCATTGTCGAGAGTGAAATATATTTCATTCAGTTGTCGAGAGTGAAATGTTTGACTCCATTGACGAGAGTAAAAGCCTGGCATTGTACACTTTTAAAAATTGCCGTCCAACTTTAAATCAATATATGGAGTAAAATAATGGAAAGCACCAAAATGTGTTACTTCTTAATTTTCAAAAAGGGGCTATGCATATATAACGTTATCATTATAGGGGCGATGGGGGGTCTGGCATATGATATCGTAAAATATCTCTAGGGGGAGGGGGGTTGTGTTTTGATATCGTTATCATTTTTGATCCAACCAAAATTTTCTCTTCTTATTTGTAACTTGGTCTTCACATCAAAATAGTATGTTATCTTTCTTAGTATGTTATCTATTTCCCTGAAAATGCAAAAGTTATTATTTAAATCCTTAAATGATTATAAAATTATTCAGTTCAAAATATGGAATACCGCAACGTATATGCATATATAATCCGCTGTTCAACAGTATAATGTGAAGTATGTTTGAAATTATACTTGTATTTAACAAGTAAATAAAAGAGAGTGTTGTCCGCCTGTTTTGTTGATAAGACGTTCTGTATAACCCACCCCGTGAGGGGGTAAAGTTCTAAAAGGAATTATTACTGTTGAATGTATTATGTAACGAAAAGCTATTATTAAATACTTTTAAACAGTAACTATTTCTTTTAAGTGTTATTTGAGATAAAGTTATTTCATATATAAACGGATATTTTATTGACTTCTCTTCATTTGAATCAATAAAGTATAAGAAAAATAAATGTAACATATTTGTATATCACTCCAAACAAAAGAAAAAAATTCCAAAAATCTAAAGAATTTTTATACGTCTTTATTATTTATTATTATGATAACGATATCATTACTGGGATGGGGGGGGGGGGTTCGAGGGATGATAACATATGATGTCGTAAGGGGGGGGGGTGTGGGGGTCCAAAAATACCAAAAAGTTGATAACGTTATATATTCACAGCTCCAAACTCCATTTCATAATGTAACTTAGAAAATTACGCGGATCTGGTACTAAAACGCACTCCTTTTCAAGAGTCAATGCTCACTCCTCTGAAAGAGTGATTATTCACTCCTGTTTAGAGTAAATATTCACTTCCCAGGAGTGAGTATTATATGTATAGGTATTACTCATCAGTTAATCAGAATAGCAAATCTACACTGCTTTTTTAAGATAAGAGAAAAGATTGCTCTTTCGTCCGAGATTTCAGGATTAAAAGAAACGGGTACTATTAAAAGGATTATTTGTGGAACGTAAAAGTAAGTCTTATTTAATTTTAATAATTTATTCTGTAGATTTTCTATCTTATGAACATGAGTTAAATAGTTTTTATGTCATATAGAAAAATATCGATCTCGTTTTGCCGATTTCACAAGGGATTGCCTTTTATATTCCCTTTTCAGCCTTTTATATTCCCTTTTCATGTAACGGTTTGGAATCTAATTGTTTTAACAATTAAATAACAAACAATGCTTAGCAAAAAATAATCAGGACTTCATTGGTTTGGCCTTTGTGAATAAAAAAAAAATGAGTTTAAATATTTTGTTCTTTTTATTAGCTACATTGATGTGAAATATTTTAATTTGCCATCACTCGAATACAAAAACAATACGTGGAATATCTCACTTTGAAATACTGACACAGAGATATCTTGATTCATGGCTTTATTTCTAGCACCATTCTAAACATTTATGCGCAGTGATCCGTGACTGTGTTTTGTTGAAAATGTGTTGAGATAGTGATTTGTGATGTTGGATTTCTTCGGTTTTTTACTGTTTTTTCCGTTTATAAACACTTACTGTATGTATCATTATTATTATTTTGGAATTAAATATGATATTCGATTATCATGACAGTACGAAAAAGTTTTCAAATTGAGAAATAGTATTATGCTGGGAAAATGTGTTTTTACGTATTACAGTTTGTAATTTAAGGAGTGAAACTTTTGAAAGATTTTTTTTTATTATTATTACGAATAATATTTTAAATTATTATTTAAAAACCTAAATCTTCATACCAATGTTTTCAGATTTATTTAACATATACCAAATTTCTAAAATAAATAGGAATTTCTTATATCATATGGCAAGATTTTTGACACGTTGTTAAATCTAATAATGCATATAATTCATATATTCCAGTTCCTCATTGTTTAATAGTATAATTATAAAATAATAATTATTATTTTTAGTGTTTTCCAAATGAATATATTCTTTTTTTTTAATTGTATGTAATCAAATTATGTATGTAAGCAATATTGTATGTAAGTATTTCTGCTGTTTATGATTTTAAATTTTCGAGGTTGAGTAATATCAAAACAGATTTAACTATAGACATTCTGCATCAGTTATTAAATTTACTTCTATTAACGCGTTTTCTACGCCTATGAAACACATAATTATTGGCATTAAAAAATAAATCATAATATTTAAGCATTGAAATAAAATGTTTTTTTTTTATGCCTGAAATGGAAGTTTATGGATAAAACTGCTTTAGTATATTTTTTAAAAAGTTAATATTATCACTTATATAATATAGCATTGAATATTTTTTAAAGATATTAATAATCACTTTTTGCATTAAAAATGTTTTTCAAACAATAAGAACATTATACATATGCAGTCAATTCTTTTCTTTTTATACATTACATTTTGCTCTAAATATGCTTGGCGACAACGATGTTGGCATAACGGAAAAATTCCAAAACCGTTACTGATTTTATTTAAAATATAAAGAAAAAAGGTTAATAAGAAATAAATATTATAAAACGGAAATATTTTATTTAAATATGAAAGCAATGTTTGTACTGCTTAAAAAAAGTTTTCATTTTCAAAGGTTTAAATGGAAAAAATATTTTGTAATTTGTTATTTGCTCCTAGATAAAAAGAAAAAATGGGTGCTTTTATGTTAGCCGGGCACAAATCTCGCAAATAGAAATTTTTAAATCGCAAATACCAGCACTTACATTTTTACTCATCATCATCTACTATATACATAAAACGCAAATACGTATTTCCTTCCGATTGGCTATGACTCAGGTTCTACTGAACAGAATTTTGTAGAACTTACACTGTTAGTTAGATAATTTGTTTTAGAAGAGTTTTAATGTAAAAAGATAGTCCTACGTTGCTTAGTGATAGATATGGGGGTTTTAGAACTAGGTGAACCCGATTCTGAAAGTTTACCTTTTATTTAAAGTTCTACTGAATGAATTTTGATGCTATACGAGAAAGTTCTCAGTGGTGTAGTAAAAAACTAGAGGATTCTGAATAGATTTTGATGGGACTTACATTGTTAGACAATTTTTCAGAAAAGATTTTAGTATATCATATCGTTCTTATTATTTATGTTATAATTATCTTATAATTATGGGGGGAAATTCAAAATCGGATGAACACGATTATGAAAGATTGGCTTTTTCAAACGTTCTGCTGAATAAATTTTGATGGGACTTAAACTGTTAATTTGACAATTTTTAGGGAAGCTTTTGGTACATTTGTCAGTTTAAAAGATTCTGCTAAGTGGATTTCAGTGGAACTTGCTCGGTTAGTTAGTTTTTCAGGGAATGTTTTAGTATAAAACACATATCGTTTTAGGTTGCTTGGTTATAGAATTCTGGCTGAAAATTCTAGAATCAGGTGAACCCAATTATGAAAGATTAGCCTTTTTAATAGGTTCTATTGGACGGATTCTGATGAGAATTGCATTGATAAATTTTCAGAGGAAGGGTTTTAGTAAATTACATATTGTTCTATCGTACTTTACCAAACCCTACAGTAAAAGATCAACTAAAGAAGTTGGTCCTTAACAGCTCAAATTTTGTCTGTCTCAATAGAAGATATAATAGCATATTGACGTCCATATCGTTTGTAGCAATTCGGATGGGCATTCCAGGTAAATGTGCTTATTGCTTTCAAACGCATGATCAAATTCACAGATATATTTCGTTTGATACAAGGTTTGTTTAGGAAAACCGACCAGCGTAGCGGGCAAAGGCTGCTAGTTTTTCTATAAAACATATGAAATCTATTTAGCTCATATTCACAAAATATATGGGAATAAAAAAAAATTAAATTAAATATGGCTTATCATGTCGTTCCATAAATAAGCATGTTATTAATGTCAATTTTTCAGCAATAGCGGACGAAAATTCGAAATCATGATTAAGTTAAAAAATATTTTTAAAAGAAAAATATATACATATTCCAGAGAATATAAAAATTTAGACTACAATCACAAATCACAACACATAAAAAAAATTCTTGCACATTCTTGATATTTAGACAAAGCTTAGAACTTATTAACAAAAGATGTGAGTTGATAAGCATTGTTTTTTAAGTGGAAAAAAATAGAACAATAGGGTTCTAAAAATAGCGATACTTTACTGAAAAGTACGGTAATAAAATATTTATTCAAAACAAAAATTAAAATGAAATTACACATTGTTAATCATATAACGTCCACCTGTTATATAGTTAATAATGAAACTTTAAAAATAACTAAAATACAGTAAACAATAACGCTATATCAGAGTTAAATTCATTAGCAATAAATACTGAGATCATATTCAATTAAACATTGTAATTCAATTAAAAATTGTAATTCAATTAAGAATTGTAATTCGATTTAACATTTGAATTACACATAAAAAAAAGAACATAACGTACATTACGGGAATTATTAAAATACTAAATACAACATAATTTGAATCTGAAAAGAAAGAAATAATATTAGCTGATTAAGATTTTGGTTAATTACTTGCCCTTATGAGCTTTTTAAAACTATCATATCTTTATAGGGCATGCAATAAAAGCAAGCAGAAGGGATAAGTTTGGAATAAAATATTTTAATTTATTTCTGCCAGTAACCTAATTTAATTCATATGTAACTTTAATTGAATTTTTCCTTAAAAGTTCAATTAGTGTTACAAACTATGAATTAAATAAATATTGCCAATAAAATATTTTATTCCAATCTTTACCACGCTTGTATTTATTTTCATTGCATGCTCTGAAAGATATGATTAATTTAAAATGCCTATAAAAGCAACATAAAAAATAATTCACTCCATAAAAAGTGAACATTCACTCCTATGAAAGAGTGAATATTCACTCCTATCAGGGGTGAAAAAAGCACTCCTTTTACAAGGGAATGGTCACTCCTCCAAACGAGTGATTATTCACCCTATTTAGAGTGAATATTCCCTTTTCAGGAGTGAGTATTCACTCTTTCAGAGAGTTAACAATTCCACTTTTACTCAGAGTGAATAATCACTCTAAAGAGGTTTTGCATATTTTGACTCTGCGATATATACAAAATATGAACAGATTCACTCCTCATGAGTAAATAATCACTCTTTTTTATTTAGAGTGCAGATACAATGTACATGCAGTAATATATATATATATATATATATATATAATTCACAAAAACAAAATACCAGTACATATATAATGTAATAATGTATACAGATAAGAAATAAAAAATCATTAAATGCAGATTAATATTTCTCATGGTAAGTACCCCCCCCCCCTCCCCTCCCTCATAACCTTCATATCACCAAAAATATCTGTAACAATATTAATTGAAAGAGGAACTAGTTGAATGTGCCAACCCAAAAACTTTCTTCTATCTCATACATCTTAATAATTCAAAAAGTAGTTACAAATTTTAATACTTCAATATTATTAGTTCAATACTATTACCAACTTTGATTTTCATCTTAAATTTCTGCTTCAGTCAATTAATCGCAGTAAAAACGAGTTAATCTCGAACATTATATTTACTAGTATCAATATTTTTTTGCCTTTATAAACATAAAAAATATCTTTTACATGTTTATGCAATAAATTTTGTTTGCAATTTCTTTTATTTTACATGTATTTGTATTTATTATTATCTTTTTAATTATTTATTCCTGCATAGCATTTGATTTATACAGTGCTGAATTCAGAACAGGCATGTTTTTAAAAGCCATTATTTTGAAGCTGCTTCTGCAACTTATTCCTGGCGAGGAGATAGGCACTAAGGCACTGCAGGTAGATCCGTTGATTCTCCTGCTAGTGCGATTTCGGAGTCAGAGTCAGTAATCATGAAACCTACTATAAGCGAAAAAAAAAAATTCTGAAAACGACACAGACAAACAATCTGGAGGGAAAACGTGAGTCACAGTAAAAGTTGTTAAAAATATAGGAAACAAAAAGGAAAGAGTAAGTTGTGAAGAGACTGATGCGCAATAAAGCTGTAAAAACAATCCCCCCCCACCCCCCCCAAAAAAAAGAAGAATATTTAGAAATGTTATCTCCTTTCCCAAAATTAGTTAAGTTAAAGTACAGAGGGAGCCAAAAAACAGCTGTGTTAACATCTTGGCCATATAAAGTAAATGTTGAAGTGGAAAAAAAACCCGAAAAAGAAGTTCTCAGAGCACAAAAGCAATTGAAACATCAAGTTTTAAAAAATAGGCGTAATTAATTTGTAAATAAAATGATCGAAGGGAAGAACTACAGGCATAAGGTAAAGAGAATTTCTGTTGCAAAAAAATTTGCAATGATTCAGAATCTAAAAATAAAAATCAAGTCAGTGATGATTGATTTTGCCTAATTTGTAAGAAAAATAAAATAGAAGAAATTATTCAGTGTTCAGATTCCATGTTGTGTGCCCTGAAATAAAAAATGAACAAAAGAAATTAGTGTGTAAGCCTTGCGTCACTTCTGACATGATATTCAAAACTGGCAATTAGTTTCATAATTTCTATTCTTAATTACTTACAACTTTGATTTATATTTTGAATACATTTTGATTTAAAACAATTACTTTTACTTTCAGATATTTGATTTCATTATATTTCATTGCTATTCTTTTGTTTGATTGTTTCATTAATCGCAAACTTTGCTTTTAATAAAATTATTTATATTCAGTACTCATTAATAAAGTCTAATACTGTTTTGACCAATTTAAGAGACTGGTGGGGGGGGGGGGGGTCCAACTTAGGCGACCAGTCGCTGAATTTGGACCACTTTTGACAAATTTTTCAAATTAAAATAAAATTTAAGAGTTTGAAAAAGAAATTGTTGTAAAGATTTATTTAGTTAATAGATGAATAGATTAACCACGTTTAATGATATTTTGCAGATATTCCAAAAATGAAGTGAATTACACCTATAAATATGCGAAGTGGTCCGAATTCGGCTACTCTCCCGTAAAGCACCGCTACAGGTGGAATATTTCGAAATTCAAGGAGGACCTGCTTGCGGTAGCCAAAAACATAAATGTGAAGTTTAAGTCAATTCTTTGCATAACTTCCTACACTTTTCAATAGTACAATAACGAAAAGGACACAAAAATTGCTATTACAGCGCCCCCTTCTAGGCGGAATATTTCCAAATTGAGGGAGGAACCAGCTGGCCATAACAAAAAACATACACAAAAAGTTTGGTTCAGTTGTATACATAACTTCATACAGTTTTCGATGGTACATTGGCGACACACAGACAGTCGAACATTTTGTATAAAGATGTTTTTTGGGGATATCTGACTCCTAAACGTGTAAATCCGTCGAAAACCGGAAGTCAGAATTTTTTTCGATTACAATACTTTCTTTTATTGAAGATAGAAGAAATAAATAAATAAATAATAATAATAATAAAATAACAATATGTTTGCTCTGTGTATATTTGAATTTTCAATTAAAATTCATTTTTATGTGCATTCGTAATTATATAAATACGTAGCATCTATAGTCGTCGTCTGATCCGTCCGTCTGCCCGCATATAACAGCGTAAAAACTACCCAACCAAATTGTTTGAAATTTAACATATAGAATCGTTGCAAAATTTTGTCGAATCATTTCAAATTTTATAAAAATCGAATCACAACTTAAAAAAATTTCTTCATAAATGTTTCAGACAAAAGTTTTCTTCACTCTAATAAATCCTATTATACGTATTTAATTCAATGATATCCCATTGATAGGTTATGATTCTACATCGCCATGGTGATTATTATATTAAATCCTATCATGCGTAATTAATTCAATGATATTCCAGGATAGGTTATGATTCTAGGTTGCCATGGTGATTATTCTATTAAATCCTATCATACGTAATTAATTCAATAATGTCCCATGATAGGTAATGATTCTAGGTGCCCATGGTGATTACGTCCTATTTAAGATGGAGTCCTATTTAAGATGGAGTCCTATTATTTCCGTATTAGTGAATTTAATATATGTAATCGTATATAATAAAAAGTTTTAAATTCAAGGCGTAAAATTCCTTTAATTTATATGCACTCGTAATAAGTTTCATATTCATGTATTTTTGCAAAAGAGTGCAACTTGTAAGTTATATTATTACAAATTTAAATTATAAAAAATATCAAATGCTTTCCCAAAAAACTATTTTTTTCCAGAAGTTTTGTTACATATTTCCTTGAATTTATGAGAATTTTTTTTTATATTAAACAAAGAAATTACTACGATTTCTCTATTTTTATAGTTATATCTGAATGTTAATATTCAGTTAAGGGACACAATATTCAAAATATCAATTCAAAATATTCAATTAAAGAATTAAAGGACACAACATTCAGTAATATATTTACAAATATATATACAAATGTTTATGAAACGCTTTTTTTTTTTAAGTTTCTTACAAAATTTGCAGAAAAAATCTTTATTTCTTATTGCTGTTTTTGTGCAACTCGAGTGGATCCATTCCAAACAACCATCGCACCTAACGCAGTCATCTTTGCAATCATTTTTGCAAATTTTGCACCACCATATGTTTTTTTTTTTTTTTTTCTCATTTGTGCAGTCTGTTGCAGGGTTGTCCATTCATCTTCGGTGAAGTATTTTTTTATGCCACGCAAATCAACTGAATCGCCTATTGCTCCGCAAGGCACATTCGCAGGTATTGTTTCCACGAATTTCTCATCAATCTGCGCACCTTGCAGAGCTTCTTTAACTACTACAGCATCATCGACAAACCACCTCAACATTTTTTCATGCTGAGTATGCAACTGTTGTCTGTGAAATGGCAATGGACGAAATTTTTTCTTCCTGGTGACGCTAACTACCGTTTTTAAAAAACCTAAACGAAATCAATATATTTAAAATTTTTAGTAAATTAGTGAATCAGGAGTTTTAAAGAATATACAAAAAGTAATTTTCAAAAATCAAAAATTACCTTTCGAATTACCACGCCTTTTCAAAGGTTGTGGTAGCTGAAGTTTCTCACAAACATTTTCCTCTAAAATAAGTAAATAAATAAATAAATAAATAAAAAATAGTGTTTCATCACAATTTTTTTAAATTTCTCTTTAACTAAAGATTAGTTCCTTATCAACAATTTTTAAAAAAAATCTTAAAATATGATGAATCATGAGACGAAAAATTAAAAAAATTCTATACCTTTTTTTTTGATAAAAATTTCATACATACATATGTTAGTAACAAAATATCCCTTCAGATTGCTTAGTCATATGTGTAAAATGGGTAAGTTTACAAACAATAATATGTAATAGTTTCTATAACAAGGTATATTGAATGTTTAAAAACAACACTTAGAAAAAATTGAGTTTGAGGTTTATGTATGATGTAAACAAACTAAATAACTTATAAAAAATTCTAAATCCTCGTTGTCATAGAAACAAAAATAATGTATCATGTCAAAGGTGAACAAGAAAGAAAAATAATACGTTAAGCATAGATTATGAAACACTTCCAACACTTCCTTAATGCTTTAAAAAAACTTCGTTATTTAGGGAAATAAGGCAAATAAGATAACTAAGTAAACATTTTAGAAAACGCATAAAACATTTAAAAAACTGATTTCAACAGTTACCGGTCATAGCCAAATATGTATTCCAATTCTTTTGAACAGCCCTGTATGTAATCTGTAGGTTGATATTTATACTACATAATGGGAAAATTTAGTGTAGCAAGAAAACGCATAACAGGTTGAAATTTCTCTTTCAGCAATTTATACTAATAGATGGAAATATATTTGAATACTTTTGTACAGCCCTGTAGTTCACCTATAGTATCTTTATTACAAGCCTCTATTTAGCTAAATTTAATTCAAACTAAAACACTCTTCTAACTACTGAAATCCCATTTCCAGAAATTATCATCCATAGACGGCCATATAACCAATTTTTACGTGACACTGTATATCATTTTATCTATATTCCACAAACATTTCTTAGTAAACTAAATGCAGTTCAGCGTAAAAATTCATAAGTCATTTAAAAACCACCTTTAAGCAAGCAATTTGTTCTCATACCCAGTAACTCTTACGAATTCTTTTGTGTAGCTCTGTATGTGAACTATAGCATTTATACGCACCATATATATGCACAAATATAGTGAAACATAAAAGCGTATATCATAATTAAAAATACCTTTCCAGCAATCATCGCTAATGTACAGTACTACGGATACAATATAGCATCTGAAAACTTTTGTGAGTCCCTGTAAGTGCTATGCACTTCGTTGGAGTTCTTGTTGGAGTTGTAGTTGGATACATAAAATAACTTATACTAAAACTCAGCGACGTATATCAATCATTATATATGAAATAGTTTAACATAATTAAATACGCAGTAACCCCCCCCCCCTTATATCATTATGTAACAGAATTCTTTTGTGTGGCCCTGTAAATGAATAATTATTCTTTGCACCGCATATTCTACAGAAGGCATGTTTTAGTGCACTTCATAAATACATATCAATTTTATTATGTTTCAAAGCGTGTAACTTCATTAAAAATCATTTTAAACGGTCTTTTCAACTTTGTTGGAAACTGTAAAAAAAAAAAAAAAAAAAAAGTGGTAGCTAAGGTAATGGATTAAAATATTTTAAAATTTACGTTCATTGATGGTACATTAGCCATCTTTGTACAAATGCCTTGATTCTGTAAGAATCACATAGATAATATAGAATCGCATATCAAGTTTTGAAAAAATAATTTAAAAGTAATTATTAAACATTTTTCTAATAAAACTTTGGAGAAGTTTACCTTCGAATCTTGACGGGTACCATCTAGTAAGGTATTTATTTCAGTAAGGGTTGCAGACATATTAAAATAGATTTTTCTATAAACTATCTCTAAGCTATCTCAAACAAATGAAAATAGGGATGAATACATTTATCATTACCTATATATGTGGATGGTAAGTTGCTACTGAAAGTCGGATTATCAATCTCTTGTTGTTGGCTTGGCACTTCTATTAAAATAATAATAATAATCACATATCCAAATATTTTATATAAAAATTATTCATGAGGAATTTTTAAAATATCAATGTCTGCTAGAAGGCTATTGGAGATAGAGGGAAATTGAATTAATAAATAACATATATTAATGGAGAGATAGATAGATACATAATGATTATTTCTTTAATATCCAGTAATCAATTAATACAGAATGAATTGACAGCAACAGACTATGTATGTGTAGGTGTGTGTATGCATATGTAATTAAAATAAAATTGCATATGTAAACTGAATAGAGAAGTTATTTAAATAAAAGTAATTATTAACATTTCAAAAGTAAACTATAAAATGCGATTTAGGTTATAGAATTACTATAAGGGTTATGAAAATGTCAGAAAGGCCTACAAATGAGGTATAATTTTTATATACGGTATTTATTTCGTTAAGTGCTGCACACATATTGAAATAGATTTTTTCTTTAAACTGTATGTGAAACAAATGAAAATAAGGATCAATACATTTATCATTGCTTATAAATGTGGATTACAATTTGTTACTGGAGGTCGGATTATGAATCTCGTGTTGTTGGCTTGGCACTCCCATAATATATACACTGGTGAAAACAATTAAAGGGACAAATGTTCTTTTTGCAATTAAAAAAAACTAACAAAGCAAATAAAACCAAACTTGGCCAAAATATCATTCGATATAAGATCAATATATGGGAATAGAAAAATGGGCACAACCTGCACCCTAAATAAGGAAACTGATCACGTATCCAGCACAGCAGCTGACCGAACCTCTGTAAGTCAGAGAAAAACGTCTAATAGTGTGTATGATCGCCTGTAACAGCTACACAACTCTCGCATCGGCGTTTCATACTGTTTATCAGGGTCCTTATCAATCCCTGTTGCAACTGCACCTACTATTGCACCAAGGCACCATAGAGCTCATCGATGGCCATTGGAGCTGGTGTTCGAGCTGCAATTGATCGTCCAAGGGCGTCCCATGCGTCTTCGATAGGATTAAGGCCATTGGACATCGCAGGCCACTCCATTCGTTGAACATCCTCCGATTAGAGATATTCGCTCACCAACTGAGCCCTATATGGACGGGCATTATCGTCCATAAAGACGAAATTTGGTTCATATGCAACGTGGAAAAGTCTCACATAGGGTGCAAGGATCTCGTCCCTGTACCGCTGACCTGTCAGAGTACCTCTATCAAACCCATGAAGGTCGGTATGCCCGTCTGCCATGATACCTACCCAGACCATCAGGTCACCTATACCATAGTGATCCTTTTCGACATTCTTAGAGGGCCGATATCGACTCCCGGGTTCTCTCCAGATGAGAACACATCCTGAGTCACTGTCCAAACTGAATAGCGACTCATCGCTGAAGAGAACCCGCCCCCAACTCTCCTCTGTCCAGGACAGGTATTGTCGGCACCATGTTAGACGGCGTTTTTTGTGGTTCACACTCAAAGGGATGCAGACTACAGGGCAACTGGCATACAGGCAACCTGCATTAAGTTTCTGGGTGACTATTATTCGTGAAATGGAAGTTCCTGTTGTATTATACAGGTGACGAGACAGTTGTGTCGCTGTCGCGGATCTATCCTTTTGGCTAAAAGTCTCAAATAACGATCTTCAGCCGGCGTTGTTGCCCTTTTGTGGCCTTGATCAGGTCGGCGGACCACTGTTCCTGTCTCACTGAACTGTTTCCACAGAGTGGACAGCACATTTCTCGAAACACTGAGGTCATTACAACAGGTAGCCTATGATTGGCCGGCCTCGGGTGTCTTCCAACAATTCGCCATCTTGTGGCATCATCTAGACGATGACAACTAGCCATACTAACAATGGGCAAACAAAGAAATTCAAAAAACAAGGATTGGGTTATGCTACGATGTTTCAAAACGTCCTTACGCTACAAGCTTCGGCGGTCAAATGAGGTACCTTTGCACAAACGCGATCACAGCGCCACTGCCTTATGACGACACAGACCACTGCGTGGCAGGTGTGTCCGCGAGGAGCTTAACTGTCATCTGATACCTTATTTGCGTATGGGGATAACATATTTTTTTTCTCTTTTTTAAACCGTTTGTCATTTTAATTGTTTTCACCAGTGTATATATCGCTCACCCGCAAGAAAAGTAACAAAGGTCCAATTTTACAAATTTACACACACACGTATTTACACACATACGTATGTAAAAGCAATTAATTTATACACATTTATTTTTTAGAGTGTAATTCTACGCAAAAAAAAAATAAATAAATAAAAATAAAAAATGCAATCGGAGCCTTTTTACGGGCTACGGTGGCCAAAGGAGCTCAAAAATGGGCATAACCATTGGAAAATTCGATAAAATTTTTAATATGTAGATGACCTTCAATAGTTGTAATTAAATTCGAAAAGTAGATACCTTTTCCAATGGAACAATATCTTTCGCATCTCTTGCGGCAATCCGATGATTAAAAAGTATGGGGTTGTTACCAATGTTGAATTCAGGGGGTGGCCCGGGGGGACATTTTCCCCGGAGCAATGAGATGTCCTCCCCGAAAGATTTCAAATACTATTTTCAATGGTCAAAAAGTGCAATCTCCCTGCTGGAACTCTATAATGTCCCCCCCAGCGGAGCCACAGAAATCGGAGAAAAGTGTCTGAATTCAACACTGGTTGTTACCTCTCTCGCTCTCTTTTTAACGACTATACAATAATTTACAAAAAAAAAAAAAAAAAAGGAAAAGAAAAAAGGAAAGAAATGATGCTTCAACATAACATGTCAAGAACGAATATCCGGCTTGGCCCATATCTGCAAAAAAGGGAATAGCCCCTTTTACTTTCACTTTATTTAATCACATAATGTCCTTCATTAAAAAAAAAAAAAAAAAACTATTTGAAATTTCTGTTAGTTGAATAATTGACTTCACTTTGTTTAATCCCTCTGTGCGTTGCTTAGGTTTAGTACAAGTTACTTCATGTGTAATAGAAAATGCAAAGTATTTACAGGGACACACAAAAGATTTCGGATACTATACTGTATTCAAAATATTGTATATTATATATTTGTGATGATTGCTGGAAGTTTTAGTTGTGATATGAGTTTTTAAGTTAAACGAAATTTTTGCATATTACGTTATGCGTATAAAGGCTGTAAATCATATGCAGGGCTACACAAAATAATTCGTATTCGTTACTGTGTGTGAAAGAAACCAGTTTGTAAAAGAATTACGAATTTTTCCGTTGAACAACACTACGATATGTTTATAGAAAAAGATATGTTTATAGAAGTTTCAGTCTTAAACAAATTTTAGCTAAATAGTGGCGTGTATTAAAAGATAGTAGGTAAAATACAGGGTTGTACAAAAGAATTCAAGTATGCTTCCGTCTATTGGTCTAAACTGTTGAAAGTCAAATTTCAACATATTACGGGTTTTTAGCACTTTCTAACAGGGGCGGATTTATGAAGTGAGGGGCCCCTCTCACTGGAACTTTTTGGGGCCCTTCCATCTTGAAAAATTGGGTACATTTATAATCTATACTAATAAAAGGAAAATTCCCTCTGTGTATGTCTATTCGCGATGAATACACACACGAAATCTACCGCATGCATAAAGCGGAAAATTTTTGTGGGGATAGTCCAAGGCCTCTCCTGATACATCTGAGACTCAGAATGTCAGAATTGTAAAATATCTACTTATAAGATGAGTTATTCATTAACAATCACAACACACTCTCATTAAAAACTCATCTCGGTCAACGTGAGGGAAAAATCAAGCCTTATTTACGCATCATGAGAAAATGAACATCGAAAATTAGGAATTCGGGGGGGGGGGGGGGGGTATTTTGTCATATTAACTTACATCAGCTAAACCACTTACTAAAGTTAAAAACGGAAGACATATTCTAAAAGATCGTACTTGTACGTCTCAAATCCGTAATCAATTTAAAAAATATACTGCAGTTAACCTTTTGAAAAAGAAAATTAAAAGATGGTCGTTTCTCCAAAAAAACGTTTTTCTCCCTTATGGCAACGCCCCTACAGGGTGCAATTTTGGAGGTATCGACAAACCAAAAATATGATCTTAATGATAAAATATTTTTCTAATCGATAGTGCAATCATTTTTTTTAAATATGAATTTTAACCCTTTCAAATAATCGGCAAACTCGGGTCACTTCGCGCCTCACGGAGACGATATTTTTTGTATGCTAACATCCGTATGTATGTTAACACAGTCTTTTTAGAGAATCTCAGTGGAATAGATTTAGATCACCTACAAAACTTATGAAACGTTCGGGCGGATAGAAATATTTTTTTACAAAATGAAATAGTGTGAAAATTTCGGCGAAATCTGTAGAAACTTTAGTGTTTCGTTGCGGTTTCGTTCTTAAAGCTGAAACCTTCTTCTAATCACTAATGTAATCGCAAAAATAAAGTGTGTGAAAAGTTCGGTGAAATCAGTAAAAACCTGAGTATTTCGTTCACTTTTGTTAAGCATAGACCCCAAAAAATCAAATTACGCAGAAAATAAAATACCAAATAGCATGTATTTTTAATTGAAAGTTTTTTCATTTAAAAATATAAATTCAGACAAAATGGAGTTAATGGTATAAAATCATACAAATTTCAGGTTCATTTAAGAGTCATTCATTACGGGCCCGGGCAATGCCGGGTGGGTCAGCTAGTTTAAAAATAATAGCTATTCAAAATTTAATTACAATAATTACTAACAAATAAATTAAAATGTATTCAAATCGTTAAGGATTAATTACACGAAATTCATTTCATATTCAAATTACATCAGATTATTTTACACGAACTCAGATACTGTGACGGATAAATGTGCTAAAATTATGTATCTTATTTTCCTTTCAATTTTTTCAGAATATAAAATGATAAATCAAACCAAAATTAATCAGAAACTAAGGAGACAATATTTTGGCATTTGCTGAGCTATAACTCAAAACGTCTTTTCGCTGCTTTTCGTTTTTGGCTCATTTATTTCATGAAATAAGATATAAACGTAGGGGGTTTTAATGCATGGGGCTGCAGCGGCCTGCACTGCATGCCATTATCTTGCTTGCAGTTTAATTTCATGTTTTAATAAAACAATTTCAGAAATCAAATAAATTCATCAATTATAACCAAATTAAATTATATTTTTCTCCTTTTTGATACACAGCTGGGCTCAAAGAATGGCAAATGCTTTATGGATATAAAAAGAATTCGAAGCTCCACGAGTTGTTTCATAACCATCTGCACTGAATTTTTATGTAAATACTAGGGGACTCTGCCCCCTGCAAGTGTATAAATAGTCACGTGTAAATAAATTTTTAATTCAAATGAAATATTATTCTTTGCGCTGTTTTTAAAATTGGCAACAATATAAAATAGTAACCTTTTCTAAAATATGAAAAAAATATATCTTGAAATGAGGAAAATTTGATTAAAATAAATAAAAAATATATTATTTATTTAATCGTATTATTATTATTATTTAATGAATTATTTTTTAAAATTTTCCCAAAAAATATAATTTAATCACAATATTGTCTTCATTTTCGATTGAAATAAAAGATAATTTCAATTTCAATTTAAAAATGACGAAAAACAAAATAAATCTAATAATCCTTATATTTTTCCTTTCCTCCCTTTTTTCCACAAAAATGGAATCATTTAGTTGCCATCATTACGAAAATATTGTTACAATTAGAAAAAAAAAATTAATACCTCGAATACTAAATCAAATTTAAAAATTCTAATGCCATTTTTGACATACGCAGATCAATACGGACAATTGGTGCTAATTTCACCGCCAAAGGTTTCATATTTTAGGAATAATAGCTGTGAAATACAATCAGTCGTTTCATAAATTCGTTTCATTAGGATTTTATATACGGTAAATATTTTTTAAACACCAATTTAATTAACTAATCTGCATCTAGATTTTTAATTACGTGTGTCTTAATAGCGAATGCCATAAAAATGGTCCCAAAAATTTTAAAAGTGGCACTTTCACAACTGCGATTACCAAAACATCTGCTAAAATGGAAAAAATTCATATTGGGGAAAACTATAGAGGACATTGTCTTTGACAGTCATGATATATTTGAATGTCGTGTGTCATTTTTTATCTCGATGTGGAGAATGTTATGAGATGGAAGAAGTATGACCACTTACGATGCAATAATAAAACTTGTACAATAATAAAATATTGATTACTAGCTGACCCGTCCGGCGTTGCCCGGGCCCGTTATAAGAACCTTAAACGAAATTCAAGTTTGTATGATTTTTATATCTTCGGAAAATCTGTGCCCCAATGCCTTCGGAATCATAGAGTGTTTCAAATGAACTTAGTTTTTATGGTGCCCCAATGCCTTCGGCAACGTCGAGTGTGTTCCCAACAAATCTTTTTCCAGTGGCGTAGCCAGGATGGGGATGCTTGGGATACGAGTGATTTTGTAAAGTTCAGTTCGTCTTATCTAATCGGATAATTTTCTGATATTAATCAAAACGAAGAAAACTTTAAAATATTTCTGGTATCCAAAGCATTTGGACCCCCTCCCTGGTTACGGCACTGTCTCTTTCTGAACGAAACTGTGACCTGGGTTGCCGCTGGCTGAGTCAGCGTATACCCGAAGTGCTCCGCACGCGCCGAAGACAATCGAAAACCAAGTTGAATGACCCAAACCCCGTAGTTATCGGGTCCATAGAGCCCGAGATAAGAATGCTCCCCTTAGCGGTAGAAGACTGAACTAAAATCTGTATTTTATTCAAATGATTAATTTATACCCTATGAATTCGTAAGATAAATTGAATGAACCAATTTTCGATGAAATCGGGCCATAGAAACCGAGAAAAGAATGCCCCGTTAACTTTCGAAAATAACTTTTTTACAAAAGTCCAAGATAAACTTTCATAATGCAAAAAGTAGCTTAATTATAATCTCAGTTGAATGAACCAATTGCCATTGAAATCGGGTTTATAAAAACTAGGGGAAAGAATGCACTCCCAAACGGTGGAAGGTACCCCCTCCATCTATAAATTGATCAAATTTCCTTTAACATTAACCCAATATTTAATTTATGGATGAAATACCCCCACCTCTCTAAAGTTAACCACTTACCTTTAACAGTAGCGTTATTTTTAATTTACGACTGTAGTGAGTAAACGTAAGTTGATGCTGAAAAGAAGATTCATGTTCGAAAACGTTGGTAGCATGGGTATAAGGAATTTTTTTAGTAGTTTATAAAGTGGCAGGAGGTCCCTAGAACTATGTTAAAGAAAATTGAAAGATAATCGGATCATTTTTTAAAGAGGCTGCACCACGGGCCTCAAGAACGCAATTAATATTCAAAATTGGTGGTAGCTGAAGTCTGAGAAATTTTTTTGTCGTTCATGGAGTAGCTGAAGGACCTAATAAGTTGTTAGAAAAGGAAAAGCTAGTGAATCAGGCTATTTTTAAGGGAGTCATAATAGGGGGATCAAAAGGTGTCAAGGTGATAGTTGAGAGCAGGGTCCTAAGATGAAAACATGTTAAAAGGTCGTAGTATAAAGCTCTTTAGATCTCCAATTAGTCGAAATTAAACATATTGTACAAATTAATCATTAGAAAAAAATGTAAATAAATACGCAAAAAATAAGGGGAAATACTTAAAAAGGGCCCTACGGCCCCAATAAAAATATGAGGGATAGCTGGAAATCCTAAAAAGTTGTTAGAAAAAAAGCTAGCGAATCAGACCATTTTTACACTCTAAAATTGGGAGGAGTGAAAAGTTCACTCTTTGAAAGACTGACAGGCATTTTTACTCTTTTTGGAGTGAATTTTATAAAAATACACTCCTTAAAGAGTGGCATTTTCCACTCTCTAGAAAGGAGTGAAATGTCTTACTCCTGAAAGAGTGACTTACGTATGCATTGCTTATTAACCAATCAGAGCAGCAATTCGACGACAGCCTTAAAAGATAAGAAAAATGATCTCTTTTTTGTCCGCCATCTTAGGATTAACAGATTAGGATATTATTAAATTTATTCTTTATGGAATACATATAATAAAGGTAAGTCTTATTTAATTTTAAGCATTTATCCGTGTAGATATGTGGAATGTTAAGATTATTAGCTAAATAATTGTATGTTGTATAGAAAAAGATTGATCGTTAGAGTGTTCAAAAGTGATTGTCTGGTTATATTTCTTCATTTAGCGGTTTGAAATATAATTCTTTTAACTATGGAATACGCACTAGAGATCTGCACGGGCCGGCTTGGGCTCCGGCCGATTTTCACTCGCGGAACTCGGGCCGGACCTAACTTATTTTTTCTGTACAAAGCCGGGATTGGTTCATTCCGAGTCTTCACGGCCCAAAATTTTCAGTCCTAATTTTGACCCAGCCCGTATGAAAATCATTGTCTCAGCGCGGCCTGGTCTATTCAAAGGTCAGTAAAATTAGGTCTGGCCCAAAAATTTTAGCAAAAAATGCATATATTTTTAAATCGCCATTATTCTACACTTAAACATTAAAATTTATTCTTTTTAAAAAACACTAGATTTCTGCGCTTATTAAAATATAGCTAAATTAAAACATAGTAAAACGTATGAAAAAGAACCTGCGTATGACGGAACCCAGTTTTAAACTCACTAACGTGTTGATCCATGCATAATTAATATACTAATACATAAGAAAAGAATATGTAATACATTTACACTCGCTAAGAAGGGAACTTGTCTATAACACATTTTTTTTCTTTTCTATGCAATTCCATCTTACTGTATAGCATTTTCCAGATTTTTAACACTTCAAAAAAATAAAAAATCAATGTTTTGTTGAAATTCACTCGGGCCAAGATTTTAACTTTTTTCCGGGCCGGGCTCGGGCCGAACTTTTAAGATTTTACCGGGCCGGACCAATTTTTTTTTCTACGGGACGGGCCGAATTTTTTTTCTATGAGTCGGGCCAGTTCCGGATTGGAAATTTCGGCCCGTGCAAACCACTAATACGCACAATGCTTAGCAAAAAAATAATCAAAATTTCTGCTGCGTTTCAAATTATAATAATTTTGTCATCAAAACAACGATCAAATTTAACGAATCAATTTAACGATCAAAACAAAAAAGTTTTATCTCTTTCGTTTGAAAGAGTGACTGACTTATAAGAGAAGACATTCGTAAGAGACACATTCGAAAACATTAATTTGCTGTTACATGTTTTTTTTTTTTTTTTTAGTTTATTATTGATTTTGGATTATATACAGTTAAGAGTATTTATTATTGTTTCGGAGTTGAATATGATATTTGATGTTTATGATATTACGAAAAAGTTTGTACAGTGAAACCTCCCTGTGCGACCAACTCCATTAGGCGACCACCTCCCTGAACGACCATTTTTTCATGTAATGAAATTTACTTCCATAAGCTCGATACTAATTTTACCTCCATTCAGAGACCCTCCCAGTTGAATTCCCTCCATGAGAGACCCATTTCTTTGAAGAAAATTAAATAAATTCCGTTTTTTCCTGGTCGCTTGAAGAAGGTTTTATTAAAAAAATAATTCCGGAGAGTGCATTATTCATTAAACTTCTAAACTAAGTTTAGATTTTTTTTTTAAATCCCGGTAACTTTTAAGTGTTTAAACCATTTTGTGCCTTTTTAGGTAATGAATTTAACTCTGATTACAAATTAAGAATCACGGTCAATAAATTCCTCTGCCCTGTTCTGTCGGAAAATTTTCTAAGAAATAGATAAAGTAATGAAATCGTCATTATTTGTTCCCGCCCACAAAAAAATGCATTTATTTACTGAACTTCGAAAGGACTTTGAAATAAAAATTATAAAATATAAAACTGTAAAATTAAAGCAAAGCTCAATGTATTCATTTTTAAAGCTCTACAATAATTAACTTATGTAATTAACTTTTATTTTGATACTTAATTTTTTATATTTTTTCCTAATGTGAAAAATAAATTTTAGTAATATTGTTACCATTTTTCAACAATTAAAATCTAGATTTAAACATAACTTCCATTAAGAGACCACCTCTCGGAGCGACCAATTTTTATTGGAACGGTATGTGGTCGCTTTAGGGAGGTTTTACTGTATATTAACTTTTTTAAATTGTATCTAAACATTTTTCTGCGGGATTTTGATTTTAAAATTTCGAGACTGAGTAATATAAAAAAAATTAATTATAGATATTCTGCATCAGTTATTAAATTTCCTTCTATTATAAAAACATTTTCTACGTTTTTGATGAGTAATTTTTTGCGCTAAACAATAAAACATAATATTTAAGCATTGGAATAAAATGGGTTTTTTTTATGCCTGTTTTGAAGTTTATGGATAAGACTGCTTTATATTTTTAAAAAAATGTTCATATTTACTTACAAAATACAGGACTGAATATTGTTTTAAAGAAATTAATAACTATTTTTTTACATTACTAGGGGGCTACGCTCGCCAACCCCCGTCCAGACACCGCAGACTCTAAATGCACGCTAATTTGATCGGCTTTAAAAAGATTTCGAAAGATTGAATTATAATTTAAAAAACAGTGGCGATCTCCCTATAAACGGGTTTCTATTCATTTCTCTTTGATTGGGGAATTTTAATGCCAAATCCGCTGCGGTACTACTGGATTATCCAGTCGACCAATTTCGCCAAATTATACAAATTGACATAATTTTTATTTTAAATAATGAAAGAACAAATAAATTAGTACAACATTAATAAAAATACAAATAAAACGTCGAAATCAAAACAACTTGATGACGTAGACACGTGTAACAACATTTCAAAATAAGCTAATATAAAAAGAATTAAACAGTCTTTGTCTCCTGGTATTTTTTAACAAATCGAAAAGAAAGTTCTTTTAAATGAGACATTTTAAATTAATTGTTTTTAATCTGACGTAATTTTGACCAAGCTATTCTTTCTCTTTTAAATATTCATGAAAATACTTTTGTTAGAAATGAAATATTATTTGCGCTTTCCTAACAAAAATAGTTGAAAAGATCCTCTCAAAATATCAAATAAATGCCTAGCACAATTTATAAATTTAAACTATTTTGCAATATTATTTTGTATTCATTTTATGTAATAACTGTAATGTGACGTAAATATGACGTAATTTCTCCTATTTAAGACTTCTAACGCATGTTAATGAATTTATTATTTTACAATATCCTTTCTCTTTTAAAATTCACGTGTATACTTTTTATGACGTAATTTTCAATAAGTTCCTGCTTTTTATACGCAATTATTTAATTTTAATTTGAAAGTATCTTTTCTATTTATAATAGTCACGTGTAAATAAATTTTTAATTTGAAGCAAACATTATTGTTTCCGTTCTTTATACAGTTGGCAACAGGTTAAATTAGTACAATTTTCTAAAATAAGTAAAAAATATCTCTCGAAATGCTGAAAATTTGAATTTAAAATAGAATTAAAACCTTGAAAAATGAGTCAAATTAAAAAAATAAATGAATTTTGCACACCGGAAAATTATAACGTATAAAATGATCTAAAAATTATTAAATTCCGATGTATAGTTCTTGCTCCTATAAAACTTTTTTAGTGGAACGATTTTGTCCAACTTTAGCATTAAATATCTCTTAAAATAATTCTTCGATTTGAAAACTGTCTGCATCAGCGTGTTTATCAAACATTTCTGTATAATGCTACCGATTTTCATATTTTTGTATGCATTATTTTTCTTAATATTAACGAAGAAAGACGTCCGGTCACAAAAAATTCAAAACCGGCGGCGGCGGCGGCAGTGACAGCGGTAGTTACTTCTTTTTAGAATAGAGAGAAAATATTTTTCAAAGAATAAGAATATTCCTAATGCAGTCATTTACTTTATTTTTAAGTTTGCTTTTTTTCTATTTCCGACGTCAATCTCTTCCTATGAAACATATAAAATCTATTTTGCTCATAGTCACAAAATACAATATCTATGCGAATAAAAAATTTAAATTAAATATGGCTTATCGTGTCATTTCAATAATAAGTATTGTATTAATTCCATTTTTAAGCATTAACGGACGAAAATCAGAAATCATGATTAACTTAAGGAATATGTTTAAAAGAAAAATATATACATATCCCAGAGAACTCAAAATTTAGACTTCATGTTCATATTAAATAAAACAAAAACACACCACAGCGGATAAAAAAATTGCACATTCTTAACATTTAAATCATGTTTAGAACTTATTTAAAAAAGAAGTGAGTTTATAAGCATTGCTTTTAAATGGAAAAATTAAAAATATTTTAGGACAATAGGACTTTGCAAAAATAGCAATAATTTAAGGAAAAAGTTACGGTTTTATATTTAAAACAAAAATTAAAATCAAATCAAACATTGTTAAACATGTAACATCCACCTATTAAAAAGTTATTAATAAAACTTTAAAAGTAATATCTTTATAGGGCATGCAATAAAAGGATAAGATTGGAATAAAATATTTTAGTTTATTTCTGTCAGTAATCTAATTTAAATTCGTGTGTAACTTTAACTGAATTTTTCCTTAAAAGTTCAATTAGTGTTACAAACTATGAATTAAATATTACTAATAAAGTATTTTATTCCAATCTTTACCACGCTTGTATCTATTTTCATTGCATGCCGTAAAAGATGTGATTCTTTTAAAATGACCATAAAAGAAAAAAAAAAAAAAGAACCGACTACATAAAAAATGAACATTTACTCCTATGAAAGAGTATACGTATTCACTCCTACCAGGTGTGAAAAACCGTACTTTTTTTGCAAGAGTGAATAGTCACTCCTCCGAAAGAGTGATTATCCACCCATGTTTAGAGTGACTATTCACTTCCAGGAGCGACTATTCACTCTTTCAGAGAGTCGAAAATTTTACTTTTGCTCAGAGTGAATAGTCACTCTAAAGAGGTTGGGCATATTTTGACTCTGCGATAAAGAGACTATTCACTCCTCTGGAGTGAATAGTCACTCTTTTTTATTTAGAGTGTAAGGGCGCGATAATAGGGGGTCCAAAAGGGGCCAACTGATAGTTGAGAGCAGGGCCCTGGGGAAAAAAAAACATGTTAAAAGGTTCTAGTACCTAGCACTTTAGATCTTTAATTAGTCGAAATTACGCATAGGGTATAAATTAATAATTTGAATAAAATTTTAAAGAAATGCGCAAAAAGAGGGGGGGATGCTTAAAAAAAGGCCCTAGTGCTCCAATAAAAATATGAGAGTGCTGGCCCGGGGACAGGAGTCCAAGACTCAATTTCAAATTTATGCTTTGAGAGAGTGACAGAATTAGGGAGTGAAAAATCCATGGCGCACAAAAAGTTCAAGGGACTCCGGACCAGGGCCTTAACTGGAATGTAGAAATGGGGAATAACTAAATGGAAAAATTCCCTCAAAATAAAGATCGTATTAAAAGGGGCAATTTATTAACAATTAAGGGCATAAAAACTTCAAGGGACCCTGTACCACGTCCCAGCGGACCACAATCTTAAATCGAATGTAGTTGGGTATAAGGAAATTTTTAAGGAAATTATAAAGTAGCCGGATGACTCGAGAGCTATGTAAAAGAAAATTGCAAGAGAATTGGGTTATTTTTAAAGAAGGTGCAGCAAAGACCCAAAGAAAGCCATTAATATTCAAAACTGGTAAATCTGAAGTCTGGAAAATTTTTTTCTAGTTCGTGTAGTAGTTGGAAGACCTAAGAAATTGTTAGAAAAAAAAAGCTAGTGAATAGGGTCATTTTTAAGGAAGCTATAATAGGAGATGCAAAAGAGGCCAACTGATAGTTCAGAGCAGCTCTTAAACGAAAACATGTTAAAAGGCCCTAGTATTTTGCGCTTTAGATCTTCTATTAGATTAAATTAAGCATAGGGTATGAATTATTAGAATAAAATTTTAAAGAAATACGCAAAAATGGGGGGAAATGCATTAAAAAGGGCCTTAGGGCCCCAATAAAAAAATGAGAGTGTTGGCCAGGGGACAGGAATCCAAGAATCAACTTTAAAGTTATGCATTGAGAGGGCGACACAATTGGGGAGTGAAAGATGCATGGCAGACAAAGAGTTCAAGTGCCTCTGGACCGGATCCGAGGGGGCCAGGGTCTAACTGGAATGTACAATCAGGGGGAAAAACTATATTGAAATAGGGCACCAAAAACGAATATTGGATTAAAAAGGGCAAGTTATTAGCAATTTAGGGCACAAAAAATTCCAGTTCCCTGTATCGGTCGCCCAGGAAGCATGGACCTTAGTAGATAATTAGGGGGGGTTCACCTGCAACAGGCCCCTTCGCGTACTGTGAAATGGTGAAGTTTCACATTCTCACATGATAATTAAATCAATTCAATTTAAAGGTTCAAACTCAAATCAATATAGAGGTTCAAACTCAAACATCTTTCAAATCGCACGAGTTTTATATTTCATTATGTTGTTATGTCTGATATTGCATTATGTAAACGGTTTAGTTCATATGGATTTGAATATGTGTGTTTATATATAGAAATTTAGGTCTGGTGCATGTGTCTATCAATAGAAATGTCTCTGTATGTATTAATGAGTGTGATTAGATAGAATATTTATCAGCTTGAATAGTGAGAAAGTCATACTCAAATATTCGTGATGAAACCTCTTTCCATTAGAATAAGATTTATAGTTCGTTGTTATGTATAGAATTACGTTATCAAAACGGTTTCGTGTATATGTATTTGAATAAATGTGTAAAAATATATACATATGTATCAGTTTATGCGGATGTATGTGTGTATCAGTTTGCATATATGTCCAATTACATAGATGTGTATGAATAAATACAATATTTATACGTTTAAACACTTATAATTAAAAAAAAAGTTTTACAAATGTATTCTAAAAAAAAAGTCTTACAAAAAAAAAATTACAAAAAAAAATAATTTTTTTTAAAAATTTAAAAAAAATTTTTTTTTTAATTTTCTAAAAAAAAAAAAAAAAGTCTTACAAAAAAAAAAAGTTTTACAAAAAAAAATTACAAAAAAAATTTTTTTTAAATAAAAAAAAAGTTTACAAAATTTTCTAAAGAAAAAAAAAGTTTACAAAATTTTCTAGAAATAAAAAAAAAAGTTTTAAATTGTTTACAACTTTTAAAATTTAAAAAAAAAGTGTTCAAAAAGTTTTCTGAGCATGCTGAAAAAGCTTATCATGTTGACATGCTAGCGTGATACATCTATATATCTAAACATCGTATATTTCACATAGTATACACTACATTACATAAAAGATTCTATATTTTCCAACTCAATTGCAAGTTATTAAAGATATTTTACGAGAATAACAATTCAAAAAGAGTTTGAAAATAAAAATTTACACATAATTAAAAAAATAACGTCTTTAAATTTAATACAAGTTTAAAAATATTTACAAATTTAAAAAAAAAGTGTTAAAAAAAGTTTTCTGAGCATGCTTAACACGCTTATCATGCTAACATGGTATATACCACGATACACAAAAGAACAAATAGATTTACTAGTTTAAATTAATTGAAAATTATTAATGATATTCAAAATTAAAATATATATATATATATATATATATATATATATATATAAAACAAAGTTTATGTTTCCTATAACTTTAGTTATAAAATTAACTTGTTTTCCCATCCCTTAAAGCAATTAGTTTATTTTAATATAAATTCATTTATATTCAAGTAATAGAATAATATCTACTTACGAATAGCGTTGTCTTAAATCGAAGCTTGGCATGTCTCGCTCCTACAGATGAAATGCTCACTGCAGATAACAATCCGGATGTTTATATCACCACGTCACTTCCTTTAACATCTGATAATCCGATAGCATGTTTCCCATTTCCAACTCAGTCTTCAGTTGTGTTGGTTCGTTAAGTTTTACTTTCTATATTCCTTCATATTAAAAAATATATATATTTTTTCTTTATACGTCTGATATTGAAAAGATCTAATCTAATTGTATTTAATAGACATATTCAAGTTCGCATTATTTTTAAGTTAACCAATCGGATATATGTATGTCTCTCTCAATATATATGTATATGTGTATGTATAATTATCAAGTTAAACAATCGGATATATGTATGTCTCTCTCTCTCTTTCTGTATGTATATGCGTGTCTATGTGTATGTGCACATGTATATGTGTGCATGTATGTGTATATGTATATGTCTGTGTGTGTGCATACATGTATGTGTATGCATGTATGCATGTGTAAGTGTGTATGTATGTATGTATGTGTGTCCATGTATGTGTATATGTGTGTGTGTGTGTGTGCATGTGTGTCCATGTATGTGTATATGTGTGTGTATGTGTGTGCATGTATTTATTTGTGTGTGAATAATACTTTTTAAATAAGTATACAGAAATAACGAACAATTTTTTTATTAAAACAAAATCAATTTACAAGA
This sequence comes from Maratus speciosus, assembly GCA_963932465.1. Classification (NCBI taxonomy): domain Eukaryota; kingdom Metazoa; phylum Arthropoda; class Arachnida; order Araneae; family Salticidae; genus Maratus; species Maratus speciosus. The sequence continues at coordinate 49,489,944 of OZ010796.1, read as the reverse complement.
AAGTTAAATTTACAAAACAATATGATAAATCTTCTTTATTCAGCATTTTCTTGTTCATTATAATCTCGACTAATTTTACAATGTCCGTATGCAAAGCTAGTGATGCCATCTTCTAAAAGGTATCTTTTATCATCAAAGGGACTAAGACTAATTTTATTCTGAGTCAATGTATACAAATGATGAGCATCTTGAGCGATCCTTGTCTGCTTCTCCTTGCTTGTTCTTACACCACGCAGGCACTCTAAATAATCTTCATGTCTGATTTTTTGTTGAACAACTCGGGTAGAAACACCCTCTCCTCGCTTCTTTTCTTCTTTCAATGATTTCAGAGAGTACATTTTGGATTTCAGACCGACGAACTCTAAGGCTAATTCCCCGTTTAATTCATCCTTGAACTTACCAATCGTCTTCTTGTTGGTTTTCGAATACAGCGGGTGATCCTTCGGATACTCACATAAGTCAAACAAATCACGATATTGTTGCAGATCTGTGAAAACATCCCTAGTTTGTATATGATAACACAATGAGTCCGTTTCGGTGAATAAGAGCTTTGCATCATCTTTATATGTTTCCTTTACAAAATCAAAATGGAATTTGTACATATGAAGCTTCGAAAGCTCTAAAATGACAAATCCAACGTATACAGGACGGTTCATAGTTAAGCTGTTTTTCAGCCTTTCCACCGCAGTCAGATCTTCATCATATGTTTTAAATGACCTAAATGCAGGGGAGGCTACTAATTTCTTTGCCCTTTTTTCAGTGTTGCAAAGCACAATATTTCTTCTTTTTCGAAGGTTCTCCATAGTTTTACCAAAAACGGAGTTATTGAGTAAATTAAAAAGGTCCTTCTCGAATGTTGAGGTCGCCTCTTTTCTTTTTTCGGTATTAAAATTAATATACTTCTGCAACCAGGGAGCCTGTTTAAATTTAAGGACTTTATGCACGGCTGTCATTTTCAATCCATGTTGTAAATAAAATTTAAGATTACGATAATGTACTACATAGTTTTGCTTGTCGTTTAAATTTGGGATGAGTTTAGGGGTTCCTTTAAATTTTCGATTATTAAGAAGGGTCTTAACATATGGAGAAAGCATATCTTCATTCACAGTCAGGCGTTCTGGAGCCAGGGGATATTCGTTATGAAGTGGATGTAGTTCCTGTGGATATTTAAGGTCGACCTCAAAAATATATCCAATTTTAGAATCATCAGATAGAGAAAGAATCCACTTTTCTGTAATATGACTTGTCGCACACCATTCAAATCCTCCATAGGGTAAAAATTGGGACATAGCCCACCCAAACAAGTTATTAGCATCCCAGTACATGATGTAGCTGGGTGCTTCATTTTCCCTAAAATCAGGCATATTGGGGATGTTTGCTCTAGCATATCTATGACAAATCATACTAATTCCACCACGTATTCCATTTTCGATCATTAACAGCATATTAATATCAGTGAGCAACTCTAAAGGTGTTTCACACATTTTCAAACAAGCTTGCCATGCGAGTGAAGGTGCGGTGTAGACGTGGCAAGGATCGATATTGTAATACAGCTGACAAAGTTTTCTAAAATTTTGAAACACATCAGCAAGAAGTAAAACGTCAGTCTTCACGTAAAGGTCATGATATTCTCCTAGGGATTGGATATTAAAGGTTTTCCACACGTTCAAAGCATACTGATAGTCTTCATCTTGATTATCTTCATTTGTGAGGTTGTTATAGAATGCTTCAGGTGGAGGTACTTCTTTTTCATTAAATTTTTCAAAGGAGGTAAAATAGCCATACGGGTATACCCCTTTTCTTGTAAGCATATGTAAATTACTATTTTTGGGAAATTTTCTTCAAGTATGGTGAATTGGTCGGGTTCAAGGTTTCTAACAAGCATTTCTAATGAGGCGGGTAAAAATTGGAATGAATCTAAAAAGACCATCTGGATAGGACATAAAGGCTTTCTTAATTTAAAGGAGATATATTTCTCTAAAGTAGTTGCGATGACTTCTATTGTATAGTCTTTAATTTTCCTAATTTACGCATTAGATTGTCCATCATAGTTTTTCAGGTTATGGAATATAACAGGAATTGTTTTACATTGCTTAAAATTCAAATTACATCCCATATGAGCCGCACCTCTATAAGCACCTGACAGGTGATCGTGGTCACGTGTACGTTTTTCATCTAATGGTTGTTTACAAATCCAACAAAATTCCGCTTCTTGAAATGCCTCTTCTTCCTCGGGAGAAAGCTTCATAGGTATTATATTTAATAACTTTCGTCCTAATATATCTTTCTCTTGAATCATCCGGTTTAAAAAGTGTTCAACACAGTCTTTACCTCGATAAACTTGTGCTTTCTTCACACATCTTCCATCAGGTCCAATAATAACATAAGCGTATCCACATGGGAAATGATAAGTTGTTTTTTCAATAAAAGATAATTTAGAAGAGGGTGTGGCTGATGCAATGGGTGTAAGAAGACTCTCAAAGTCTGCATAAATAGTATAGGCGACGGGGTGTTGTAGATGAATACCTGAAAACTTTAGTATGTTATCGTTTGGATTAGGCATCTTTATATGTTGCGCTGCATGTTGACGACAATATTTACTATGATCTTTCAATAAGTCTTCTCTTGAAAACTGATGAAGACATCGGTAACAATAATAAGCGGCAGCTTTATGATTAGTGAGATCACCCAAAAGTCTTGAAAAACTTCTAATTAAGCAATAGTGTTGCTTTTCGCCATCGCTAATCAATAATAAGTTAATCACATCAGAATCTTCTTTAGGAGATATGTACAGGGGGCAAACTTCATCCTCCTCATATCCGAATACGTTAATCCGGAAATTGTTGAGTTGTTCAATAATAGGTATCTTTAGAAGGGGAATAGGACATTCAATATTACCTAATTTAATATCATTCTCATATGGTTGATAATGAGAAAGCCGTTCTGAATTTTTTGAAAAATGTAAGTTGAGTTTAAATGCCAAAAGGCACCACACTAAACATTTATTGTCTTCATTTTTTATATTGAGCACGGCTTTTTTATCAATTAATTTCTTCGGTAGAGGGATGAATGAACTTGCTGCAAGAGGATGAAATTTACCAATCTTCAATTCTAAATAATGAATTTTTCTAAGTTTCCGTCCAGAACCTCTTTGCAGAAATTCTTCAAAGGATTTATTAATCTTTGAAAAACCTTCTTCTAAATGTTGTTGTATTGTATCTTCAATAAGTTCTGTGAAACATTGACATCGAAAATAGGATTAAATTTCTTCCAGCTCATCATTATCAGTTACCCGTTCGCGTGATATTTTTATCACAAAATACCATTTAATAGCACCTTTTTCATGAATTTCACTTGTTAATCGCTCTTGTAATTCTACTCGTAAGGGGGAAAAAACACTTCTAAGTCACTTTCTTCACGTTCATCAGGATAAAGCATCATAGTCTGAAACACATTAAGAGCATTAGATTGAAATCGCTTAGGTTTTTAGACTGAACATTAGATGAAATCCTTTTCTGTTTCACACTGACAAGAGGTGTACGAGGATTTTGAGAATGTAGATGTTGTCTCAAATCAAATTTCCGCCCAAAAACTTTATCACATTCAGGACATGTAAATCTCGAACTTTCATGCAATCTCATATGTTGCATCAAATTATCCTTTCGAGTGAAAACTCGATCACATTTATCACACTTGAATGCAGGTCGTTCATTATGAATTTTCAAATGTCTGAACAAGTCTGTTTTCCTAATAAAAGACTTTTGACATATGTTACAGATAAATGGCTTTATATTTAAATGAATGTTTTTGTGTTGATTCAAGTTAGAAGTGCTCAAAAAATCTTTACCACAAGTCAAACATACAGGCCTCTTCTTTTCAACAGTCAAAGTCTTGATAGGTTCTTCAGGAGTTATGTCGACATCCAAGAAAGTATTATTATTCATCGAAAAAACTTTAGAATGCGTCTTGTGATGTCTTTGTAGACTTGATTTCCGTCCAAAAGCTTTTCCACAAATATCACATACATGTAATTTCTCATCAGAATGAACCTTCACATGCAGATTCAAGTTGGAAAGGCTTGAAAATGTCTTCTGACAAATGTTACAACTAAAAATCTTCTTCAAAGTCATGGTTTCTCCAACAGGCATGGCAGCATCCATAATAAATGAATAAGAAAAAAAAAGATTGAACTCTTAAAAAACAATCTTAATCACTTAAATAAAAGCAAGAGCAATTTAAGGCACACCTTGTCACTAGTAAAAAAATCATGAAATGATAAAAATTAAAATTTTCATCGCTATTTATACATTTCTCCCCCTAGCGCCACCTGGAAAGCGTGTAGCAAAACGAGTTTAAGAAACTCTCTTTACCACCTGAAAAGCCCGTAGCAAACAGTCATCCTCTTTACCACTCGAAAAGCGAGAGGCAAAAAGGGTTTAAAAAACCAATCAAAAACTCTTTTTTCGCAATAAGATAAAATTCCAAGAAATGTTTACTAACTCAATCAGATAAAATTCCAAGAAATGTTTACTAACTCAATCAGATAAAATTCCAAGAAATGTTTGCTAACTCAATCAGATAAAATTCCTAGAAATGTTTTTCAAAGTTGTAGTACCAGTTGTATGTTACAGATTCAAACGAAGATTAATAAAAAATTTTATTTATTAACTACATCTAAATTATTCAAAATAGAATATATGTCAGAAAAAAGTCTTTACGAAAGACTAACAGTAAAAATGCTTCACCCCTATATAAATACTATTACTTTAAATGTATTTCCTTAAAACTTTCATGTATAAGAACATGATTTTCTAAAATATTAATGTGACATATAAATTACATACTTCAAAATGTTTATAAATATTACAAACGAATATTTTATATTAATCAATTAGTACTTAAAAATATTACTCAAGTTCTTTAGCCATAAAATTTTTCTGATGAAACATCTAAAGATGCATTATTCCTAAAAAATCATAATTTACATTAAATTAATGAATCAATAATCTCGAATAATATCAAAAGTCAATTTAAAAAATAAATCATTTGCTTGTTGAAACATCTAAAGATATTGCATCATCCCTAAAAAATCCTAATTTAGATTAAATTAATGAATCAATAATCTCGATTATCATCAAAATTCAATTTTAAAAATAAATTATTTGCTTGTTGAAACATCTGAAGATATTGCATCATCCCTAAAAAATCCTAATTTAGATTAAATTAATGAATCAATAATCTCGAATAACATCAAAACTCAATTTGAAAAATAAATTATTTGCTTGTTGCAACTGCTAAAAGTATTACATCACCCTGAAAATAAATCCTACATTATTCTATCGCAACCTTTTAAGCTATTGCATCATCCTTTAAAAATCATAATTTAGATTAAATTAATGAATCCTTAACCTCAAATAAAATCAAAATCCAGTTTGAAAAGAAAACAATCTATTATTTTCACTAAATTCTTACAAACATTTCATAATCAAATCATTTTAACACTCATTTTTAAGCTTTTACATCGATTATTCAAATTAAAAATTATGCTAATTAACATTTTTATTCTGTATTCTGACTAAATTCTAATCATCATCCCTCAAATTCATTAAAAAATCAAAGTTAACCAAGTCTGATTACAAGCAATACAAATTGTCAGCCTCAGAAGTATTAAAACCATTATTTTGAAAATTCCGCTCGCTAGGGGGCAGCACTGTGGAAAAAAGTTTAAAAAAATTAAATTTTAATCATATATAACTAAATCCGAGAAAAAAAGGTAAACACTATTAGTAGTGGGGAAAGGGGGGTTCCAAAACCGATTCTCTATTGAAAACATTAAGCCCCCTCAAAAAAAATTTAGCCCCTCAAAAAAAAAATTAACCCCTCCTACTGTAAGACGATTAAATGAAAAATATCCTTTACAATCAAAAAAATTTCGCTCAAACCTCATCCTACTATAGTATGATTCTCCCGCCACCTCCACCTCCACCGCCCCAATCGAACCCCCTTTTTCCCACTACTACTTGTGTTTACCTTTTTTTCTCGGATTTAGTTATATATGATTAAAATTTAATTTTTTTAAACTTTTTTCCTCAGTGCTGCCGCCTAGCGAGCGGATTTTTGAAAATAATGGTTTTAATACCTCTGAGGCTGACAATTTGTATTGCTTGTAATCAGCCTTGGATAACTTTGATTTTTGAATGAATTTGAGGGATGATGATTAGAATTTAGTCAGAATACAGAATAAAAATGTTAATTAGCATAATTCTTAATTTGAATAATCGATGTAAAAGCTTAAAAATGAGTGTTAAAATGATTTGATTATGAAATGTTTGTAAGAATTTAGTGAAAATAATAGATTGTTTTCTTTTCAAACTGGATTTTGATTTTATTTGAGGTTAAGGATTCATTAATTTAATCTAAATTATGATTTTTAAAGGATGATGCAATACCTTAAAAGGTTGCGATAGAATAATGTAGGATTTATTTTCAGGGTGATGCAATACTTTTAGAAGTTGCAACAAGCAAATAATTTATTTTTCAAATTGAGTTTTGATGTTATTCGAGATTATTGATTCATTAATTTAATCTAAATTAGGATTTTTTAGGGACGATGCAATATCTTTAGATGTTTCAACAAGCAAATAATTTATTTTTAAAATTGAATTTTGATGATAATCGAGATTATTGATTCATTAATTTAATCTAAATTAGGATTATTTAGGGATGATGCAATATCTTTAGATGTTTCAACAAGCAAATAATTTATTTTTTAAATTGATTTTTGATATTATTCGAGATTACTGATTCATTAATTTAATGTAAATTATGATTTTTTAGGAATAATGCATCTTTAGATGTTTCATCAGAAAAATTTTTTGGCTAAAAATTGGAGTAATAGTTTTAAGTACTAATTGATTAATATAAAATATTCGTTTGTAATATTTATAAACATTTTGAAGTATGTAATTCATATGTCACATTTATATTTCAGAAAATCATGTTCTTATACATGAAAGTTTTAAGGAAATACATTTAAAGTAATAGTATTTATATAGGGGTGAAGCATTTTTACTATTAGTCTTTCGTAAAGACTTTTTTCTGACATATATTCTATTTTGAATAATTTAGATGTAGTTAATAAATAAAATTTTTTATTAATCTTCGTTTGAATCTGTAACATACAACTGGTACTACAACTTTGAAAACATTTCTAGGAATTTTATCTGATTGAGTTAGCAAACATTTCTTGGAATTTTATCTGATTGAGTTAGTAAACATTTCTTGGAATTTTATCTGATTGAGTTAGAAAACATTTCTTGGAATTTTATCTTATTGCGAAAAAAGAGTTTTTGATTGGTTTTTTAAACCCTTTTTGCCTCTCGCTTTTCGAGTGGTAAAGAGGGTGACTGTTTGCTACGGGCTTTTCAAGTGGTAAAGAGAGTTTCTTAAACTCGTTTTGCTACACGCTTTCCAGGTGGCGCTAGGGGGTGAAATGTATAAATAGCAATGAAAATTTTAATTTTTATCATTTCATGATTTTTTTACTAGTGACAAGGTGTGCCTTAAAGCTTTTGGACGGAAATCAAGTCTACAAAGACATCAAAATACGCATTCTAAAGTTTTTTCGATGTTTAATAATACTTCCTTGGATGTCGACATAACTCCTGAAGAACCTATCAAGACTTTGACTGTTGAAAAGAAGAGGCCTGTATGTTTGACTTGTGGTAAAGATTTTTTGAGCATTTCTAACTTGAATCAACACAAAAAGATTCACTTAAATATGAAGCCATTTATCTGTAACATATGTCAAAAGTCTTTTATTAGGAAAACAGACTTGTTCAGACATTTGAAAATTCATAATGAACGACCTGCATTCAAGTGTGATAAATGTGATCGAGTTTTCACTCGAAAGGATAATTTGATGCAACATATGAGATTGCATGAAAGTTCGAGATTTACATGTCCTGAATGTGATAAAGTTTTGGGGCGGAAATTTGATTTGAGACAACATCTACATTCTCAAAATCCTCGTACACCTCTTGTCAGTGTGAAACAGAAAAGGATTTCATCTAATGTTCAGTCTAAAAAACCTAAGCGATTTCAATCTAATGCTCTTAATGTGTTTCAAACTATGATGCTTTATCCTGATGAACGTGAAGAAAGTGACTTAGAAGTGTTTTTTTTCCCACTTACAAGTAGAATTACAAGAGCGATTAACAAGTGAAATTCATGAAAAAGGTGCTATTAAAGGGTATTTTGTGGTAAAAATATCACTCGAACGGATAACTGATAATGATGAGCTGGAAGAAATTCAATCCTATTTTCGATGTCAATGTTTCACAGAACTTATTGAAGATACTATACAACAACATTTAGAAGAAGTCTTTTCAAAGATTAATAAATCCTTTGAAGAATTTCTGCAAAGAGGTTTAAACTCAACTTTAATTTTTCAAAAAATCCAGAACGGCTTTCTCATTATCAACCATATGAGAATGATATTAAATTAGGTGATATTGAATGTCCTATTCCCCTTCTAAAGATACCTATTATTGAACAACTCAACAATTTCCGGATTAACGTATTCGGATATGAGGAGGATGAAGTTTGCCCCCTGTACATATCTCCTAAAGAAGATTCTGATGTGATTAACTTATTATTGATTAGCGATGGGGGAAAGCAACACTATTGCTTAATTAGAAGTTTTTCAAGACTTTTGGGTGATCTCACTAATCATAAAGCTGCCGCTTATTATTGTTACCGATGTCTTCATCGGTTTTCAAGAGAAGACTTATTGAAAGATCATAGTAAATATTGTCGTCAACATGCAGCGCAACATATAAAGATGCCTAATCCAAACGATAACATACTAAAGTTTTCAGGTATTCATCTACAACACCCCGTCGCCTATACTATTTATGCAGACTTTGAGAGTCTTCTTACACCCATTGCATCAGCCACACCCTCTTCTAAATTATCTTTTATTGAAAAAACAACTTATCATTTCCCATGTGGATACGCTTATGTTATTATTGGACCTGATGGAAGATGTGAAGAAAGCACAAGTTTATCGAGGTAAAGACTGTGTTGAACACTTTTTAAACCGAATGATTCAAGAGAAAGATATATTAGGACGAAAGTTATTAAATATAAAACCTATGAAGCTTTCTCCCGAGGAAGAAGAGGCATTTCAAGAAGCGGAATTTTGTTGGATTTGTAAACAACCATTAGATGAAAAACGTACACGTGACCACAATCACCTGTCAGGTGCTTATAGAGGTGCGGCTCATATGGGATGTAATTTGAATTTTAAGCAATGTAAAACAATTCCTGTTATATTCCATAACCTGAAAAACTATGATGGACATCATCTAATGCGTAAATTAGGAAAATTCAAAGACTATACAATAGAAGTCATCGCAACTACTTTAGAGAAATATATCTCCTTTAAATTAAGAAAGCCTTTATGTCCTATCCAGATGGTCTTTTTAGATTCATTCCAATTTTTACCCGCCTCATTAGAAATGCTTGTTAGAAACCTTGAACCCGACCAATTCACCATACTTGAAGAAAATTTCCCAAAAAATAGTAATTTACATATGCTTACAAGAAAAGGGGTATACCCCTATGACTATTTTACCTCCTTTTAAAAATTTAATGAAAAAGAAGTACCTCCACCTGAAGCATTCTATAACAACCTCACAAATGAAGATATTCAAGATGAAGACTATCAGCATGCTTTGAACGTGTGGAAAACCTTTAATATCCAATCCCTAGGAGAATATCATGACCTTTACGTGAAGACTGACGTTTTACTTCTTGCTGATGTGTTTCAAAATTTTAGAAAACTTTGTCAGCTGTATTACAATATGGGGTGTCACGTCTACACCGCACCTTCACTCGCATGCAAGCTTGTTTGAAAATGTGTGAAACGCCTTTAGAGTTGCTCACTGATATTAATAGGCTGTTAATGATCGAAAATGGAATACGTGGTGGAATTAGTATGATTAGTCATAGATATGCTAGAGCAAACATCCCCAATATGCCTGATTTTAGGGAAAATGAAGCACCCAGCTACATCATGTACTGGGATGCTAATAACTTTTATGGGTGGGCTATGTCCCAATTTTTACCCTATGGAGGATTTGAATGGTGTGCGACAAGTCATATTACAGAAAAGTGGATTCTTTCTCTATCTGATGATTCTAAAATTGGATATATTTTTGAGGTCGACCTTAAATATCCACAGGAACTACATCCACTTCATAACGAATATCCCCTGGCTCCAGAACGCCTGACTGTGAATGAAGATATGCTTTCTCCATATGTTAAGACCCTTCGTAATAATCGAAAATTTAAAGGAACCCCTAAACTCATCCCAAATTTAAACGACAAGAAAAACTATATAGTACATTATCGTAATCTTAAATTTTATTTACAACATGGATTGAAAATGACAGCCGTGCATAAATTTCTTAAATTTAAACAGGCTCCCTGGTTGCAGAAGTATATTAATTTTAATACCGAAAAAAGAAAAGAGGCGACCTCAACTTTCGAAAAGGACTTTTTTAAGTTACTCAATAACTCCGTTTTTGGTAAAACTATGGAGAACCTTCGAAAAAGAAGAAATATTGTGCTTTGCAACACTGAAAAAGAGCAAAGAAATTTGTAGCCTCCCCTGCATTTAGGTCATTTAAAACATATGATGAAGATCTGACTGCGGTGGAAAGGCTGAAAAACAGCTTAACTATGAACCGTCCTGTATACGTTGGATTTGTCATTTTAGAGCTTTCGAAGCTTCATATGTACAAATTCCATTTTGATTTTGTAAAGGAAACATATAAAGATGATGCAAAGCTCTTATTCACCGAAACGGATTCATTGTGTTATCATATACAAACTAGGGATGTTTTCACAGATCTGCAACAATATCGTGATTTGTTTGACTTATCTGAGTATCCGAAGGATCACCCGCTGTATTCGAAAACCAATAAGAAGACGATTGGTAAATTCAAGGATGAATTAAACGGGGAATTAGCCTTAGAGTTCGTCGGTCTGAAATCCAAAATGTACTCTCTGAAATCATTGAAAGAAGAAAAGAAGCGAGGAGAGTGTGTTTCTACTCGAGTTGTTCAACAAAAAATCAGACATGAAGATTATTTAGAGTGCCTGCGTGGTGTAAAAACAAGCATGGAGAAGCAGACAAGGATTGCTCAAGATGCTCATCAATTGTATACATTGACTCAGAATAAAATTAGTCCCTTTGATGATAAAAGATACCTTTTAGAAGATGGCATCACTAGCTTTGCATACGGACATTGTAAAATTAGTCGAGATTATAATGAACAAGAAAATGCTGAATAAAGAAGACTTATCATATTGTTTTGTTATTTAACTTTCTTGTGAATTGATTTTGTTTTAATAAAAAATTGTTCCTTATTTCTGTATACTTATTTAAAAACTATTATTCACAAACAAATAAATACATGCACACACACACACACATATACACATACATGGACACACATGCACACACACACACATACACGGACACACATACATACATACATACATACATACATACACACATACACACTTACACATACATGCATGCATACACATACATGTATGCACACACACAGACATATACATATACACATACATGCACACATATACATGTGCACATACACATAGGCACGCATATACATACAGAAAGAGAGAGAGAGACATACATATATCCGATTGTTTAACTTGATAATTATACATACACATATACATATATATAGAGAGAGACATACATATATCCGATTGGTTAACTTAAAAATAATGCGAACTCGAATATGTCTATTAAATACAATTAGATTAGATCTTTTCAATATCAAACGTATAAAGAAAAATTATATATATATATTTTAATATGAAGGAATATAGAGAGTAAAACTTAACGAACCAACACAACTGAAGACTGAGTTCGAAATGGGAAACATGCTATCGGATTATCAGATGTTAAAGGAAGTGACGTGGTGATATAAACATCCGGATTGTTATCTGCAGTGAGCATTTCATCTGTAGAAGCGAGACATGCCAAGCTTCGATTTAAGACAATGCTATTCGTAAGTAGATATTATTCTATTACTTGAATATAAATGAATTTATATTAAAATAAACTAATTGCTTTAAGGGATGGGAAAACAAGTTAATTTTATAACTAAAGTTATAGGAAACATAAACTTTGTTTTATTTATATATATATATATATTTTTTTTAATTTTGAATATCATTAATAATTTTCAATTAATTTAAACTAGTAAATCTATTTGTTCTTTTGTGTATCGTGGTATATACCATGTTAGCATGATAAGCGTGTTAAGCATGCTCAGAAAACTTTTTTTAACACTTTTTTTTTAATTTGTAAATATTTTTAAACTTGTATTAATTTTAAAGACGTTATTTTTTTAATTATGTGTAAATTTTTATTTTCAAACTCTTTTTGAATTGTTATTCTCGTAAAATATCTTTAATAATTTGCAATTGAGTTGGAAAATATTGAATATTTTATGTAATGTAGTGTATACTATGTGAAATATACGATGTTTAGATATATAGATTTATCACGCTAGCATGTCAGCATGATAAGCTTGTTCAGCAGGGTCAGAAAACTTTTTGAACACTTTTTTTTAATTTTTAAAAGTTGTAAACAATTTAAAACTTTTTTTTTTTATTTCTAGAAAATTTTTTAATCTTTTTTTATCTTTAGAAAATTTTGTAAACTTTTTTTTTTATTTAAAAAAATTTTTTTTTATTTATTTTTTTTTTTTTTGTAAAACTTTTTTTTTGTAAGACTGTTTTTTTTTTTTTTTAGAAAATTTTGTAAACTTTTTTTAAATTTTTTTTTAAATTTTTTTTTCTAAAATTTTTTTTTTTAATTATAAGTGTTTAAACGTATAAATATTGTATTTATTCATACACATCTATGTAATTAGACATATATGCAAACTGATACACACATTCATCCGCATAAACTGATACATATGTATATATTTTTACACATTTATTCAAATACATATACACGAAACCGTTTTGATAACGTTATTCTAGACATAACAACGAACTATAAATCTTATTCTAATGGAAAGAGGTTTCATCACGAATATTTGAGTATGACTTTCTCACTATTCAAGCTGATAAATATTCTATCTAATCACACTCATTAATACATACAGAGACATTTCTATTGATAGACACATGCACCAGACCTAAATTTCTATATATAAACACACATATTCAAATCCATATGAACGAAACCGTTTACATAATGTAATATCAGACATAACAACATAATGAAATATAAAACTCGTGCGATTTGAAAGATGTTTGAGTTTGAACCTCTATATTGATTTGAGTTTGAACCTTTATATTGAATTGATTTAATTATCATGTGAGATTGTGAAACTTCACAATTTCACAGTACGCGAAGGAGACTGTTGCAGGTGAACCCCTCCTAATTATCTACTGACCTTAACTGAAACGTAGAAAGGGGGTTAACTAAATGGCGAAAGGCCGCCCAAAAACGAAGAATAAACGAAAAAATCGGATTAAAAAGAGGCAAGTTATTAAAAATTTACGGCATAAAAACTTGAAGGGCTCAGGGGACCCGGGTCTTAAAATATTAAAAATCTGACCCTCAGGTACATCAGGAACTGGCTTAGACTATCCTCACCCAAATGTTCAGACTTTTATATGCGATAGATTTTGCTAAACATCGCACACAGACAGACAGACAGAGCGAAACTTTCTTTTATTAGTATAGATAATCAGTAACAAAGTAAAAATTCACTTAAAATATCAGCTTTACGAAACCTGCATACCAAGTATGGGGCCCCCAAAATCAGGGGTCTCAGGTTGACGGCCCATGATTTAATTAGTTCCTCAGTCTCTATAATTAAATCGTCATAGAATGTCTCTAACAGTGTTTCTTTCGGCTCAGACCCAAGTTTCCTTTGAATCTCACCCTATCCGTCCACAAACGATCATAGTCCTGATAATTCATAAAGGAAAAAAGATAAAGGAAAACTGAAACATTCCTGGTAGTAGCAAATGATAGAAAAAATTATATTTATTACATGAAAATGATATTGTAATATTAACTGAAAAATTAAAAAAAGAACACTAAGAAAATACTTTTTATCAAAACGTCACATTTCTCTTTGAATTAAAAAGAAGATTTGGGGGCCCATAGGATGCGGGGCCCCTCGCGATTGAGACCCCTTAAATCCGCCACTGCTTTCCAACATATTTGATAGTGTTTAAGATTTGGTTTGGTTAGCCGTCTGTCTGTCCGAACTCTAACTTGCGTTAATATAGGAGAATTGCTCTGTAATTGATATATGTTATTGAGATTTATTATGCGTGTTCGGTATTAAAAATAAGTATGTAGAGTTCGTAGTTCATTTACAGACACTCAAAAGTTACATTATGGTCTATGAGGAAATTTCGTAATTATATAAATACGTGGCACCTATATTCATTATCTGGTCCGTCCGTGTGTTTGTCCGCACATAATAGCGCAAAAACTACCCAACAGAATTGTTTGAAATGTAATATATATACTCGTTGCAGAATTTTCGTTAGTCATTTCAAATTTTATGAAAATCGAATCAATCTTAAAAATATATTAATAAAAGTTTTCTTCATTCTATTAAATCCTATCATGCGTAACTAATTCAATGATATCTCATGATAGGTAATGATTCTAGATTGTCATGGTGATTATGTCATATTTAAGATGGAGGTCATTATTACCATATTACTGAATTTAATATATATAATGGTAATAAATTTTGCATTCAGGCATTTTTGTAAGAGCGTGCAACAGCTATTGCACCAAGTTCTGAATATTTATAAAACCAGTTATAGCATCTTATTTGTCACGTTTGACGTACAATTTCTAACTTGTTTGCATTTTACCCGTTGTATATAAATTATATACCTCATATACAGAGCTGCACAAAAGAATTCACGTACAGTCGTGGAAAATAAAAGTAAACACCCCTACTAACTCTTAAACAAATTAGCGTAGAAAAACGTTACTGGTACCGAACGATTGAAAATAAAGTCTACTTTTAAATGATGTATATAAAATTTGCTTAGGGGGCCATCTACATATTAAAACGAACCATAACTTTGCTTTTTTTCAATAGCAGTACACGATTCTGACAGCATAAATGAACTCTACACTCTTCAATTAGTCTAAAAACAAATTTTTATGCAATTCGTACCATAAGTTTCCGAGAAATTAATTATTTTAAAACGAGCGTATTTTAAGGGCTGTATCCAAATTGAAGTTCGGTACTCAATTGTTAACCGAGAGAGCTCCCTTTTTGATCAAGGCACCTTAAGCAGTCAATTAAGCCTGTTCGATTACAGGATAGCATAAGAAATTTCAAAATGTTTTGTCACTTCTATCATAGACGCCCCTTAAACCATCATTTTACCGTTTTTTAAGCATAATTTGAAAACTACTTGGAAGAAAAATGTGAAATTTTGGATTTCCATAAAGCAGGACTTAATAAATCTGAATCCATAAAAAAATTGTATGTTGCAATTCCTAATTTTTTTTAATATTAATTTCATAATTCATAACAGAAAATTATAAAAATTGCAAATTCAACGTATTTATGTTTGGGTATATTAGTATTATTGGTACACAAAAAATTAGAACATTAGGATCATAATTTCAGAAGTTATAAATAAAAATATGAAAACGTAATTTAACATTAGAAGCACTAAAATTTGAATGCTTATAATTAAAAATATTATCATTCAAATGACTTGAAATTTGGTGTCTATGCATAGTTTGAACCAAAGATTTGAAATATCTCGTTAAAATTGGGTATTGCCAGTGGTGACCATCCCCCCCCCCCAAACAAAATGACGCAAATTCCCCCCTCCCAAATATGTTCACACATTAGCATTGACCCCCCCCCCTCCTCCTCTAAACAGAACATCAATTGTAAAATACATTCTACTGATAATTTAATAATAGCATTCTTACGTACTATCACACAAACATGAAATAAAAGTTTTAACAACGTAATAAATTATGAAGATATATATTTTATTATTAGCAATCTGATTGTTTCCACATTTATAAGTTCTGACTGACAAGCCCGTGTTAATACGATCAGTAAGCTCCAGTTTTCACTGCAATAAAGCATTATTTCAATTAATATAATTCTAAAGATGTAATGCAATATTAATGACTGAAGTAATGATTAATACTTTTAATGATTACATTCATTAAGGTATTCAATTTTTTTAATGTTAGAAAAATCAATTCTTTTCAGCATTTAAGAAAAAATACAGACAAAACAACATTACAATTTTTCCCATTTGTTCGCTGGCCGGAGGATATGAAAATTTAAATTCGTTCAGTGCTTGTGCCTTACTTTCCGCAGAACATGAGGATCACTCTTGCAAGCCAGTACTTGTTTCTCGAAATCAGCATGATAGCTCGATATATGACATTTAATAGTTCCTTTTTAAATAATTTAATAACAAATAAATACAATATAAACTTGAAGAAATTTTTTCTATCAAAAATTTTAATCTACACATATTACAACAAATATAAAATATGTCCCTTCTAAGCATTGACTAATAGATGATTTCTGAACCGTTAGTCTTTGATAAACAGTTTCAATTTCAAAAATATTTAAAATTAGCTGAAGGTTTATGTTATATGCCGTTTTGGTCGAAAAAAGCATTTTTTAAGACGTAACAAATGTTAAGTTATATTTAGGGAAACAGTCCTCATGCTCTGACATGCGGGGGGGGGGGGGGGGAATCATTTTAGTACGGCCAAAAGTTACAGAGTTCCAAATTTGGAAAAATTTGGCACTTGATACAGTGCCTGAAATAATGTACGATTCCGATCTAACCGCACATCACTTCTGGCACCATGTTAAGGTGCCTGCCTACCTTTGGAAGGGATTTTTTTTTAAGATTTGAAAAATTGCCTAATGAAGAGCATTATATTATAGAATATAGCTATAGAATATAGTAAAAATATGTATATATTTTAAATATTTTGATTTTAAAGCTCAAAACATACATAAAAATTTCTATAAAATGGCACTTTTGCACTGCATTTAAATGAAGATATTTTTATTCTGTAAAATTTATTATGATTAATGAAACTTTCTTGAGGTACTGAACCATTTTTATAGCTATAACTATGTTATTAATAAAACTATAGAAGTTAACGTTTTTGCACGCAGAAAAATCAAGAAAATATATGACAATTCATATCTTGTATCAAGTAAAATATAAAATAATAACTAACTGTAATCATAATAGCACATTACCTAAACAAGTTTACCTTTTACAAATTTACCTTTAGAGTATTTTTGCAAAGTTTCATAATGTTACAATTATTATTTTTCGAGTTGTGATGTTTTGCGACAAAGCAAAATGTTAAAAATCCCATTTTGAGAAAAAGCAGAAAATGTAATTAAAACCAAATTTTACGCATTAAATGAAAAATCGAATTTAAAAAAGCTCCTGATTTATAAAGTTCACCATCTATGCTATTTACATTATTCTTTTTTTCTTGGTGGTTTTTAAAAATTTTCTTTGTTTATGTGCAAATATTTACGGTCACTTCGGTAGGGGAGGGCTAATTTTAGTTTTAAAAACTTGCGACTGACTAACTTTAAAATGCCTGTAACTCAAGTTTAAAGAAAGATAGAAATAAAATTCAAACTGATTTAGAAAGCCAAAATGTTGTTTTAATATTAAAATAAATATAGAAAATTTGAATTTTGACCGAAAATTGCATTTTAAAGGTAGAAAGGCACCTTAAAAGCGAAAAATTTCTAAATTTTAAACTCGCATAACACGGTGAGTTTTGGTCGTACAAAAATGTTTTTTTTTTTTTTTTTCATTTTATAAATCAGAGCTTCAGGGTTGTTTTACCAAATATAACTTACAGGACCCGTAGTCTGTATAAAAAGTTAATTTTTATAACTTATTCATCAGAATTGCATTTTTTTTTATCTAAATTGTGTCCAACATAATAATTTAGCTAATTTTAAATACTTTTGCAATTGGAACTATATATTTAACGATTAAGAGATTATCCACTGGTCGACGTTTGGAGAAAACACACTGTATGTTAACAAATATAGAAAACATAGTCTGTAAAAAATGGAAAGGAGAACAATTCTATAAAACAAATTTGATAAACGTTTGAAAACGAGTAAAAGTAAATCAAAATAATAATAAACTTCCTTTTTTTTTCTTTCCGCAGACTAAGCGGTTTAACATATGAAAACAATATTTTTTCATTATTTTGCGTAAAAGAGAATACACCAATTTGAAATACACTATTATGTTGGAAAAGTATTTTCAAAAATGTGAGCTACAAGTTTATAAAATGCAATTTTTACGCTGCTAAAGTTGTCATATATTCAGAAAAATTATTAAACTCTTGATTAAACTTTTTTCCCCCTCTCTTTGAGAAAGATGACTAGATGTTTTTAGAATTATCTGACAAAATTTAAAGCATTTTTTTTTTACGCGACTGCCAAGAACGGTTATGTGTTTCACGCGTATCTGGGTATGTGGATTTCTTTATACCCTCGAAACATCCCAATGGCTGAATGGATTTTAATGAATGAGATGTCTATCGATTCGTCTTATCTGTCCGATGGTTATAGGCTAGGTTCTGTTTCTATAAATTCAAAATGGCGGCCGTAAAATACAAAATGTCGGTAGAGACGAAAAAATTTTACGCACCCTATTGAGTGTCATATCATTGGATAGGTCTTTCAAAATGAAGACGATGTTTCATTGACTATTTTACCGTCAGAAGCTCCGTTTAAATATTACACAACCTGGAAGTTGTGTAGGTAGGATCTCTAGCTTTACTGCAACTCTAGCCTTCATAGACATCTACACTTCTACAGTCCTCATCGAAACAGTGTTTATAGATAGCAACTAACAATTAAACACAACTTAAAAATCATCAATACAAGTAAATAAAAAAAATAGGTAAGTAATATAAAAAATAGTTTCACATTGATGAGAAATAATTAATTAGTTCGGTTTTTACGCAGTCGGGTTTTTTGATTTTTTAAATTTAATTTTTACTTATTTCACATATTTGGTTGCATGAATGCAAAACTAAGTTATAAAATTTTGCCTAAATATGAATTATGCTTAATAAATTTTTAAATATGGAAAGAATTGTTTGAGATTCTAAGAAGACTTTTTTTAAGAAAAGACATTGTCTCAACCTTCGTCTGAGAAAAAAAAGAAAGAAACAAACAAAAATCGCCTAAAGCAGGAAATTTTTTTTTAAATTTAAATTTGAAATAAATTTTAATAAATTCTAGAACTAAAAAAAAAAAAAAATCTGATTGATGTTTGTTTCATCTCGATCAAATATAAAAAAGTCAAACGATGTAAAAACTTAAAAAAAATATTGATAATATAACCAGAAATTAAAAAAAGAATGATTCAATAGAATTCAAATTATCAACAAACAGAACTTAAATATCTGGGATAATATTTTTTGGAAACTGTTATGAGTTGAAGTAAAAAATAAAGATATTAAATTTTCATTTAGACTAAGTTTTTAAATTTTTGTCAGTTGTTTTTTCTGACTGTTGTAGTTGTGGCAAAAGAATATATGATTTCCTCATTACTAATTTTGGGAAAAAACATCACTTTCAGTAGAAAGAAGCATCAAGGTAGAAAGCCAAACATCTCCCATGCAAGATCGTAGCCTATTTTTTACAATTTTTACACGACTGATAGCTCTTTCTGAAGAACAACTTGTAACTGCCAGGGATACCAGGATTCTGTAAAATACATTCAAATTATTGAATCCAGAGAACTCGTTCAAACAACGATATGTTTTTTTAAATCCATTTGTAATACACATGTCTAAAACCTTCATTGCTGATGTTCCTTCATCTTCTTAATCATCTACGCAAATCTTAATGCTGAAGATTACCTAGTCATACAGTTTAATCCCCCCCCCCCAAAAAAATGTAATTCACCCACCGCCCTCCTCTCTAAAATAAACTGTGGATTGAAGCGTTCATTCCAGTAAAAGATGTTGCCTTATACTGCTTTAACAACATACAATACACTCTTACAAGTACTGATTCTTATAAAATGGCAGATACTGTACCATTAAAACATAGTCCTAAATCTATTGTAATCCCCTTCTGTATATGTGTTTCCATCACACTATAATTTTTCAGTCTTATTACCTAGTAATTAATCCTCCGCCTCCCAAAAAAATCTAATTTTTCTTTAAATTCCTCCCTTCCCCCTAAAATAATTAGTCTAGCTGTAAGCTTTTTCTCTGTACAGGTTGTTTACCCTATACTCTTTTAATGACATACAATATTACTCGTCTAACATCACTAAAATATACTGTACTTAAATTCTAGTTTTTTAAAATGTTCAAGTAATTTATTTTAGTGTTGTCTCTTCCTCTGAAATGCTTATATTTTGTTGTTCTTTCTTATCCCACTCATCAAGAATATATTTTTGCACTCGGGCTGTATGATACTACCCTGTCAAACAAGAAAATAGCTGGAAAGCTATTCCTTTTATCACATCTTGTTATCCTAATTGTCTTTCAGCATGTGTTAAACATTTTCTCACCTGTATTCCAAGTATTTTTTTTTTTTTTTAATTACCGCACATTCAAAGGGTTTGCCCTTATCTAGAATTTAAAGAATGATTTAAAAAAAAAAAAAAAAAAAAAAAAAAAGGAACATTTTTGGAAATTGAATGTTGAAAAAAAGTTAAAAGTGATATTAAAAAAATCAAGAATTTTTTTACTAGTGAAAAAAAGCAAATATTAAGAATTTAAAAATCCCCCCCCCAAAAAATGTACTTTTTCTCTAAATCCCCCCCCCCCAAAAAAAATTAATAAATAAATTGTATGACACACTTTGCGTCACCAAACCCCTCTCTGGGCACCCCTGGGTATTGCCATTTAAAAAAAATGAAGTTTGGATTCGTTTTAATATGTAGATGGCCCCTAAGCATATTTTATGTACGTCATTTAAAAGTAGAGTTTATTTCCAATCGTTCGGTACCAGTAACTTTCATCTACGACAATTTATTGAGTAATTAGTAGGGGGTGTTTACTTTTTTTCCCACGACTGTACCATTCTCCTTATTTGCGGAAATTGCTAATTGCTATGTGTTTGCGTTTATAAATGAGGCGGTGAAAACCTGCTTCCCCCTTTCAGGAAATACAAAACCAGGGGCTAGGCTAGCGTTATTAAACCAATTACCGCAATTTATCACTCTGACTATCCCCAACACCTTATCACCCTATTTGGTGACTTTTTTGAAGCTACACTCGTCCCTGTAATGATAAATAGTAAAAAACAGACTAGTAATAGTTTTTTCAAGACTTCAAAATAAAAACTCTTTCTTCAATATAAAATATAAGACAGAGTAAAATAGTTGTAGCAAAGCATGCATCTTATATCTGTCACTATTTTTAACTTTTTTAATTTTTCCACTAAAGATTAATGATCTTCTTCTTTGGCTGCACTACCGTAAATAATTGAAATGCTATGTAATATTCTCTGCTAAGCAAGATTTTTTACGAACGTTCTCTAACCAAAAGTTGAACCTGAGTCATTATTATAATCCAACATTCCTAATCTTTTAATGAAGAAAAGAGTAAAATTTACGAAAGAAAGAAAAAAAAACTTGAATGAATGTAAATGGTGAAGGGTCCTATTTTAAAATGACAAAAATTGTGAAAGGTCCTTAAAAGAGCTCAGCATTTTCCTAGATTCCTGAATAGCCAAATTTTTCCATAAATTCCATACATAGCTATAATATACAGAGTTTTCCCTAGGTTTAAAAAGGACAATTTTTAAATTCCAAATGGTATATTTTGGATTCTTGGGTACGGTTTAGATGCTTGAAGAAACTTTTCAGATTATTAAGATAACTTTTTTGATTATCAAATTCATTCTTTTGATTTTTAAGGAGACAGTTAACCTCAAAATAGGTCAAAATGTCAATTTTTTTTAATTAAATGAAAGCACGTTTAATTGTGAATATTTTGACACCTTATTTTTACGCATACTGTAATTATATCGTGAGATAGCGTAAATTTTGTTAATACAACCAATGCAATTCCCCATACAACTGAACACTTTAAACAGCTTTTTCTCATATGTTCATATTCTCTTCACTTTCATGTTTTAAAATTGTTAAGGCTTTTTTTGTATTTCAGATAAAAGATTTAAACTTTTTTGTACATGTTCTTTATTATATATGAAATAAATTTGCATATGTAATTAGTCTGCAGGTGTTTTGTTATTATTATTATCATTTTTCCTATAAATGTACATGTAGATGTGTTAGATTTTTATATTTTACACTATATATGTCAGTAAAAAAATTATATTAAATATAAATGTAATATTAGAGATGTATCTGAAAAAAAAAATTGTTTAAAAAAGTAGTAGGGATTTTATAAAGTTTATATGCAGTTAATTTTTTTTTTTTCAAAATGTATGGTTTTTTTTTTTACATTAAAATGCAATGAGTTCACCATTTGAACCCAGGGTTGGTAAAAAACCCGTTTTTTTTTTTTCAAAAAAACCAAAAAACCCGTTTTTTTTTTGTTTAAACCGGGTTTTTTTAGATATATTTTCCTATTGCATATACATACATATTTATTGAAAAAAATAAACATTGTTGGATATATAAGTAATATAACTTCATTTAAAAATAATTTAAATTAAATAATTACAATCAATTATGTAGAAAATTGAAATAATTTAAACATTTTTAGTAAAAGCTATGTCTTATGATCCATTAATAAAATGCTCCACATAGTGAAACATTGATACCTTGAAAATCTTAATAAACAATCTTTTGATTACAAGTACTATAAATAAATATATGGTGTAGTTTCATAAATATAATATACTTTCCCATGGCTATTCAAAATAAGTTCTTTGAAAAATTTGCAATCTTAAATATCTGATTTTTCTGTTAGAACACTACATGAACAATTATTATCTTTTGTTGAAAGTAAAGCTTTTTATAAAGAATTCCTGGAATGATTTGAATTTAGCAGTAGAGTCTTTACATGTTTCAAGAAGTATTGTGTATTGTCATTTGACACTTCTTTTCTGAAACTGCCAGGTAAATTAAAAAAAAAAAAAAAAAAGCGACAGTAAAATAAACAGAACAGAAATACATATTTACCAGCATTTTAGACTACTGAAAACATTGATCTTAAAATGGAAAGCAGATTTATAAAAGTCGTCATGCACTAAAATATTTAAACAGCCATCAGACTTAATACACAGGCTTTCTTTCTCAGCTATGTTATAATACGTATTACTTTTAGATGTCTAAACTAAAAATTAATAATTTATCTTTTTAGGCATTTTTATGAGACATTTTTCTATTATGTCTCAAGTGAGCCTTATCTCAATTTCCCCCTTTTTTTTTTTTTTTTTTTTTTTTTTTGTCAGATCTAAATAATGGATTCGATTATGCAATAGACGATTTAAATATATCTTATTGCATATTTTAATTAAAAGTAAACAGGTGCTTCGCTAGCACCCAATTTTTCAATGACCTCTTATTCGACTTCATATCTTGAGTTTCTTTTTCATTCTTAAGGATGTTCTGAAATCCAAAAGGGCAACTTTATGACATAAGTTTTAATTTATTTTTGTTCGGAAATGTATGAAACTAACAGATGATGTGTTTCAGAAACTATGTAATTGAACTGTGTTTTGCGGGTTTTTTTTTGCAAACCAATAGATCTTTCAGAAAATAGTGTCAAATTTGGCGTTTTGAACCGAATTTCTACGCGAAAGAAGAATAATCACTCAAGGAAGGTTAAAAACATATTTGTCACGTGATCAAAACTGCTTATAACTCAATAGGTAATTTATTTATTAAAAATGAAAAACACAGTTCGATTCCAAATTGCTTCCATAGTCAGGTCTTCCAATTTTATATCTTTCTGTTAAAAAATGAATTTGTAAATTTTCACAGCGTTTTGCGCTTGTTGAGTAGAGCGGTTGAGAACAGCCTTAAAAAATAATCTCCCCAATCAAGAAAATTTTCTTTTACAGCTTGATTGAAATCTTAATGGTCATTTTATGTTATTAATTGTAAATAATCTGCGTTTTCTCAAAGGAAAATATTTTATTCAAAATATTGAATATTTTTAATCTATTTTATCTTTGCTAAATTCACATGTTTTAAATTTTCTCTTTAGAACTTCAGATATCTTCATCAACACATGCAATTTGCATTCTACATCCATACAAATATAACCTAGACTCACTATGTCTCACGGTGACATAGTGAGGGATAAGATGTTAAAAGTAGAAATTATTTATATCCAATAATTTGAAGCACTTAAATTACAAAAATGAGAAAATAAATTAGATTTTTTCTAAAAAACCAGTTGTTTAACCAATTGATTTAAACTGTGCTAACCCTGCTGGTAACAGAATAAAATCATAACGCAAAACCCCAATCCCAATGAAGGAATGCAAGAAAAACAAAGGCTTACTATAAACCAAATACCCATACAGCAAAGAAACTTCACAGCCAATCATTCATTAGCATACAGAACAAAGAGTAACCAATGGTGAGAATTACTTATGATTATGTCATCATTGAGGCTAAATGTAATTCTTAGTAAATCTTAACTAATCAAGCAATCTAAGTAGTAAAAGTATTTTTAGCTCAAATCTGCCATTTTGGCTATTTTAAAAAATAAATGGCTTAAAAAAAAGAAGAAGAAAGAAAACTAACTGCTTGTTTTCTTCTAGTCTGTAGATTTAAAGCTTATAAGAAAAGTTTGATTGATTAAAGATCTTTGTCACTTAACAAGTTTATTAATTCATCATTTTTCTAAAGCTTTGCTTGTAGTTTCTGCATAACTTGGATTTTGCATTTTTCAATAATGTATAAAATAAATGAAAACATTATTGGAAAAGAGAAAAAAACCAGCATGGTTTTTTTAAAAAAACCACTTGGTTTAAACCAAACAACCCTGTTTGAACCATATTTTTAAAAAATAAACAAAATTGTTGTAAAGGTAAACTGACCCCTTAATGAGACAAAAAAAAAAAAAAAAGAAACTATAATAAGATCTCACAGTTTGTCATAAAAGGCCAAGAGAATATTCAGTGAATTTTTTACTATGAAAGCAAATGTTTGAATGCAAAAAGGAGAAAACACACATTTTTTTAATACTTTGAGGCAAGAAGGGTGGTAATTTTTTAATGAGGGCAATACTTTGTAAACCAAAACAGACAGGTGAGGGGAGTACCCCTTTGAAAATGCCTGGGGGAAAATCTAAAAATATATATATATATTGTTTCCAACCTTACCATTTCTACTAATTGGTATTATTCGATATAATTTTGCAATAACTTTTAATGAAAGAAATAGCATTTTATTACCTATTTTCATAGTTAATGTTTTCACATAGTAATTTCAAATTGGACATAAAAGAAAAAAAAAATCGTTGGAATGAACATTAGAAAATTTTGAATATTTTTGAAAGAGAAAAAGATCATGACAAGAAAAAAAAAAATAGGTCAGTAAAAATAAGGAATTAAGAATTTAAGGAGGGCGAGTACTTATTTCAAAAAACAGTTTAAGAGATAGAAAATAAAATTACTTACTGCTTCTTCAAATTCTTTTAAAAACAAATTATCCGGGAAAGTTTCCCTAGTGCACGACCACCTTTTACAAGGGAGAGCACTGTGCACTAGAGATTTTCATCAGGCCATTGCTCTTAATATCAGATGATTTTACCAATAAATTCAGGTAATCTGCACTCAAGCTCTGAGCTTTTTCTCAATCCTCAATAACTTCAGGTAATCTGCACTCAAGCTCTGAACTTTTTTCAATCTTCAATAACTTCAGGTAATCTGCACTCAAACTCTGAGCTTTTTCTCAATCTTCAATAACTTCAGCTAATCTGCACTCAAGCTCTGAGCTTTTTCTCAATTTTCAGACTTTCTCTTAGGTGAAATGAATCTTTTTTACTTCACTTCGATCTTCTGCAAGATGTCAAAGTACTTAAGATCAATAAAAGCCCTCAAAATTGTCCTATTAGAGGAGAGAAAAACAAAAAAGAGAATCAATTTAACTATATTATGGTTATGTAGTGTAAGATATACAGCAGTATATCAGCATATCTTCTAAATTTTGTTATGTTAATAAGGAACTTCATATATTCTCAATTTTTCAAATACAGCAATTAACTACTATATACTTGATTTATTTATTTTTTGAGGCGACGAATTTTAATTAAAGCACAGATACGAAAAGAAATATAAAATAAAGTGTTTTAAATTGTGATTGAACTGCTGATTATTGCAATTTCGGCCAGCTAATTTTCAAAATAAATGAATTAACTTAAGTATGTAACTAATTTTTTTTTGCTTCGGAAGGGGGAAAGCGACCTTACAGATTTCAGCAAGAACGATTTTCTTTTAAATAAGTAATTTAATAGGTATTTTACCTCCTACCACACATAATACATATTACTTAATTATATTAAAATCAATATAAAATAACACTGGGCGAATTAACTTAAGCATGTAACTAATTTTTTTTTCTTGTGGAGAGAAAAAAGCGACCATACAGATTTCAGCAACACTGATTTTCTTTTAAATAAAAGTAATTTAATACGTACTTTCCCTTCTACCACAAATATACATTGCTTAATTATATTAAAATCAAAATAAAATAACACTGGTCAAAAAAAGTTCCAATAACAGGATTTATCAAAATATCATTTAAACAGAAAACAATATAAAAGAGACACTTACTTATTGTATTTATCTCCTTTTATATCCAATATTCTTTCCACACGCTCAGACGACGCCGCGTATTTCCGAACTGCGGAACTTTTCGCCAAATTTTGGCGAAAGTGCAGCCCGGCACCTGGTTCCGCATTTGGCAGTTGCACAAAGCAAGCAACCCTCTCACTTCGTGGAACCGCCATGAATCTTCCATTCGTCCCACATTCAAATCCACAAACAAACAAGGCTGATTGTGCTTTGTGCTAATAAAATATAAAATGTCACGTATTTAAGCAAATAATATCCTGGACAACTTGCTGTTTTGTTATTATTTTTCTTACACAACTTATTGTACAAACTTAAATATGCGTTTTTAAGAGGCCACACTAGTCACGGCTTGAAGTTCGAACGCTAAGCTAAGTCTATGGGAGCTTTATTTTATTTTGCTTGATTTTTAATATTTTCAAATGATTTTTTTTTGCACAGGATAGCTGAGAACTATCTGTTTCCGGGCTATTTTTTACTTTTCCGATTTTCGTTGTAGTTTAATTCTCAGGATCCTGTCAATTTAGGATCCAATGAAATTCGAGGTGTTGTGTCCTTTTTAGTCTTATAACATCCATATCAGCAAAATTCAGAAAAATTTAAAAAACAACAACGAAAATATAGAGTTTAAGCTTTCCAATAATGTGCTTTCAATAGTTCTACTACAATTAGGCTGAGCAAAATTTGTAAAGATTTTGATGAAAAATGTATCAAAAACGGCCTCGTAATGATATGTCGCCCGCCCCATATCGGACATGAAAACCACGCCCTATTAAAAATCTGATTGGCTAAGACCAACACATTTTAGCAAATGGAAACTATTTAATATTTCCTTTGGCGTGATTGGATTATTGTAACGTGGTAAAAAAGATCACTCCTATTTATATTTTGGATTTTTTTTTTCTACGATTATTGTTTAATTTCGACAAAATACTCTTGAAAGAATGAATATATTCTATGAATTCTTTATTTCTATGAATAACGAAGGCTATTACGCATTTACTTTGTATATATAAAATTTTAGAGCCATATACAGGGAGGTAAAACATGTACAAGTTACTAGGGGACAAAATTTCAGCCCGAGTTTATTACAGTGTTGAATTCAGACACTTTTCTCCGGGAGGGATTTCCGAGGCTCCGGGGGGGGGGGGGCATAATAGAGTTCTAGGGGGAAATTGCACTTTTTGACCATTGAAAATTCAAAATATCAAATCTTCCGGGGGGGGGGGTAAAATCATCGCTCCGGGAAGGGGGATGTCCCCCCGGGCCACCCCCTGAATTCAACATTGATTTATTAAGTAAAACGGTAAAAAAGCTTAACGGTAATAAAGCTTAGCAAAAAAAAAATAGACTCGTTCTTTTAAAAGTAATTTTAAGTTAAAATAGCTAACAAATAATAAAATTAAGAAGTCAGAATTTGCTAGAATATGTTTGTGGCCTGGCCAGGAGACTGGGTTTCAAGTTTCCTATTTCTGTATAGTGTATGTATAAAATATTCGACAATTTAACATTTTAATTTCGAAAAACAGTTTTTTTAATTAAAAATCGGCAAAACTTAAAGTTAGTAAGTTTTAAAGATTGTTAACTTTAAAATTGTAAATAAACTTGTTCAAATTTTTAAAGAAATATTTTTAATGTTCATTACTTTAATATTTATTATTTTTAAGGGGACAGTACACCTTTAACAGTCGAGAACGAAATTTGTCCTGTGTAACACATCTTTTTTTAAGAGCCCACTTCAGCACGAGGAGAAAGGAAAACGTTAATGTTAAGTCTATGGGGGCGTTATTTTAAAATTTCTCGCTTTGATTTTAATATTGAATGATGTTTTTTGCACAGGATAGCTGAGGGTGATCTACAACCAGGCTAATTTTTACTTTTTAGATTTTGGTTATAGTTTTAAATATATACATACATATTAGTATAGTTTCTCCGTCCTACATCTTAGTATATATTACTCCGGTTCCGAAAGTAAAGTAATTTTCTTTTTAAATATCTGAAACCATAAATCGAAAGAGTAAAAACTAGCCCGGTTGTAGATTGTCCTCAGCTATCCTATGCAAAAAAAAAAAAAAAAAATCATTTTTAAATATTAAAAAGGAAGTAAGATATTTGAAAATAACGCTCCCACATACTTAACGTTAGCGCTTACATTTTTTTCTTCGTTTCTAGTGTGGGTTCTCAAAGGTAACGTAAAGGTATTTTTTTTAACGGTAAGGAAACGCTAAAATTTATCATTAACTTTAATAATGTAAACCTACAAATAATGAGACTGTAAGGTAAATATAGCATTTTATAAAAATCTGCTAGCTAGCAAATTTAATTTATAATACATACTATTTTCTAATAATTTATTTTTCACTTACATGAACATTTAAAAGTATTCATTTATATTATAGTCTATGTGAGAAAAATCATTTGCAGTGTATTTTAATGATATAAAACAAATTTAAACATAAAATTTATCCAACTTATTGAAGTGCACAGGTACGTGTACACAGGAATTCAAAAGGATATTTCGATATATTATGGACTATGAAGAAAAAACATTTGCGGTATATTTTAATAACGTTTCTCTGTTATAACATAATGAAATCGATATGAATTTATGAGGCGCAGAAAAAGATGCTTTTTGAAGGAGTTGCACAGCATTTATCATTCATTTACAGGGTCACAGAAAAGAGTTCAGTTTTATTACAGAAAAAACTGCTTGCAGCATGTGTTTTAGTTATGCTTCACGATTTTAAACAAGACGGAATTCATATACGTTACTGAGGTTTACTACAAGATGCTTACATTAGAATATGACGTGCATCGCATTTTATTTCACTTACAAGGGCACATAAAAGATGTTGGATACAATACTGTATATGAAGTATTGTCTATTAGGGATGATTGCTGAAAGTGAGTTTTTAGCTATGATATACTTTTTAAACTAAATTTATGTATACTAGATTATATATATATATATATATTCTATAGACTATGTATGGGGCTACGCAAAAGAACTAGGAAGAATTGTTGAGAATGAGAGTGAATTGATTAATTTTATTTTCAAGTTCAACTATATTTAGAAAGATATGTTTGGAAAATACAAATATAATAATATACAAGGCTACTCAAAGAATTGGACGCATCCACACCTATTTCAGGCACGGAAAGAAATGAAAATGCCAATTTTAAGTCTATCGGGGCGTCATTTTCAAATTTCTCGCTTTGATTTTAATAATTTTGATTTTTTTTTTTTTTTTTTTTTTCATAGGATAGCTGAGAAAGATTGACAACCAGGCTAGTTTTTACTTTTTCGATTTTGGTTACAGTTTTTTTTTATATATATTAGGATAGTTTAAGTTTCAGAACGAATTCCCACCGGTTATGAAAGTAAATGTAATTTTTTTTTAAATATCTGAAACCAAAATCGAAAAAGTAAAAACTAGCCCGGTTATAGAGCGTCTTCAGCTATCCTATGCAAAAAAGTTCATTTTAAATTTTTTAAAAGGAAGCCAGATATTTGAAAATAACGCTCCCATAGACTTAACATTAGCGCTTTCATTTTTTTCCCGTTACTAGTGTGGGTTCTCAAATGTAACGTAAAGGTATTATTTTATCTGCTAGGAAACGGGAAAATTTATCATTAACTATAATAATGTAAAACTAAAAGTTATGAGACTATAAGGTAAAATATTGCATTTTATAAAAGTCTGTCAGCTAGTAAATTTATTTTTCAATGCGTATTTGTAACGGAATCCTGGTTTAAACGGAATATTTTCAAGATTCCCCTAAAAATATCTTACAATTGTATGTGCAAAGACGGAAAAAACCCCAGCTAAAACGGTATTTCGCACTTATTGTTTATGCTTCCATCTTACCAGGTTTATAGTGTCATGTTTTTAGCATGAGGGGGGTCGAATTTTGATTACTACCAGGTCCTGCGTTTTTCTCTACGCCCTCTGTATTTTCTATATGTATATCCAACACAAAACTTTTAGACGGGTACTCAGATGTTTAGCACTCTCCAACAAAGTTGAAAAATGTTTATGAGTTGGGCTTGACTGCTCCTCTGTCCGTACTCTAACTAGCGTAACCTGGATTGTGATGTAATTGAAATACGTTGTTGAAGTTTATCATGGCATACATGACATTGATAATGAAGCGTGTAATAATTTATACTTCATGACATGGACATTCAAAAGTATTCTTTTATATTATGGCCTATGTGCAAAATCATTTGCGGTGTATTTTCATGATGTAAAACAATTTAAACATAAAATCTATGCACCTTATTGAAGTGCACAGGTTCGTGTACAAGGGAATTCAAAAGTACATTTCTTTATATTATGGACTATGAAGAAAAAACGTTTTACGGTGTATTTTAATAATGTTTCTCTGTTGCAAACATAACGAAATGGATATGAATTCATGAGGTGTACTAACATGATTTCTAAAGGGGTTCCAAAGCATTTATCATTCATTTACAGGATCACAGAAAAGAATTCAGTTTTATTAGAAAAAACTGCTCGCGGCGTGTTTTAGTTCTGTTTCAACATTTTAAACAAGATGAAATTCATATACGTTACTGAGGTTTACTACAAGATGCTTACATTAGGATATGATGTGAATCACATTTTATTTCATTTACAGGGGCACATAAAAGTTGCTGGACACAATACTGTATACGAAGTATTCTCTATTAGGGTTGATTGCTAAAAGTGAGTTTTCACCTATGATATCCTTTTTTAATACTAGATTATATATATGATTTCTATAGACCGTGTATAGGGCTACGCAAAAGAACTAGGAAGAATTGCTGAGTATGAGAGTGAATTGCTAATTTTTTTTTAATTAAATTCTACATTTTCAAGTTCAACTATATTTAGAAACATGTGTTTGCAAAATATAAATATAATAATACACTCTAAGAAATTTCACCGCTAAATTACGGTCAGTGACTGGCAAAATGTGTGCCAGTCACTGACCGTAAAAATAATGTTATGACCGTAAAGCTGCCATGACCATAAAAATACAAGTTTACCCGTAAACTTTTGCCCGTAAAATTTAAAGTCACTGGCCGTAAATTAACATTAAGCCCGTAATAAGTTCCTTAATATTTTTACGGTCACTGGCCATGATTTAACATTATGCCCGTAATAAGTTCCTTAATATTTTTACAGTCACTGGCCATAAATTAACATTATGCCCGTAATAAGTTCCTTAATTTTTTTACGGTCACTGGCCATAAATTAACACTCTGCCCGTAATAAGTTCCTTAACTTTTATGGTCACTGGCAGTAAATTAACATTATGCTCGTAATAGGTTTGTTAATTTTTTTACGGTCACTGCTCTTAAATTAATATTATGCTCGTAAAAGTTATCTTCATTTTTGTATGTCAGCAACCGTAAATTAATGTGGTCCTTGTAAAAAGAATCTCATTAATTTAAGGCTACCGCCAGTAAAATTAGCTAACCACTGGACCTATAGATAGGCTTCAACTGGGCAGTTCAGGGATTCCAGTGCATAGTTAGGGGACTATGCTGACACTGTTCAGCTTCCCTTTTCAAACAGTTACACTTTGCTACACATCATATAAATATGACTGGTATGAGTGTACTACAAATAATGTAAATTGATTATTGTTCAAAAACTGTTTAGAATAGTTTTTTAAACATAACTAAAAGGCAGTTGGATGCAGCAAGCTGCAATCTATATTTAAAACTTCTAGAAATCTATTTCTGTAAAATATATGTACCATTTATCTTTCAAAATTTACAAAAGCAGAGAGTTAAAAAAAATATTTGAACTTTAACTTGTAAAATATTTGATTAAAAAAGGAGGTTTCTAGAAGCTTCAATTATGCAAATTAAGAATTTCAATTCATGATATTCAGCAATTTGTGTTATGTTTAAAAAACTATCCCCATTGCAATTTCCCTATGATAAATAACAAATTCAACATGAGAGGCTTCAAACTTTAAACATTCATAAATAACTGGATCAAAAGATTTGAAATTTGGTATCCTGGGATAAAATTTCATCTAGAATTCAAATATGATGGGAATAGTATAAAGGATTAATTTTTATTTGTAAGCAAACGTTTGAGGCACTTTCCGTTGAGAAATTTTCAAAATACGCTAGTTTGTTTAACTTGAAGCGGTTATTGACAAATTCGACTTTTTGAAAATGTATAATTATTCCCTTTGAGATTAATCATATGTTTTTATAATGGATTAAAGTTGCAAGTTCTGCTAATAAAACAAATGTCATAAAATTAAAAAAAAAAATTATTAATTTTAAATTTAATGGTGCGTTAGCACACCACTGACCAAATGCATCTTATTTCTCAAATAAAATATTTTTCATGCAAAAAAAATTTTTTTTTCTCTTAATGAATGTAATTTAAGCAAACAAAAATAATACCCCATTTTATAAAATTTCTATGCTTGGCTTAAAATGGGTTAAGAAGTTTGTGTCTAGGTATTTCAAATTAATTGATAGAGTGATGATCATAAACTACTGGAGCACAATCTACTCGTTTTTCAGTAGATTGTATACGATACGATAGTAAGATGCGATAAAATACCTGGATATGAAGCACCCTTTATGTTGCAAAAAAATCGGTTACTTTAGCCATTTAAAAATAAAATATTGAATTTAAACAATTCACTGTTTGCTTTCATCATTGTATTCTAACCTGACTGATATCGAGATGTTCCACAAGACAATTATTAAAAATGAAAATGAGTGTTTAGGAATGTTAAGTGCAAAACAGAAATACAATGAACTATGACATGGAACTATCTGAACAAAATACAAGATGAACATATTTATTTGAAACTGATAAATTGAAATATGAACTTGATTTCTTTTAAATACAGTTTCTGAAAACTAATGGATATTTTTAATTTAAAATGATTACTTTCAGAAAAGCAGTAACATTTCTATAAATATGAACAGTAAAAACAACAAATTAAAAAATGACAATTTTTTTTTTTTTTTTTGCAACACGTATTTACACTAAAAATATAATTAAAATCTTTCATTTGGATGAAAAATCCTTTGTTATTGATGTGTTAAGGACTTAAGGGTGGATGTCAACTCTCTTTCCAAATATCTTTTCCATTTCGGAACCTTTGGATTGCAGATTAACCCCAAACAATGCTCTATAAAGAAAAACGAGAATAGATAAAAAACAAGCTTAAATAACAAGACAAACAAATTAAATGCATACTATTACACAAACAGAGCTCTTATATTAAGTGAATGCTTTGTATGCACATGCTTTAATGAGAAGAGATTCATGAAAATGTTCAGAATTGTTTATGGAAAAAGTAATTTTAACTCAGTATGTTACACTAAAGATTACAACATACTGTCAATCCCCATTAAAAAAAATTATATTCTCAAATATCAGATTCATTTTAAGAAAAGCTGGAAATGTGAGAGTGAGCTGTAATTACTCAAGACACTAAAATAAAGGTTAATACAAATGCTCCAGTGATAAATTCAAGAAATTTCTATAATAGAATAGCAATCTAACAGAAGAAAGCAGTAATGTTTGCTTAATACTGTAATTGTTTAAATTATAAGGTGCGATCATAAAATTTGCTTAATACTATAATTGTTTAAATTATAATGTGCAATCACTTTCCATTTGAGGTTGCTGCTGCAGCGTATATGCAAATTAGCGCATTCCCAAAGCGGCTATTAATAGCACTGACATTGAGGCAACAGATTGTGGGATTCGGTTATTTAAGTGCGTGTAGAAAATGAGTAAGTGTGAACAACGTTAGTACCAAATGTGTCTAAACAGGAACAGCAAGCCAGTGCCGCCAACTTATATGTGCCCATGGGACACGAGTCTACCCAAAAATTTGCTCTTCTAGCCCACCCAATTTTCATTCTCTAAAGTTATTTATTTTTCAATCTCTCAAAAAAAAAAATTCTTCCGTCAATGTTCTCAAAATCTCTTTGTTTTAAAAATACAGTAAGGATAGCAGTAACAGACACACTGTAGCCTAGACTCCCCTTCCCTCTTATTTTTAAAAGATATACAATTACTAATTTTCTCTCAAAAGAGAAATTTCCTCATATTTTACCAGTGAGCATCAAGGAAGTGCACTCTAAATGAAATCTTAAATAAACTTGAAAGATTTTATATCTTTAATTGATTTTGTCTAATTGTAACGTAAGTGTAAAATAATTGCGGTGGGAAAAATCTGTTAAAAACATATTTAGCTGTAAATAGCCTCGAAATTACTGCAACGGGAAATGGGATATGGCGCGATATGTTTCTGACAACTGCGTAATTTTCGGACTAAAATCTTGATATTTAACTGTAAAAACCATTCTTATACATCTAACTTTTTTCCCTCCCACATCGAAATCCTAAGTGAATTTTTTTTATTTTCAAACTTATATATCACCCTTAAACCTGAATATATGTGGATCAAATCGATACTATCATTAGCTGAAAATTTAACATACAGTATTAAAAATAATTGAGCTATATTATAAAATAAAGTTTTTTTTTTTAACAAAAATATCCATAATGTTCATACTGCGGCAAAAAAACTAACCGTGACCAAGTGCAACGTAACTGTAACTTAATTATAACCTAACCGTAACCCAACTGCATCCAAAATGCGCATGTGCAGAGTTTTTTTTTTTTTTAACCCCACTTCTCCCCAAAAAGTTTTCAGGATTTTAAAAGATTACTCAGCCTATAAATTATTTGTAAAAAGATATACATAGAGGCTCAAATAAAGATAAAATGAAGATTGATTTGACAAATGCTTATCTATTAATGCTGTTTTTAATTATAGGTTTCTTAAATGTAGAAACCGTTGAATTGAGTTCTTTATATCTATATCTATCTATCTATCTATCTCTCTCTCTCTATATATATATATATATATATACATTCATACATACATATACATATTACTCTTAGGCTAATGTCAGACGAACATCTTTTTGCATGCTTTTTTACTTACGTATTATCCCTACACAAAGCTAGCG
Organism: Maratus speciosus; assembly: GCA_963932465.1. Taxonomy (NCBI): domain Eukaryota; kingdom Metazoa; phylum Arthropoda; class Arachnida; order Araneae; family Salticidae; genus Maratus; species Maratus speciosus. The sequence goes on along the minus strand of OZ010796.1, from coordinate 49,454,037 downwards.
GCATTGTGTAGGGATAATACGTAAGTAAAAAAGCGTGCAAAAAGACATCCATCTGACATTAGCCTTAAAGGCAACATTACTACATTAAGTTGAGGGGAAAAACAGTTTTTACTTCATGTCTACATCACAAATTTATTTACAAAATTGATTATGTTATACTTGTTTTTCGATTGCTATTATCAATAAGAATTATTTTGCACACATATTTGCACACTGTACAGTTTTTTCACCAATTTTCTTCAAACCCTATCTTACACATTAGATAAAATTATTAAATCATTAGTAAAAGTATGATAGGATGTAAAAATTGGAGGATTTAACATTTAAATCTTTTATCAACAAGCATGAAACTTTGACACATTTACTGACTAATTTACTTTTAAACATAATTGCACAAAACTGGCAGGGCTGACTAAGGAAGGGATTTGGAATCGAAAGACATTTTCCACTGTTTAACAAATAAATTATTTAAGGAGTTATAAGCAATTTTGTGATCACGAGACAACCTGAAGTACAAGAGATATTGTTCTTCAGATTGGTTGACTGGTTTCACTTTATGCTTTAACGGGAAACAAAAATGACAGAATTATCAAATATAAGAGAAGGGAGAAATTACAGAAATATCAGGAGACTTAGGAAGTCTGATCTTACGATAAAAGTCATAATAAAAAAAAACAAATAAAATCTTTGAGTATGTTAAAAAATAATCTTTTTTTAAAAAGCGGAAATCTTCAAATTTTAAAAATAAACAAAAACGCAGAAATCTGCAATTCCGTGGAAAAGTGGCATGCCTATTAAAAGAAAAAAAAATGCTAAAAATTTTGCTATTTCACGCTAAAAGTTGAAAATCGCATAAAAAATTTGCAAATTATTAAAAAAAAACAGCTGTGCAAATTCTTATTAAACTTTTCTGAAATGAAACATTTTATTGGACTAAAATATTAAATTCATATTCTTTTCACTAATGCGTAAAAATCGCCACAAAGAAAAAAAAAAAAGGCTGGAAATTCTAGAATTGCAGAGAGCAAAATTTATCATAGTGGTTTAAACACCAAGGTTGCGGAGTCAGGTCCATTTTTGAGCGAAAGAGTCATCCGTTATAATGTTATCCGTCCATTTTACAAGCAGGGCTGCAGAGCCGTAGTCAAGCCCATTTTTGAGCAAAAGAGTCTGAGAGTAGGATCAGTTAAAATTCTTGGAGTCAGAGGAGTCCATTTTTCCAACCAACTCTGCAGCCCTGCTAAAAACATTGTAACCAGCAATAAATTGCTGCATGATGTGAAAAAAAAAAGTAAAATAAACCTTCAATCCCTAAGATTTACTATCTACAAGAAAAATAAGTCTTACATGAATAAGTTTAGTTTGTACTTTGTAAAGAAGGAATTTCTAAAATAACCAAATTTGAAAACAACAAAAAAAAAAGGGGGGGGGGCGATTGATTTTATTTAAAGTTGGAAAAAAAAAACAAAAAACTAGAGAACAGGAATTCTGCTTTTTCAGAATTTAGTGTCGCCCCCGGCATTTCTATTACTTCATTTTCTTCTGATGAACTGATGGCTTCTACTATTATGAGACAGCCATTATAAATGAAGTGTTAGGTGAAGATGAAAGAGCAGCCGTAAAAAAAAAAATCCCTAAGATTTACTATCTACAAGAAAAATAAGTCTTACATGAATAAGTTTAGTTTGTACTTTGTAAAGAAGGAATTTCTAAAATAAACAAATAAATTTGTTAAAAAAAAAAGAAAAGAAAAAAAATATATATACAAACGCCTTAAAAAAAAAAAAAAGCAATTGATTTTATTTAAAGTTGGAAAAAAAAACAAAAAAAACTAGAGAACAGGAATTCTGCTTTTTCAGAATTTAGTGTCGCCCCTGGCATTTCTATTACTTCATTTTCTTCTGATGAACTGGTGGCTTCTACTATTATGAGACAGCCATTATAAATGAAGTGTTAGGTGAAGATGAAGGAGCAGCCGTCAAAAAAGTTAGAACTCCGATTTTCTGGTCAGAATGGGGGAAAAAATGGCCATAATTTTTTGTTTTTAACCGCTGCTCTTTCATCTTCACCTAACACTTCATTTATAATGGCTGTTTCATAATAACAGAAACCACCAGTCCATCAGTAGAAAATAACTCTGTTAAGCGGGACTCTACTGCAGTACAAAACATATTTCAATTTTAAGATTTAAAGCACACGTCTTATTTTATGTAAAATGACGTCATTCACATCCGCTTAAGAATTCCACATTTACGATCTACTCTTAAACATCTACAGTAAAGCATGCATAGCACATCACTATCGCGAAATAATGCACAAATGCAGCAAAAAAATTCAGTCATTCAAGAAAATCGAAAAAAAAACAGCTATCTAATGATTCATAGATACTTACAATTAAATATAGCAATAATAGCTCCATTGCTTTAACAGAAATCACTTGTTTATATTTTTTTCAAAACAGCACGTATTTTAATTACATTTTCTTACGGTTGTTACGAGAAAATGGCAACAAAAATATATGGTTACTATTTTAAAACTATTTTTCCTTTACTTTCTACAGAAATGGAGTACTATCGTTGCCAAAATTAAGCAAATGGCTCCAAAAACTACAAAAAAATTAATATTTCAAAAATAAATGGAGATAGTTTTCAAACAAAATGCATTTAAGACAACTTTTTTTTCCAATACGACAGTATAAAAATTGAAAATGTGCGATGCTTCGAAGTTAAAAAAATTGCTAAAGAGTATTTAATTGTAATGCTTTGTTTTACGGCTAGCGTCGGCTAGCTACGGCTAGCGTAAGGTAACATTTTTTGGACACAAAATAAGCTGGGATAAAGAAATAGCATACCGTACCAGAGGCTAAAATAAAAATCTGACAAATGAAAAAACTAAAAATTGCATAAACAAATGCATGAACAAAGCAGAAAACCCTATTAATTGTTATTCATTGCAACATAACTGCTAACATTAATAAGTAAAGCACTTACCAATACATGCAGTGAATGGTGTAACTAGTGCAACTTCACATTCATCCACCAGGCTTTTGTCTTCCTGGAAGAACGAAGAGATTTAAATATAAATGAACAAACACAATAACTTCAAGCATAAAATTTAGTTGATTTGTTGATAAACCATGAGTTAAATTTTTGCCATGTGTTTTAAAAAAGTTATGAAAATTACACCAAATTAATAAAATATCAGTTTTATAATTTTATGAAAAGAAATTATGAAACAAGAAGCCCAATTAAACTTTCTTTAATTCTTAAATTGCGCATTTCGTCAATCAAATGTGGAGAAATCGTGAATTTCCTCAATTGGGCGTAGAAAATTCTGAATCTTGTCAATCGACCCACGGAAACCACCGATGACAACATCTTTAAAAATTCAGGAATTGCTACCGTATTTTATGGAAGAAACGCCGCACTCCTCAAATTGGCCTGAATAAGCTTAAAAATATTGTAATCGCCGCACCCGTTGTAAACGCCACATCCTTCGGAACGCTAATTTGTCGACAGCGTCACATTGACCTAACTTTAATCAAAGTTTTCTGAGAAGTGTAGGATGCCTCGTTTTTAATATCTTAAGATGTCTGAAGTTTTATTTAAAATATTTAAATCTGATTTTAAATATTTTTATGAATTTTTAAATTAAGGGAACTTAGTTGGTATTTTTTAAAAATTGTAAATGCCGCACATGGCGTAAACGCCGCACTTGGAAAAAAATTAACTTTTAAACTCGTAAACGCGGCGGCGTTTCTTCCATAAAATACGGTAATTTCGTTTACCGGAAGCGAAAAAAATCTCAAATTTTGTCAATCAAACGCGAAAACAAATCTTGAATTTTGTCAATCAAACGTGAAAAATATCTCAAATTTTGTCAAATTGAAAAAACCCCTCAAATTTTGTCAATCGAACGCGAAAAGAAAATCTCAAATTTTGTCAAATGCGAAAAAAATCTCGAATTTTGTCAAATGCGAAAAAGTCTCGAATTTTGTCAAATGCGAAAAAAATCTCGAATTTTGTCAAATGCGAAAAAAATCTCGAATTTTGTCAAATCCGAAAAAAATCTCGAATTTTGTCAAATGCGAAAAAAATCTCGAATTTTGTCAAAGGCGAAAAAAATCTCGAATTTTCTCAAATGCGAAAAAATCTCGAATTTTGTCAAATGCGAAAAAAATCTCGAATTTTGTCAAATGCGAAAAAAATCTCGAATTTTGTCAAATGCGAAAAAAATCTCGAATTTTGTCAAATGCGAAAAAAATCTCGAATTTTGTCAAATGCAAAAAAATCCTCGAATTTTGTCAAATGCGAAAAAAATCCTCGAATTTTGTCAAATGCAAAAAAAATCTCGAATTTTGTCAAATGCAAAAAATCCTCGAATTTTGTCAAATGCATAAAAAAAAATCTCGAATTTTGTCAAATGCGAAAAAAATCTCGAATTTTGTCAAATGCGAAAAAAATCTCGAATTTTGTCAAATGCGAAAAAAATCTCGAATTTTGTCAAATGCGAAAAAAATCTCGAATTTTGTCAAATGCAAAAAAAATCTCGAATTTTGTCAAATGCAAAAAAAATCTCGAATTTTGTCAAATGCAAAAAAATCTCGAATTTTGTCAAATGCAAAAAAATCTGGAATTTTGTCAAATGCAAAAAAATCTCGAATTTTGTTAAATGCAAAAAAAATCTCGAATTTTGTCAAATGCAAAAAAACCTCGAATTTTGTCAAATGCAAAAAAAATCTCTAATTTCGTCAAATGCGAAAGAAATCTCTAATTTCGTCAAATGCGAAAGAAATCTTGAATTTCGTCAAATGCGAAAGAAATCTCGAATTTCGTCAAATGCGAAAGAAATCTCGAATTTCGTCAAATGCAAAAAAATCTCGAATTTTGTCAAACGCAAAAAAAATTTTGAATTTTGTCAAACACGAAAAAAACCTCGAATTTTGTCAACAGAATGCGAAAAAAAATCTCGCATTTTTTGTCAATCGAACACAAAAAAAAATTTCAAATTTTGTCAATTGAACGCGAAAAAAATCTCACATTTTTTGTCAATTGAATGCGAAAAAAAATTTCAAATTTTGTCAATCAAATGTGAAAAAAAATCTTGCCTTTTTTGTCAATCGAACGCGAAAAAAATCTCTATTTTTGGTGAATCGAATGCGAAAAAATCTCTAATTTTGTCAATCGAATGCGAAAAAATGGCAAATTTTGTTGCGAGCTTCAACTTCCTACACTTTCACTTTGCAGCAAAAAATAGATAATATACAAAATATCACTGAGTATAGCTTGTCAAAAATGAATGTAAAATGTGTTAATTTGCATAAAAGGATTAAACATAAAATGAAAGATATAGAAAATCTCTTTTTTTTGAGGGAATTAAGTAAAAATATTTAGTACTTTTCGGTTAGTTGGGCACCAGCACCAGTGTAATACATGAATATATATATATGTATTATACAGGGTGTCCCAGAAGTAATGGGACAAACTTTAAGGGGAGGTAGGGGACATCACAAGGATTCAGAATTGCATAGCAACCCATGGTCGAAAACATCATGGATGGGAAGGTAGTATGACAGACCAGAGATATGTTTAGGAAAATTTTAGGTCCTTTAAAGGACCCTTTACAAAACAATTTATCTTAAAACAGGACCCTTCACAAAATTATTTATCCCCAAACAGGACTCTTCACAAAACATTTTATCCCAAAATAGGACCCTTCACAAAATTATTTTTCTCTTAAATAGACCTTTCACAGAATTTTTTCACTTTCAAATTGAACTTTTTCACAAATTTAGTCATTTAAAAATAAAATCTGGCCTGTAAGTTGAACTCACCAAAGAGCATATTACTTAGCATTTTATACATGAAGGATAGGGCATGAAGACATCGATAATTTAAAATTCACAAAATTATGACTAGAATTTTCACAAAAATAAGAGAAACTTCACAATTTCACAAAAACAGGACCCTGTGAGAAAAGTCTGGACAGACCCCTGCAGACACAAGGGACGAAGAGACAAGACAGACCATCTGATATAATTTATCGGTCAACGATATTACATTTACTGTGGTAGATATGATGTGAAAATGTTACAAAAGATATTCAAAGTTTCCACCACTGCTAGCGATGCATGCATTACACCGTCGAACCATGGACTCGCTCAAATACACACCTGGATTTTGTTGGATATCCGCAGTAGCACAGATGAGTCTTGCAACCAGATCCATATCAGAATACACAGGCGTTACGTACACAGCGTTTTTCAGTGCATCCCAGGGAAAGAAATCTATGCTGCTTAAATCAGGAGAGCGTGGTGGCCAAGGAACCGGTCCTCCATGGCCAATTCATTGGTGACCAAATATCCGATTCAAATGTTCACGAACACATCTGCCATAATGGGGAGGTGCCCCATAATGTTGAAACCACATATGGCGTCTGACATGTTTTGGTACATTGTTAAGTAAGCTTAGTAGTACATCTTACAGAAAGATGCGATAATCTGCAGATGTTAGAGATGCTGGCAACAAGTAAGGCCCGACTACGAGGTCGCCGACCACACCAGCCCAAACATTCACTGAAAAGCGATATTAGGCAGCATGTGATCTCACACCATGGGGATTCTCGCCAGCCCATAAATGAACATCGTGGTGATTGAACACACCATCTTGCGTGAAGTACGCCTTATCTGTAAATAAAACGTAGGATGAAAAATGCAAGTCTTGGCGACATTGGTCCAGGTACCACTGTGCAAAACGCGCAAGCGTAGGATAATCTCTGGGGAGCAGTGACTGTACTCTTTGCAGATGGTATGGGTGTAAGCCTGCACGTTGTAAAATACGATGAACAGTACACCGAGATCCTCCTACGGCAGAAGCGACGGCTCGTACACTGGTACTCTGATTTTGTTGAACAATATCTAGCACTAATATTTTAACACAATCAAACTGATTGGTAAAGTTATCATACGAATTGAATATTTCCAACTGAGCGAAAAAATGCCCAGGCTGGGAATCGAACCCAGATCCTTGGCTTACAAGGCCAATGCTTTTCCGTTTAAGCTAACTGGGCCGACAACCAGCCAGCATATTTCGCTCAGAAAAACCTTATTGGTAATAACATCTGGTCTGTCATGTAGACAGCTCAACAGAATAAACCGCAGGTAAAGGAACTCCATATAAACGATGGATACGTAGATGAACTAATATTTTAAGACAATCAAACTGATTGGTAAAGTTATCATACGAATTGAATATTTCCAACTGAGCTGGTTGTCGGCCCAGTTAGCTTAAACGGAAAAGCATTGGCCTTGTAAGCCAAGGATCTGGGTTCGATTCCCAGCCTGGGCATCTTTTCGCTTAGTTGGAAATATCTAGCACATTTTGCTCCATGCTAGGAGTTTGAGTCAAGCGTGGTCTGCCCACTCTATGCCTATTACCTCGTAAGGATCCATATTCACACAAATTGTTATGCGAATTCATAAAGATCCTGCGGTCCGGTGTATCTCTCTATGGGTACCTTTTGCGATATAATCTTTCTGCTTCTCGTGCGCTTCCCTGTGCCAATCCGTAAATTAGGTGCACATCTGCCAGCTCGGTGTTTGTAATGTGTTGCATAATCCAGTGATGGCGATGAAAGATCCAATTACTGCAGGTCTGCCTTTTCCAGCGTTTCGAGTTAAAATCTAGATGTATCTTTAATTTACGTAACCAAAAATGCTATGTACATTTTCTGGTATGAATAAAAATTCCCGAATCTGAGAAAGCTGTTTTTCTTCAATGCTCTTGTGAACAACACAACCTACCGACGAACGAAGACGTTTCCAACTATGGGCTGCTATGCAATTCTGAATCCTTGTGATGTCCCCTACCTCCCCTTTAAGTTTGTCCCATTACTTCTGGGACACCCTGTATATATGTATATATACACACACACATAGTTGTATATATACACACACATAGTTGTATATATACACACACACACATAGTGTATATATATACACACACACACATAGTGTATATATATACACACATAGTGTGTATATATATACACACACATAGTGTATATATACACACACACATAGTGTATATACACACACACATAGTGTATATATACACACACACATAGTGTATATATACACACACACACATAGTGTATATATACACACACACATAGTGTATATATACACACACACATAGTGTATATATACACACACATAGTGTATATATACACACACAGTGTATATATACACACACATAGTGTATATATACACACACATAGTGTATATATACACACACATAGTATATATATATACACACACATAGTATATATATATACACACACATAGTATATATATACACACATAGTATATATATACACACATAGTATATATATACACACACATAGTATATATATATACACACACACATAGTATATATATACACACACACATAGTATATATATATACACACACATAGTATATATATATACACACACATAGTATATATATACACACATAGTATATATATACGCACACATAGTATATATATAACTATATATACACTATGGCCTACATACATAGTATATAGGCCAAATACCGAATATTCGGCCAGTCGAATAGTAACTATTCAGCCGAATGCCCAATATTTGGCTGACCGAATACTCTTATAGTTCAAAGTTTAAACGCATTAAAATGTTAAATTTTAAAACAATTTTACACAACATTTAATACAAAAACTTGCATTTTGATAAATAGGAGCTTTTTACTTTTAAACTTTATACTGAAAAAAAAAACAATCTGCTTTGAGTTATTTAAGAAGAGGATGGTTATAAAACTTGGAAAGAATAACTTTTCTATTCCTTTGATTTAGCAAGGAAATTTTTAAATGCATCCTAGATCAGCATCTGGAGTGGGCAATCATTTTCAAAGATTGTAAACATAAAGGTTGCTTTTAAAATCTTGCAACAAACTTTCGACAGGGATAAATTGGTGAAAAGAAACTTTTTTTGAACAAGAAACAACATCTCAGCCCATTTATTCCATCAAAATTACAATGCATTCAATCAAAAACACTGGTTGTGTAACTACAAGCAGAAAATAATTTTTTTTTTTCATAACTTTATCAAAAATCGAGATTTATTTCATATTAATTTTCCTTGTATTAAATGCGATATCATCATTGAAAATGACTGAATTTTGACCAATGACACATATAAATACTGTATTCTGAATAAAGGAATGTCTAGCTCATAGTTGTTTAGATATGAATGGTTGCAATTTCTAGCACTTCTCATCATATCATTTCACAGAAATCAAAGCAAGCCTGTTGAAAATATAGTTATATCTCCGCTATTGATAAAATAACAAATGAAAATCCAAGTTTGATCTCGAGTAAGATGAGATGGCTGCATAAGTGGATTGCAATTATGTTTTTCTTGACAAAAATTGCCTGCCATGCAGTCTATTTTCAACTCTGAACGATTTTCTATTTGTTTAGAAATGCCCTTTTTTGTTAAAAAGCAAGAAACAGATTACTCGACAAAGTTCAGGAACTTGCATTTGTACATCATTAATTCCTATGAAAATCCTCATTAATGGTTGATTTTCTTACGTGATACTTAAAAAACAGCAAATAATGTAAAAACATTCTCTTTTATTTTTTTCTAATTATTCTGAATATCTATATAAGTTGACAGTTACAAGTAGAACTTGTGTAAGGCTTTTAAAAATATGCTTTAAAAGATTTTTTAAGTGTATTCGGTTCTGCCGCATACATTGATATTCGGCAAAACTGAATATTCAGTATACCGAATAGTTCAATATTCGGCCAAGCCAAATATTCAGCATGCCGAATAGTTACAGTCAGCCAAACTGAATATTCGGCAACATGGTCGAATACCGAATATTCGGTGCATCCCTAATTTAAAATATATCAATTGATATTATTTATTATAAATACAAATGGCTTCATTTTAGTATTCGGCTGAGCTATTTCAAAACCGAATATTCGTGGCATCCCTAATACATACACACATACGTACAGTATACGCATACACAGGGGTGTAAAAAATTTTTGAAAATCTAGGAGCCAGTTACTATCGATAACAAATTTGTAAAATGAAATTACAGTATAAGTTAATAATAGTACATACAAGTTACTCTTTTTAATTAAATATATCTGACACATGACATAAATTTTTCTTGTATAAAAAAGTAATGTTACATAAAATTATAAATATTGATATAAAAAAATTGGAAGTGCTGATGTAAAATACAAATAATAATCATTAAAAACTTCTTTAAACGCATCAGAAGTACAAATATGTAATTCACTTCAAGGACTATAAATAATATATGCTATAAATCAATACTGTTAACTTATTGTTTGTCCTCATTTGCTTTTAAATTTTTATGATGTTTATGACCACTCATGTGTCTTGTTTTTTATGTAAACTACCAGCATTCACCTGCTTTTGTAGGATCAAATGCTTCTACAGAAGGTCAATTTAAATTTATTAATGATAAATCATTTAAATTTTGTGATGTCTAAGTAGAGCGAAACTTGTTCTTGATAAAATTCATTGTGCTGAATCCTCGCTCACAGATGCAGTTGCCACAGGTATTACAGATACAATTTGCAGTAACTTTCATAAAATTGGAAATTTAAAACCATTTTTCATTGATTTGATCAAAAGCTCACTGAATTTCATGTCTTTGCATAGTTTCGAAATTAACATTCAATGTGACAAAATATTTCTGGAAATGATTTAATAATAATTTTAATAAGTCCAGTTCAGTGAAAGAGAACTTCATTTATTTTTTTTTCTTTGCGCATGGAACAAAAAGAAAAAAAAAATCCATAAATAATCAAGGTTATAAATATGAATTATTTTTAATTTCCTAAGACATATCTAGGCACCAGTGTCGAAAATTTAGTCGCCCGGGCGACATGGCGCCCGATATTTTTACACCCCTGGGCATACATATATATTAGGGTTGGCAAATTTCTACTGGGGTGGTTAAAACCAGCAGTTGTAACCGGTTAAAAACGGCATGGCAGAAACAAGTGGCAAAAACAAAGAAATAATACTAATAAGAGCTTTAATCTGCAATGATTTATAATTCACACTTTGATATGTAAACAATTAAAACTAAAGATTATGAATGTACTTAATGTGTATGAATATATTGAATAAAATGTACTTAAAGAATTAAATACTACTAAAAAAGTCTGATTATGTCACAAAATGTGTTTATGCCAGTTAAAACCGGTTATAACAGGAAAGACTAAAATTCAGAAAAAAGTCACACACACATATGCATATATGTATACATATAAGATTTACCTGATAGGTTTTCATACAAAGCCCCAAGTCTTCATTAAATATAGCTGTAACGATATGTTAATTCTTTTAATCGATGCTGATTTCATAATTCACCAAACCGGAGTAACCGAAAGAAACTGAAAAAAAAAAAAAAATTGTGGATTTTTAATGAAAACATACAAAATTAAAAAAATATATTCACATCCGGATTGCGGAACTTATCAGCCTAAATAAGAAAATAATTGTGAGGGTGGAGAGCTAGAAAACATAGGAAAAAATAGGAAGTTTAATTTGTAGGAGAAGAAAAAATATATATATTATTATTATTATTTTGGGCACAGATTTCATATACACACCACATTTCGCATTTAAATTTGAATATTTTTAAACTTTTTTTTGCATAGGATAGCTGAGGTCAATCTAATATGGCTATTTTGTACTTTTTTGATATTGGTTTCAGATTTTTTTTAATACAGGTACTTTCATTTTCGAAACCGATTCTGAAAGTGAAAGTACCTTTATTAAAAAAAAAAAAAAATCTGAAACCAAAATTGATAAAGTAAAAAATAGTCATATTAGAGATCAACCTCAGCTATTCTATGAAAAAAAAAAAAAAAATAAAATAAAAAATAAATAAAATATCGCTTAAAATATTCAAATTTAAATGAGAATTTCGAAAACAACATGCCCATAGGATGAACATTACTGAGCGGGTGTTTTGAACACCTGAATAAGAAAAATTAAGCACCTATAAAAAATAAATAAAAAAAATTAAGCACCTTCATTAAAATTTAAACAAATTCAAGCACTTTCAAGGACCTTTTTTCTCTAAAAAATTCAAGGACTTTCAAGCACCGTATGAACCCTATATCATATAGGGGGGGGGGGGGACACAAAAACACCCAAATTGTCACAATTTTTTCTATTGGGTAAGTTAGAGTACATATTTATGGTCGTTTTTAAAAAAGAAACCATGAATTTAATTTTGACCCTCATGTTAAAAATTCTAAATTCTGTCAAAAAAAAAATTTCAAAATTGCAACTTTGCTATTTTTTTAAAAAAATCACTTAAGAGGCTACTTCAGTCAAACGAAAAGACCCGTTCGCCAATGCTAATCCTATGGAAGAAATTTATAAAGATATTTCGGTTGCATTTCAATATTTTTAAATGATTTCTTTTGCATTGAATAGTTGAGATCGATCTGTGTCTGTCGTTGTTTACTTTTTCGATTTTGATTACAGTTTTGTTTAGTTTCGACTTCAGAACGGATTCCAACCGGTTCCGAAAGAAAAAAACTAAATATAATAATATACAAGGCTATCCAGAGAATTGTATGCATGCACGCCTATGGATGATAATTTCTGGAAGTGCGATTTAAGTAGTTTTAAGCATGTTTATACTAGAATAAATTTTATCTTAACATGTGAGGTGTATAAAATCTTGTTGCTAATCTAAGGGCTGTACAAAAGAATGCAAATACACTTCCGTTAATTAGTAGAAATTCCTGAAAGTTGATTTTCATCTGAATTATTCATTTTCTTATTATATTAATTTTTAGCATGTTTTTCATGCTTTAAAACATGCCTAAGAACATTCATTAATGACTTTATTATTTTAATTTTTCCTAATTTTGAACAATTTAAATTAAGATTTAACAAGAACTTAAAATTTGTAAGTTTTAAAGATTGTTAACTTTAAAAGAGTTGATCAATTTGTTCGTAACATAAAAAAAAATTTAATATTTATTATTTTTAATATTTGTCATTTTTATGGGGACAGTATACCTTTAAAAGTCGCAGAAAATGCGAAATTTGTCCTGCACAACATTTTTTTTTCTAAGAGCCCACTTCAGACACGAGAAGAAATGAAAATGCTAATTTTAAGTCTATGGGGGCGTTATTTTCAATTTTCTGGCTTTGATTTTAATATTTTTGAATGATTTTTTTTTGCATAGGATAGCTGAGGGCGATCAACAACCAGGATAGGTTTTACTTTTTAGATTTTAGTTATAGTTTTCTTTTATTATGATAGTTTCAATTTCAGAACCGATTCCACCAGTTCCGAAAGTATAAGTAATTTTTTTTTTTAAAATATCCCTAACCAAAACCGAAAAAGTAAAAAACAGCCCGGTTGTAGATCGTTCTCAGCTATCCTATGCAAAAAAAATTATTTTAAAATATTAAAAAGGACGCGAGATATTTGAAAATAACGCTCCCATAGACTTAACATTAGCGCTTACATTTTTTCCCCGTTACTACACTGTAAAAAAAGGACTAACTTACGGAAATACTACTGGCAATCTAGACGATAGTACTATTTCCGTATTTTAACGGAACTTTTTCGCTTTAAATTACAGACAAAATCCGTTAAATTCCAAAAATACGGAAAATTTTGTGTAATTTACCAGGAAAAATTTCCTTTAAAATACGGAAATAGTGCTGGCGTCTAGATTGCCAGTAGTATTTCCGTATTTTGGTCCCCCCTTTTTTTTCTTTTTTTCTACAGTGTTGTATGTGTTCTCAAATGTAACCTAAAGCTATTTTTGTAACGGTAAGGAAACGCGAAAATTTATCATTAACTATAATAATGTTAAACTTAAAATAAGGAGACTGTATGGTAAAATATTATATTTTATAAATTTCTGCTAGCTAACAAATTTATTTTCTGATACGTAGCTGCAACGGAACCCTGGTTTAAACGGAATTCTCATTATTCCCCTAAAAATAACCGGCAATTGTATCTGCAAAGACGCAAATAACCCATCTAAAAAGGTATTTAGCACCTATTGTTTATGTTTCCGTCTTACCAAGTTTTATAGTGTCATGTTTTAGCATGAGGGGGTTGAATTTTAATTACAACTATTACCCGCATTTTTCATAAACTCCGCATTTTTTTTTTTTTTTTTTTTTTTTTTTTTTTTTTTTTTTTTTTTTGAGCGAAAATAAAATTTGATGTCGATACGAGTGTGTTTCGAAAGGTCATCAGCCCGACAAAGAAAATGAAAAAAATTTGACAATATTTAATTTTTTTAACGTAGTTCCTTACAACTTAAAAAATTTAAACCAACGAGTTTCCGACTTTTTATTATCTTCAGTATAATAAGCCTTATCTAACTTTGGAAATGAAGTGGTGGTCTCTGCTTTAACCCCATTTTTTGAAGTGAATTTCCGACTACCGAGCCATTTCTTCAGGCTTGGGAAAAGGAAATAATCGCTGGGAGCAAAATCCGGTGCATGTGGAAGCACTACAGAGCGTAGGTCATTGACTTTCGTAGCGAAAACTACAAGCATGTGTGCAAGAGCACTGTTGTGGCGAAAGAACACGTATTTTTTGCTCAGGTATGGACGTTTTGTCGGAATAAGCACTCTTTAATTGGTCCCGTAGAAATGCATAACACTGCCCGGTGACGATTCTACCTTTTTGCCGGTGGTCTATGATCACCACACTTTGTGAATTCCCGAAAAGCGTATCCATGGCTTTTCCAGCAGATGGAACCGTTTTCACTTTCTTTGGCGCAATTTCAGCTGCTCTTTCACATTGTTTAGATTGCTGTTTCATCTCTGGTGAATAATGGCGAATTCATGTTTCATCCACCGTTATAAGACGTTGACGAAAATCAGCAGATTGGTTAAGTTTTCTAACTTAACTTGAAATCACTATAGTCCACATTACTAAAGAATTGTACAATTGATTTATATCTCTTTTTGAGTGTATGGTTTTTGTGGTACGAGGGCAAATGCACATACTTTTCCCTTTTCTTTGTTTTGATATAGTAAACTTTTACTATCATTATTTTATTTTATTTTTATTTCATTTATTATTCAAAATTTTCCCCTTATTAGGCTCTTAATTTTTATCTTAGTCATTTTCGGTGGTCACGACCACCGGTTTTTGCTTTTTTCTATCTATATCCTTTTCTTTCAAAGATATGTGGTGCGGGTCTAGTGGACCCCCCCATTTATGTGTTTATCTTCAACTTTTAATATAACTCAAACGTATTATATCTTTAAATTGCTTGGCTGACATATGATGATAGAACGTAGTATCTAAAACCATTTTAATAGTATCTTCGATCATTCTTAATAATATCTCTCTTAAAGTATTGCATAATTACTAATTGAAATTAGTTAACTAAAATAATCCCAAGTATTGATAAGCAGTCTTGTTAAAGTGGACTTAAAGTAATGTCAAGATACATAATGAATCAAAAAGGAATCAATCCAACAGTCAACTTGACAAGATTGGATATGGACACAGTAGTGAAAACAAGTACAATAAATAGAGAGGCATCTAATAATGAATTGGCTGACGTCCAATCATCTGGAGTTATTCCGGCGACAGAACCAGCGCTAATTACGAGTCATGTTGTTCAACAGTTGATAAATAAGGTCGAGGCGGTTTATCCACAACGTTATGAAGAATTTAAGGTCCTATTAACAAATCAATTAGAACATATCAAGGCTGTGGAGAAGGGAGAATTTTCAAAGAGCCCATACTATGGCATATATAACATACAAAGTTATAATGTTGTAAATAATATATATCAATCAGAAAAATATCGTATGAAGACAGCAAAGGGTGATAGAGCTGCCCAATTAAGAAAAAATGCACTATTTTTGGAATTTGAGTTACAACACATCAGAGCAATACATTATAAAGAATACAACAAAATACCATATTATCAAGCAAATAATACTGAACTAATAAACCTGCATCGGGAAATGAAAAGTGAAGAAATAATTAGCATAAGAAACAGAATTATAAAAGTAAATCATAAAGAAAACAGAAGACCATATGTGACTAGTTGTCCGTTCTTCAATCATCTGCAGCTTCTGATCCTACTAAAGGAAGAGAATGATCCCATACCACAACCAGAAAAACTAAAATCAAAAACTATCAGTACCAAGAATACCCAACAAAGAAAGCAGTCTAATTTGGAAACTGCAATATCACTAGCAGAAGAAATTAATGAGGCTCGATTAAAAAACAAAGAAAAAATTATACAAAATGCATTAGGTGGATCACCACTTCCATTAAAAATACCACCATCCATAAACCAGCTAGAGTCACTATCCATCCAACAGCTCATTCAGGAGTACAATATACTATTAAATAACAGATCTAATAGTAGCTCAGAAGAAGCTAAAAAATATCTCGAAACAATCTTTTCTAAAGCAAGAAGAGATGAGAAACTTCTTATACAACACTCCAACGAAATAAATAAGGATTCTCCTGAAAAGATGAAAAAATTACGACATAAATTGGATATCCTGCAAACACAGAATGATGAATTGTCATTAAAGCTCAAAGAAAGTACAAAAGTGGAAATTAAACTTGAGAAATATTTGGAAGAACTGAAGAAAGAGAATAAACAATTAAAAATCTCCTTAACTGAGGTAGAACATAGTAAAGAACAAATAAAAGAAAGTTTTAAAGAAGAAATAGATAAAATAAAAAGTCAACAGAGGCAACTTAAGAAAAAAACTATAGACAAATTTTCACAAACAGTAAATAAATTAAAAACAACAACAACTCAAACAATAATGGAAAAAAGATCAAATGCAGAAGTAAAGATTGAAAATAAATTGGAAGAATTGAAACAAGAAAATAAACAATTAAAAGACTCTTTGGTCAAGGAAGAACAAAATAAAGAACAGATTAATGCAAATATTGTAACCCTTCAAGAAGAAATTAATAAATTAAAACGACAACAGAAGCAATTAAAATCACAAACTAGAGAAAAAATCATACAAACAGAAGTTAAGTTAAAAACAATAGCAACTCAAACAATAATGGCAAATAACGAAAATGAGAGAATAGAAGAAAATGGTGAAGGAGGGTTCATTCAATTATCCAACAGACTACAGAAAATTGAGGAGTTGGTGACGCGAAACCTGGAGTACTCTAGTGGGGGCTGTCAAGGAGTGAAATGCGGTGATGGCACAAAAACGGGCGTTCCCCCTGCTTTGCCGAACTCTAATTCTGCAATATTAATTAGAACAACCGCTAAACACATAAGGATTCCAAAACTCAAAGCATTACTTAACGAACACTTTAATAAAGTGAAGGAAGTTCCAATAATATACTGCAGAAATGCCAGAAATCCAGATACAATAATTATACAATCTAATACAGATGACAATACAGAACATTTGTTAAAAATGATAGAAAACACTCCTGACATTACAAAGTTAACAGAAATCACATATAAGTTGACTAATTACAAAAGAGTAATAATCACCGGTATTCCATCCTCAGTACCTACAAATGAAATAATATCATATCTTGAAGAAAATGTATCTGATAAAAACATCACCTTATTGAAAATTCTAAAGAGGGATAATTCTACACTACATCACATCATATTGCAATTAGAAACAAAAGCATCACAAGAACTATTAGAAAAAAATTTATACAGGTGGGTCTCAACAAGTGCTATATTCGTTCTTTTCGCCCAATAATTAGATGCGGCAATTGCCAGCTGTATGGACATCAGACATCTTACTGCAGGAGACAGCCAATTTGCGCCAAATGTTCGAGAGGTCACTGCACTTCGGAGTGCCCTTTTGCGGGAGTTCCCTCGCAATATAGATGCACAAATTGTTTCCACTTACCTAATTATAGGAAACATTCAGCGGATTCCACTGCGTGTCCGGTTTATCAATCCCACTTGGCAAATAGAAGATGTGTTCAGTAGGACCATATGGCCATATTGTCAAATATTAAATAACTCAAAAGAATTTGTAATAGTGCATAATATTAATTATTGTTCGCATATTGTACCTTAATACTAAATTTTCAGTGTAGATTTAAAAATAATTTTTGCATCATGTATCTTACATAATATCTCAAACACAGTATCATTGTACTGTAAATTTGTAGGTAATTATTATCTACAATTACTTATACTTTCATAATAGTGCATAATATTAATTATTGTTCGCATCTTGTACCTTAATACTTATTTTTAGTATAGAGTTAAAAATAATTTTGCATCATATATCTTGAAAATAGCTTTAAGTGTTGCAAATATCACATCTGTACATGGTTTAAATTGATGTTATGATTTAAATTATGTCTGAATCCTGAAAATAATATAAAAGTGTTGCAAATATGTAGGTAATTGTGTTAAAAAAAAAAAAAAAAGTTTAATATGAAATTCTAAAAACTATGCATATTTATATGTTATAATAATGAATATTTCTCTCAAATGTAATTATAGGGGTCATCTGTAAATATTTATTGCAAACACTGTCAATAATTGTCATATATCTAACATCGTTATTTCTCCTAAACTGTAAAAAAAAAAAAAAAAAAAAAAAAAAAAAAAAAAAAAAAAAAAATTCAAGGAGTTTCGCAGGTAGTAAAACTTTTCCCTGCCCTGGGCTTGGGGGTTACACCTAACCATAAGCCAAAAGCGGGTTCCCAGGGTGGGTGCTTACTTACTTACATTACTAAAGGCAGTGGGCCATCTGCACTACCTTCTTTTGAAAAAAAATCGAACAGTGAAGATGGAGAAACTCATAAAATGATAAAAAAAGGAGGGAGAGGAGGGTGAAGAAGGAGACCAATTTCACGAGGTTTAATTTGATTATGTTAATAAATGAAATGTTTTCATGAAGGAATTTTCAGCAGAAAGTCCACCCAAATCAGCATTTCATTGCAAAGTATATATATGTGATAAAATCATAATAGAATCTCCACTTTTGAGTTTGCCAAATTCGATCTATAAGCGATGTTCTAATGGAGGCAAATCAGACAAATTTCTACCACTTATTTTAAAATGTTATTATTGTCTTAATTAACTGAAGTTATTAAATAGGATAAAAAAAATTAAAAATTTGTAATAGAAGTATGCCTTCTTCATCCTGGTGAAGTCGGAAGCTACGGTTCGATCCAGCACATTTCGGCCTGAAACTTTTTCTATAAGCAAGCCTCTATGATTGAATACGAGTCATAATTGATTGTATCAATTTCTAAGTCTTTGTTGTCTAAAAATTTGAAAGTAGAGGTCTCCTCGGAAGGAAGATTCCTTGTTCCTGGAACCGGACAGTACAATTAGCAGTACAAAAAAAATACGTTTTATGAAGCTAAAACTTTAGCCTGACCCAGTTTCTACAAAACATGTCGATATTTTAAAAACAACGTTATTCTACATTATTCAAAAACTAGATTTACGCATAGTTTTTATTTTCAGATTATTTTCGTAATTCATGGAATATAAGGAATAGTAACAATGTTAATAATTATTTAGACTACATTGATGACTACATCGAAGAGGCCTTTTAATCAAAGCAAAAGTCAGTTCCTACCTACAGAAGATTTTTCTTCGCATTCAGTGGGACAAGAAAATTGTTTATTAATAGATGTTACTTCGAAAATACAGCATTAATTTGCAGAAATACTGTTTATAATTAAGTGAATTAAATCAAGCAATCCGCTAGAAGCAGCTTCAAATAATCAACAATTAGGCATTGTTTTCCAACAAGACTGCTAAACCACATGTATCTAGCCCACTTCAGACACAAACTGTTATAATTGAGATGAAATGTTTCAATCCAAGAACCATTCTCCAAAAGTTTCATCGTCGAATGACCGTTTATTTAGATCACTTCAAAACATTTTGAGGATAAGATATTTTATTTTTTGGAAGATTTGAGAAAATGCATCGATTCTTTAGCCAGATGAGCGCTAATTATGTAACTGCTAGGAATTGAAATTTTCACGAAATACATTTTCTTTAATTTCCATCAACAATATGCGACAAACTTTTGCATCAGTCCCAAAAATTGGAATTTGGTAATAGATTCTTCTCTGGTCCTTTTCTATGAATTTTAATAACACTCCATCTTTACTTTCAATTTACATTGGTATCCTGTTAAAGATTGCGTTACTTAACATTTTTATTTCATGTTGTATTTGTAATGGCACATTCTTTCATTTACTATTCATTATTCAATCACACAGTTTTATAAAATGATTAGAGAGGAAATTAAGGCTCACAAAGCAACAGTTAGTAAATTTGTTATTAGCTTTTCAAGAATTATAGGAGAAGGATAATACCGTCATTAACAAGTCTATCACTGTGAAAGTCTGCGTTATTTACGTAGAAAATGTTAGTAGGACATTCTTAACAAACTGATAAAAACATTTTATGGGCACCAATGAATGACAGCTTAACATTGTCTTGATCGGCAAGTTCAAGGAGAGGCTGCAAAGTAAAACCACTGATAATTTACCAAATTAATTTATAAACTAAAAAAAACAGTTTCTTAGCAACAACGAATGATAGCTTAACACTGTCATGATCGGCAAGTTCAAGTAATGAATATAAACTAAAAGCACTGCTAATTTACCAAATTCCGATGTAGGACACAGATTGGTAAAGGATATTACGGCAACTCCTCCTGATTATTAACTTGGAAGTAGAGGAAGAAGATGAAGAATCTCTGAAGATATTTGACTGTGAGCTTGCAACTGACAAGGTAAAAAAAAATCTCTATCAGCAATGTGGGGAAAATAAAATTGTAACTTAATCTAAAGATAAAGATGCAGAGAAAAATAAATTTATTTTCTCTGACTTCTGATAAAGAAAAAGAATGCTTTGGTAAAATTGGAAGAAATTCGAAATATTGCTTTGAAATGGAATTCTATGAAATTCATTATCAGAATTGCATATCAATGTAATGAAAAATCCAAGTAGTTTTCAGAGAAAATAAAAACAAAGTCTTTCTCAAACAGTTGTAAAAAAAAAAAAAAAAATACAGCTGTATTTGTTACAAAAATCTCCAAATTCAGAGTGATGAATTAAAAAAGGTTTTTATACACAATCTAGGTATAAAAACACAGATAGGATGTTTTTGGGCCTGTCCACAGATTCCTAAAGAGTGATACAAGATTTCACAGGAAGGGATTTGTTCGACGGGTGGCAATTGCACAGACCATCAGCTCATCAAGTTGAAGGCTGAAATTTTAGGATTAGATAGAACTCAATTAGCATATTAAAATGCAAATGGTCTGCCAAGTCATATCTTGATAGAAAACACCTGCACACCGGAGTTTAGTATTTGATCGATTGGCTTATCATTGTATTTTCCTGCACCCAAATGTATGAAAATATTGAAGTTTGGGTGCATGAAAACACAATGGTAAACCTGCAGATCAACCACTAAATTGAGGTTCTGCAGATGGTTTCCACCAAGATACGACTTGGCAGACCAATGCATATAACTTGTATATAAAATAAACGGTCAAGTACGAGTATTACTCGAGCTCAGAGGGTTCCGTACAATAAATATATGAATTATTAACAGTATTATTTAAAAGAATAATGAAACTTTGTTAAAACCTATACAACGTAGAGCTGGGTATAGCTGTATATATTAGAAAAGTATGAATGAGTATACCACAAAGGTTCAAAGAGATATGAAGCCGAAATAAAATTAAATATTTCTATTTTGTATAACTCTTTTTTTATACGTATCTTAATCTGCATATGATGAACTTAATTTGGTACTAACAATAAAAGTACTGCATATTTAAATTTCATTTGGCATTTCATAAAACTAAATTCAACATAGTAATATATATATATATATATATATATATATATATATATATATATATATTTTTTTTTTTTTTTTTTTTTTACAGTGTAGCTGAAATAAAATCCTTGTTCAAAGTTTAAACTTGGCGTTGTACTAAGCGCGCTTTGAAAGGAGGTCGCAAAAATGCAACTCGACTTTGTCCGTGCCGCGTTTTTTCAAATAGGTCTTTAATTATCATTTAAAGGCACGGGAGGCGTATTGAGAGATCCACTCAACGCAAACTAGTCGCGAATCCCATAGTATTTATGCGAATAATTCTAATTAAATTGGTCTGTTTTTAACAATTTGATATTTACTGCTTTTATGCTCCTACTGGGTATTGCATTACACAAATATATCATTAAAAGTTGTTATCTAGTATTAAAAACCGATGGTATATAGAGTACGCCGCCTCTGCCATTATGTATGTCCAAACCAACCGTGTCTTTAAGGGTTAAGGCTCCTGTCCCTGCCAGCGAAGGCACTCACGAGCTAATGCTAATCGTATGGGGAAGGATTTTTCTAATATCTCTTTTGCATTTCGATATTTTAAAATATTTTTTTTTGGCATTGTATAGCCGAGATCCGTCTCTACATCGCACTTTCTTTACTTTTTCCTCCCCATAGGATTAGCATTAGCTTGTTAGTGTCTTCGCCGGCATTGACAGGAGTCTTAATATCTCGGCGAATTACCGACGATTTTTTTTTCGAAAATCATTATAAACATTGCTTTTATACTTTCGATACGATAGGTACCTTTAGCGCTCTTCGATACCTTTGCTTAATGCCCGCAAATAGAAATCTGTATGTAACAGAAACATGCGATTTTATGAAAAACTATGCCACCTAGGGCAATCGCTATAATTTTCCTGTAAGTATTAAATTAACCTCTACTACCTCTAATTTTTTTCATAATTTTAGTTTCAGTAGATTTGAAAATAGATGGGGGGGGGGGACATATTTCTGCACTACATTTTCGACGATATCTCTGAAAATATAATATCTAAAATTAAAAGAAATGTATTTTTGAGTTCGGCGTTACGGAATCTTTTAACCGATACCCCACACGATATACAAAGAAAATATATTTCTTTTTTAAATAACCTAATTAGCCCCTCTACGTTTTTCCCCACATATATTTGTGAATGTTTAATAATCTGTAAATATGTGGGTCAACAGTCTTTATTACATCCCCCAATTTGAACTTCCCACGTTCCGTAGTTTACGCGTAAAATGGCTGTGACAGACAGACACAGGAGTGATCTTATAATGATTCCGTTTTTACGGAACCCTAAAAATCATCATTATTGCAACTGAGAAATACAAAAACATAAGAAGATGAATTATTGACAATAAATAAAACAAGAAAGGAAAACCATGTGCCAAGTATGGATTATGAACCCTTTCCTACATTTTTAGTTCAGTTAGAAAAACATAACACATTTGAAAATACACATTTATTAATTCCTAACAATAGACGGAAACGTACTTCAATTGTTTTCTGAAGCTCAGTATGTTCCTTATAAATTTTTATACACGCCACATACTGAGCTGAAATTTAATTCAGAAATAAATACGCTGAAAATTACTGAAATCACACTTCTACGGCTAACATTAGCTTAAGAATTGCTATCCATGGACGGCCATGTACCCTGTTTTTTGCCATATCCCTATTTATTTATATGCTACAATGCCATTTAGCCGACAGCAATTAGACGACAGGATGTTTAGCCGACATGACAATTAGTCGACAGCGACAGTTAGTCGACAAGACAGTTAGCCAACAAAGGACAATTATTCGACATGGACATTCATCCGACAGGACATTCATCCGACTTAACTGTAACGTAACTGCAACCTGATCTTAACCTAATTATAACCTAAGCATAAACTAACTCTAGCGTAACTGTAACCTAACCAATACCAAACTGTAACGTAACTATACCCTATCTGTAACCTAAACGTAACCTAAGTGTAACATAACCGTAACCTAAGTGTAACATAACCGTAACCTAACTGAAACCTAACAGTAACCTAATTGTAGCCTAAATGTAACCTAACTGAAACCTAACAGTAACCTAATTGTAGCCTAAATATAACCTAACTGGGACGTAACCGTAATCTAACTGTAACTAACGTTTACCTAGTTATAACCTAATCGTATGCTAACTGTAATGTAACAGTAACATAACTTTATCATGACCAAGCTGTAACCTAAGCGTATTCTAATTATCACCTAAACGTAACCTAATTATAACCTAACAGTTATTTAATCGTAATCTAAACGTAACCTAAAGGTAACCTAATTATAAAGTAACCGTAACCTAACTGAAACCCAACAGTAACCTAATTGTCGCCTAAATATAATCTAACTGGGACGTAACCGTAATCTAACTGTAACTTACGTTTACCTAATTGACCACACGCAATGGGCAGAGCTCGCAATGTTTCCCACAATCATTGCGGCATTTGATTAACATTTGTGGGGAAAATCGAGAAGCTGATTAGCTATAATCCATCGTGACGTTGTATGACGTCAGAAATGCTTGTGGTCCATTATAACCTAATCGTATGCTAGCAGTAATGTAACTGTAACACAACTTTACCATGACCAAGCTGTAACCAAAGCGTAATCTAATTATCACCTAAACGTAACCTAATTATAACCGAACAGTTACCTAACCATAATCTAAACGTAACCTAAGTGTAACCTAATTATGAAGTAACCGTAACCAAACTAAAACCTAACAGTAACCTAATTGTAGCCTAAAGGTAACCTAACTGGGACTTAACCATAATCTAACTGTAACTAACGTTTACCTAGTTATAACCTAATCATATGCTAACTGTTACGTAACTGCAACATAACTTTACCATGACCAAGCTGTAACTTGAGTGTAATCTAATTATCACCTAAACGTAACATAATTATAACCTAACAGTTACCTAACCGTAATCTGAGAGTAACTAATCGCAATTGTAACCAAACTGCAAATTAACTGTAACCTAGCGGGAGGTGCATAATATGAAAGAGTGATCAAAGGGCTGCCCAGTCCAATGATATATCACTTGAGGGATGTCGGAAAAGTCAGAAAAATGCTCCCGGTGATACAAATTGGGGGAGGGGGAACGGGAGGTACATAATATGAAAGAGTTATCAAAGGGCTCCAATGCGATGTATCTCATGAGGGGTGTCGAAAAATGTTAGAAAAGTGCCGGCTAATTATACTATCAGCTAAATGTCCTGTCGGCTAATCGCCTTTTCGGCTAAATGTCCTCCCGGCTAATTGCCACGTTCGGCCAGTTGCCTGTCGGCCAATTGTCTGTATTGCTAAAATTATTGCTATATGTCCGTTTCGGTCAATTGTCCTGCATGCTGTATGTAAATTTCAGCTAATTGTGTTGTCGGCTATATGTACGTATCGGCTAAATGCACGTGTCAGCTAACTGCTATCTGCTAAATGTCTTGACGGCTATTTGGTCGTCGGCTAAATGTCTGCGACCGGCTACGGGTCAAACATCTATACTAAAAGTAGTTGAGGTTGAAAATGCATAAATCAAATTAAAAAACATCTTTAAGTAATTCATGGTCATTCTCGGTACTACTGATGAAATTCTTTTGTGCAGTGTCTATGCAATTCATATACACCACCTATGTGCCTGTGCAAAAATATTAGTTTAACTTAATTTATACCATAACTTATCATAAATCAAACATATCATAATTTAAAACTCACTATCAGCAATCATCCCTAATGTTTCCCTGTAAATGAATAATAAATGCGATGCACACCATATTCTTATCCAAACATCTTGCACTCTTTGTCTCCGCTTCTTCCGAAATTTCGCTTCCCGTTTTGCTCCTTTTACAGTATCAAGGTTTAAAATCTTTAAAATTCCTTAATGTTTTCTTTAATTTTCTGTTTTATTTGTTACTTTAAACTAACAATAAATAGTCAGTCATAAATTTCGTTATCAATTTATTTTACCACATTCATTTCATTAAAAGTTCTTGTAAATTGCCCCTATCGAAAATGTCATTTCTCCCTTTTGCTCCCTCACCCACGGTACCCATATTTTAAAATAAAAACCCTTTAAAACTCTTTAAAATTTGTTAATCTTTTCTGCTCAATTTGCCACTTTTTTTTAACAATAAACAAACGATCATAAAAATTTCTCCCCCCCCGCAACCCCAACTAAAATTGGTATTTCCTCCTCGCCTCTCCCTCTTACCAAGCATCTGAAATTTAAAGTCCTTAATTTTTTTTCGTTTATTATTTTTTTTAACTTATTTGTAATTATTTTCTAAGGTAAGTAAATAATAAGTCACCGATAAACTTCCGCTCCCCCCCGCAAAAAAAGAACTAATTCTGCTTATTCCCCTTTTTTTCCCTCAGGTCACAAAATTTTAACCTTAAAAGTCATTGCTTTTTTTAAAACATTTTGTACTCTATCTGTTAATTTATTGTAATCATAAATAATCATATAACTATACTCCTCCCCCACCAAAATTGACGTTTGCTCTGACTCTACCCTTACCAAGAACACAAAATTTAGTCTTTTTTTGTCCTATTTCTTATTCTTTAGTAAGGTAAATAAATAAGTCATCAAATAACACCCCCCCCCCACCCCCATTTTTTTTTCTTCTTTCCCTTATTTAAGTTTAAAATCTTTGAAAGTCTTTTTTAATACATTTTCAGCTTTATCTGTTTCATATTGAACAATAAATAATCGATTATATAATTTCTTTCACCCCCATATAAAATTGGCGTTTTCTTTTCTCCCCCCATTATTTCCATGCTCATAAAATTTAAAGTATCTAAAACTCCTAATTTCAATGTTTTTGCCTTATTTGTAAATCTTTAATAAGTTACATAATCAGTCATCTATTAAATTCCCCCCCCCCCCCCCGAAAAAAAAAATCTGTTCTTCCTTTGTCTTACCCTCAACTCATGAAGTTAAAAAATCTAATTTACTGTCTTTAAAACTTTTTAATTTTTACTTTTTTTGGTCCTAATTATAAATCTTTATTATCTATAATATTAACTAAATCATTTCAACTATGTACGAAAGTGTTAACAATAAAGCGATAGGTGTTGTACATTTAATTGTACATAAAAAACCTTTTAACTATATTTTTCAAAGGAAAATGTCTTTAGAGAGATATTTGTAAGGAAAATATTGTGGTTTCTCGTCCACGTGCAAGTAAATTCTCAAAACCTTTCGAAATCATTTTATTCCGACTAGCTCAGAAAGAACCATCAAACGTAGATACCAAATGTGCCTGAGTTATCGACTGAACCGAGTATGTCCATAAACAAAAAAGAAAAATCATGCGTCTACATCGATACATTCCAACACTTCCAGAACACTGTAACAAAACTTCGCCGTTTAATAAAGTAAAGAAGATATCTAACTAAACATTTATAATACGTATGACACGTTTGAAAAGCAGATTTCAACAATTGCACCCATAACCTGGAAGGTACTCCAATTCTTTTGTGCAGCCAGGGCCCGACTTAGACAGTGGGGGGCCCTGGGGCAAACATTATTCGGGGGGCCCCCTTCGATCTTTTGAAATTTTTCGTGAATTTTGCTGATGTGACTAAAACTAAACTTCATCCCTATTGTATGTAGACTTAAATTTCATACCAAGTACTATTCACATCTGTATACAGTATAGTACAAGAAAGACAACTTTAAGAAACAAGAAACTATAACATACCTTTTTTTTTTTTTTTTTTTTGTTATAGGAATATAAGGATAAATGTGAGTCATTAAAATGTAAATACAGTTCTCTCAGGCATTATTGGCTGTTTGGGTTAATACTTTTCTATTTAACTTAATCTTTGTATTCAATCAACATGCATTTGGGTGATTCCATCATATATAGAAAGGCAAGTGGTGGCATGCATTTAATAATAATAGCAACAAAATTCAATACTCGTTATGTTGTTACTGCATTCCCCATGATGCCTTTAAAGTACTTTGGTATAAAGTTTCATAATATGAAAACAGAAAGCAACAGATAACAGATGTGTGATATTACTGTAATATTTTAATTAAAATTACGTATTTAAAAAAAAATTTATGAAATCAGCAAGGAAGAAATTAAATATCACAAAATGAAAAACACTAAATTAGTATCTGGTCACTTTTGGATATTTTTTATCATTTCGCTCTCCTTTAACTGAAACTTATATCTGCCCTTGGGGGGGCCCCTCAAATTGGGGGGCCCGGGGCAGCTGCCCCGCATGCCCCTGCCTTAGTCGGGCCCTGTGTGCAGCTCATATTAGGCAGTGTATATGTTATATTTGTACTGCATATATTTGTACAGATTCTACATACTATGTTAAAATTTAGTTTTGTAAGAAAATACATAAAACAGTTGAAAATTCACCCTCGCAATTTCTACTAATAGACGGAAACATACTTGAATTCTTTTGTGCATTTCTGTATATAGAATACAGATTTTTATACACGTCAAATAGTATTAAGCTGAAATCTAATTCAAGCAAAATCATGCTCAAAATTACTGAAATCACACTTGCAGG
Source organism: Maratus speciosus (assembly GCA_963932465.1). NCBI lineage: Eukaryota > Metazoa > Arthropoda > Arachnida > Araneae > Salticidae > Maratus > Maratus speciosus. Next base: position 49,425,574 of record OZ010796.1, on the reverse strand, counting down.
AATTATTTTCCATCGGCGGCCCATGTATCCAGTTTTTTTAATATCCCTGTATAGGATTTTATTTGTATGATACAAACATCTCTAAGCATATTAAATGTATAAAAATAGCAAATAAAGCCTTTGTGCAACAATATTAAAAAGCAGAAAAACCAACGTTTAAAATGCACAAATAATATATGAAAAGCAGCAAACAGCTGTTTCGAATCTACTAGCGAGATTCTTCTTCAGTGCAAAAGGAACAGCGTGCTAGAAAAAGCAAGGCTGAGCAAAATCATAGACAGAGACGCGCTGGCTTTTATACCCTATGCGGGTGGCGAAGGCGCCGAAAACTTCATAATTTTAAGCCGCAGGGTCACATGATGGTTTCTTTTGATGTTAAATCATTATTTACAAACGTTCCGGTTGAGGGGGCTTTAGATTGCCTCAAGAAAAGGCTTTGTGAATTCCATTTCTCTTATTTTGAAATCGAGGAACTTATACTTCTCACTCGCGCTTGCTTGTCGCAAAATACTTTTGTTTTCAATGGTAATTTCTTCCGTATGATTGACGGTTTGGCTATGGGTAATCCTCTTAGTCCAATTTTATGCGATATTTATATGCACTATTTTGAGGTCAAGCTTTTTGAAATCTTAAAATTTCCGTTCTATGTTCGTTATGTTGATGATGTTTATGTCCTGATTGAAATGAATTCGGATATTAATCATATTCTCTCTATTATGAATTCCATTGATCCCTGCATTCAATTTACCTCTGAAATTGAGACCAATAACTGTCTTTCTTTCCTGGATGTCCTCGTTATTCGTTGTGAAAATGGCTTTCAGACTACCGTCTTTCGTAAACCTTTTGCTGTCAGTCTCCCACCTCACAGGTATTCTTCTCATCCCCCTAACCAGAAATTCGCTGCTTTCAATACTTTTGTTTTTCGGGCTACTAATATTTGTTCCACTCCTCAGTTACTTAGTGCTGAACTTAATTACCTCAAAGCTATTGCTGTCGATCGTGGTTATTCCTCTAATATTATCGATTCTATTTATAAGAAATTGACGAAATCCGACCATTCTGAAAAGCATTCTAATTCCAACTCTAATACTTCAGTTGTATTACCATTTTTTCCTAAAATCAGTCAGCAAGTTGCTAAAATCCTAAGAAGGTTTGATTTTAAAGTTATTTTTTCTCCTGTTAATAAAATCCCTTTTTCAAATCTCAAACACCCCGTTGATCGCCTAGATAATTGGGGCATTTACCAGATCTCTTGTCAGTGTGGTCTTTCTTATATTGGTCAGACTAAACGTGCTCTTAGATTTCGTTTAAAAGAGCATGAAGGTTATGTTAAAAATCAGGAGCTCAAACGTTCTTCTATTGCTCAACATTCTTGGTCTTCTCAACATAGGTTCGATTTTTCCTCAGCCACCATTATCCAAAAATGTTCTTCTAACCTTGATCTTGATTTTTGGGAAGCTTACCATATCATTAAAAATTCTCACTCTTTAGTCAATGATTTATCTAGTACTCCAGATTTTCCAAGTATTTGGAAAGCGTTAATTTAATTCCTCCTTTTTTGGTTTCTTTTCTCTACTTCTCCGGTAGATGTCGCTACTTGTCCACCCAGTCGTTTCCACTGCTTCTCTCTCATTGGTTGTTTCGGCGCCTTCGCCACCCGCATAGGGTATAAAAGCCAGCGCGTCTCTGTCTATGATTTTGCTCAGCCTTGCTTTTTCTAGCACGCTGTTCCTTTTGCACTGAAGAAGAATCTCGCTAGTAGATTCGAAACAGCTGTTTGCTGCTTTTCATATATTATTTGTGCATTTTAAACGTTGGTTTTTCTGCTTTTTCATATTAAATGTAGTTGAGCTTGTACATTTATAACTAAAAAAAACTTAACATCTTTAAGAAATTCATACTCATTCTCAGCAATGGTTACGAATTCTTTTGTGTAGTCCTGTATAGGGTTTGTAAAATATGTGCACACCACGTAGTACGCAAAAATTTAGTTAAACTTAAAAACGCATTCTGTAATTGAAAATGTACTTTCAGCATTAATTTTTAATAGCTATATCGGATGCAATATTGTATCAAAATATTTTATGTTTTTCTGTAAATGAACGCTAAATAAAATGCAGTCCATATTCGAATGCAAGCATCTTGTAGTAAATCGAAGTAATGTGTATCTATTTCGTCATGTTTGAAATAATGTAACGTGATCAAAATACGCTACAAACAGTTTTTCTCGTAGACCATATTGAACCAAGTTCTTTTGTCTGACCCCGTAAATAATTGCTAAATGCTCATGTTGTACAGAAAGTAGGCTTAGGACACCTCAGAAATTCATATTAATTTCATTATCTTTGTGACAGAGTAATATCAATCAAATACGCCGCAAACGATATTTCTTCATGGGCTATAACATAACGGAATACTTTTGAGTCCCCTATACTCGTTCGTACTTTAAGCATTACACATAACATAGTCTATAGTAACAATTTTAAAGTGTGTCTCAATGTACATAAATTTAACTGTGTTTAACATTGTGTAACACTATTAAAATACATCCTAAATAATCCCCCCCCCCCCACATAGACCATAATGTAGCGAATACTTTTGAGTGCATCTGTAAATGAACCATGAATGGTACACCGAACATACCATGATGATTTTGAATATCGTATATCAATTACATGGCAATCCGACTATATTTACGCTAGTTAGAGCACGGATAGACAGACTGACGGACGGACAAACCCAATTCATTAACACTTTTCTACTTTCTTGGAAAGTGTTAAAAATGAAAAAATGTAAATGAAAATAAAAGTATTTTACTGTTATTTAGATTACGAACCGCTACAAAAAACATTCTTAACTGACTGCATCATTTAAAAAATATTTAGTGTGCAGAAATCTCCCCCCCCCCTCCCATACACACACCTGAATTTACTCCTATGCACTTAAAATTTCAAATTGTGAAAACTCCTTTATGTTTTATAACTTACTTGTAAAAATAAAATATAATCTAAATTTTCTTCTGCCTGAAAATTACACTAAACTTTACGCCCTCATCCTTTCTACTGACATCACACAAAGTTTTGAATATTTGGAAAACTTTATTTTTTCTGTCACATATTTTAGTGCTAACAACAATAAATTATGTACTATACCCATAAATGACTACGCTGGGATTTAGATGTATAGCCCCCCCCCCCTTCTCCTCAAAATTAATATTTCCCGTTCTCCCCTCCACCCCTCTACAGTACAAAATATACAGTTTATTTGGTTAACTTTTTCTCTCCTAATTTTATGAACATCTTATTTTTAACCTTCAATTTTGTTTAGCTTTTATATATCTCTTGATAAATAAAAGATCTCTAAAAAGAATCCCCACAAAAGATAGTTATTTTAGAATATTTGTACGTGGTATTTCCCCCCTCATTCAATATCTCCCGCTTTGATTTTAAATGTAATTTCGTTATGTGAAATAAAATGGTTTTTATACTGCACTAATTTCAATTTTATGTTTGTAAAAGCTGTAAAATGAACTTGAAGATAAAAAAAAAAAGAAATATATCTGAATAAAATATTCATTTATTTTCTGAAAGTCAAATCGCTTTAATTTTTGCACCCTTATTATAAACAGATTAAAATTCTTTTTACGGCTTTCAGCGTTATCCAGATTCTCCACAAAACAGACGGCTTTGATCTACGCTAGACAGTTGAAAAATGAATTCCTTTAGACCACCTGAAACCTACTGGAAATGATCCAAGAATATTCTATTTGCTGATTGGAAGAGCTCGCTTGTCAATCATTCGAATCGAGTCCATCCTTTCAACTCGGCTGAAATGCAAGCGGCCATCTTGTTTTATTTTTCTCCGTGACTGCAGTGGGGTCTTAAGTGTTTTGTTTTATATAGATTCTTTAGAGGATGATTATTTATTTAATTTTGAAGCTTAATTTTTATATATTCAAATTTTATATTGCAAGCTTTTTTAATTAATAGAAATTGTGTATTAGATATGATATTTCTTAAAACTATATCACACTACATTTCTTACACTAAATTACGGATAATATATTATTAGTTTTAGTGACTTTGTAATTTGATAATGATGACTTTTTGAAATTCTTATTCAGAAAATATTAACTAAGTTTTTGACTCAATATTTTTTATGCATCATTATTATTTTTGTTCTCCTGCTTATTATATTTATTTTATTATATATTAACTAAACAGCTTCTTTTTATGTAATATATTATTAGATTTAGTTATTTTGTAATGTGATAATGATGCCTCTTTGAAATATTTATTTAGAAAATATTAACTAAGCTTTTAACTCTATTTTTTATGTATCATTATTCTTTTTTCTTCTCCTGCTTATTATATTTATTTTATTATATATTAACAAACAGCTTCTTTTTGTATTAAAAAAAAATTTTAAGTCATATTTAAATTCACAATTGGTCTCATTGATGTACCAAAAACAAAATGTTAATTGTTGGAGTTGGAACAAAAATTAAGTTTTAGCACTATTATAGTCATTATTTTTATTCCAAATTGCTATATTGATCGTTTACAATCATCAAAACAAAAGAGTGATTTTCGAAGCTGAAATTTAATGTAAAAAAATTAAGTCAAGATAAATTCAGTTGTTTAGAAATGCTATTAATTGAACACAAATAAAAAGTCCAAAAAGCAGTTATGATACATTTACATTAAAAGCAGAAACTTTTAACCAACATCCGTAAACATTTTCTGGTTATTGCATTTGTAGGTATGGTAAAATAAAAACTATGATTTTATGTTTTCATACAGACAAAAAGAAATTAAATATGAATAACAAGGAAGTGTAATTTTCAGTAAGATATAAAATCTAGTTTATAGAGTTCAATATAAATACGGTTTTATGTATTTTTCTACACTTCAAAGAACTGCCTATTTATTTAAAGTATCTTCGCAAGTACTGCATATTCAGAAATTCAAGCAATTTTTTTTTTTACTTTACAATGTCTTTAATCCAAAAACAAATCTTTTTATCTAGTTTGCTTTATATTGTTCAATACTTATTTCTAGATGATAATCTAGAAAGAAATATTGCAATACAATATATCTATCTATAATTTTATTTTGAGAATTTGATAAGTCATATAAAATCTAGCTTTTTAAACATAAGGGATATTTTTAGTTTATTTAGCATATTGGTGAGCAGTGTTAGATAAAATGTAAAACTGTCTGCAAACTCAAATAATTTCTTTAAAATTTTCTGCAAAAAAAACGCCGCGCTCCTCCCGAGTCCTATATTGCCGCCAACAGCAAAAATGAAAAGTTATATACAAGAACATAAACATTCGCTAAAATTTCCAACCAAATAAACTTTATTTAAAAAGAGATCAACATTTAACATTTATTTTTTAACACAAAATTTATTTTTAATCTGCAAAGCCTAACATAATCTGCAGCACCCGCGTCGGTGCTGCACTGTTTTTGCTACAGGCCCTGGCAGGAGGGGAAAAAAAAGGAATTGTACCCGCTGTTCCGGCATAAGCACCGCATTTACAATATTTTTAAGTTTTTAACTCGTATGAGCCGCGGCGCTTCTTCCAAAAAATACTGTACTATGGTACATGGGAAATACTTTCTAGCAAACTTTTTTTTTCCAGTTGAAAAATAGTCTACAGACCTTGTCAATAGTCTGCAACGTGCGTTACACCGATTCTCCGCCTGGGTTCTTGTTAATTTCTTTTTTCAAATAAAGAAACTTGTAAAAAAACCCCCATCAAAGCTGTCTGCAAACTTTGAAAATTTTCTGCGAACGGCGTTCGTGTGTTCGTCTATATTATCCGACTCTGTTGGTGAGTAAACTAGGTGGAACATCTACAATGAGAAAAGATAAAACTTTCTTTTATATGAAAATTTGACAAAGTCACATATGTAGTAAGAGCCATTCAAATAAGTAAAATTCATTGAAATCAGTTTTGATATTCTAACATGATACAATCCCACTTATTTATTATTTTTAATCTTATGTCTTTGCAATACCATAATTTTAATAAGTTATAACATCTTTTAAAACAAAACTTTCAAAAGTTTGAATTATCGTTTTAATAAAAAAATATAAAACTGTCAAAAAGACCATCATAAGTTTATTATATAACAGAGTTGGCCGAAAAGTATTAATAAAAAGAAAAGTGCCCTGTTAAAACTGATGGCATTGAGCTCACAAGCTATTCACACTAATTGTATATTATACTCTTATTTCAAATAATAATGCCCCTCGAAAAATAAATTACAGAAGGATTTACCCTCCCCCCCCCCCCCCCATTTCCTACTTTATACTTAACCAATGACTTTTCAAATCTAATCAGGCAAGCGCCTTAAAAAAAAAAACAGTATATCAAATTTGTAGGAAATCTGATAATTGTGAATGAAAAATCCCATTTATCTTAATTAAGGAGGGATTAGTCACCTGTTTCCCATTTTATACTTAACCAATGAACCTAACTAATCTGGTAAGTGCCTTATCAGAATAAACTGGTATACCAAATTTGAAGCAAATTGGATAATTCTGCATTAAAAAACCCATTTATCTAAATTAAGGGAGGGGATTAGCCACATATCCCCCCCTTTATACTTAACCAATGAACCCCAAAACTAATCAGGGAAGTGACTTATCAGAATGAACCTAGAAAAAAAGTCGAAGCAAATCGGATAATTCTGCCTGAAAAACCCATTCATCTAAATTAAGGGGGGTTGTCCCCCATTCCCCCCTTTATACTCAACCAATGAACCTCCAAAATTAATCAGGTAAGCACTTTATCAGAATGAACCTAGAAAACAAATTTGAAGCAAATCAAATAAATCTGCATGAAAAAATCATCTATCTAAATTAAAGGGGTAGATTAGCCCCCCCCCCTCCTTTATACTTAACCAATGAACCTCCAAAATTAATCAGGTAAGTGCTTTATTAGAATGAACCTAGAAAACAAATCTGAAGCAAATCGAATAACTCTGCATGAAAAAATCATTCATCTAAATTAAAGGGGGTAGGTTACCCCCCCCCCCTCTTCTCCTTTATACTTAACCAATGAACCCCCAAAACTAATCAGGGAAGCACCTTGTCAGAATGAACCAAGAATTTTTTTTAAAAAGCAAATTGAATATTTCTATCAAGTGCTATAGCGTTATATACATGCATACATACGTACGTACATTCGTATATACAGAACCTGTGGGCATAATAGCTCTCAGGCTTTGATATCCTGTGGGCTAAAATCTAACGATTGATCAAGTAATCATGATTAATGATTAAATTTGCAACTGTTAATCTTGATTAATGATTGAAATAGTTGTAATTGTTAAAATCATTAATCATGATTAATGATTACATTAGTTTGTTTTTTTAACCTAGGTCATAAAATTATTTTTTAATGCGAAAGAGAATTATGGGAGAACAACATCAAATATTGAATTTTTCAATGTTGAAGGGGGCTCAGGCCCAGTTTGTTAAATATACATTTTTATATCCACATTCATTTGAAAACTATACAACTTCCAAAATTTTCAGAAAGATGGACATGCACTGTAGTTGTTCATACCTGTGTCCTGTGTCAGATTTTTTAAGTTTCGTGTGGCCCTTGGCCCCATAAGCAAAACCTCACATATGGGCCTTATTTCTTTTTTAAAATGTTTTCATAGCCACAAAAATATCAATTTCACTAAAAAGGTCGGACTGCACCAATAGTGTAGAAAAACTATGTCAAATACTTAAAATTTAAGTTTCATGTGGCCCTGGGGTTCGAATACATTTATTTTTCACCGTTCACCGTAAAAATACCAAGTTTAGCATACAGATCAGCCAACACCAGTATTTCAGTTTAAGAGGGAGTACCAATAATTTTTTGCCCTCACATACAAATAATTGAGTGAAATTTATGCAATTGCTACATTTTATTAGTCCTTTTCTATATAGTCACCGTGCACACATTTCAAAGAGGGAGACAGGATGTATTCCAGGAGAGGAGGCGCGATAGTAGACCCAAAAGAGGGACACTTTTCTAGCCAGTAGCAGAAAGTTCAAGATGAGCAGATTTTCTTTACTCTTTTGCAGATTCTTTTTCATCGGACCTTTATTTTGCTTCGTATTATGTTTAGCTCTTTATTACTTAATACAAAACGTTAAGATTATTATTAATAAAAATTTATAAAATGCCTGAAAACGCTACAGGTAAGTGATTGTTTGATTAATTAACGCTTCAGTTGTAAAAATATTTTACCTGCAGATTATTTTTTGTCCCTGAAGAATCTGTCACAGACACTTGGAGAATTTTCTGCTACTGGGCTTTTCTAACTTTTGCCGACGCCCCTCATGTGACATATTGTTGGAAAGGCCTGTGACCACTTATTCATGTTATGCACCTCCCTCCAATTTGTGACCCCTCATGTGTCGAGGGGTGTCCACAAAATTTATAAAAGTGCTCCCTGGGGGGGTGTTAAAATGGGGCTCAGTTGATGCATAGCATGAATAAGTGGTCACAGACCTTTCCAACAATATGTCACATGAGATGGGTTGGCAAATATAGGTCAAAATTGTGAAATTTCATTAGCGGCCACTGGCCGGTAAATTAGTTTTTTAAGTGGCCACTTTTTTATTTAAAAATAGTAAACGGTAAAATTTCTATAAGTATTCATCTAAAAGTGAATAGCCCAAATAAATATGTTAATATAAATATATTGGAACCAAAAAAGTAGAATCCTTGATGAAATGAAAGAAAATTTTATTCTCTCCTTGTAAAAAAGTGGCCGATGATAGACAATTTTTCACTAGCCACTTTTTCTCATTTACTGGCCCTGTGGCTAGTGCTAATTTTGACCTTTATCGGCAAAAGTTAGAAAAGTGCCTCCTTTGGGTCTACTATCGTGCCTCCTGGAAATGTGCTACAGTGTACGGTGACTATATAGAAATGGACTAATAAAATGTAGCAATTTCATAAATTTTACTGAATTATTTCTGTGTGAGTGCAAAAACTTATTGATACTCCCTCGTGTGGTGTTACAGGGGACTCAGAAACGGTCCTCATTTGTTACAAAGGGTTTTAATTGCTGCAAAAATACCAAATTCAGTAAAAAGGTTTCATGCAGTCTTGGGACACCAATACTATTATCTCTTACCATTCATCGCACAAATACCAAATTCTGCAAACAAGTCAGTTTGAATCACTAGTGTAGAATTAGATATACATATGCCAAATTCTTATATTTGAAACTTCATGTAACCCTGTGGATTACACTCAGGACCCAAATATTTTTTTACCATTGGTCTCAAGAATATCAATTATGGCAAACACGGCAGTCTGCATTTTTTAAAGATTTACAGTATTGATCTCTTAAATTTTAAGATTCATGTTGTCCTGAGAACCCTTATTCAGGGCTCTTATATTTATGCTTTTTACCATTTATTGCAATAATACCAAATTTGGTATACATGTCGGTCTTTCAATTTGTCATGCAGGACAGTTTGTATTCTTTCGAATTTTGATGACAGATTCTTAAATTGTATGAGGCCTTGGGCCCCATCTTCAGGCCCATTATAATTACTTTTTACCATTCATCACAAAAATATCAAATTCAGCAAACTGGTCAGTCTGCAGCAGTAATATAGAATTACTATGACGTATTCTTATACAGTAGACTACCTCAAATCTGCACAGCTTGGGACCAGAGGTTGTGTGGATTTTAGAATTTTGCGGATTTCTGGTCATTGATTTGTTTACATTTTTTAAACATTAATTTGATTTGTAGTTAAGCAAAGGAAATTATAATGAATGCTTACAATAAAGTGAAACATTAAAATAAGAAAATATTAAAATAATTTATTAGTTTAAACATAAGTAATTATTAAAATAATTATGTAAAATAAAAATTTAGAAAAATATTAAATTATTACTGACGAAATCGATTCAATTCGATTCCAAAAGTCCTATGCTGCCATCTAGTGGTAAAGCGATCGTAAGATCGATACGTCATTATGCTATTATCAGTATATATAGCTTATTGCGCTCTCTGTAACTTTTTTCATTATTATTTAGAGTCTTGAATGTCTTTCTTATACTGCTTTGTATGTTTATTAATAAATTTGTCTATAACTAAAAAAAAATTCCACGAACAATAATTTTAAAATAGCATTCCGGTTCGTGGATTTTTCCATTTTCGAATCCTGGAATTTTTGATATAGATATGCTAATTTATATCAAAATCAAAAGTAATGTAAATTTATTTAGTAATAAATCAGCTGTAATAACCAAAAGAGGATGATTAACAAAAAATTTAGTAAAAAAAACCTTGCGGTAGTTGCTGATTTCGGCGGCATCTTGAATTTTGTTCCTGCAACTTAACTGTAAATTTCATTGTTTACATCTGAAAAAATATGCGGATTTTAGGCGTTCGCAGATTTTAGGGTCGCGGATGTTAGGGAGTCTACTGTATTCTAAGTTTCAGAACAAATGCTATATTCGCCCGGAGTCTGCCATCTTGTTTCTTTGTTGGTCATCGCTGATTTTGAATTTCTTCATTTGGATTTATTTATTTATTTTTGTTGTTTTTCTAAAATGTTTAATCTTTAATTTTAGTTGTTGTAGTTTATGTTTAATCTCTAAATTTTCAAAAATTAAGCATAAAGTGGTTAAAATTGATCAACAAAGAAACAAGATGGCAGATTCCGGGTGAATAAGGCATTTGTTCTGAAATTTCTTAGTCCTGGGGCCACCATTCATCGTAAAGATAGCAAATTTTTGTATACTGATAGGTCAGTACCGGCATTTCAGAATTTTGGTGGAACTCTTAAATTATAAATTTCATGTGGTCCTGTGGCCCCGTACAGGGCCTCAGAAATTTGCACCATTTGCGAAAAAAAGGTTTTCATAGCCGTAAAATTACCAAATTCTGTAAAAAGGTCAGACTGAACCAATAGTGTAGAAAAACTATGTCAAATACATAAAATTACGCTCGCACCCCCCCATTCAGACTCTAAAAATATGTTAATTTGACTGGCTTTAAAAAGATTACGGAAGATTGAAATATAAGTAAAAAACCAGTGGCCATATCCCTGTAAACTGGTTACTATTTATTTATCTTATACTGAAGGATTTTAAAGCTAAATCAGCTGCTGTCAATTGCTTTTTTCGTGTTTGATTGAATAAGATTAGTTAAACATCTAAAAATTAGCTAATGTAAATTGAACAAAGTCAACAGAGTCTTTGCTTCCTGGTATTTTTTAATAACACTATACGAAAATGATTTTAAATCAGACGTAATTTTCACGAAACTTTTCTATTTGTAATATTCACCTGAAAATATTTTTGTTGTTTGAAAGGAAATATTATTTGCACTGTCTTAGAATTTGCAACAATAGTTAAAAAAAATCATCTCGAAATATGAAATAAATCTCTCGTGTACATGAATATATTTTTTTAATTTAAACTGTTTGGCTATTTGAAATAGGACATAATTTCAGCCGCATTTACTGCTTTTAACGCATATTAAATAATTATTTTATAGATTTTTTTCTTTTTAAATATTCACGTGTATAAACAGTTTTTATGATGTAATTTTTAATCTTTTCCGGCTTTTAACACATAATCCTTCAATTCTAATTTCATAGGATTTTTTTCTGTTTATAATAGTCAAGTGTAAATAAATTTTTAATTTGACAGATATATTATTCTTTGTGCTGATTTTAAAATTGGCAACAATTTAAAATGGAAATAAATCCTCAAAAAAAGTCAAATTAAAAAAATAAATGCTGTTTTCATACTGGGACCATCTAATGTATTATCTTCAGAAAAAATTATGAATTGAACTGTATGTGTAACTGAATCAGATATTCATATTGCTGTGCTCAGAGTCCCATCCCTGAATTAAACAATTCTTGTAATTTGATTGGCCCAGAAGCAGAATTTTCTGCATCAGTCTGCAGCAAACTAAAATTTATCTGCGGCTTAACAATACTAGATTAAGCTTATACTATCATAAGAAGTAACAGAAACCCATAAAATAAGCAAAACTTGCATTTATAAAGAAAATATAGCAAGGTTACAAGAAGTACCATAAATCTAAAAGACTTAAAGTAAATTTCAGCTATTTTTTAAGCTCAGCATTTCTTTTTAAGCTGGTGGATCAATCTGCAAGTTTTAAAATAATCTGCAGTGCCCGCTTTCATGCTGCACTGTTTATGCTACAGGGTTGATTGGAAGTCTTGAATATTCTAAAAATCATATTCAATGCCGTGTCGTGTACTCTCTATAGCTGTAAATATAAAAACCCCAATTTAAGAAAATGCTTTTCTAAAGTGTGTTAATTTCTGCCAATAACTACTACAATATAAGAATAGATACTTAAAAATTGTATATATATATATATATATATGTTTTTTAATAAAATGTGTACATGATGAATAAGAATAAATCAGATTTTTAATTTCATAGAAATATTTTTATTTATATTTTCTGAAACAAAATAATTTCCATACATGAAGTAATTTATTAACATTTATGACAAATAAAATGAACAGAAAATGCATTACATGATTATTTGCTGATAAGATAACTACAGTGAAAGCGTAACAAACATGCTGTTTTAACAGCAGTTTGAAAAAATGCGATTTTGGTATTGTCATTATCCACTATAGTTGACAGTGACATTGCTGCGACTATCTGATTTCAAGTGATTCTGATTGCAATTTGTTTCCGTCGATGGAAAAAGGATGTTAAAAAATTCTATCATTTCAATTTCACTTTATTTAAATCTTTTCTATTTTTAATTTTAATTATAAAATAGAAAGGAATTTAATAGCACATAATTGAAAATATAGAACTTTTAAAACATTGTTACTCAATCGACGAAAAAAATTTCCAAGTTTTTTTACAATTTGTATATTAAGGCGGCTAAATTTTGACATAGGATTATATGGGAAGGAGAATTTCCTATCACTGCCTGAAGAAGAGACCCTTGGAGCTTTTTTTTTTCTTTTTGTGAAAGAAGAAATGAATGGGTGGTGGTGTTACGTTAAAACCTCACAACAAGGGGTAACAACATGAACAACTATGCAGAAGCATCAATCCTGATTTTAAAGGCACCTCTTCGTATGCCGGCGACGCTCTGGAGCATCGATCGACTATGTTAAGTTATATGCTATGTTTTTAGTGTAGCTTTGGACGTTGAACGGTGAGGTTGTTTATGCACATTGGAGAAGCATGAACCACACTAAATAGGAAAACAATATGTTTTTTCCCTTTTCTTGTTTTACTAATAAAATATAAGGAACATTTTAAACCATTAAAACACTATTTTGTAATCCAGCTTCTGAGGATGGAAATATCATTTTTAGTGGCAGCGAATGTATTAATAGAACAAAAGTTGTAGCACTGGTAGAATTCAGCATAATGATCTGGAACCAGTATTTAACCAAGAAACTGCTTCATTTTGCTTACATGAGGAACAATAAACCATATTTATTATATTCATCATTGTGAGGAGATTCAGATTGATGTGGAACAGGAAAAATAAAACTTTTTAAATCTATCAACAAATAGAGGATATGTTGGTTCTTCCTTCAAAACAGCATTAACAGACTTTTTCAATGCTCTCTCTGTATCATACATTACCTGCAAAATAAATATATATAGGTTAAGAGAGAAATAATGTAAATTAGAAAAATACTCATAGGAACTAAATTAGAGACTGTCTATAAATTTAGGATTTTAATATGAAAATTAGTAATTTATTTTTCTACTTATTTAAACACTTAAACAACAAATTAATTTTTCAAACTGTCATATTCCCATGAATATTAAACAAGCATGAGATTGCAGAAAGTTAAAAAAAAAGGGGGGGGGAAGCTTGCATTTGGAAATTCATGCCACATCTAAAACAACGTGCATGTTAAAAATCTAAATTCATATTTAAAATAACAAGTGTCAGGAAATTAACTTACTTTTTTTTAATTTAATAGAGAAAAAATGCATGGGGAGGAGTAAACCTTAAAAAGCATTTAACATTTTGATCACAATGTAAAGACTTTCTGCACAATACAATCAATACAAACATAAAAAAGAAAATTTCTATTTTTAAATAAAGTACTCGGGAGAAGTTTTAATTGTTAAATATCATTAAATGCATAATATTAATAATTAGTTTTGTTATTGTAAGAATTTCAGATCAGAACACATAATAAAGTAAAAAATCACAAAAACTATTATTTCTGCTATTCATTATAATATATACAGTGAAATCTGTCTTATGGTGTTATTACACGAGGAGTCAAAGTCGCTTGAAATTCCAGCCGTCTCCATGTTATTCCTATGGCTCCACGGGAGTGCTTCGAAAGCAAGCAACTTTTTTCTATCAGAGCGTCTTTGACGCCTGAAACGAAGCGAGTCGCCAGTAAAAGCCAATGAAATGCAAGGAATCTGATGATTAAAAAGCCTTTTCTTGAACAGCCAATGAAATGTTTGGAAGATACGTATGTTTCAGGAAATCTGACGAGCCGCGAGGCGGCTTTTGTTGCTTGCAATTTTTAAGTGTAATAAAACCATAAGATGCAGGGCCGAAACTAAGGGAGGGGGCATTTGCCCCAGGCGCAAAAGGAAGATTTTGTGTGTCGATTTTTCTCACATTTATGTTTAGCACAGCATTGTTAAAATCATCCTGTCTGGCATATGACAAAGCATAGGAAGAATCTACAGATGATGTGGCATAAGGATCCTGTATAAAAAGGAATTTTTTTTCCGATTCTTTTTGATTTCGTTTTCAAGATTTTAATCAATCAATATTTGACAAAGCCAAGTGCAGATTCAGCTTACCATTTAGAGGGGGAGGGGGGGGGGTCATGGATTTCCTTTTTATGGGTGGGAGAAGATTACATCTCATTATGAGAATTTTTTATATTGAAAACTATTCCCAAATCCAAACTAACTACTTTTCTGATACTTTTGTAAAGTCATTTTCATTCGTAAATAATAAAATTTTCATTAATATTTGTAAAAATATAAAATTTACCGATTTTGTTCAGATATCAAGAAATTAAAGAGTTTCCCATTTTCTTATAAAGGCAAAGATTCATTCAGAAAATGTGAAAAGTTAGCATTTTTAGCCAAGTTTTACGAGTTGACAGCAACAGAAATGTAGTCGCAAAGGAACAATTGGCTGTCACTTCCAGAAATTCAGCTTAAAAAGTTTAACAATTGTCAACGATTAAATTTGGCAAAAATTCTTATTAAATTTTAGAGGTCACTAAACCGTACACATTAACAGCTATGTGATTTGTGGATTTGCAGTTTGAGTGTTCATTTTCCCAAGTTAATCATATCAGTTTAGATATATTTAGTTGCAAATCACACTTCCCTTTCTGTAGCAGAGCATTTAATGGTGGTGAGTTGGTATTATCTTCTCGTGATAAAGAAAAGAGAAAAGAGTACTTACAGAAACTGGTGTTGTTTAAAAAACTTGAAGGCAAAGAGGTATCCATGAATAAAGTTTATTGTTTCCAAATGACAGAACAAAACCATCTTGGTTTCTTTGCACTTAAATAATTTACATCTGAAGAAAACACTGGATTCCCATATTTCAAGCACCGATTTTTCCTTCTAATACTTGACGTTAGTTGAATACACTTCATACCGAATCATTTGCTAACTTTTGGAGATTCGTCCATTTTTAACTTTATAACTAATGAAAAACATGCTTTTAAACTTTGTTAAAACATATCCAAAATTTCATTAATTCACCCCGATATTTCATCAAAGTACACTAGGATACGAAGCAGCTGACATCTCTCGTTAAACAGCATACTGAACAACACACACTAACACCAACAAAACAAGACATGACCACCTACTCGCAGAATCGCGGACCTTTAAATGCGAGCGCCGTGGTAACAGCCAATGAAAATGAAGCATGTACTTTGCTACTTCGGCGGCTTCTTATATTAACTTAAACATTTTAAATTACATGGAAAAATTACTACCTTGCTAAAATATCCTAGAAAATAACTGAGATGCAATTTAAAAAATGAAATGAACCTAAAAAGAACTTTAAAGAAGCAATGAAATAAAATGAGATTGCGAATGCGATCGCAATTCAAAATGGCTGCATGCCAGAAAAAGGAAGACGCCCGCTCAACTCCGTCGATCCACGACGGCCAAACATAAACAAATGCTCAACGAGCGAGCAGAAAAGCAAAGTAAAATAAAGAAAAGATATGGGAATCCAGTTTACAGTAAACATTTGATAAGGTGGAAAGGGATGAGAAAAAATGAATTGTAAACTCTACAAAATGCCCCCCTTTTCCCATCCGTTTCCACAAAGAAATAAAAATAAAAAGATTTTTTTTTTCAAGTCCCTTGAAAAGTTTATCAAGGTTTTTTTTTTTTTTTTCAACATCTTACCACTTGTTACCACAAGAAAGATTCTCGCAGTCTGAGAAAGGTTTCTTTGACTAGGGCTTTGGTAAGTAAATCTGCAAGGTTCTCTTTCGTGCTTATATGTCGAATGTCAAACAAGCCTTGCTGATACCAGTCTCGTACGAATTTGTACTTCAAGTCGATGTGGCGATTTTTAACATTGCCCGCCTTCTCTTTGGTAAATGCGATAGTTGCTGTATTATCACAGAATAAAATAGGTCGTTGGAAAATCGAATCATCAAGTCCTAGAATTTTCTTAATTTCTAGCAATGAGGTATACAGAAACTTTAAGTCTTTTGCGGCCTCGGACGCTGAGATGAACTCTGCTTCCATCGGACTTAATGCCACACAAGTTTGTTTGGTGACGCGCCAGGTTATTGGGATACCATTCAGCATAGCTGTATATCCGCTCCATGATTTTCTATCAATAGCATTGCTAGCCCAAGAGGCATCTGCATAGATGGCTAGTTGAATTGGAAGACTTGAACATGGCAACTTAATACCTAGAGATCGTGTTGTTGCTAAATACATCAAAGTTCTAATGAGAGCCTTATAGTGCAGTAAACTATGTTTCTCGGTGAATTGGGATAAGGTAGCCACTGCCCAGGCGATATCAGGTCTGCACTTCTGAGCGATGTACTGGAGACATCCCAATAGATTCCGATATACGGTAGGTGTTCTGGAAACTCATCCTCTTCTGTAGCGGGAACTGGCGAAAAACCTGGTGAGGCTGGTAACGATACTGTAGAGAAATCAGAAACATTAAATCTTTTCAGACACTTTTCAATGTAATTCTTACAATTTATATTAATTATTTTCTCATCTTCTGTTTTAAAATTTATTCCTAGTAATGTAGATAGAGGACCTAAATTTTTCACTTCATAAATTGATTCTATTAAACTTATAATTCTGTTCAAAACTTCTTCATCTTTAGCAAAGATAGGGAGGTCATCTACATACACAATTACTATAGCTTCTTTTCCATATGCATAAACGCATGTTAATCCGGGTACTTCTTTAAATCCATTTGAGATTAACTTGTTATGTAAATCATTATACCAGCACCTTCCGGCCTGGTGTAAACCATAAATGGCCTTCTTTAATTTTAAAACATATGATTCCTTTCCTGGAATAACGTAATCTTCTGGTTGTTTAATATAGATATCACTGTCTATATCACCATATAAGTATGCACACTTAACATCAAGTAAGGAATGTGCCCAGTTTAAGATTTGAATAAAAAATGCCACAGAAAGACGTATTATTGTAAAGTTGACAACAGGACTGAATGTTTCATTATAATCTAAACCCGTTCTTTGATTTTTTCCAAGAGCGACTAACCTTGCTTTATAGATTTCTTTCCTTCCCTCACTATTTTCTTTTATTGTTATATACCCATTTTGTTCCTATGACCTTTTGATCTATTCTTGGGACGGCAGTCCATACTTTCCTATCCAACATTGTTTGAATTTCTTTATTCATAGCTTCCCTCCATTTTTCTGATTCAGGAAGAGTTTTAGCTTGGCGGGGTGTTAGAGGTATGACTACTTCGGTCAAAAGAGCCTCTTCATGAGATATTCCTGTTACTTTTCTGTCTAAAAGAATTTTTCCCTCATATGTATTTTTCGCTGAAAAATTAGCGACACTATCATTATAAATTATATTGTTTTCATTACAATACTTTCTAAGCTCTTGCGAGGATCTAAGTTGTATGCCAGATGGGGCCAATAAATAGATATCAATTTTACCTGCAGTTTGTCCCTTCTTCCTTATCTTCATATACCGATGAAAGACCGCTTTCTCCTCATCTAATGGATCATCCACTAATTCGTCTTCAGATGTGGTCTCTCCCTCCATTTCTCGAGCCTTCGTTTCTTGTTCACCTTCCGGTGTCATTTCTATAGATTTTGCGTTACCCTGAAATCCTATTTCAGTTTCAGTCATGGGTTTTTGGTTACCTGTAAAAACATTACTATCATCACTTAAGAAATCAAAAAAAGGACGATGAATTGCTTTTTGACTTGCAGTTTTATTTAACTGGGCTTCGTCGAAGGTGACATGTTTAGATTCTATAATTTTATTCTCATTAGGGAGATATATTCGATAACCACTTGATCCCAAACCATATCCAATGAAAATGCCACGTTTAGCTCTAGGCTGAAATTTATTTCTTTTTACTTTTGGTTGGTGTACATAGGCCACACAACCATACCGCTTTAAGTGGCGTATCGATGGTTTGGTTTCATACCATCGCTGAAAAGGAATAGCATTTATATTCATGTGCAATATTCGGTTACGAACATAATTAGTAGCCATTATGGCTTCTACCCAAAAAGAAGCTGGAAGTCCAGCTGTTAATAAATAAACTCTTACTCCTTCCAATAATACCCTATTGTATCTCTCCGCAATCCCATTCATCTGGGGACTATATATGGTTGTTCTTTCATGATTTATTCCCATATTTTCCAGTACGCTTTTTATTTTATCATTGCAAAATTCAAGCCCGTTGTCTGTTCGTAACACTTTTACCTTTTTATTGACTTGTCTTTCTACGAATGTGATGAAGTGCTTGATTTTTGCAAAAACTTCATCTTTTGAACGTAAAGGATAACAAAATGCTCTACGACTAAAGTCATCTAGAAAAGTAAGTACATATCTATAACCATTTCTTGATGTAACAGGTGCAGGACCCCAGACATCACTGTGAACCAATTGGAGTACTTCATTTGACCTAATTTGCTCTAACTTAGGATGGGGTGCTCTAGTATTCTTTGCCATAATACAATATTCACATGTGGTTTCTTTTCCCTGCAATGGGCCACAATTTCGTATTAAATTCTCTTTTACCATCTTTTTAATTACATTTACATTTGCATGACAAAGGCGCTCATGCCAAAGCATAATATTATTTCGTTCAATTTTATAAGTTTTATTATACTGTTGATTTATATCCTTAACCTCACTTTTAGTACCTAACTCATTTGTCATACTTTGAGCAATAAAATCTTCATTTGAGTTAGTTTTATTTCTTTTCTCTAACTTTTTAGGACTAGATGCTTCTGCTTTACACTTCACTAAGCTACTTTGTTTAGAATTTTTAACGATTTTCTGATAAGATTTCTCACCAATGTCAGGTTTAGTTTCCTGCAATAGATTAGAAGAAGATTCTTTAAGTGCATGTAACACGTAAAATCGGTTTTTAAGCCTAGCAGTATACAAATATTTCCAATTAGGAGAAAAAATTTTGAACCCTTTATCCAGTTTTGCCAGCATACCTGTGTAATCCATCTTAGACATGGATATCAAATTCTTATGTATATCGGGTACGTATAGTACATCATGCAAATTAATTCTTAAGACCCTGTTATTTTCTCTAATTCTAAAACTAACTTTTCCTATACCTTCAACCACATGGGGAGTCATTCCCATTTTTACTACTGTACCCTTTGGAGGTTCGTTTAAACATGTAAAGAATTGCCGATTTTGACAAATATGAGAGGTCGATGCAGAGTCCAAAGTCCATTCCCAACAAGGGGGGGGGACTCTGTCAGTGCTCATTATTTTCTCTGTTAACTCTGTTATATAGGAATTTAAATTTCTTTCCCTATCCTTTTCACTAGGTTTTTGGTTTTTACAACTCCTATCTCTAACATTATTTTTATTACTACTATAATCGTCCTCCAAACACATTTCTTCTGAAAAAGTAACCCTTTGGGGATTTGAGCTACTTTCATTAATAAACCTTGCTTTAGAGGCAAAAAATGTTTCATTCCGCTGTTTTTCCCGTAAATTCCTCCTGGAGTGTTCTTTTAAAATTTCGTCCTTTATTTCTCCAAATTTAAAATCTTTTTCTGGCATTCTATCCAATTCTCTAATTAAATAGTCATAACTCTCAGGGAGACTTTCTATCAATTGATAACACCTATGTTTTTCGGCAACTTCCTCCCCTGCATCCACCACATGGCGGTAACTCTCCTCAAATCTAGCTATATAAGAGGGAATATCCTCTTCAGGATTCATTTTAAGGTTTCTGAATTCATTCACCTGAAATGATTTTAATGCCCTGCCTTCTATTTCCAGAGTAGATTTTAACGTATTCCAGATTTCATCTGGGTTTTCTAAATGACCAATAGTCAATCCTATTTCTGGGCAAACATACGTTTTAAGGATACCTGCAGCTCTCTGCTTAGATTGATTCAGCTTAAATTTGTCAAGGGCACCTAAACCTGTTTCATCAGGCCAATTTTGCTTTTCTACCCACATAAATAAACCTTCAGTTTGTAAAATGCATTTAATGTAGCGAACACACTCCCGGTAATTATACCGAGTTAAAAATACTGAATGTACTGCCATTTTGTTTTTACCATGAATTTTAAACATACATAAACTATATACACAAGTATATCATAAAAATGGGCAAGAGATATTCAGAACTACATTTTCTTTTTTTTCACAATATAAATACACTCTTCATAAGAAATAAAGATAAACCAACTTAATAATTCCACCTCTATTCTTCTTCAAAATATTATACACTTCCCCATGCAGAGAAAGAGCTCCTAGGCCCATGACCTCTGTGGATTTGCAGTTTGAGTGTTCATTTTCCCAAGTTAATCATATCAGTTTAGATATATTTAGTTGCAAATCACACTTCCCTTTCTGTAGCAGAGCATTTAATGGTGGTGAGTTGGTATTATCTTCTCATGACAAAGAAAAGAGAAAAGAGTACTTACAGAAACTGGTGTTGTTTAAAAAACTTGAAGACAAAGAGGTATCCATGAATAAAGTTTATTGTTTCCAAATGACAGAACAAAACCATCTCAGTTTCTTTGCACTTAAATAATTTACATCTGAAGAAAACACTGGATTCCCATATTTCAAGCACCGATTTTTCCTTCTAATACTTGACGTTAGTTGAATACACTTCATACCGAATCATTTGCTAACTTTTGGAGATTCCTCCATTTTTAACTTTATAACTAACGAAAAACATGCTTTTAAACTTTGTTAAAACGTATCCAAAATTTCATTAATTCACCCCGATATTTCATCAAAATACACTAGGATACGAAGCAGCTGACATCTCTCGTTAAACAGCATACTGAACAACACATACTAACACCAACAAAACAAGACATGACCACCTACTCACAGAATCGCGGACCTTTAAATGCAAGCGGCGTGGCAGCAGCCAATGAAAATGAAGCATGTACTTTGCATACTTCGGCGGCTTCTTATATTAACTTAAACATTTTAAATTACATGGAAAAATTACTACCTTGCTAAAATATCCTAGAAAATAACTGAGATGCAATTTAAAAAATGAAATGAACCTAAAAAGAACTTTAAAGAAGTAATGAAATAAAATGAGATTGCGAATGCGATCGCAATTCAAAATGGCTGTATGCCAGAAAGAGGAAGACGCCCGCTCAACTCCGTCGATCCGCGATGGCCAAACATAAACAAATGCTCAACGAGCGAGCAGAAAAGCAAAGTAAAATAAAGAAAAGATATGGGAATCCAGTTTACAGTAAACATTTGATAAGGTGGAAAGTGTAAAAAAATGGAAATTTGCAGATGAATATCATGCCTAAAATGAAAGATAATCTTTTTTTTTTTTTTTTTTTTTTTTTTTTTTTTTTTTTTTTTTTGTGCATCCTAAGTGAAGACAAGCAGGGTTCATACTCTCTGCAGAGGACAAAAATTAAAGAATTCCTAAAGACTTTCGATGAAAAAAATAAATACCTTAAAAACACTTAAATATTAAAAAAATCAATCATTGTGTAAAATAATAAATACGTTTTGGTAGAAATATTTAATTATCCAACAATAACCTATTAAATAATTAAATGTCAATAAAAATCTAAATCAATACTTACATTTGCAGCAAACTAAACACAAAACAATGTAAACATAAATTGAGTAAAAAGTCTTAACTACATCTACTAATAACCATATCATAATATATTTCCAAAACAAAAAAATCAAGAACATACACTATAAATATTTATTTCCTTAAAATACATCACTTTTTACAGAACTACAAACACAATGCACAAGAACGCACTACAAGTTGATCAGTAAAGGGACGTCTTCTAAGCAAATAAATATTTTTAGTGTATGTTCTTGACTTTTTCGTTTTGGAATTTATATTATTATGAAACAAAAAACACTTTAAAAAAAAAAGAATATACAAGGTATTCATAAATATATATTTCATAAAATAAAAAATCTAGTTATCAAAGGTAAAAGAATATGAGAGGAACTATAAGAACCTTATAAATATTAAGTACACATTTATTAATTACAGGGTGTCCAAAAAAGGTGGTATTCTTTATTTCCGTAAGTATAAGAGATAGAGAAATAATTTAAATTAGGAAAATGCTCATAAGAAGGTGGAGAATTCTACAATTGCAATTTCATCTCCATGAGGGATCTTTTCTATGAATTACAAAATTTATTTTTATACAGACTCCCACAGGAAAAGAAAAAAAATACCCAATTTCAGAAATTATCTCTTGTTGCTTCTTGATTCATATGCAAAAAGTTTGGTTTGAATATCTGAATAAGTCATGTGGTTATAGAAAGTCAAAGATAGTGACTTAGCTCACTTTTCCAAAATAAAAATGCAAAATCTTGGTGAAATTAGAGACTGTCTATAAATCACACATTTATTTTCTGCTTATTTAAAGCAATTGAACTTCAATACCTGTAGTATTGAAATTATTTTTTAATCTATTTAATTACAAAATAAAAATTCATTTGGTACACAGTCCCTAAATTTTATTCATGCATAGTTTAAAATTGTAATCATCACTCCTTCAAAATTAAATTTGATTTTTCTTTTTTCCCTAGCAAAAGTTACACACTTTAATATAGTGACAAAATTAATAATTAAATTCACAAAAAAAGGACGCTAGAATGAACAGAGCCCTCAGATTTCAAGTCAGAAATGTGCAAGACAAAACTTAATTTTCTAAATTTGACATCAATGAGTAATTTTGCTTAGTACTAAAAATTAATATTTCTGAAACTTTATTTACAAAGAACATTTAAAATGTATATGCAATAAATATTTTTTTAAATGTCCTTATTTTTGTTCTGTGTCACATAAAAATTGAACAGTTGATAGAAAAAAGTGGCTAGTTGATATCAGATAAAAAACTTTGTTCATTGAAGATAAAGCATAGTGTTTTATATGGAATTACCAGTTTGCAAATGTAGCCAAATATTAGGGTCAAGGTTTAAAAACGATAGTTTTCAATAAAAAATAAAAATTATTTTGCTAAATTAGTATATTTCAGATATCAGAATTGATTTTCAATTGAATTGGTTTGCTGCTGCAGTGTTACACTTAGTAGCCATTTTCAAATTTAAGGATGAGTTTTGTTGTGGTAGTCAGAAAAAGTTTGGATTTAAAGTAAGTAAAAGGTAAGTTTCAGCTCTTTTATTTTACACATTGCATAAAATTCTTATTTAGAAATAATCTCCTGCACTTTTATTACAAAATAAAGTAAAATTAATATTTTAGAGCAAAAAAAACAAGCAAACATGTGGGGTAAAAGTTATACTGTTAGGCTTAACAAAAAGTAAATAGAAATTTTTATCATTATAGAATTGTTTTTCAACGTATTTACTTTCAAATTTAAACAATATGTTGCTCTAAGGCTATTCTCTTCACATCAATTGATTAAAAGAAAATTTTATTTGTTAAAGTAACTAGGCTTACCTATATAGTAAAAGCAAAACAAGCTATTTTCAGTTACATGCCCAGTTCAAGCACAAAACTAACTACATAAGTTATTTTAAAAAACAGAAAATGCCAAGGATTTACAAGAGAAAGACTATTACAAATTATATATACTACACCTAATTTAAATTGTGATGAACAAATTATCAAAATTGGAAAATGAGCAAAAGTTGAGTTTTTTGCGATTCTAATATCTCAACATAATTAGGAATACACTGTCAAACTTTTAAAAAAAGAGTGGGTATTCTAATTTCTCATTTCCTGAGAAAGATGATATAAGCCAATTAACTATGTTGGCATGTTTTTTTAATATGTCATCAAAAAAGAATAATTTACCAGATAAGATATAGGGGAGAGTGGAGTGGAATGGGACAGTAGGTTTTTCTCTTTATGTATCATTCTAAACATTTAATCAATGGCACACTAGATGAAGCAATGGTAGCCCAATCATCAGTTGAAAAAAGTTGTTGATATGCATAAGCTTGAAATTGTATAAAGAAAAAGATTATATTTTAAGAATCAAAAGTAAATTTGCTTCGTATACTTTTTATGCTTTCTGTATATTAATGACTTGTTTATGCTTAGATGTAATAGGTTCCCTATTTAAATTTATGGAACATTATACTGTATGTTATCCATAATTTAAACTAAGACTAAAAGCAGTATTTTTGTGTATACAAGAAGTTTAACATAAAAGTAGGTAGTGAGGAGGAATGGGACAAATCAAATTGCTGGTACTTTTCGGTTAGCCGGGCGCCAGTGTTATATATATACATATGTATGTATATATGTGTGTGTACATATGTATAACACTGGCACCCGGCTAACCAAAAAGTACCAATTGCTAATATGCAAATACTTTTAGAGGGTTATATTAATTATAACATTGATAGTTGAAATTCATTAAATGGTCGCAGAAAAATGCATATTAGTTAGTGCCGAGGGGGGGGGGGGATTTCCTGTGAATTTATTTCATTGCAATTAAAAATAAAAATGAATTTTTTCAGTTGAGTGTAATCATATCGAATGGTAAGTAATATATATTAGTAAATTACATTGTTGATAGTTAGAAAAAACACAATTTTGTATGGAGCATACATAACTTTGTTACTAGCCAGTGGTTAAAAAAAATGGCCAGTGAAAAAAAAATCAGTGTACTGGCCAATGGCCAGTGGGTAAAAATGTTAATTTTGACCTATACATTCCTCCCCACTCTCCCCTACTTGATTTGTTTAAAAAAAATAAAACATTTTATGTTTTAGAAATATGACTTATTTTAATTTTCAAGGAGGACAAATTAAAATTTCAGCTATATCCTCATAAGTCTCGAGGCATAACAATTCATTCTCATGCAAAGACATTTCATCCCCGGGTATTATACCAGTTAAAATATCCAAATAATTTAGTTTTAGCCTAAAAATATAAAATAGAGTATTTTAAATATTTCAGAGCAAAATATATTCAGATTACGTGACATAAATATAACAGTAGTTCAAAATTAATGTAAACAAAACCTTCTAAATAATATCTATATTAAAAATTACACAATACCTCTTCGGTTACTCTTAGTACAGATAGTGTAATTGTGAATTAAATCTACTGACACAACAGTTCTTAAAGGTGGATTATCTTTCTCAATTGTTTCAGAGGATAACTTTTTAATTACAATAGCCATCTTTGCAGTACAATCTGTGTTTCTTCCACTGGCTTGTGTTTTTCTGTAACTACTCAAGTGGCATTTCCACACTTTATGGTACAGCCTGAAATAAAAACAGCAGAAGACATTTATAAATATGTACAAGTTAAATAAAGATTTAAATATGTCATATAAATATGCATGAAATCGTGTTTAAGCAGAAATAAATAACAAAATTTACATACATGCAAACCCAAGCCTATTTTTAATCAGGAAACAAATATTTGTATAATTAGACATCGCGTAGAACATGTTCAACAAAACAAGCTGCGCCGAATGTTTACAAACGTGACCGAGTGGTCACATGATTTGGCGATTTTTCTATAGTTTCCAATTTTGCCAAAACTTGGCGAAAAGTTCCGCAGTTTGGAAATACGCGACAACACCACACGAAAAAGCCATGAAACACAAATAAATGAATAATATGAAATGAATGACGTGGGAAAAAAGGCGGGGATATGGGCGCTTACTAGGCATGCACAGCCAGCCGTCGCTTTAGACCTGTGTTTTCCGTTTCCGTCTGCCAGCCGGAAGCGTAGACACTCCCG
Organism: Maratus speciosus; assembly: GCA_963932465.1. Lineage (NCBI taxonomy): Eukaryota > Metazoa > Arthropoda > Arachnida > Araneae > Salticidae > Maratus > Maratus speciosus. Next base: position 49,399,139 of record OZ010796.1, on the reverse strand, counting down.
TTCGTATTCGTATCGAAATGAACGTGTCAGAATGACGTCGTTTGCGCCGTAATTTCTTTTGCACAGACATTAATTACATGTAAATTAATAAAAATTACACGTTTTTCAAAGCTGATTGCCCACAAGGGAAGCAAGAAAATGCAATTACCCCCTAATTTTCTTTTTCTCTGACTGTGAAAAAAACAAAATTTATTCTTTTCAAACAGTTTAAAATAATGATGCCCAGACATAAAATGAATCTAACATTTTTTTGTTGTTGTCTGGGGAAGGGGTATGATCCCTCCTTTCCACAAAATAAAATTTACATTTATTTTTCCTTTTGATTTACCTACTCAATTTTAAGGCAGTTTACCTTAAAATTGGTCAAAAAATTTATTTTTCTTTTTTAATATTAAATGAAAGCCTGTTTAATTGTGAATATTTTGACACCTCATTTTTATCCATACCGTAAATATATCGCGAGGTATTGTAAATTTTGTTAAAACACTCAGCGCAATTACCCACACAAATTAAAACTTTAAATGGCCTTTTCTCCATTTTCATATTTTCTTCACTTTCATGTTTTAAGGCTTTTTCTGTATTTGAGATATAGTCCAGGCAATAGGGAATTTTACCTAACAAAATTAATGGTAGTCCTGGAAATTGGCTTTCTAGATGTTTTTTGGGTCGCTGAATCCGAATTTGTAACTTCCCACCAAAATTTCCCCCGGCAACCTCCCCAAATTTTGGTAAAAAGCCCCCAAAAAAGGTTTTTATTAAAAAATTCCATTTTTTTTTATTGTTTTAGAGAAAAAGTATCTAGAAATTAAGAAAGTAGACAAAATTTCCAACAAATTAGATATATGACATTATGACTTAGGATGAAGGAAAAGGGAGGATCTGCCTCGGAACATGCGCGCAGTGCTGCGTAAACTAAGTTGCGCAATTCCACTTAACCACTCACACGTTTACATTTGCCCCCCCCCCCATCTCCCCTCCGAACTTTCTCTAGAAGGTTTGCTTTAAGATTTTTGGATCGCTGAATCTGAATTTTTAACTTTCCCCCCCCCCCCGAAACCCCCCAAAATAGTTGTTTTTAACTTAAATTTCTTATTGTTTTAGGGGAAAAGCAATACAAAATTCAGAAAGTAGACAAAATTTGCAACAAATAGGATATATGACATTATGAATTAGGATGAACGGGGAGGGTGAGAGCTGCCTCGGAACATGCACTGCGGCGCTACGTGTACTAAATGATGAAGTCCAGGCAATAGGGGATTTTATCTGGCAAAATTAATGGTAGTACTGGAAATCGGCTTTCTAGATGTTTTTTGGGTCGCTGAATCCGAATTTGTAACTTCCCACCAAAATTTCACCCGGCAACGCCCCAAAAAATTGATTTTTTGAAAAAATTTGGTTTTTGAGAAAAGCGCGCGGGGAATGTTCCGAGGCAGCCCCCTCTCTCCCCGTTTATCCTCGTCATAATGTCATATATCCTATTTGTTGCAAATTTTATCTAGTTTCTGAATTTCATAATGCTTTTCCCCTAAAACAATAAGAAATTTAAGGTAAAAACAACTATTTGGGGGGGGGGGGAAATTTTAGGGGTAAATAAAAAATTCGGATTCAGCTACTCATAAAACTTAAAGTAAACCTTATAGAGAAAGTCCAGAGGGAAGATGGGAGGGCTAATGTAAACATGTGAGTGGTTAAGTGGAATTGCGCAACTTAGCCCACGCAGCACTGCGGCGCATGTTCCGAGGCAGATCCCTCCTTCCCCTTCATCCCAAGTCATAATGTCATATATCTAATTTGTTGCAAATTTTGTCTACTTTCTGAATTTCTAGCTACTTTTCCCCTAAAACAATAAAAAAATGGAATTTTTTATTAAAAACCTTTTTTGGGTTTTTTTTTACCAAAATTTGGGGCGGTTGCCGGGGGAAATTTTGGTGGGAAGTTACAAATTCGGATTCAGCGACCCAAAAAACATCTAGAAAGCCAATTCCCAGTACTACCATTAATTTTGCTAGGTAGAGTCCCTATACGGTCTCTATTGCCTGGACTAATAGAGATTTAAGCTTTTTTGTGCATGTTCTTTATTATATATGTGCAGGGTCGTACTGGCATAACTGAGAGGGCGGTGGCAAAATGGATAAAAAGGGCGCCGATTGCCTTACAAAAGGGCGCAAATGCTTATATATATATACTTACACATACACACGCACATACTATATAAATTATGTATAAAAAATTACTTTAAAAATATATACGAGTATATTGCTATAGCGAAAACTTTATTCCTAAAATAATTATGTCACCCAAATTAGTATTTTACACTATAGAAATGTAATATGCACAAAAATAGTTCTCCGCAAGACATTGCACTTAAAAAAAATCTGATGTTAGACCAGTGTTGCCAATTTAGAGGTATTTTTTTCCATCACACTTTTCTAAGAAAGCTATCTCTATTTTCGAATTTCGCTCACCTTATCTAAGGAGTTAATTCAAACTTTACCCCGAATATTTGAATAACAATCTCCACACAATTATCTCCAAATGGAAAATAAAATATTAAAATAAAACAAACAAAAACAATTTCGTTGGATCAAAACTCAAAAGTGCAAAACATTATTTAATACAATTCAATAATATTTTATATAATACAATCTCTAAAATACAAATACTAATTATGGTGTATAAAATTTCAGGAAAGTTATTTTTGTTTAGGGCAAGAGTGACGCCTGTTTTACGTGAATTATTTTAAAAATATGTTTTATTTCTTTATTTTTTCACCATCCAAAAGATATCATAGATTTTTTTTTTTTTAAATTATGGGCATTTTTTTCCCCATTCTGATCAGAAACAAAATTATGGCCATTTTTTTTTTTTTGTTTTTTTTTTTTTTTTTTTTTTGTAATTGGAAGAATGTTTCTATCTCAGCTGTTTCTATCATTAAGCGGTTACTGACGCGGAAGAATCCGATCTCTAATGTTAATCCTATGGGAGAAATTTTTTTAAACATCTCATTTGTATTTCAATATTTTTAAACGATTTTTGCATTGGATAGCTTAGGTCGTTCTCTTCAAAAGCCGTTTTTTTACTTTTTTGAATTAGTTGAACTTTTTTGGGGAACAGATGTCATAAGTTCCCACGGCCGCTATCTTGGAATTTTACTTGGCGTGAAAACCCCTTTTCCGCCAAGTAGTAAATGTCGCCAACACCGGTTTATACGTATGTTTCGCTTAACGAAAATTAAATGTAAATAATAAACAAAATTCGCTAAAGTGGCAATCAGTAATCTTGTATGAGCGCTTCGCGCACATTAACCGAAAAAAAATCACTGCATTCAGCAGTTCTCCCGGTTTAGCATTCTCAAAATTCGGCAGCTCTCGCTTTCTAGCAATCTTAAAATGTAAAAAACTCTTAAAGCAGCAAAATATACATAAAAAACGAAATTCGCTAAAGTGGCAATCAGTAATCTTGTATGAGCGCTTCGCGCACATTTACCGTAAAAAAAACATCACTGCATTCAGAAGTTCTCCCGTTTTAGCATTCTCAAAATTCAGCAATTCCCGCTTTCTAGCAAACTCAAACTGTAAAAAACTCTTAAAGCAGCAATATATATATAAAATTAACATACCTTAACAGATATCTGCTTTCTTGAGAGTTTCAGCACGAAATCTCTCTCATAACACTACCGTCATTTTCCAAAATAGGCTTATGAGTACGCATTGAGACACAATAAACAATCCTACTTTTCTTCTCAAAATTTCCTCATATTTCTTAATTACTTCAGCAAAAGCGTTCAAACGGATTACAGAAACCACAATCAGTCAAATACATCCAATAAATTTAACAAAAATAAAAAGACAGAACTTATACAACACGATAACAAAATACATCCACAAAATCCACCCCTTCTCAGGGGTTGCCAGAACACAACACGTCAGAATACACACGGCACACGGGGTTCCACATATCGAGGTAGCCATAACTATAAACATCGCCAACACGCCAAAAAAATCGCCAAACAATTCAAAACAACGGCTGAGGGAACATAAGGCATCTAAGCCTTTTTTTTTGTTAGGATACATCCACTAAATAAAAGTATCTTCAATTAAAAAAACCTCCAAAAAAGAAAAGAAGATCGAAAAAAATTAAAAATAGCCTTTTGGAAGCCGATATGAAGAAAAAAAACCTAAAGAAAATCTTAGCACCGGGGCCCTTTTCCTTCCGGGCCCCTAGGTTTGAGCCTACTCAGCCTAATGGGTAATCCGCCTCTGGCTTCTTATGTCCCTTGGTGTCTTCGGAAAAGGGAACCACCCCCCCCCCCCCCCTCTCTCAGCTCGCGTTTGTTCGTACAGTGTGTGCATATATACACACAATAATTTCTATGTGTACTTCGATGTATAACTTTTTACCAATTTTGTGGAAAATAAAATTTTAAAAAAGTTAAAAAATAATTTCTAAACAGGCCATTTGTAATATGCTAAAATGTGCACCACTACAATTGCCAGTCCTAAGCCTGGAAAAAGTGTGAAGGGAAGTTACCTGACAAACACTGCCATAGCCGTTTTTTAAAGTTGTCCAATTATCCGGATTTTTCATTAACCGGATCGGCATCGGCCCCGATTGGTCCGGATCATCAGCGCTCTACTCTATTGAACTTTGATTATATATATGCATATTTGAACCGCTGATTAATCAAATCAGTCTTTCTGTTGAATAATTTAGTGTAATTTATCATGCTAGCATTCTGACAGAAAAGTACATCTTTATTTACAAAAACACCAATTCATACAACAAACATAGAAATCTTCAACCGCCCAGCATGACAATTTTTTAAAGATGCGTTTTGAAAAAACTGAGAAAAACGAACCTGTTGGTATAGAGGTCTGCACGGGCCGGAATTTCCAGGTGCCGACCTGCCCGAACGAAAGCTATCTTGACCCGGCCCGTTCATATTTTCACAGTTCACGGCCATACAAAAATCAGTAAAAACAGACCCGGCCAGTGGAAAAATCAATTAAATCTGGCCCGATCCGACCCGGCTCAATTTCTACAAAAAATTCAGATTTTTCTTAACATACAATTAAGATTCTTTTAAAGAATACTGCAGATAATTTTACAGCATATTTTTAATTTACGATGTGTTCGCAAGACAGAAAATACACAATAGCAACATTAATGATTTACTTAGAGTCTTAGACGTTTCAACATTCAAATAAGGATTCATTAAAAAATTCATATTGTTTAGAATAAAAGAAAAGCGGCAAGGTTAAAAACATGATTATAACTTTTGAGGGTATATTATAAAAAGTAGATTTTCGAAAATATTTCTGTTATTCCTTCAGATTTTTCTCAAATCCAAAGAAGCTACTTTCTGACACATTTCTAAATTCATTTATTTTCGAAAGCGTCAATATATTTTTGAGAAAATACTGTCCAAGTTAGCGTTTTGAATCAAATATCCGGAGACTATAGCACGGAAAAGGAGAAAAACCTGCAGTCACGGGACAAGAATCTCTTATATCTCTATATGGAATTTATTTATTAAAAATGGGAAACGCTATTCAATTCTAAATCCCTTCAATAGACAGGTTTGTCATTTTTATGCCTTTACAGTTAAAAATGTGTCAGAAAGTTTTTTGTTTTAAGTAGTGAATTTGAGAACCACCTTCAAGTATATTTCCAAAAATTCCGTTAACAGAAGTTCAATATCGTTATATTAATAATTTATTATTAATATTTTTACAAAACAATTGTCTGGCCTAAACATCCTGAGAACAATTAAGTCAATTTCTGGCTATGTTGAAAAAAAAAATGTAAGCCTGATCTCGGTCCGGCACGAGTCTACTGGAAGAATTAAAAGCCCGGGCTCAAACGCCATGTAACTGTCCGATGCCGATCTGTACGCTGGAAAATGTTATATTTTGATATTGATGCTGGCAAACTAGTATCGGCTCGTAACGCACATTTATACTTATTCTCGTGAAACTCATATTCATTGAAAATGATTCATATTTTCTCGTCTGCGTTTAAATATTTATATCGGGCCGACAGACCCGCTTAATTTCTTTTATTGGCCCGGTCCAGCCCGGCAGGCACGTTCAAATTTTGTCGGCCAGGCCCGTTTGAAACTTCACCTTCATTTCACCGTCCCGGCCTAGTACAAGCTTCTAGCCAAGCCCGGGATCGTGCAGACCTCTACTGTAGCTATTCTTTACACATATTTTTTCTTTAAATTGAAGACATTACATAGATTTAAATATCATATTCTGTTAATTTTTTTAATATATAGAAAAAAGAACGAAAATTTGAGATTTTGCAAATGTTTTTGCGTTATGCATAGATGCCAATAACACTTATCCGGAATCTGTTACAAGACGAAAATATTTTCAACAGGAAATTTCATTTAATCAAAAATTTCAAACTGAAATCTAAAATGTACCTTATCGAAAAAAGACTTCCAGTTTAAAACATGTTTGTTTTGGATCAGACTCCGAAATAATTAAGAGATGTTGGCATCTATGTTTATGTGTCCTATATTTATTAATTTGAATAATTCACAAACTTACTATTATCTTTTAAAAATATTTTAATATTTTAATTCCATACGTTTAATATTTATAATTAATAGCTATTTGTAATTTATTTAATTTTATTAATATTTTGGTTTCTGCTGAATTATTAGGTCATTTTTAAAATCACGGTTATTTGTATACGATTTAATTTAGTGATGATATTGTTTCTCTTTAAAACGAACGTTACCTAACCTTATTTTATTAATAATATGATTTATAAATTTAACCATTTAACAATTCGCAATAATAATTAAATTTAAAATTCTGCATATGATTATATCATTTTAAATATGAATCAGTTATTACAAATATATATTAATTACATATTTTTTAAACATACTTGGACTTAATAATAAAAAAAGAGATTGTAATTTTAATATTATATACAATACATTTCTTTTTTCAAAGAAAACAACTTAGATTTAATTCATTTAAACAGCGATAACATAGATTATTTTTGCATACGTTTTACACATGTTTCATAAAATTTGTTCAATTTCATTTAGAAAAAAAAAAAAAAAAAAAAAAAGCACAAGCGCATGAACGCCCTTTTCGATCAGTTTTCATTAAATGTAGGCGACTATTTATTATTATACGTTTCCCCCATTTCTAAAGATCTTTAAAAATATTCTTCTTTCACTCAATAACGAAAATTTTTCTGATGCAGTTAAGAAGTAATTTTCTTTCCCTTTGCCTAAAATCTTCAGCTTCTCACATTCATACGCCTAAGAATTGAATACCGTTTCTCATTTTCTTATAAATGCCATGATTATAAATAACATGATTTATAGTCAATTGCTACTCGATGACTAGCATTTCGTCGTTAAATGCCAAGAAAATCAGCCTACAAAGTCAAATTTGCCGTCATTTTTTGACAGATTTTTTAAAATTTTCTGTATAGTTTGAATACTTGCAAATATCTTTATAAATAAAAGAAATTCGCGAACATGTCAGAAAGTAGCCGGTTTAGATTGGAAAACAGCCTTATAAAACACAGAACACAGTTTAATTCCTTGAGCTTGAATAATATCTGCAAATTTTATGCCTTTATCATTAAAATTATTTCGAAAATGTGTCAGAAAGTAGCGCATTTATACTTGAAAATAGATTTAAATGAAGCATACGCCAAATAGTTGAAGACATTTTTGACATAATCTTATAATAAACTTAACTTTAATCATGCTTTTTCACTTAAGGCCCTGCCGGCGTGCCCTGAGTCCCTGCCGGCGAAGGCACTCACGAGCTAATGCTAATCCTATGGGGAGGGATTTTTCTAATGTCTCATTTGCATTTCGACATTTTTTAATAATTTTTTTTTTTTTTGCATTGGATAGCCGAGGTTCGTTTCTACATCGCATCTTTTTTACTTTCTCGATTTTGGTTGGAGATATTTTTTAGAATGACATTTTCATTTTCAGAACCGGTTTTGAAAGTGAAAGTAACTTTATAAAAAAATATCCGTGACCAAAATCCGAAAAGTAAGAAAGGTGCACTGTAGAGACGGACCTCGGCCAATGCTTATCCAATGCAAAAAAAAAAAAAAAAAAAAAAAAAAAAATTGTCAAATTCGGAGCGAGATAGTAGAAAAATCCCTCCCCATAGGATTAGCATTAGCTGATGAGTGCCTTCGCAGGCAGGGACAGGAGCTTTAATGTTTTTTATTGTTATATGACAAATAGAAAAAAATGTTTAGCAAATTCATGGAACATAAGAAAAAAAAATTAGACGAAAGTTCAAAAAGCAAACAGAAAAATGACCTACCTCTGCTTTTCTACTGCCTACACCCATAGCATGAAACAATTTTTGACTTTCAAGAAATTATTTTTCTTATTCCATTTGTATAAAATGACATTTTGTTATCTTTCTAATTTCCTTCTACAAACATTCTAGTTAGTTTCCAAGTGATATTTCATCATTAACTATATCGGCTGCCATATACATAATGTCAACAGGCAAATCATTAACATTTAGAAACACGTCTTTTTTGTGACTACGTTTTAGTGAAGACGTTTAACCATTTAACTTGAGCAGCATATGTCTATTTCAATTCATCCCGTATACGATCATTGCTTTTAAAATGTCAAGATGTACGAAAACATGTGGTGGCTAGTTAGTGCATCTGGACTTAATTTTTTCGGGAGAAAGAAATGTTCCTACTTAGAACGCGTTTTGAGAATTGTATCGCAAGCAAGATAATAAAAAACAACTAATCTAATAGGGTTCTGAAAGCAAAATGTTTGGCATATTCCATTGCATTCAAGCAGTTAAAAGATCCAAATGTTTTTTGTTTTTTTTAAGAAAGTTAAAACGTACATTTTGTTGAAAAAATAAAAAGTAGGGAAATCGTTAGAGGGGGTTCTAGAGGAAGCTAGGGGATGGGGGGGCTCAGCCCCCATGGTCCCCATCTGGTTACGGGCCTGGCTTTTTTAAACTAATTTTTACAGAATCGCTAAAAAAATCTGTCCAAAGGCGCCATGATTAGAGAAACACGATGATAGTTTTTTGAAAGGGATTTTTACAAAGGCGCTGCAAAAATATCTGACCAAGGGCGCCATCATTACAAAAACACGATATTAGTTTTTTAAAACTTATTTTTACAGAGGCGCTGAAAATAAATCTGACCAAGGGCGCCATGATTACAAAATTACAATATTAGTTTTTTGAAAGTTATTTTTACAGAGAGGCGCTGAAAAAAAAATCTGTCCAAGGGCGCCATGATTACAAAAACACGATGTAGTTTTTGGAATTTATTTTTACAGAGGCGCTGAGAAAAATCCCTCCAAGGGCGCCGTGATTACAAAAACACGATATTAGTTTTTTGATATTTATTTTTACAGAGGCGCTGAAAAAATCTGACCAAGGGCGCCATTATTAAGAAACCACAATATTGGTTTTTTTAAACTTATTTTTACAGAGGTGCTAAAAAAATCTGTCCAAGGACGCCATGATTAGAGAAACACGATGATAGTTTTTTGAAAGGGATTTTTACAGAGGCGCTCGAAAAAAAATCTGACTAAGGGCGCCGTGATTAAAAAGTTCGATATTAAGTTTTTGAAATTTATTTTTACAGAGGCGCTGAAAAAATTCTCTCCAAGGGCGCCATGATTAGAAAAACACGATAATAGTTTTTTGAAAAGCATTTTTACAGAGGTACTGAAAAAAATCTGACCAAGGGCGCCATGATTACAAAAACACGATATTAGTTTTTTGAAATTTATTTTTACAGAGGCGTTAAAAAAATCTGACCAAGGGCGCCATTATTACGAAAACACAATATTAGTTTTTGTTTTTAACTTATTATTACAGAGGCGATAAAAAATTGTCCAAGGGCTCCATGATTACCAAAGCCGCCTCTGACAAAGGGACCAAATGAAATTAAAATGAAAATCTCCTGTCTTAAATTGGCATTTTTTTTTTGTTTGTTTTTTGTTTTTTTACTTTCACAAAAAAACAGAAATACCAAACTACCGGGCAGCCACCCAGGGCGCTGAATATTTGACAGAAAATATACTAAATACATCATTAATACCAATATTAATTTATGTAGAAGTTACTATTCTTCGGGGTACTGAATAAAATCTGAACCAGGGTGCCATGACTATCAAAGTCTCTGTGTATGAATCCATTTAAAATGAGAATATGTTTCTTATACAGTGTTTCGTCCTTTATACTTGCACAAAAGGCAGAAATACAAAAATACCTCCCAACATCAGGGGCGCTAAATACTTAGACGCAGAAAATATGCAAACGTATTAAACGCAGACTTATTAGACACTTATTAGAAGCATTCTTAGAACAGAAATTATTTAGGCGTATATCTAAATAAGTGAGTACTTAATATTATTTTTCTTAGAATTTATCATTAGTACAGGCTTTGAAACAAAGTCTGGTCCTGGATACAATGTGTAACAATGGCATATCTGATTGTCGATAACTTATGTTATCTCGAAATTGGTTTATCTAATTGTCTTTGATCACACATAGTTTCTTATGCTATACTGTAAAAAATAAAAAGCATTACTTTTTAATTTTCCAAATGAAAATCTTTGAAAATTTTATGCCTTTCAAAATGCGTGCTTAAAAAAAAAAAAAAAGAAAGAAAGAAAAAAAAAAGAAAAGAAAAAAAAGAAAAAAGTGACGATGGGCGCACCGGGCATTTGCCTCGTTGCCCGGTGGGCCAGTACGACACTGTATATGTGATAAATCTGTGCATGGAATTAGCCTTTAGGTTTTTGTTATTTAAAAAAATAATAAAAGTACATGAAGATGTGTTAGATTTCATCGTTTTGCACTATATATATTAGGGATGCAACGGATATCCGGCAAATATCCGATATCCGGTACATCCGGCTGATTTTTCAATATCCGAAATATCATCGGATATCCGAATCACAATCACCGGATATCCGACTTCTCTGCCGGATATCCGGCAAAACGCAGTAAAGCTAATATCTAACGATAAGAAAAATCGTTTGACCCAAACGATGCTGAAAAACTTTTGTTTATAATGCAAAATATGAAAGAAAGTTCACTATTCATGAGTAAAAGGTAATTCTCAAAAGTTTAAACAATTGCCAGCTTTCCTAACATTGATATTTGAACTCTTTATAATAAATTTAAGAATTTACGTTTACATCTTTTAGAAAATTGTACCTTTACTTTCAGAATGTAAAACAAGATTTGAAATTGTTTATTAAAGTATGACTTTGTTAATTTTCTTTCTTTATTTTAAGTTTAACAATTAAACAGGCCTATTTTAAATTTCTTCTATCTTCAATAGAAGAAAGCATTGTAATTGAAATTTTTTCGATTCCCGGTTTTCAGCAGATTTAGATGTTTTAGGGGTCCGAGATCCCAAAACAAGGTTATATAAAATGTCTATCTGTCCATGTGTCGCCATCGTACCATCAAAAAGTGTATGATGTTATGCATAGAATTGAACCAAATTTTTTGTGAATGTTTTTGGCCTAGCCAGCTTGGCCTTATGAAAACATTCCACTGGAAGGGGGCGCTGTATTGCGATTTTTGTGCCATTTTCATTATTGCATCATCGAGAAGTGTATGAAGTTATGCATAGAATTGAACAAAATTTTTTGTGTATGTTTTTGGCTATGTCTAGCAGGTTCTCCTTTAATTTGGAAATATTCTGCCATAAGGGTTGCTGTAATAGTGATTTTTGTGTCACTTTCATTCTTGTACCATCGAAAAGTGTATCAAGTTATGCTTAGAATTGAACCAATTTTTGGGGGTATATTTTAGGCTATGGCCATCAGGGTCCTCCTTCAATTTGAAAATATTCTGCTGGAAGGGGGCGCTATAATAGTGATTTTTGTGTTATTTTCATTATTTTACCATCGAAAAGTGTATGAAGCTAAGCATAGAATTGAACCAGTTTTTTGTGTATATTTTTGGCTATGACCAGCAGTTTCTCCTTCCATTTGGAAATATTCCACCATAAGGTGGCACTGTAACAGCTTTTTTTTTTGTAAAATTTTCCCGATTTTTCGCTTTTGGTACTGTATATTGGCGGCCCATGAAGCAATGGGAACTTCATATCCTGCTAAGCTGGCTATTTCACAAACAGCTGATGTACAACAGAATAACGAAAAAGTTATTGATTTTAATAAATATCATGATTGAGATTCTGGTTAATTAATTGGAGCAGAAATTTTAGATGAAAGTCAAAGTTGGTATAATATTGAAATAATAATATTGAAGTATTAACATTTGGAACTACCTTTTGAAACATTAAGATGTATGAGATAGAAGAAAGCTTTGGGATTGGCACATCAAATTAGTTATTTTTGTAACTTCATTATAAATATTTAAAATTAAAAGTAATTTTCTTTTTTACTTATAAATATCAAAGTAATTTAACTTAAAATAAAACTAAATGTGACTTACTTAAAGCAAAACAGTATCAAATAATTAAAACAGAAAAGAAAGGCATCAACTAAACCTGTGTTTTGAGAAAATGACTCTTTAATTATGGGTATATTAGTAGATATTTTATGTTTAAATTATAAAAAGAAAGTATGTATTTCTTTGTGGAAAATACTCTACAATTATAGGTATATTAATTGGTTAAAATTTGTTATACAAATTATCAGTATTTCATTGTGCAAATTAATTAATTATTAGAAATTATCAATATAGTCAATCCCATATCCAAATCCAATAGCAATTATCAGCATTTCATTGTACAAATAAACAGAATATTTTGATGTTTAAATTACATTTTTTATACAGCATTATTAATATGCATTACAGGGATTGAATGGCAAATACAGGGCTTGAATTTTGAGATGGGATGGCAGGATTCGTGCCCTAAAGAATATTGGGGACGGGAGGCTTGTGTTTCCAAAAAATCATTTTCCGAAAATGTTTCTTTGTAAAACTACGATCAAGTCTCAGGGCCGACTGACAAATTTCGTGATATTTCCCGTTATTAATTGACATATTTCACAGTTTCTTCTTACAACAAATTGACAAAATTGGTGTTCGTTTTTCTGCATCTAACCGAAAAATTTTTGCGATTTTTCTCCACGACCGACTGACGAATTTCATGATTTTTTCTAGAGACCGATCGGTGAATTTTATAATTTTTTTTCTCTTGATCAATTGACAAATTTAGCCATTTTATTCTGTGACCGATTGGCAAATTTCCGTGTTTGTTCTTGCAACATACTGATGAAAGTAACGACTGTTTTTCTGCATCAGATTGAAAAATTTCGCATTTTTTCTCTGCGACCGGCTGAGGAATTTCATATTTGCTCATGATGGACTGGCAAATTTCATGATATTTTTCCGTGATCAATTGACCAATTTCGTGATATTTTCCCGCTGTTGATTTCCCACAAACTTCAGTTTTTTTCTCGCGACCGGCCGACAAATTATTTTATTTATTTTTACCATGATTGATGAAATCAGCTATATTTTTTTCTATGATCGATTTACATATTTTGCGACGTTTTTCCATTTGCCCAAAATAGGAAATAAGTAAAAGAGCAGTAACGGCCACCGGAGACTGTGCTCTATCAAATTGGCCAATATTCAGCACTAAACAAAATGAGATACTTCTGGTGCACATGAAAAAAAAAAACATTTAGAAACAACAAACTAGTTGATTCTCACAATTCACTAAAATTAGGACATGACTTTTTTAAATCAAACTTTTCTCGTGTAATAGAAGAAATCAATTGACTATTCCTTTTTCAAACTTTGGATATGGATTTAAAATTCAAATGCATAGAACATAGTTCAATTAGCGAAAATACCAGGGATTACAGTTTTGACTATAATCTAATAAAACAAGTTTGTTCAGAAATGACATATAAACACTATAGGATATTGACAATACAATCACCGATATGCATTATTCATGTAAGCAAGTTAAAAATTAATAGACATCAGATTTTGCAAAGTTTTCTAAATTTTTTTAAGAAAGCATAATCATGTGTTTCCGATAATTTCTAAAATTATAAAAGTTGCTCTATGCTGTTTGTCAAAAGTGCAACTTGTGAAAGAGGCAAAATAGAATAAAACACGCAAAATAGAATAAAACACGCAAAATAGAATAAAATCTAAATTAAGAAATTCATTTAGCAACCCAATTGTCAACTGCCCATAACATTAGGTGAAGGTTGAAAAATAGACATGGTATATATAAAGCTTGATTCTGTTCCTTTGTTTTAATAACAGGGCTTGAATTTCAGGGCGGGATGGCGGGATTCACGCCCAGCACCGTGCGAAAGGGGGGGACGAAGGGGGCGGTCGCAGCAATTTAGGGGGCGCCAAATTTGTACTACCAATTTCCGTTTTTTTTTTTTTTTTTTTTTTTTATTGTTGTCTATCATTTTCATTGGAATTTTTCTTTTCCACTCTTCGATATTCTATACTTTTGTAAAACTCAATGTATATAGTTACATATCAGAAATTTTTTTTTCCCAATGGAAGTATGTACATTTTTCATTTCAAAGTTATTGTGTCGTTCACATTTACTTTTAATTAAGCTCTTTAGATCTGATGATTTTATAATATGCTTTTGTGATATTTTATTGCAGTGTTTCTTAAACTTTTGCACTCTGTGGCCTTTTTACATCATATACGAAAGTTTCTGCCACCTGCCACACTCAGTGAATATGAATTGCTAACCTATTCTGATTCCACTATGGGATCATTCTTATAGTCATTGGGTCATTACTTTGCTGTTAAAAGAAGGTCCAACACAGGATGAAAATGCTGATTACATGAAATGTGCGATTGCAGAAGGATGACAATTTTCCAATCTAACGTTCAAGAAAATTATACCTAGTGGAGAAATTATTAACCGTGATTGCGGCTTATTGGATAACATAATTAAGGGAATCACTATATTTTGTTTTCTCTGTTTATTATTCACTAATATCATGATGGCCCTCCAAAGTTAGCCAATCCAGATTGTGGGTTTTTCATGTGGAAGAAATTAAATCCTAAAATTCCTGGGCATAAAAATGCTCTAGAATACAGGAATGCATGCATTCGCTAAAAGAAACTTGAGAGACGTTTAAAATTAAATCATGTAATCGACAGCAAATTTGAAAAGAGCAAAAGTGAAAATTAAATGGCGAAATATATTCAGGATCAAATTATGAACTTTGCCAGTGAAGTAAGAAAAACGATTGTAGAAGAAATTAATAGAGCAAGGTATTTTTCAATTTCGTTCGATCGCACTCCATATACCGAGTATCCTAAAATGGATTGACTGATTTTAAAATTCAATAACCTGTAAATGGTGACAACTATTTAAAAAAAAATATGGGAAGGTAATGTAAAATGTCAGTATTTTTTTTACCTCGATTCTCGGCTTTAGTTCCAAACAGCAACTATAGATGGCGCTGCAAGCAAGGATGACCACCTCGGGAACTCAGCTTACGCTTTAAAGTGATAGTGCAATCCCGAGGGGCAGATCAAATCCACTTGCTGCTCGCGTTACAAATGACTTTTGCAATTCTTATACTGCAGTTTTACAATTTCACATTACAACATAAATGTCGATGATTTGTTGAGGGATTAAACAGATTTATAGTCAATTCAGGTTACAGAAGTATACTTTATTAAACCATATTCGTGAAAATCAATCAAGTTTATATTGAACTGACAATTATGCCAGCAATGTATAACCACACAAGCACTATAAAGACAACATCTAGCGCCATAGGTGCTCAATCAATACCAAAACCGAAATCGCCCAACACTGATGCGGAAATAGGAGGTTAAATGTATGGAATGGGTCTCATTCTCCAATACGAACTTATTTTTAGGGGCCTATTCTATATACAAGGTGGCCATAATTAAACTGACGGTATTCAGGGTGTTCTGTAGCGCGATCTAATTGCGAGAATGGCGTCAAATTTTGTAGGAAGATTAAACAAGACGGGGGACGAAGGATTAAAAAGAGAGTTTCAAAAAATGAAGAATCAATACTGAAATAAAATTACCGTTTATTTAACGAATTTAGCAATTTAATCCAAGCTTAAAATGGTAACAGTTTATAAAAAGCTAAAAATTTACATAAACACTGCTAAAGTTTCTTTATCTGCAGTTTCACTTACAGAGCCCCAAAGAAAGCAACAGCAGAAGTACTTTATTCAAATTTCACGTTACATCTTTTGGCCCAGTGCCAGCTTGTTCGGCATTAAAAGGTAATGTGCTACTGTTAGAAACAATTTTATTGAAAGTTATCTTTCATAATGTCTCCTCCTTTAATCAAGCGAGCTCTACTAGTCAAATTCTTTTACCTCAGCCAGTGCAGTGCGCCAGCCGCTCTTTGCGCTTTTAGAAACCACAAAAAACGCGTAAAGGTAACGGTCCTTTGTCAGTTAATGGTTAAAAAGCAATGGTTGAGAAGTTTGCGAAAACAGGTTCTCTAAATATTCAGTCAGGCAGAGGACGAAAACCTGTATCACAGGATACAATCGAAGAAGTGGCAACGGCAGTTGTCCACAGAGCACCAGGCAATATTTCTACCACTTCCAGCGTTCGTGGGATAGCTCGGAACCTGGATATGCCTTATAGGTGTAAATTAGCGGTCGCCACTCGCCACGTGGCGATTAAAGTTGTAAAAGTGGCGATTAAAAAATCGGCCATCGATCGCCACTATAGTCGCCACTCGCCAAATGGCGATTAAAAAATCTGTTATCGATCGCCAACTGAAATACAACTTCTTTCATGAAAATATGCATCTCTACTTTGATTACATCTAATTAGCAAACTGGTTAATTTTTTTTCCTACCGGATGCAAGTAGATTTCAATGATTTAGCTGCATTTTCAATATTTCATTTTTTCGCCAAGTGCTTGCTCTTCAGTTGGATTATTTTTTTTACAGTTTTATTCTGCAAAATATATTCATCAGCTTTGATTCCACATGCGTTTCAAATAATTTATTCCTTTTCTTTCACTGCCTTTTCCTTTTCTTTCACATTTAAAATTGCAAGTGCATTTTAACCCTTTCGGGTTTGGAGCACTGTTAATAGTACATGTCTTTTCATCGAGTATTGTTTTGTCTTAACAATTACTTTTGCTACTATCTACATATGGTAATGATAGTATATGGCTATGCCTCTCTTATTATGATTTCATTTATGTTTGGACATTTAGTAATAACAATAAAAGTTTGCTTAATTCTCTTTGCACCGTTGGCGATTCCTTTATTTTATAAATATACATCATTCTTTAAATTTAAAATAGTATAGGTTACTTTTCTGAACAAATCATGTGTGATAAAACACAAAAAACATTAGAAAGTTGTAATATCTGTTAAACTCTGCTGTAATGATATTTTCCAAACGTCTCCAAAAACTTCCTTCCTATTATCATATGAATTGAATAGTACACAAAATAAGTTCATTCGTTAGAATTCAGACAATGAGATAATCTTTAAACTTCAGTAAATCTATTCAGATAACTACGATTAGCATTATTAAAATAAAAGTAATTTTATTATCAAAACTGAAGAATAAAAATCCGACATGAAAGAGTTAAGGACATTGCAATTTTAAAGCAATTTTCTTGAATTTCGACTGCTTTCCTATTCTTATTGTGAATAGTTGTCTGGTATAAAACTCTGATTTATAGAAAAATATGTATATATACAACGATTATAGTTTATCTAGATGTCAAGAAAGTTTGAAACATTATAGTGGCCACTAACTTTAAAAAGTGGCCACTAATGAAACTGAGTCTACCGGCCACTGGCTACTAACTCAATTTCCCAGGTTTCACCTATAATATGCCTTATTGTACGGTATGGAAAATCCTTCGAAAGATTATCCACTTCTATCCGTACAAGATCAGCCGTGTACAAGAGTTACGTCACACCGACCATAATAAGCGATTGACTTTTGCTATCACTTTTCTTGCCAGAATGGAGTTGGATGATGCTCCGCCCTGGAAAATCTTATAGGCCCACTTTTACCTGAATGGAACTGCAAATACCCAGAACTGCCGAATTTGGGATAACAAGTCACTAAGAGCATTCAAAGAAATTCCTTTGCATTCACCAAAGATAACTGTTTGGTGTGGTTTCACAGCAGATATGATCATAGATCATTCTTCTATGAGAGCATTACTCCGACAGGGGCTGTAACATGTTCTGTTACAGGAGACAAATATTGCCAAATGCTAAACAACTTTGTTATTCCGGCACTTCAGCAAAGACAGTGCCTGGAAAAAATCATTTTCATGCACGATGGAGCCCCTCCACATATTGCTTTGTGGGTACAGCAGCTGCTACGACAGAAATTCACAACAGAAAGAGTCATTAGCCGCTGTTTTCCAACTGCATGGCCACCTCGGTCCCCTGATCTTACACCCTGCGACTTTTGGCTATGAGGTTACATAAAGTCCAAGGTCTATTACGGAGGTGTCCAGGACCTGGCTACGTTGAAGGATAACATATTACGAACTGTACGGGAGATTCCTGCAGACATGTTATTCTCTGCTGTTGTAAATGCTGTGCACAGAATGCAATAGGTGGTCCACAAAAAAGGCGGCCACATCGAACCTGAGTTGAATGTGCTAAATAAACGGTAATTTTATTTCAATATTGATTCTTCTTTTTTGAAACTCTCTTTTTCGAATACACAGCGCCACATATTCCCCTGGCAGTGATTTTTGGAACTATTTTTTTCACAGAATCCTTCGTCCCCCCGTCTTGTTTAATCTTCCTACAAAATTTGGCGCCATTCTCGCAATTAGATCGTGCTACAGAACACTCCGAGTACCATCGGTTTAATTATGGCCACCTTGTATTTAACCTTCTTCCTTCGCATGATGCTAGGGGATTTCAGTTTAGACCTCTACTGAGCGCTTATTGCTTGCCACCTATCTCTGCTATTTGGAACTAAAACCGAGAGCCGCAGTAAAAATACTTCTAATATATTTCATAACTCTCCTGCAAGAATTTCTTTTAATAATTGTCACCATTTGCAAGTTATTGAATTTTAAACACAGTCCAGTTTAGGAATCCAGTACACCTCACAAAGAACAAAATGACGCAAATTATAAGATACCGAAAATAGAAAATTTTTATTCGTGGAAAGGTTTCTTGACTACATCAAGTCAAAAAAAAAAAGAAAAAAAATTAGCGTAAGAATTTAAGATAAGATAATGTCCGACAATCTCGACATTCACAGCTGCACGAGAGGTTCTGTTCTCAAACATGGTAGACGGGGTGTGCTGAGTTCGACCCAATCGCGCACGTCAGCCTAATCGTTCGAAATTGTCCGTAGTTTTCTTCGAACCTTGCATAAATACGGGTTAGGTTACCTTAGAAAGACCTTACAGGGGACACTCCCATCCCACTCCGGCCAACTATATCCAACTTGTAGATAATCGGCCGTCATAAACAATACCAATATCAACCCTTCAGAGCTCAATGTTGTGATATGGTGCAAATATGGCTTCCCAATATAATGATCTGTAGGCTCGAATCATCGACGTAAATAAATTCGTCTATTTTTAACCATGTTCTGCACATTTTCTTAACTGAGTTCGTGCTGCTGGTGTACGTCCAAAAATGCCCGGAACTGCATAAAATGTGTGTTTTTTTTCTTCTCTTCTACTGAAAGATGGGATATACTTATGTCCCACTTATCAGTTTATTTAAAGAAACATTGCAATACTCTATGGTCATGAAAAAAAGCTATATCTGTAGTTTACAAACAATTGCCACAGATTTTAAAATCTCTGA
Source organism: Maratus speciosus (assembly GCA_963932465.1). Classification (NCBI taxonomy): domain Eukaryota; kingdom Metazoa; phylum Arthropoda; class Arachnida; order Araneae; family Salticidae; genus Maratus; species Maratus speciosus. The sequence continues at coordinate 49,379,344 of OZ010796.1, read as the reverse complement.
AAGACCTTATAGAAATGAAGTAAAATGAGTAAACTTACTCAGGAGCAAAAAGCTTAATAAAGCAAATAAAGAAATTCCCTTTTATTTACGGCCTAGTAGTTTTACACAGCATTTTAAATGAAATAGAAAACGCTAATATTATTCTCACGAAAAAAAAGAAGAAAAAACTGTCAATGTTTTGATCGCCAGCAAACTGATTGAAACACTAAAAAACACATTTCAGACAATAAGAGAGGGAATTTTTGAACAAGAAAGCGAAGATTTGGTTATGTCCGTAAACGTAGAGTCCTTATTTGAGCAAAACAGAAAAATAAAATTCGCAGAACAATTTGACTACGAAGCTCCTGATGAAAGTGGAAATTTATATGAATGTGAAGGATTTCGAGTTACGTAGAGACACTATAACCGTGCAACTGAACTGGAGGTTTAAGAAACTGAGAAATGTACAACAAGAATTTGAGTTTGAGGCTGATGGGAATCTAAAATCAGTTATCGAAAATCTGTTAATATTGCCTGGACCTTGCCCTTTATTGCTGACTTGAATGGACTTGAATTGTTAAGCGAGATTTTAAATGCGAAAACCTTATTTCTACCATTAAATAAGAACTTTTATAAAATGAATCATTTAGAAATCCTTTAGTTTCCCGATAATTTTAAATTAGGGAAAACAAGGAATTACAAAAACATGGAGACAGTGTACTTAATTTATAAGTATTCCAGTAACAATAAAATAGTAAAAAACTACTTAAGATCTACTATGAGTCAAGAGATTAAGCAACCTGAATTTACTTTCTATGAAATTCAGTGTATCACAAACTTTACACATAAAATAATAAACGATTTTGTTACCCTAAATGCAAGAAAAATAAAATGAAAGTAAATGTATTTGTCTGATATTATATTTTATATTAATTAAAACATTGTTTCAGCTATCTTCCTTAATTAATGTACTGAAATTATAATTTATTTTTATCTTTTACATTATGTTTTGCAGGTTTTTTGTTTGTTTTGCTTTTTCAGTACTTATTGATTGAAAGGATTTCAATTTGGTTGTTACCGATTTTCTGCACCTTAAAGACTAACAACAACTAAAAATGGCTAGAAAAATATGAGAGAAAGATTAAGAAAAATCTCTCGCAAAGCATCGTGATCTCATTAACAAATAACTGCAATTTCTTTTCTGTTATTTAGTTGTTTGGAATTTCTGAATTAAAATTAAATATTTTAAAGTTCTAAAATAAACGCAAAATATTTATTCAATATAATTTTTTTCTGTTTCTGCCCTTTATCAATTTCGAAGGAGGGGGGGGGGGGGGCAAATTGATATGCTGCCCCGGGTGCAGTTTTCTCTTCGCACGGCCCTGTTCGCGCCCAAAATTTTTAAATCCCGCCCAAAAGAATATCGTGGGCGGGAGGCTCCTGCCCAAAAAAATTTCACAATTTTCTGAAAATATTTTGCATTTTGAAACTACGATCAACTCCTGCGAATGCCTAGCAAATTTCGTGATATTTTCGCGCGACCGATTGACATAATTTGCGAATTTTTACCGCGAATGATCGTTGAAAAAAATGATTTTTTCACGATTTTTTCCTGCGATCGATAGAAAAATTTCATGATTTTTTTCACGAGATTGATTGACAAGTTTCGCGTTATTTTCCGCGACCGATTGGCAAATTCATGGGTTATTCGGTTACAGATCTTCCGAAAACTTACGGCATCCGATTTGGAAAATTATGAAAAATCGGCCATCAGTCTGAAAATTCGGACATTAAAAAATATAATGGAAAAATATCGCGAATTTCGACAAATGGTCGCCGGAAAAATCAATTTCGTCTCAAAGGATCGCAGAAAATATACTTATTTCGTCAAAGGATTGCGAATAAGATGCAAAATTTCATTAAAAGATCGCGAACAAAACGCAAATTTTGTCAAAAGATCGCAAAAAAAACGCAAATTTCGTCAAAGGATCGCGAAAAAAACGGGAAATTCACCAAAGGATTGCGAAAAAAATCGCGAATTTCCTCAAAAGATCGCTAATAAAACGCACATTTTACCAAAAGATGGCGAAAAAACGCGAATTTCGTCAAAGGATCGCTGAAAAAATGTAAATTTAGAAGGGCCTCTGAAAAACGTGCATTTCATCAAAAGATCGCAAAAAAATGTGACTTTCGTCAAAGGATCACGAAAAAATGCGAGTTTCATCAAAGGATCGCGAGAAAAAGATGAATTTCACGAGAGAATCGCGAAAACAACGCGAATTTCACCATAGCGGAAAAAACGCGATTTTCGTCATATGATAGCGGCAAAACGTGAGTTTAGTCTAAGGAAGGACCCTTGAAATTTGGTTGAAAATTGAAGAATAACTGTATAAAAGCTTGACTTTTTACCTTATTTAAATTAAAAAGCATTTTACATAATTATTCTGAGTTGTTGATTTAAAATGCTTCAATGGTATTTTCCTTGTATCTATTAATGTAATTCTTTAAATAGCACGTAAAATAACAGTGAGTTTTAAAGATTTTTTTTCTCCCTCCCAAACATCGCAACTCCCCTCCATTTATAAATGTTGGTAGGGAGACTCCCCTTCTATGAAAAATTTAATTTCAAACCCTGAATAAAATAAAAATTTTGAATAATTATCTTGAGTTTGTAATTTAAATTATTTCAATGCTATTTTTGCCATGACTGTATAAATGCATTACTTAAAGTGGCACATAAAAAATAATGAGGTTAAAAGATTTTTTTTTCCTTTCTAACAGTTCAACTCCCCTGCATTTATAAATGTTGGGTAGGAAACTCTTTTCCCGGGAAAACTTGAATTTCAAGCCCTGATATTTACATTTAAAATGTTTTAATGATGTGTGAAACATGTTTGTAATTTATTGTTCTGAGATGGCATTATATAAAGAAATAATTCACCATATAACTAAAAATATATCTAGTGCCGGATATCCGAATCCAGCAGGCAAAGGAGCTTCGGATATCCGGTATCTGATATCCGGCAAAATCAATATCCGGTGCATCCCTAATATATATATCAGTAAAAAAATCATAATAAATGTAATATTAGATATTTCTAAAAATCCATGTGCAAGTTTGTGTAGTACACATTTGAAGATCCTTAAAAAAAACATTGGGCAAAAATATCAATTTTTTTAAAAGTAGTAGGGATTTAAAAAAAATTCCAATTTTTAAAAATTTTAATTAAATACACAGTTAATTCTTTTTCAAAATGTACTTTTAGTTGAACATTAAAATTCAGTGAGATCACCATTTGAATCATATTTAAAATTTAAAATAAAGAAAATTGTTGAAAAGGGAGACTGTCCCTTAAGTGTTCAGAAATTACCTTAAACAGGGGTCCAGGAGGGCAAGGACGATTTTTCTTTTTAAGTGTTCAAAAATTACTTTAAACAGTGGTCTTGGAGGGCAGGGACGACCCCTGAAAATAAAGCATTTACTTTATAGATAATGGACATTAATTTCAGAAGAGCAAGTGTCCTCACCTGATGATAAAAGAATATTTTTAAATGGAAACTTACATTATCGCTCGTGAAAATTAAATCTACAATGATTACATGAAAATGACGCCATTTTCTATATACTTTTAGTCGTGATGTTACATTTAAATAAAGGTACTATGGTAACACTTATAGTAAAGGCTTAAAAATTTATGTATGAAAAATGCATTATCTGTTCAAAATGATGCCATTTTTGCATGTGAAAATACAGACAGTCTGATTTTAATTGATTTATAAAAATAATGCTCATACCCATTTTCCTTTTGTGGCAGTATGAAAGAAAATGTTGCATTAGAAAATTAAATAACATTTTTTTAAAATTATAAACTATAGCAGAGGGTTGAAAATAGGGCTGAGAAATCTGATAATTGTTTTAAATTTGCAATAATTTTACTCCCATTCTAAAACTATTGTATAGTGTTGTACATATATAATGTTATCAACATTTAGGTAATTTTAGTCTCCTCCCCATCACTTACAATATCATACGTTATCATTCCTCGACCCCCCCCCACACACACACACACACATACTTTAATGAAATCATCATCAATGTTTAAAAATCCTTTTTATTTTTATATGTTTGCATTTGCATAAAGATATGATTTTACATTTAAACAACTGTATATCAATTAACATCTAAAAGGGGCACTTACTATTTAAAAGGTATAAGACTATTTTGATGTAAAGAAAAAATTAAATCACTAAAACAAAAAATATTGTTTAGATTAAAAAAAAAAAAAACCTTTCCCTAAAAATATCTTATGACAATCCAAACGTCAGGTTCCTCTTCCCCCCCCCCCCCTTCCACACACATTAAAATGATAATTTTATGTATGCACGGCCCTTATATTAAGTTTCATGCAAATCGGTCAAAAAATGTAGATTTTTATAAACACTGCAGCAGCAAAAGGTGGCATTTCAAAATTCCTCCCACAGTATTTAAAAAACTAATAAGTTGTATTGAAAATACCTTATATTAAGATAAAAATGTGTAAAAATCAAAGAAAAACACAAGCAGCATAAAATGTTTATTGTTTGCTTCAAGGTTTTATAAAAGGAACCTCTATTTCAACACAAATTTAATGAAAGCAAAAGTTAAGAGCAATATGGCTAATGTGAGGAATAATTATCAGTGTGTTATTAATGTGTAAGGGTAATATGCTAAGTTCTATATATATATTACTGCTATTGTTCTTTCCCACTCTCTTCTTTTTTTCCCTTTGAAGATTAAAGAAGCTTTTCTATGAAACCCTTAAACACATAAATGCTAAACTTATTATGTTTGTTTTTGCTTTTCATTGCATTGGTTTTTATTTGTCACATATTGTATCACACAAGGAGTAATAATTCTCTAAAACCCCTTACAAATAAGGATAGTGGCTGCACCACTGGTATAAGGAATATACACACAAGTAATAATTATGAAAAATTAGGCATAGATTATGAAACTCTCCAACAGTAGCTATTAAGAAATTTAATGTTTTCATACAATGAAATGAAATATCTAAATATGCCATTTAAAAACACGAAACTCAGTAAAATGCATTTTCAGCACTTGTTGTCCCCATAACACTTTTTGATGCATTATATTTATTGAATTTCACATTTAAATAGCACCCTCTATAGAAAATATCATTAGCATTTAATAATTACAATGCGATCCCAGTATATTTACAAGTGTGGACAAACAGACAAACTGAATTCATAAACACTTTTCAACCATGTTGAAAGTGTTTTTCTCATTTTATATCTTAGCCATTTTCTTATAATAAATAAATAGATAATTAAAAACAATTCTTAAATCAAGGTTTACATGATAGACAAAACAAGTAAATACCTGAAATACAATTTATAATAAAAATATATAGTCAAATAAAGACAACAAATTTTTAATAAATTTCTTTTATTTGAAAGTACAAGTTACAGAAACAAAATAAAATTCCTTTATATTATAAATATTACTACATAACAAAATTTATTATTGAATATAATGATTACTACATACAATAAATGAAACAATATTAATATGTATCATAATGGTCTACGATGATGACAATGTTTTGCAGAAAACTTTATTGATCTGAAGAAACGGATATTTATATTTCAATCTCAAAGGAAGATACAGCATTAGTAAAAATTGAGTAAAAATAAAATGTGTAACTAGCTAAATTGTGAAGTATTAAGACAGTTTTTTGGAAAGATGTGAGATAATCATTTAATAACTTTCAGTTGGTATAATAATTAAGAAGTAATAAATAGTGCATCAAAACCAAAAAGCATGTTCTTGACATACCTAAAAAAAAGGAAAGAAAGAAAATTTCAGTCCATTAATTGAAATAAAGAATACATAAATTAGTAAATAATATTTAGTGAGACAAAAAGAAATAAGTGTAATTCAAACTGCTAATAATATCAGACTGAAGACATACAAAATGCAAGTGATCCTATTAAAAGGGACACCTTTATTGTTTACACATAAAAATTTCTAAAAATATTACAAGAATGTATATAGAGTATATCTATATTGTATATTTACTTCTCATAAATAAGAGAAACTTATTGTATGGCTGACAGAACTGCTTTCAGGGAAGTCAAAACTCATATTAAATTTAAACAAGTTAGAAATTGTACGGCAAATGAGACGTGCGTTCATACTATAACTAGTTTTATAAATATTCGGATCTTGGTGCAATAGCTGTTGCAGTTTTATGCAAAAATGCATGAATACAAATTTTATTATGATTCTATATATTAAATTGAGTAATATAGAAATAATAGGATTCCATCTTAAATATGACATAATCAACATGGCAATCTAGAATCATTACATGTCATGGGATATCATTGGATTAATTACATATGATAGGATTTAATAGAATGAAGAAAACTTTCAGTAATATCTTTTTAAGTTTTGATTTGATTTTCTTAAAATTTCAAATGACTTGACAAAATTCTGCAATGATTATATATATATTAAATTTCAAACCATTTGGTTGGGTATTTTTTGCGCTGTTATATGCAGACAGATGAACGAACCAGATGAAGACTATAGGTGCTACATATTTATATAGTTACAAACACATCTAAAAAGAGCTTAAAAAACACTATTTCTGTTTCCCTTTCATTCTGATAAAAATAACATTAAAATGACATGAAATGGAATAAGTAATTTTTATGGGGAAAAAAGTTGTTTTATTTTTTCTGTATGAGAATAAATAAAATTATTAATTTCAGGATGAATGAGTTCGGGCCCACCCGAGCTCGAAGAGTGGTACAAAAATGTAGCCCAAGCCCATATCTCTCATCTCTAGTAGTAACACGAGAAAACAAACTAAATGTTAAACCAGCGGCAATGTTCTTTTCAAAATTCTTATTTGCATTTAAATATTTTGGGTTTTTTTTTTTTTTTTCGCCTGGGTAACCTGAACCTGATGTATAACCAAATATGTTTACTTTTTATTTCTTTGGTTGCAATTTTTTTTTTTATTCTGAGGGCACTTTTAATTTTGAAACAAGTTCTAAAACTGAAATTTTCCTCTGAAAAACTGCATCTGAAACCAAGGGCAAAAAGATACCCAATTAGACATTGTGCTACGCAAAACAGAAAAAATTATTTAAAAATATTCAAAAGCAAACGAGAAATTTGTAAAGTTGCCATTGGTTTAATATTAGTTTGCAAGCATCTTTCCATGAGAGTTAACATAGTATAATTAATAAATAAACTTAAAATTTCGAACCCGAAATCAAAATAACATTAATTATTAATAACATTAAAATTCTTCATTTCACGATTTGCATAGTAATATAAAAAATAATTTAAAAATATGGTACTTTTCTGTTAGTCGGCACAGGCGATAAATCAACAAATATTTTTCCTTTGTCTTCATTCGCATTGCATTCACTTAATTTTAAATATAAACCATTCACTCATTTCATTCTAATACATATGTCACATACATTTAAATACATGCCTTTCACTCATTTCAATTCAATTGCAGAAAAAAAAATATATCATCAAAATATGGTTTCTAATTTTCATGTGTGTAAAAAATAAAAAAGCTGTTATTGGAAAGATTTGTATACGAGTAACATGAAAGTACCAAAAATACTCTGAAGTTAAATATAAGTATTAATAGCTTAACCAGCATGAGTAATAGTTAGTGTAGAATAATTTAAATAGAAAAAATAAAAGAATATGCTTTCCACAAGTGGAAGAATTCAATAACACACTTATTTATATTACGCACTATACATAAAGGTTATTTTCCCAAAAAAGCAGGGGGGGGGGGCGGGGGGGACAACCAAATGCAGCTAATGTGCAATATGTTTTACTAAATAAACATCATTATTTTCCATATGTTATATTTATGAACTACATTAATTACAACTAAATAAAATAACCGAACCATACAAGTGATAAATTTTATACCTATGGTCATTTAAATTTCTCAAAACACTTTTGAACTAAATTCTGATTCAGCAGCTATGAATATTATAATTAACATCTCAAAACTAATCTTTTGAGCAAAAAAAAAAAAACATTTAAAAAACTTTTACTTGCTATGCTCATAATTTCTTAGTTAATTCATATTTAAAATAAAGTATGAAGCTGCAGCTTACTTACAAAATATATTATAGGAAAAATGTAAATTCTGTGAGCAAAATCTAAAAGTGTAAAAACCATAAAAGCATGGCTTCAGATTTTTTTTTTTTTTTTTTTAATGAACTTTGACCCAAAAACTTAGAAGACTTATTTCAAATTATAGCATTTTAAGGCACCGGATACGTATTAATTCCAATTTTGTTAGTTGTTGAATACTAAGGTCATTCCATGGTAACTTACGTTATAATTTAAAACAATTTACAGTGGTAATTTCAGTAATATAACACCAAAAAATTTTCAAATGTAAAGTTGACATGATTTGTTAATTAAACATAACCAAAAGGTCAATTTGGATGAAAATTACCTAGAAAATGAAAATTATATTTTTTATGGCAACTTACGTTACTTTTTCAGTAATGTCAGTTACCATAATAAATATAACTGGCAGAGTTCAAGAAAAAACACTAAAATTAGGCTATTATCATCTAAATTTATCTTTGAATAGGTTTAATTAACAAATCATGTCAACTTTGCATTGTGAATATATATATATATATATATATATATATTGGCCTTTTATTACTAAAATTACTGAAGTAAATTGTTCTAAATGTAACGTAAGTTACCATCGAATGACCCAGTGAATTATAAACATTGATTGAGCGAAACAAACAATATCACTTATTTTATTTTCCAGCTCAGAGCTTTATAAAAATTACAGTGTTGACATATTTTAATTAAATTCTAAAATACACCATATGCTCCTAATAATTTCAATAACTTATTCTAAAGAAATAACTAATTCATATCACTTCAAAGAATTGTAAATAAATAACCCAAATCACAACAACAACAACATTGTTAATAATAGTAATACATTTTAGATTAGTTCAACATTAACAAATATTAAATCAAATACATTAGATTATTACATATGCAGCTTAATAATTATTAAACAAATAAAAACCATGATACTATCATAGGTAATACATTTTATATTATTTCAATATTAATAATATTAAATAAAATAGATGCAGTTTAATAATTATTAAGCTGATATTAAATTAAAATTATCCAGGTGTACCATTTAAAAATTTTTTTAGAAATGGAAGAGGTATCAATTGATCATAGTTCACAGTTACAAAGCAATATACATAACCATATTCTCAAATATATACATTATTACTAATTAATTCCTGTGTTTAAATTGCTTATTTAACACTGTGATCTTATTTTAGACAAATCTAATAAGTTATTCTAGCTTTTGTGCAATTTCTGAATTTTTTTTTAAAGTCTGAACGACACATTTTTTTGCAATATCAAATCCTTGAATGCGTGTATAAAGGGGAGGGGGGGCAGAGAGATCAACTGCTTCCCGCTAACAGAATACTCATATACTTGATGTTTATATAAAACATAGTTTACATATTTACTTAAACTACATTTGGGGCATTCCACATCAAATCAGGCAGTAAAATATCAATATGTAACCCACCATCACAGATTTTAATGAAACCGCGTGTGTTTGTTCTTACTATTAAGATATGATCACCAGTATTTTTTTTTTTTTTTTTTGCTCCTTGGTGAAATAGTTTGAGAAAAAAATTGTCAAAATTTTAGAAAACTGCTGTCAGTTGGCATTCTTGACTGCTCAGTTTTCAAATGTAGCATGTCATATATATAATCATATTTCAATATCTACTCTACAAATCATCTTCAAATAATTTATGCATAATATTTAGGGTACCCAGTTTATGAAAAGAAAATACTGTTCCGCTTATAACATTTTAAGTGTGTCTAAAAAAATGTTTAAACTTTGTTGTGGTGAATTTTTTATGAAAAATAATGCATTAACAAAAAAAGCACTATCAACAAAAGGCGGTATTTTTATTAAATTTATTTTTTGTGGGATATATACTTAAAGGTGTCCTTTACCTGATTCTGAAATAAAAATAGTGGGATTTTGGGTGTTTTTAGTTGTATTTTCTATTTAAAAATATTTTGAGGCACATTTCAAATCAAATCAAGCAGAGTCATTCCATGTCAGTTCCGCTAAGCCATTTAATTCACTGCCACAAATTTCAGTGAAACTGGGTTTGGTTATAGCTCATTTTAAGATGTAATCACCTTTAATTTTCTTGAACCTAAGTAAAATATTTTTTAAGATAAAAAAATATCAAAATTTTGAAAATTTAAAAAAAAATTTTTTTTAAGGACAGTTCTATATTCAAAGACTACATTAAAAAAAAAGTCATTTCAATATAAAATCACTAAACAGGTTTCAAATAATGTATATGTGACAAATAATGTAGGCAGATTATTATTTCTTGTTTTTTGTCATGTTTAAACACTAAGAGTGTCTTTTACCTTGGGAATTTTTAAAATCAAGAATTTTGTCAAGAATAATGTGTTAATCAAAAATTTATTATTTACCGAAGGCAGGGTGTTATTGCTTTTTTTTTTTTTTTTTAATTGTACGCAGTGGCGGCTCGTGCCAATCTTCAATGGTGGGGCCCGGTCCTCATAACATATTGTAATTTTTTATGTATTAATGTTTCTTGTTTAAACATGAAAACAAATTATTTAAGAATAAAATGAAAAAATAATCTTACTTCTGGAGATAAAAAATTAATTATTTTTTCAAGTAATCAACGTTAATTTCAAATTTATCAAATTAATTATAATTTTTAACATACTATTAATTGCCGTTATTAGCATTGAACATACTCTAATCAATCGTTATTTAATTGAAAAACAAATATACAAATCATGCATAATAATAATAATAATAATAATAATAATAATCTCACAACGTTACCGAAAAAAATGTAAACTTTTTACTTGCAGACATTGAAACTATTCAGAAATTAAAATTTAGTACAATATTTAAATAAAAATTCGGTATGTTTTTAGCTGCGCAAATCTTTCCCTTACATTAAATTTAATTACCATTATTTACATCAAACTTACTCTGGTCAAATATTATTAAATTAAAAAACAAATTCACAAATCAAAGAAAAAATAATTATCTCATAATTTAATAGAAAAAAATACATACTTTTCTTGCAGAGATTTAATCCATTCACAAATTAAAATTTAATGCATCATTTAAATAGAAATTCTGCACGTCGATTTTTTCGACGAGCAAATCTTTCAATTACTTTTACATTAAATTCTGATATTGTACTAATAAAATCTTTGTGGACTGAAAGAACAGCAAGGGCATTTAATCGTTCCTGTCCCATGGAGTTTCTCAAAAATGTTTTAATTCTTTTAAGTGTGCTGAAGCACCTTTCTGCTTCTGCTGTCGATACTGGTGTCGCCAGGACAATTTCAAGTGCCTTTGAAAGCTCAGAAAATTCTTCGGAAAGATTATTGGTTTTCATAAATGTTAACAGGCTCGAAACTGTTTGAATGTTTTCAAAAGTGGAATTATGATATATTACACGAAGTTCATTCATTAATTTTCCTTTATCAATCATATTGTAGTTTTCTGCGATAATAGAAATGTTTTTTTCAGGGAAATTATCCTTAAATAAACTGAATTTTTTTGGATCCAGTACTGCAAACGCATTAAGAGACTCCTGCTCTTCAAACCTGTTTTTCATTTCGGATATTATAATGTAGCACGCTTCTTTTGGCATTTATTTTTATTGTGTTATAGCCACTGAATTCCATGCGTTTCCTTTTGCAAGTATTTTCATAATTTTCAGCAGTTTGATGAACATCGATTTTTCCTCTGATTTCATTAACGGCATCTGTAAAACTGTTGAAAGCTTGCAATGCATTTAATGAAGTGGTATTTTTCATCTGAACAACATTATATAAAATATTTACATGTTGAAATATCGAACTGAAAAAAGAAAGGAGAAAGAGAAAATCATCATTTTCTAAAATTCTGTGTAAACCATGCGATTCACTGATTGTTCTGTCATCCCACTGCACTTCGTTCTGAATTCTATCAAAACACTCTGATAGTTCGGACTTATTTTCTTCTATGAAACTGATGATACGTGAATGAAAGTTCCACCTGGTTTCTGAAGGTACGGGACTTCTTTTAGCACATACTTCACGAAATAAATCACTATGCTTAGGTGATGCCGAAAAAAAGGTAGAAAATGAATTTACATTTGCAAAAAATAATCTGATAGATTTAATATTAGTGCAAGCTTTCTTCAGCACTAAATTCATTTGGTGGGCATAGCAATGGATGTACTTTGCATGAGGAAAATTGTCTCTCATTCGCTCTTGAACCCCAGTATGGCACCCGCTCATAACAGCTGCACCGTCATATGCTTGCGCAACGAGCTTATCTTTTAAATTAAATTGTTCTAAATTTTCAGTTTAGATTTTAGTAAGTACCTCTGCTGTTCTGTCATGGACATCAATGTATTGAACAAACCTTTCCACGGGTTTGTTGTTTTTTATATATCGTAAAATGATAACAAAGCAGCTTACGTCAGTAGTTTCGTCAGCTTGTAATGCTACAAAATTAGAAGCAGAAATCTCATTTTTAACTTCATGCATATACGTTTCATATATACAATCCAACAGCTCATTTTGTATAGTTTTTGAAGTATTTTTAGATACTGTAGCATTGTTTAAATGGTCTTCCAATATAGTGTCCAGTTTTGAGGTGTATGTGACCAAATCTAAAAATATACCTCGGTTTAAGGAATCTTTACGTTCATCGTGACCCCTTAAAGCTATTTCATGAAATCCACAAAATTTCAAACAATTGATCACACGATTTAGCACATACCTGTTCTTCTCAACCATTTCATTATGTTTTTGTAATGAAATCCTGTAACCTTCATCCAACTGCGCTACAATATTGACAGTTCCGAAGGTTTTATAGTTGATAGCATTATTTAAATGAGTAGTACTCATTTCATGTTTTTTTACTCTTTCAGAAAGATGCTTCAAATCGGTACAGCCAGCCATACTCCATAATTTTTCCCTCCAAACAATAAACAATAAAAACAGAACAATATTTTTTTTTCTTCACTCGCTGAAATCCACGGAAATTTGTCAAACCATTGTGTAGAGAAATAGCGCAGTTTTTTCCCATCTTTTTGTTGCATTTAAATTCTTCGGTTGATAAGGTCCCAGGCGTTTAATTTCAAGCTTTTCTTCCAAATTCATTGTTGAAAAGGGCTTTCGTAATAAATCGTCTACAGAATTCATTTCTTTTTTTTATTTCAAGAACTTAACAATAACATGCGTCTCCGTTTAAAGAGAGTACTCAAAGATCGAGTAATTTGACGAATAACCAGCAATAGTAATACAAATGTCGCCAAATATTTTTGAGAATCCCCGTATTCTAACAGAAACCCATTCACCTTTCCTTACTTTGCATCAAGGGCAAACACGCCGAGTGCCCCAAATTGCAAAAAAATACGGAAGATTTAGCTCTAAAAGAGCAGTACATCGCCAAAATTGAATGATACGCGAGGGAGGGAAATACTCGAATTAACGCGCCATATGGGCACAAATGTCTCGTGCCCAGATAAAGTAACCTTGGTGTCGGGAGGAAGTAGTGGTCAGTAAAGTGATTTATTGCCTCTGAGAAAAGCATAGATGCTGAGAGTCGATAACGGATGAGTGGGAGCGATGTAAGAAGCAGTTTGTTTGCAATATATTTTCAGTAAACAGTTCTTTTTTTTTAATATTTAAATTAAAAATATGAATATATATTCTTTTTTATGAAGAGAAAATACTGGTGGGGCCGTGCCCCAGTGGCCCCAATGGACCGGCCGCCGCTGATTGTACGTAAAAATATCTTAAATGGTTATAAAATAAAAATATTGAAGATATGAGAAAAAATTATCAAAGTTTTGGAAAATTGCCACGAGTTGCCATTAATGATTGTTCAATTTTCAAAGGCTTGATTTTATACATAAAATCATATTTCAATAACTAATAAAGAAATCTTCAAATAGTTTAAGCAAGGTAAATAAAGTATGTAGATTATGAAAAAAATATTGCTGTAATGTTAAAAAATATTTAAATGTGTCTAAAAAATTGTATAATCTTTGAAATCAAAAATATTTTACAAAAAATAATGAAATTATTAAAAAAGTTTTATCAACCAGAGGCGGAGTTTCTACGACTATTTTTTAAATTTTAAGTTGTACATAAAGGTACAACTTAAGGAGTAAGGTTAAGTACAACAAGGTTGTACATAACATTATAAGTAGATCTGAAATAAAAATAGTGGGATTTTGGTTGGTTTTAGTAGCATTTAAATCATATTTAAAATTATCAATATTTTCAGATGTAAAATTTATCCAATCTCTGGAAATATTTTTAATTATACGTTTATTTTATTTTTCAAATTATCTTTTATGTTCGTTTCTTAAGGAAAAAAATAAACAATATTGTTTTCTAGTAAAACTTCTGGAGTGAAGAGCAATTATCCCTTTCTAAAAAAGAGAAAAATCACTAGCTCCTCACTGCCCAACAGAAATTTTCAAAATGACACTCCTAATCTTAAAATTCATATTTGTCTGCTAATATTGAAAATTTAGCATTGAGCTGCTAATATTGAAAAAAATACCAAATTTCACTCTTTTGAAGAAAATTTTGACATATTGTGCTTTAAAAATATGCATAATCCATTATATTTATGACTTTCAAATAACTATATCTAAAAAAATTACTTAAAACTTAATGAGATGCATTTTTGTAACTTTATTCAGTTTCTTATGATATGCAATTTGATTTATTTCATCACAATATTGCTGAAAGATGGATTTTCAACATATATATACATATATGTGTGTATATATATATCCCTGTTCTCAAACAAATTATTTAAAAATTATTCACTTATGTTTAATAAAGCATATACAGTAGACACTCCATTTTACGAACTCATTAGGACTCATTAAATCTGTTCGTAAAATCGAAAGTTCATAAATGGGAGTAACATTAGTTCAATGAGATGCTAGTCGAGACCAGTAAAACAATTCGTAAAAACGAATAATTCGTAAAAAAGAGGTTAGTAAAATCGAGCGTCTACTGTATATTGTTTATACACTTATAGAGAATACATATGGTAAATTTTATGATATTATGTCAATAATATCTAAAAGTAAAGAACTTATCTACTAGTATGTAACGAAAAATTTAACATCTGGTGTAATGACAACAAAATTTTATAATTGTTTTACTTAATTTGAATCAATGAAGAAAGCGTACATGTTTATATTTTATTGAAGTACAAGTGAAAATTTCACAGACATTCCTATCCCAACAACTGTGTATGTCGCAGTCACATTCACACTACACCTGATTTTTTTCTTTTTGATCTTTCAGGTTTGATGGCAAATGGTCATGAATTAATCAGTTTTGTTAGAAGTGTCATTGCAGTCAGCATATTAGGTTCACTATTTTTTTTTTTACATTTATTTTAATTGACTCGATGAACAACAACATTTAAAGCGACCATTTCATGTATTTTCAATTAAAAGTTGATTTATAAATTCATTATGTTGTTTAGTTATTATTATCGTCTTAAGATAATAAGTTGGTATTAAGATTTTTAAATGCAGTTTATTTATTATTTGAACAAATCAAAGTATTTTTCAATAAGAGTGGGCTGTTGATTTTAAGTCGGCTATTGAGCAGTGTAGTGTTGGTAAAGAAACTGGTACTATTTAATTTAATTTTTATTGCTGTAAATAATATTTGTTATTTTATTATTGTATGTATTATATTTAAGCAAGAGTAGCAGTACACGATATTGTAGTCGTTATAGTATATCTTAGCATGAAAAGCTTCAATATTTATCATTAAACTTTCACATGTTATGAAAATTTTGTTAAAATTGCTCATATTTTTACTATTTTTATTTTATAATTATTTAAAAGATATTTTTACGTACAATTAAAAAAAGTAATAACACCCTGACTTCAGTTAATAATAAATTTTTGATTAACACATTTTTCACAAAATTCTTGATTTTAAAAATTCACAAGATTTAAACACACCCTTAGTGTTTAAACATGACGAACAACAATAAATAATAATCTGCCTACATTATTTGTCACATATACATTATTTGAAATTTATTTAGTGATTTTATATTGAAATGACTTTTTTTATGCAGTCTTTAAATATAGAACTGTCATTAAAAACATTAAAAAAAAAATTTCAAAATATAGATTTTTCTTTTATCTTAAAAAATATTTTACTTAGAAGAAAATCAAGAAAATTAAAGGTGATTACGTCTTAAAAAGAGCTATAAACATACCCAGTTTCATTGAAATTTGTGACGGTGAATTAAAATGGCTTAGGGGAACTGACATGGAATGACTTTGCTTGATTTGATTTGAAATATGTCTCAAAATATTTTTAAATGGGAAATACTACTAAAAACACCCAAAATCCCACTATTTTTATTTCAGAATCAGGTAAAGGACACATTTAAGTATATCCCCCACAAAAAATAAATTTAATAAAAATACCGCCTTTTGTTGATAGTGCTTTTTTTGTTAATGCATTATTTTTCATAAAAATTTCACCACAACAAAGTTTAAACATTTTTTTAGACACACTTAAAATGTTATAAGCGGAACAGTATTTTCTTTTCATAAACTGGGTACCCTAAAATATTATGCATAAATTATTTGAAGATGATTTGTAGAGTAGATATTGAAATATGATTATATTTATGTCATGCTACATTTGAAAATCGAGCAGTCAAGAATGCCAACTGACAGCAGTTTTTCAAAATTGAGAATTTTTTTCTCAGAATCTATTTCACCAAGGAGTAAAAAAAAATACTGGTGATCGTATCTTAATAGTAAGAACAAACACACGCAGTTTCATCAAAATCTGTGATGGTGGGTTACATGCCTGCCTGAACTGATATGGAATGACCCATTTTTTAATTGATCATTTAACGCCATTTTATAAATTAAAAAAAACTAATGCAAAGAAAACATTGCTTAAAGAATAAAAGGAATTAAATAATAAATAATTTATTGAGAATAAAATTTTCTTAGATAGATTGATTTTGTGAGAAAAATGACGTTATATATAAAAAATATAACAATGATAAATAAAATACAGAACATGTACTTTTGAGAAAAATGACTTACTTACAATCGTCATACACGAATATTATTGAAGATTCATATCTTCAAAAAAAGCATGCAAATCATGATGCATATCATGTAAAAGTCGGGTCAACAGGCAATCGACAAACATTCAAATAACTGTTGAAAATGTCCCATTGAAAACATCCTGCAATGTAAATAAATAGAAAAAAAAGACTATAATAAACTAATAAAAACAACAAAAACAATGCAGAATGCATTTCAAAATCCCTCGTTCTAAACAGAAAATAAATATATAAAAAAACTACATACTTACAGTCAGTCATACAAGTTAGTAATACTTTATTTATACGACAGTTCCCGATTGATGAATTTTAAGGGAAAACAAAACAGCACATAGTCCAAGAGCATCAGACAATCCACTTTCTTGCAGAAGATCACAAATGGTAGTCACTTATTATAGGAAGACTACACACCTGCGATATCCTGAGAGCATACTTGGTAAAATATGTATTTATCTTTGCACCAGCAGATTCTAATCTCTACTTCTAGTATAACTGTTATAGGTTTGAAAATTTTTCAAACTCTTTCTGAAAAAAAAAAAATAATTTACGAACTTTTCAATCTTAAATCACCTGTTGTGGGGAAGTGGAGAGAAAAAATTCATGTTCTAGATTTTACAGTTTTAATATACTACTACTGATTAATTATTAAAGAAAACTTCAGAAAGATAAACATATAAGATAAAATTTTAAAAAGAATAAGGGATGGTTTATAAATTATTAATAATAATTACCAGTAAAAACTTTATTTAAAAACAAGTTTGTTCAATTTAAAAGAAGTTAAATTTTATATGTCATTAGAATTTTTTTAGGGGGAGGATAAGAAGCTAAATACAATTCAAAGTCTTCATATTACTTTAGATAGTACCGTATCATTGTAAAAATTAACACATTTAAAACTGATTAATAATAATGTAAATCATGTATGCAGAGTTTACTATGATCAGTCAATTATATAAAAATAATAGAGAAAACTTTGGAGTTAATTCAAAATTAATTCTATGGTTAAAAATTTGTAGCTAGTTTTAGGATAAATTTAAAAATTGTCAGTACTAAAAATGCATTGAAATAGAATATCAAATAAATACCTGAAGGAAATCAAACTATTTATTCACAAAAAAGGTATTACCGTACATTATAACAGAATGACGACCGTATTACAGTACAGAACCATTTATCCGGAATGCAGATGTATTCCAGATAACTGGTTTTTCCAGTTAACTGGTTGTACATTAAAGCAGCATCCATTTGATAAGTTTTGTGGAATATGTGTGGTTGTGGCATTATTTCTTATTTTAAATTATTAGATTACTTGGATTAAAAATCATTGCAAGAAAGATCAAAAGTTAACCAGAGTTTAAAAGAAGGTAATTTATGGGAATCCCTTAGGAATGAAAATTCTTCTGTTTCCTCTGCATAAAAATTAAAACATATAAAATACAACTAAATTTGATGACAACAAATACTAGATGCTGTCATCAAATTATACAATTGTTTCAAGCAAAGCCTATGTCAAACTGACAGTGTATGACACCTTATTCTGCAAAGATTCTGAAACCAGTCTATCAGAAATATCATTCCGGATAACTGGTTTTCTGGTTAACTGGTTTCCGGATAAATGGTTCCATACTGTATATTAATTTGTATTCATATACTATCAAATTTGTTTTTAAATTCATGCATATAAAACCAGGTTAATTTTAAAGAATTTGGAAATGAACATAATTATCTATTAACAAATGCATAGGCAGCGTTGTATGTAAATACAGGAAGATGCAAATTAAAGAATTTACGAATACACCGTTTTATAGAGTTTGGTAATATTAAAAAGTAACAGTTATCAAATTAATTTTAGAAGCGTAGTATGTAAATACATGAAAATAGTAACTTACGATTGGATAGCCTTATAAAAGAAACTTCTACAGTTATGAAACAATGTAATGAAATGTTAAAAACATGTAAAAAACCATTACGTACCTTTAATTTGTAAATCCCTTATTAATTTCAAATAATCTTTAAAATCATAAGCTGTCGTCTGCTTCTTCGATCTTTTAAAATGGCAGAATACAGAAAAATGAAGCACGCTGATTGGTTGGGTCTAGTATTTTAAAGCCAAGGCCTAGACCACAGAGACCATGCACACCCTCCTAAACTCGGCTAATTTCAATGCTAAAAATTTGCAATCGCTCCGGTTTCAACTTGCCTTAGTAATGAAATTTTTCTGATTGATCTAAGATCAGTAGACCAATTGAATTGACTAGATTGAAACAACTAACTACGACAAGACAAATCCTTCAGCGTGTTCTTTATCAGTTGAAATAATCAAAACTGATACAATATGTTAGTCAGGGCCGGATTAAGGGGGGGACTACGGGGGCTGCAGCCCGGGCCCCAACTCGTGAGGGGCCCTCAGCAATGGCTTAAGTTGTAACAAAGTTTCGTTTAAAAAATTACTTAATTTCTAAAAAGAAAAAAAATCTGAAATGCTAAAAGTAAAGTATTCTAAAATAGCGAGAAAAAGTCGTGTTTCAAGTGTCAACATCCATTACCTTTTACTTTTGCAATTTTAAAGCTTCACTAGTCCGATAGTAACTGTTTTTAAGGCATCCTCTTAGTATTTTTACCCTCCTTCCCCAAGACAAAAGCAGAAAAAAACATCTTTATTCTATTTCCCTCTTCTGCCTCTGGGGTGTGTGTGTGTGGGGGGGGGGGGGGGGGAGGTGTGCTTAAAATAGGGCCCTGGGGTCTCAATAAAAATATGAGGGTGATGGTCCGGGGAGAGCAGTCCAAGACTCATCTCTAAATTTTTGCATTGAGAATGCAAGAAAATTGGGGGATGAAAAATGCATACCACACAAAAAGTTCAAGGGGCCCGAACCGGGCCCTACGGAACCCCCAGAGTGTACCGGAATTTTAAATGGAATCTAGAAACGGGAGAATAATTAAATGGAAAAAAGTTTCCAAAAATGAATGTCGGATTAAGAAGGGGTAATTTATTAACAATTTAGGATGCAAAAACTTCAAGGGGCCAGGGACTTAACTGGCATGTAGTTGAGTACAAAGATACTGTTTAGTAATTTTTAAAGTAATCAGGGTACGCTAGAACTATGTTAAAGAAAATTTCAAGCAATTCGGGTCATTTTTAAAGAAGCTGCACCAAGGACACCAAGAAGGCGATTAATATTCAAAATTGGTGGTACCTGAAGTCTGCAAAATTTTTTTGTCTTCTTGTGGTAGCTGAAAAAGCTAAGAAATTGTTAGAAAATAAAGCTAGTGAATCGGACTATTTTTAAGGGAACTATAATAGAGGGCCCAAAAGGGGACAATTGATAGTTGAGAGCAGCGCCCTAACATGTTAAAATGTTTTAGTACTTAGCGTTTTAGATCTTCAATTAGCCAAAATTAAGCATAGGGTATGAAATAATCATTAGAATAATATTTTAAAGAAAAGCTCAAAAAATGGGGGGTGCCCAAAACAGGGCCCTATGGTCCCAGTAAAAATTATGAAGGTGTTGTTCCGGGAAGAGGAGTCAAAGTCTCAACTTAAAAGTTATTCACTGAGAAGGCGAGAAAATTAGGGTGTGAAAAATGCATGCCACACAAAAGTTCAAGGGGCCCCGTATTGGGCACTACAGGACCCTAGGGGGGCCCCAAGATTTTAACTAGAATCTAGAAACAGGAGAATAATTAAACGGAAAAGGTGCTCTAAAAATGAAGATCGGATTAAGAGGGGGCAATTTATGTTGCAAAAACGTCAAGGGGCCCCAAGTCGCCAGGGCGTTAACTGGTATGTAGTTGGGTATAAAGATACTTTATAGTGGTTTTGAAAGTAATCAGAGGACGCTAGAACTATTTTAAAGAAAATTGTAAGCAATTCGAATCATTTTTATGGAAGCTGCACCAAGGGCGCTATGAAGGCGATTAATATTCAAAATTGGTGGTAGCTAAAGTCTGAGATTTTTTTTTTCTTTTGTCGTTCATGTAGTAAGCTGGAGGACCTAGTGAGTTGTAAGAAGAAAAAAATGAATCGGACCATTTTAAGGGAGCTATAATAGGGGACCCAAAAGGGGCCAACTGATAGTTGAGAGCACAGCCCTAACATGAAAACATACTAAACTTTTTTAGTACTTAGCGTTTTAGATCTTCAATTAGTCAAAATTAAGCATAGGGTATGAAATAATCATTATAATAATATTTTAAAGAAATATGCAAAAATGGGGGAGGGAACTAATGCTTAACAAGGCCCTAGAGTCCCAGTAAAAATTATGAGGGTGTTGGTCCAGGAGGAAGAGTCCAAGATTCAACTTTAAAACAATGCACTGAGAAGGTGAGAAAATTAGGGGGGAGGGAATGCATGGCACACAGAAGTTCAAGGGGTCCCTACGGGACCATAGAAGGCCTCAGGTCTTAACTGCAATGTAGAAACGTGAGAATAAGTAAGTGGAAAAATGATCCCAAAAATGAAAATTGGATTAAAAGGAAGCAATTTATTAACAACTTAGGGCACAAAGACCTCAAGGCGCCCTGTACCGGGCCCCAGACGACGAGTATCTTAACTGGAATCTAAAAAGAGGGGACATAACTAAATGAAGATATAGCCCCCAAAACGAAGAAGATCGGATAAAATGGGGCAAGTTATTCACAATTTAGGGCATAAAAACTTGAAGCGGCCCAGGGTTCCCAGCCCTTTAAAAATTAAAAATACGTTTCTCAGATACATCAGGACCTGTTTTGGATTATCCTTACCTAGATTTTCAGACTTATACATGTGACAGAGTTTGGTAGCCATCACCAACAAACGCTCACGGTGGGAAACTTTCTTTTATTAGCACATATTTCTTTATTTAAATAACTTTACACACATCCTTCACATCATATTCATGCATTTTTCCTTTTGTACCATTTACTAAAACTCAAAACATATGAGTTAAATTGTTTAAAATGCCCACATTAATTTATCAAATTTCCAGCTCAACAACACAAAACTTACTGACACATTTTCAGACAAATTTTAAAAATGGGCATAAAATTAACAGGTCTGACTATTGAAGCAATTTGGAATTGAATAACGGTTTCCATTTTTTATAACTAAGTTACTTATTAAGTAATAAGCACTTCTTGTCACGTGATGACCTGTTTTACCCCTTTCTCATGCTGCCGCATCCGGAAACTTTGGTTCAAAACACTTATTTTGATAGTATTTTCTGAAAGACCTTCTGCCTTTATCAAAAAATGGGAAACGCCATTCGATAACATAGTTTCTGAATAAGAACACCTGCCAATTTTATGAGTTTCCTAACAAAAATGAGTTCAGAAATGTGTCAGAAAGTAGTTCTTTTCAATTTGAGAACAGCCTTAATAAGATTTATCATATTTTGCAGAAAATTGACTTATTTCATTAAAAATGAAAAATATTAGCACACATAGTTAGAACTTTTAATTCATTGTCAAGATACAGATTGAACTAGAAAAGTAAGTTTTCTAAAAATTTTAAGTGTTGAATTTTTTTTAAATCGGGAAATATTGCTTTTTCGCATAAAAATTTATCTCACAGTTACATTTTCTAAAAAATTATACTGTTCTGCCTACTACGAGCTACGCTTGCCAACTTCATGCAGACTCCGCTAAAAGTATGCTAATTTGATCTCATTTGAAAAGATTACCTGATTGCAGAAGTTTGATTATGAAGATTTTATATAATAAAATGTATCATGTTTTGTACAAATATTGACTTATTTCAGCCAAACTGAAAACTTTCAGCACACACATTTAGAACTTTTAGTTCATTGTCTTAGTTGAACTTAGAAAAGTAAATTTTCTGAAAAGTTTGAAGAGCTACATTTATTTTTATTATTTTTTAAATGAGGAAAAAATAATTTTTCGTTATAAAAGTTTATCTCACAGTTACGTTTTCTAACAAAACTAGGGGGTTCTGCCACCTTCGAGCTACGTTCCCCAACCCCACGTGCAGCAGATCCTGCAGTCTCTAAAAACATGCTAATTTGATGTGTTTTAAAAAGATATTTGATTGCGAAAAATTGAATGATATTATCACGACCAGTAGCGATCATCTGTAATCGCCTTGCTCTTAAGTTTCCTTTGGCTAGGAAATTTTTCGGTTTCCAAGACCGCATCCACTGCTGTCGCAACAGCTGACGATCGTTTTCGTGTTTGATTAAGTAAAGTCTATCAGACATTTGAAAATCAGCTTGTTTAAAATTATCAGGTGAAAAATGTCACTGCTTCCCGGCTTTTTGTAACGGCTAGAATTTGCTTTCTTTTGGACTTTATGAGGAAATCGTTTTAAATATATAAATACGTATGACATCATTTTTCCCCATTGAATGCTTTTTCACGCAAAATTTAATTTTTTTAAAGTTTTCTTTTCTTTTTAATATCCACGTGTAAATATTTTTTCGATTTTCCAATTGAAAGTGCTTGGAAATATTACTAATTTTGCTTTTTTAAATATTATGTAATTTTCTCCATAAAATGCTTTTTACTTGTAATAATTTTATTATTTTAAAGTTTCCTGTCTTTCAGAATATTCACGTATAAATATATTTTTCAACTCAAAAATGTTTAGAAATATTATTATGGGGAAGTGGAATAGAAATTTAAGGGTAAAATATCCGATGTATATTTATTTATTGTTGCTACAAAATAGCAATACAGCTTAAATTTAAAAAAATGTTTTAAAGTTTATGTGCTAGGGGGAAGGGAGAAGCGGAATTTTTTTGAGTCGGGGGGGGGAGTAATTTAGATGCTCTTTTAATTATTAATACAGAAATGTTACACAAGAAAAAAAAATATTTTAAACTATGTACTGGAGGGGTGGGGGAAGGAAAAAAGGGATTTTTTTCTTGCTTGGGGGGTGAGGGAATTAGGTGGTTATTTAAATATTGTTGTAATAAAACGACAAATAAAAGAGAAAAAATTAAAGAATTTTAATGATTTTAAACTTCATGAGATACTTGGGGGGCACTGCGAAGTGCAATGGAAGAATTGTGATGAAAATGCGCAGTATTTTGATTGGTAACAAACACGACATCTAATGTCAACTACAATCCAAAGTATTAAGTGCCTAGTTCATAGCTGATTGTATGGGGATGGGATTCGGGCTGTTTCCAATACTTCACGTGATATTATTATATTTCACACAAAGAAGGATAAGTATGTTGAAAATTTCATTTGAAATATTCCAATTAGTGTTATGAACAAATATCTGAAATTTGGATCAGAGGTATAAACACCCTGTATTCCTCACTGAAAACTGGATTACGACCCATGTCCATATATAAAGGTTGTTAAACGTTCTATGTACTAATCAGCTCAATTAGTTTCTCTCCATGCATTAATTGAAAATGTTGTTACCACACATACATACATATGCACTGAAATTCAAAAATTAAGGGGCAGTGAATGGGCGCTTTCGATTGTACACGGTTTGTCGAATAGCTACTGAAAATCTTGATGAATTGTGTTTGAACTTTGATGATGTAAAGAAATGTTTGACTCCATCTTTTTCAGTGAAGATTTAGTTGCGGGGACAATTAAGAGGACAACAATAAATTTAATAATAAAATAATGGTTGCGATCACCCATGTGACAGAAAATGCTCAAACTGGTCTGTTACTGTAAGCAAATGGCTATGTGGGTCCTGTTTAACGTTTGTGTGTGCATTTGTGTAAGCATAGCATGCATATTCGTGAACGATTTAATGTTTCTGTGAAAAATGTAAATGTTTTTTGCTTAAGGAGCACAGAGTTTTCAACCAAATTTAACACCACTTTCTAAAAACTTCATGGACATTAGCCATTTGTGTGAAATACTTTTTTAAGTGCACGTGCATGAAAGATTCCATAAGTTTTTTTTCATAATTTGGTAGTCATCTATTTGGGGCAACTTATATAAAAAGTCCTGTCAAATATTGCAAAAATTCAAATAGTTAAGGGCGATAGAGTGAGTTGCTTTCTAAAAGTAGCTTTATTATAAGAGATTTTCCACAATTTGTCAATTAGTTAACTGTATCTTTCAATGTTTTCAAAATATTTGGCAGGGCTCTTTATATAAGTTGCCCTAAATAGCTGATTACCAAATTAGAAAATAAAAATTTTGGAATCTTTCACGCATGCACAGTTAAAAATTATTTCATACAAATGCACATATCTCATGAAATAGTCAATATAGTATTCATGATTTAATTGCAGTGTACTTTTTCTACTTTTCTTTTTCATATTTTCGTTATGTGATGTTAGATTTGGTTGAAACTCTCTATGCTATAAACAAAAAACATTTAATTTTTTTCACAGAAAAATTAAAACCTTCACGAATGTGCATGTTATGCTTCCAGAAAGCACACAAACTTTAGACAGGACCCACATAGCCATTTGCTACAGTGACAGACCATTGTGAGCATTTTCTGTCACATGGATGATTGCAAGCATTATTTTCTTATTAAATTTATTGTTTTGCCCCTAATTGTCTCCGCGTCTAAATCTTCACTGAGAAGTGTGAAGTTAAACATGTTCTTTACATCCTTGAATTTGAATGACAATTCGTAAAGATTTTCTCAGACATTCGACAAATCGTGTACAGTCGAAAGCGTCCGGTCCCTATCCCTTCATTTTTGGACATCAGTATTAGGGATTGACCGAAGCAGCAATTTTGCCGAATACCGAAGCTTCGGTCAAAGTGTACACCGAATATTCGGTATTCGGCAACCGAATACTTAAAAAATTTTAACATATATTTTTTTATATATTAGCTTTTTTAATAAACTTTAATTAAAATTCAATTCTTAGTAATTTAATTCAGTTGCATTTTTATTCTTAAATCTAATTACACCAAAAAAATTTAATGACTACTTTCCATTCACAAATTCATTAACCCATCACTTATTTTTTATTATTTTAACACTGGTCAATACCCAAAATAACCTATGCAAGTATTAAACTATACAGGCTATTATTAAGGGTAAGGATTGTTAGCAAAACTAAAGTTCATTCAAATAAAAAGAAGCAATGTTGTCATTAAGCTGATTTACTGATTGTCTAATTATAAACATATTGAATAGGAATGTTCCCAAATACAAAAGGTATATCAATTTATACATTTAACTATTTTCTGTCAAATTATTGATACATATTTATATTTTGATTAATAGTTTAACATTGTGGTGATGAAGATTAGGGATTGACCGAAGCAGCAATTTTGCCGAATACCGAAGCTTTGGTATTCGGCAACCGAATACTTGAAACTTTTTAATACGCATTTTTGCATATATTAGCTTTTTTAATAAGCTTCAATTGAAATTAAATTCTCAATAATTTTATTCAGTTACATTTTTATTCTTAAATCTAATTATACAAAAAAATTTAATGACTTCTTTCCACTCACACATTCATTAACCCATCATTTATTTTTTAGTATTTTATCACTAGTCAATACCCAAAAATAACCTATGAAAGTATTAAACTATACGTGGTATTATCAAGGATAAGGATTGTCAGAAAAATAAAAGTTCATTCAAATACAAAGAAACAATGTTGTCATTAAGCTGATTTACTGATTGTCTAATTATAAACATATTGAATAGGAATGTTCTCAAAATACAAAAGGTATATCAGTTTGTACATTTAACTATTTTCTGTCAAATTATTGATAGATTATTTATATTTTGATTAATATTTTAACATTGTAGTGATGAAGAAAAGAAATTTGAGCGATTTTGACATAATGATTATAAAAGCTATAGGATAGGCATACGGGGTATACTTATTTGATGTGTGTATTTTCTTTAATATACACTTTAGATATACAGATATGAACTCTGATATACTTATTTGATGTGTACATTAAAGAAAATACACATTAAATAAATTTAAATTTAAAAAAAACTAATGTAAAATTAAATTAAATGATAAGGGAAAGATGCGCATCTTCGTTACTTTTTTTTTTTCTCTGTTGTAGACAGTTGTTCTGATTTCACACCTATGTAGACTATTTTAGGATGGAAAAAGTTTTTTTTTAATTAAAAATGGCCTTTGACTTGTTTTTTGTAGTGCAGCTGAACTCTGAACTCATGCACATAATATTGAAACTCATTGTTTAGCCTATTCTACTGCTAAGTAAAAGAGAATTCTTCTACTTCTAACAAAATACTTATCTGCAATTATTCAGCCGAATACTTAAAAGTATTCGGCCGAAGCCGAATATTCGGTTTACATGCCGAATCACCGAATACCGAATCAACTATTCGGTATTCGGTCAATCCCTAATCAGTATATATATACACAGTGTTTCTTCTAGACTACCACGCCTTTTCTAAAATGTGCAAAATTTACCCAGCCCTTTTTAAAGATAGCGAAATACACCTTTAGTTATCTCAGAGATCGAGAGATCTCTTAAAAATCTCTCCCAAACTGCAGTATTTCTAAATCCGTGTGCTCGAAAGATCTATGTAAAAATCATAGACCTTCCATGTTTTTTATGAATTTTCTAATTAGCTTAATTTTAAATAAAGAAAATCTAGAATAAAAATGCAGAAATATGTAATTAAATTTATGTGTAATAAATAAAAATTTGCATTAAAATTATTTTAAATGTAGTCAGTTTTGATAAACTGTAATATTTCTATTTTCTTTTAATGTTTATAAAGTATCTTTGAATTGTTCGTGTAATAAATACGTTTAAATAAAATAATTAAGAGCACTATTAAAAACATAACAAAAAAAAAAATGTTTCTGTGTAACAATGTACATATTCAACTTTTAAAATTGGTATTTTAGGATTTAAAAAAAAATTGCGTGTATGTGTGTGTGGGGGGGGGGGGGGAGTAATATCCATAGCAAGGGGAAGGGGCCCAAAATTTTCAGTAGCCCCGGGCCCCAGAAATGCTTAATCCGGCACTGATGTTAGTCATTTGACAGTTAAAGAATCAATGCAGATATTGCAGAGATCTGAAATTCCTACAAAATAAAAGAAACACATACATAATTAAAAAATTAGAAAACATTCATTCTCATTGGCTTTTGTTAAAGAAAAACAAAGTTCTTTTTCTACAGCCCAACAATAAGGAGTGGTTAGATATCTTGGACTATTTTCTATGAAAATAATAAAAATTAAAGAAGATTCTAATTTTCTTCAGGATCAAAGAATCAATTGTAAAATGCACATGGGTTTAAAAGATAAAATGTTACCAAAAAAAGTATGAATGTTTTCTTCAGAGAATAAAAGAAGAATGAAGCATTAGAGTCTCTTTACTTTCAGCTACCATCTGTTCATCCAATATTTATCTAAATAATGTAATGGAAAACTGAGTCTTCAGACGATGAATTTATTACAACATAGTTAAAGATCCTGAAAATTATCTATCAACAGACAGAGATTGCGCTTTCTGCTAGAGAAGTGATGGAACATCACATGTCTGAGTATTCTGATAATTTCATAAGACTTTCTCTTTTTTCTGACAGAATTTAAATGGGAGAAGACAAATTGTTGTAAGAGCGATTTACATTGATGCAAGCCCTTAAGAAGCGTTATGTAAAATGAGAACTTGAGATTTTTAAAGAAGATGGTGTATGACTGTCAGACTTAGCAACAAGAACAGAACTCTTACCTCGTATGAATATAAGAAAATCATTGTTAAGCTTTTTGCCGAAAAATGAAATGACAATGATGACTATCCCAAGGGAAAAGAATGGCTTCACAATTTACAAGTAGTGAATGACAGCCCAGAACGAGAGGTTAAGCTTAATGGAGATTTCAATAAAATCATAACAAATGATGAAGATTAAAAGCAATTCTTGCTGCAGGTCGTAGAAGCCAACAGAAAATGATCAGAAATAACGAAAAAAAATCAGTTCTATGCTCTATTTTGTATTATTAAAGACCAAATATGATTACCTTTCTATTTTTTACTTCTATATTGCTTTATTCTTTTTCAAGAAATTAATTTTGGGGGTCTTTATTTTTTTTTTTTAAACAAATATATAGAAAAATTTGAGAGAAACACACAACCTTATGCAGTTAGGGGGTGTTGAGCACCCTCTTGCAGTTGAAATATGAAGTTCAAATTCTGCCAGAATATTACTATACACAAGTCTAAAAAAATTGAGGGGTGGCCTGGTATATTAGTGAAAGTTTATTTTTTTACATAGACAGCTGAACCACCCTAATCGGCATTTGCGTTAACTTGCTGCAGTCGTGTTATGAAATTTCAGTCTTGTCATGCTGAGCTTGCTGCAACTTTGCAAGTTTTCAAAGCAAGACTTCTGCAAACTAAAAATGCTATGTGGGAAAAGATTAAAGATTCTGTAAAAGACATTCATCGCAAAGGGGTTAAATATACAATAGTTATGTCAAACCCTTACCATAGAATGGTATACAAACACTGCATCACATAGTCATAATAAGTCTACTAGATGAATTACTTACCCATAGCCAGGCAACATCACAATTTTTTTTTTTTTTTTTGCATTACTGTAACTAAAATTCAGCCCCTTATAAGCATTTAAAAGTTAATCAAATAAAAATTGGGAGTAAAAAAAAAAAATCTGTCTATTATATGAAAGTCACATTCAGGCTGTAACTTCTTAGAAATGCTACATAAAAATCAAATACAAATAAAAGCAAGTAATTTTGAAATAGTGAGAATATACATGCATTTTTTCCCACGTTTTATATTGCTCATGCATCAGCTGGATTACACATATAAAATGTGACCACTCATAAAAGTAAAAACCACTGACGATACATATGCAATAGCATTTATCAGGCACATACTCAAGAAGAAGGGAGCTGAGAGGCTACAGTAGTGTACCTCCCTCCCCCTCAAAATCTGTATTTTGTACACAAGACCAGTGGTGTAGTCGTAAAAATAACAGAGGGTATACGTTCTAAGCAGAGGGTATACGCTCAAGGCAGAGGGTACACCCTAGTGTATATATGCTATAGCTTTCTTGAGAAACAGAGGGTATACGTTGTTCCTTAAAAAAATCCTGAGGGTATACGGCGTATACCCCCGTATACCCTCCACTACATCCCTGCACAAGACCATTTCCCAGGTCAGCTCTCCACCTTCTCGGAACAAAATCCTAGATACCCTACTGACATTTTGTGTATTAGAATTCCAAAGCATGGAAAGGATTGCGACCCCTCCCTTAATCTCTGAGAAAAGTATGAAGTTTTTAAAAAAGCGCCGAGGGATGAAAAAAATATAAAAAGCTGTTAATGATTGCAATTAAACTGATTATTGCAATTTCATCCACCTCATTTTTAACCTTTTATTCCCTAACACTGCTTACCATATCCACTGAAAATATTCAGTTTTGTAAGTTATTGATATTTAACAACAATAAAAGAGTTCAACTCAAGCACGTAACTTATATTTTTTTACTGGTTGTGGGGGTTAGCTTTCAGTTACAACGACTTTCTTTTAAATAAAAGTACATGAAAAAATATTTTCAAAGATGTGCTTTTGATATCTGTAAAATTCGGTAAGTCTTTTATTTTCAAAGAACTAACTTTTTTGAAAAAGTTATGCACTTTTCATTCCTCCTCCACCCTAAAAAAATCTTGAGTATGCCATTGATCAAAAGATATATCCTACCTCTAATATACGTTAATATTACTCTACATATGACTACAAGTTGTTTAATCATAATATTAAATTCGTAAAATTACACTAAGCAAAAGCAGTAGAAGTGACAGGATCATATCTAACACCAAAAAATTTTTAACATTGACGTAACCAAAAAAAAAAAAAATTATACGAGATACCAAATAAAAACTAATCGGAAGGAAAATGAAACAGAAAAAAATATACAAAACACTTACTTAGTATATATTTCTCCGTTTACATTTATTTTTCTATACGCTAGACGATAACAACAATACACGTTTTGCATAAAATGACACTTCGGCATTTTCTTTAAAAAAAAGTTGTGCAGAAGCCCAGAAGCACTTGACAATCGCATAATACCTCGCATAATACCCTGTTGACACTGCGTTATCGAAACTCTGAGTGTGTTCAAGAAGCACGCGTGCTACGCGCGCGAGCTCAGGAGGCAGGAACATGGAGTGTGTCTATATCATGGATGGAATAACACGTAGTGTGTTCAGGAACAGATCATGGATTTGATTAATTAAGGTGCTAATTATAAAGATATTTTGTTGCAAAAGGAACGTGTGCTAGATGGTCGAATAGACAAGGCAGTGAACTCGAGACTAGGGGTTCTGGGTTCGAATCCTTCCAGTCCCACATCGTGTCGCAATTTTTTTTTTTGTTTTGTTTATTGGTTGTTTTATATTTTTCATAATGAATAAGATATTTTTGATGAAGATATATTTTTTATTTTTATTATACAGAGGCACGTGTATTTTTATTATAATAATAAAATACTTATTTAAATGTGAGAAAATGAGGTATTTCGAGCTGAAAGTTTTACATCTGAACGCCTTTTAAATATTCAAAGTTTCGTTTCTAAGTGATTATATATGTATATGTATAATGATATAAACATTAAGCAAATCCAAATGAAAAAATAATATATATTGTGCAAAAATATCCTTTTGCACGTAGGATAATTCCTTGATTTTCTTTTTTTTGAATACTTTACGAGTGAATTTTTATCGAGACTAGGCTGGAAATCATATTTTACTTTGAACATTATAAAAATAAAATGTAATAGTTGTAGATTATTTTAACTAAAAATATCTGTACATATATTTTTTAAAGAGATAAAATATATAGGTCTGCTGTCTAGTTTTATAGTGAATAAAGTATGATTAGAATGTTTATAAATTTTCTACTGAAAGTATAAGTAAGTATTTTGCTTATACTAACAGAATTTTGAATGCCATTTATTTCTCATGTTTTATGATGTAATTTGGTCTGTTATCCACATGGTATTAAAATATGCAATCATAAAATAAGAAATATATATATTAAAACCTTCTCTGAAAAACTGTCTAACAGTGCAAATTCCATTGAAATCCATCCAGTATAGTAGATTACAAACAAATCTCATATGTTGACATCACAATCTTGGTTTACTAACAGCATTCTATTTATCACAGAAGTTATAAATCAACTGATAAATCATTTTTAAATAAATAAAAAGAAAATTGTTAAAAAGTTAACATTTTTAGATCACCAGTTGAATTCTTAAATTGTATCAATCAACCTACCAAACACAGCATAAGCAGAAAACGCACAATCACGTGACCAAATCGCCCACACAATATTTTTGAGCAGCTTGAGCGGAGTTTGTGTGCGGTTGGTTAACTAATTTTAAATGCTAAATGGGCTAAAGTAGATAAAGAAGGTCACGTGATGTTTTTCCCGACTATTTTAGATTTTATCTGAGTGAACATAAGCATGTAGTCCTGTTACGAAAACCATGTTTTGGAAGGATAAAGAAATATAGTCGTTGGTTTTACCTTTTTTGAACCATAAAAATAATGAAATAATTGAATTACGTTAAAATTCCTTTCTTCGATAAGACCAACTGCCATGGCATAACAGGGTTCATACTCATTTTTCAAGAAAAAATCCCCTGAGAATCCCCTGATGTATTTTTCGGGAGGTACAATTTTTCCATGTCAACAATTAACGACATTTTTTAAATCAGTATCATGACACTCATCTTTTAGAAATAAAATAAAAACAAGATAATATCAAAAATAAAGTTTATACATCACCTATATAAACAGTATGAAAAGGATTTTAAAAGAAAAACATTAATTTGTGTAAAACAGATGAAGTCTGCCTTGTGGGGCTGTCCTTAAAAACTTGGTAGCTTAGCTGCAAGAATTAAATTTCCACTTCACAATTTTATTAGTTCTTCAAAAGCATTATGAATGAATAATATGAAGGCTGCAAGTGTCAATATCAATTTTAAAATGTCCTTTAGTTTTTTTAAGTTCTTGAACTTTTGTCAAACTTTATAATGTTAGAAGGTGAATCTAGTGAATGAATGGATATAGACAGATATATCATTATGATATATCTGTATGACAGCTGACCGTGAACAGCAGCAATTGCCCTTAATTTCCCAGAGTAACCAGTCATTTTGCCAGGTTTTCCCAGGTTTGGAGAATTTTTTGCATTACCCCCTGAGATTCCCCCGATTTTTACAGCGCAAAATTTATCCCCTGATTCTCCCATGAATCCCATATTCCCCTGATGAGTATGAACCCTGCATAAACTTCTGAGCGTGCGCGCTGCGCGAAGTGCACTTCTGAACACACCCTCTCTAAAACCTCCGAACTCTCGGCAGACGGTAGTTGTCGGGAAGCTCGGCTCTCCAACAACCAATCACAGTGAACCATTGAAGGAGACTCTTCCCACAGATCGCCAACGCGCCAAGAGCAATTTCGAGCTTCCTGACGCGAGCGGAGCGAGCTCCCTCGACTCATGAATGCAAGCAGCTCTGTCCCCGTTCTCGCAAACATCCACATTAATGGATTAGATTCATGTAATGTAATGTCATGTATAAGTGTAAGTATAGTCATGTAATGCATGTGTCATAGCGCACAAACTCTCTGAGAGGCGACATTTCTAATTCCACTAGACTTCTGTTCTAAGCGTCCTTCAAAGCCGTTCTGATTGGCTGGCCAGCTCCAGATGAAGTGTCCATACGCCCGAGCATCGTTTGCACATATTCGGATATTTGTTTTCAGCTATTTCGTTTCTGATGCTAGATAAGTTTGATTTGAATAAATTATTTTTCATTTTTATATGATGAAACTGCTATTTTCTACTTGAAAGTATTCAAAAATACCTGTATAAAACAAACCTCCGTCATTTCCATACTAAAACCATTTTTTTTTCCAAACCTTTTAAGATAGAGTCATAAAGACTGTTTCATAAATTTTGAATGTTATTTATATTAAAAATTATTAAAAAATTTATAATTTATAATAAAAACGCATTTTCACTTATAAAACGTTGCAGTTGCAGGGAGAATCTAAATCATGAAAAAATATAAAATCAGAAACTTTTTCTTTTTTTTTTTTGGGGGGGGGGGGATACCTTCCAACTCTCCCCTGAATTTGCAACTGAATCTTCCTATACCTCCATGAAACATATTTAAAAATTCTATATTCAGTGCTAAAAAAGGAATACTTTTCAGGGTTATTTTTAGTATCAGGGTTACAAAAATAAAAAAATTAAAAATAACCCTGGTTTTATATTTTTTTCATGGTTTAGATATGCAAATTCCCCTGCAATTGCAGTGTTTTATAAGTGACAAGCGTTTTTAATATAAATTATATATTTTATTTTATAATTTTTAATAGAAATAACATTTAAAAATTATGAAACAGTCTTAATCTTAAAAGGTTTGAAAAAAACAAAACAAAAAAAAAAAAAAAAAAAACAGTTTTAGTTTGAAAATGATGGAGGTTTGTTTTATGCAGATATTTTTGAATACTTTCAAGTAGAAAATAGCAGTTTCATCATTTAAAAATGGAAAATAATTTATTCAAATCAAACTTATGTAGCATCAGAAACCAAATAGCTGCAAACAAACATCGGAATATATGCAAACGGTGCTCGGACGTTTAGCCATTTCATCTGAATCGGGCCAGCCAATCAGAACGGCTCTGAGGACGCTAGAACAGGTTCTGAAGAACGTTAGAACAGAAGTCTAGTGGAAATAGAAATGTCGCCTCTGAGAGAGTTTCAACTTTCTTCGGGCTAGAGACAGTCACGACCATTCACTCTCGCTGGCTGTAAAGCTTCGCATTAACATTCTAGACAATCGCATAATACCCTGTTCACACTGCGTTATCGGAACTCTCTTAAACCTCCGAACTCTCTGAGGGAGTTCCACAAACTCTCTGAGGGAGTTCCACAAACTCTCTGAGAGAGTTTCAACTTTCTTCGGGCTAGAGACAGTCACGACCATTCACTCTCGTTGGCTGTAAAGCTTCGCATTAACTGATTGGGTGTTGCGGGCGGTTTTATCTTAAGCGCATGCGCAAACAACACAGTGACGTTCACTGAGTTATCTTAAGTGAGTTTTTCCATGTGAACAGGTTTCCAATTCCGGGAGGGTACCACCTCAAAATTAAGAGAGTTCAGCGGCATAAGTACAGTGGCTAGAATAGATAGTGTGCCGTTCATTGGTTACCATAACGCTTTTTTTTTGGTCGTGAAAGGAGAACGCCGCAAGGTGGCGCGCATGTTAACACCGACTGGGCATTTTGAAAGCTTTTAGCGCCGTGACAGTGAAGCATATTGTAAACAAACGCGAGTTTTTCCCATAAAGTTTTAATTATGTCTGTTTAAGAAACAAAATATGAGTGAAAAACTAACAAAAAATATCAGAAAAGGTATTGTTTTGCGCCTGGTTGTTGTAATTTGTTTTTTAAACAAGTGTATAAAGCAAAATGTATCTGTTTTCAATTAGTTGATCTCCAATTTTGTTCTAAAGAAAAAAAAAATGCATTTTTAGAATATTGTTTGATTAAGTTTTCATGATAAGTGCAATATGTTTTAGTTTCTAATTTATATTATGCTTAAAAATATTTATTGTCAGCAGTAAGTTGACTATTTTGAAAATATCGGGTATTTTTTATATTTTCGAAAATATTATATTTACGAACCCTGGGCACGGGGGAAGGAGATTAATCCACATAGCAATGAGATGTCCCTCCGGAAGATTTGATATTTTGTTTTCAATGGTCAAAAAGTGTAATCCGCCCCCCCCCCCCCCGGAGCTACAAAAATCCCTCCCGGAGAAAAGTGTCTCAATTCAACACTGGTTTGCACAGTTTTGGAAGTAATGAACAGTTGTTGGTATTTGTAAATAAAACTAATGCCAATATACCCTTTGAAATTATTTACTTTTCATACATAATTCATAAAGAATTTTTTTTTTTTTATAATTTTCATAAGAATTTTAATATGTGATTTACAGTGTGAGAAACATTTATTTAACAAATGTTCCTTTGCTTTGAAAATAACACTAAATTTTGCTATTGGGAATTTATTTTTATATATTCATTGCATGTTTGTACCAGTGTTAAATTCAGGGAAGACATTCCTCCCCTGAACAATGAGATGCCCACCATCCGGAAGATTTGAGATTTTGTGTTTTCAATGGTCAAAAGGCGCAATCCCCCCCCCTCCCCAGAGCCACTGAAATCCCTCCCGGAGAAAAGTGTCTGAATTCAACACTGGTTTGCACAATTTTGGAAGTAGCGAAAAGTTGTTGGTTTTTGTAAATAAAGCTAAAGCGAATTTAATCTTCGGATATTTTTTTTGAAATTATTTACTTTTCATACATAATTCATAAAGAAATTTCTTTTTAATAATTTTTCTTAAGAATTTTGATATGTGATTTCAAGTGCAAGAAAGATTTATTTAACAAATGAGGCTTTGTTTTGAAAGTAACACAAAATAAATATTGCCATTGGAAGTTTATTTTTAAATATTCATTGTATGTTTGCACAGTTTTAGAAGTAGTGAACAGTTGTTGGTATTTGTAAATAAAGCTAAAGCGAATTTAACATTTGAATTTATTTGCTTTTCTCACACATAATTTTTATTTAAAAAATATGTCTCTGTTCTAAAAGTTTGTAAATAATATATTTATTATTGAAATATTTCAGACTTGTTTTCATCTAAATATCAATTTCTAAATTTAAATGTCTTCTTATATAATATTAAAGTAAGTATCTAAAAGCATTAATTTATCCGATCTGCTTTCGGGAATTTCCAGTCTATACAGCAGTCAGCGCCATCTATTGGAGGATTACTTTCCCGGTCATTTTTTTACGAGCCGTTAATTCCCAAATTGGCTCAACCGAGCCCAGCAATTTGATTGGCTAAAACTGATATTTATATAGTAGATAATTATATTTATTTTCTTATGAAGTAGTGTAATGTAAAATAGAATGCAATTATAATGACTTAAATTGGTTTATTTTGTTAAATTTGATCAAAATCACAGTAAAGTAATCCAAAATATTAATATTAACAAAGAATCAGATTGCTGAGATCGGATGAGCCAATTTGGGAATTAACGGCTCGTCATTTTTTTAGCCTCGAACGGCACACTATATATTCTAGGCACTGTAGCATATAAGTCTCCAAGTTGATCTTAAGTGAGGCACCATAATCCCAGCCTAAGTATCGTAGTGTGAACATAGTATGATGCGCGAAAAAGAAGCCAATAGGGTAAACATGATTTCACTCAAAAGGTGCCAAGAATATGTGCAGTCGAGTGCGCAGATGGCAGAATTGTGTTCTACCTTTTTTACGTCATATCAAAAAATTACCGGTATCACGTGACTTTTTCCAGTCTCGAACCCGTATTTGGAATATCCTCCATTTGCCGTTCATCTGTTAAATCGAGGATATTTCATTGCGTTTTGATCACGTGATCAAGGTAAAAACGTCTAGCGTAAAGAAGGGAAAGCTCCGTAACCATGCAATGTAAATACCCGCTAGCCAATAAAACAATTTATCAGGCAAAGCAGTAGCATCTTCCCTTCTTATCAGTTAGAAGTTCCTTGGGTAAATTACCGGTATCACGTGACTTTTTTCAGCCTCGAACCCATATTTGGAATATCCTCCATTCCGTCGTATTTTTCCGCATGTGGGTTCCCGGCTTAAGGTTCTGGATCCCTAGGGTTTTTTAGGTCGTTAGAACAACCAGTGAAAACGCTAAACGATAATCCGGATATTCGAAATGCCTGAATTCCGAATTTTGAGGGGAGATTCGCTCATCTTCGGAATAACAACCGGAATCACTGAATTCAGTACGATATTCCGATTCCGCATGAGGAGAGAATACGGCCGTTTGTTGGATGAAGGGAGCAGTGTTAAAATGTTCTTCTCGACTATTGGTGTTTTTCTTGTTTACCCGCGGCTGACGTCACGTGGGTAAAGTCTATTGGACGAATAGGAAGCTGTCTTAAAATGTCCTTCACATCGATGGTTTTTTTCTAGCTATTCAAAGCCGACGATCCTTCGCGCTCATTTGTCAGATGGATCGCAACTACTCCCACTCACAATGTGACGTGAAATTAGACTGGTTTCGTCCTAGTTTTACGGGAAACGAAAATACAGAATTATCAAACATAAGAGAAGAGAATAAACCAGTGATGGAACAGCCTGGACCTCAATTTGGAGCACTAAAAACGCTCATTTTGGAGCAAAAAATAACTATTTTGGAGCAGCGAAAATGCTCATTTTGATGCAGAAAATAATTTTGGAATTATTTGACGAAATGTGCGCTTTTTCTGCAATTCTTTGACGAAATTCGCGTTTATTCCACGACTCTTTCACAAAATTCGCGTTTTTTGGCGGTTCTTTGACGAAAGTTGCGTGTTTTTAGAGATCTTTTGATCAAATTTGCGTATTGTTCGCAATTTCTTGACTAAATTCGCGTATTTTTCGCGTGTTATTCGGACCCTTTGTTGAAATCAGCGTGTTTTTCGCTATCTTTTGACGAAATTTGAAATCTTTTAACGACATTTGCGTTTTTTCACAATCTTTTGACCCTGTTTTAATAAAATTAGCGATCCTTTTACAATTCGAAATTCGCCTGTTTTTGGGGATCTTTAGATGAAATTCGTGTGTTTTTGCGATCTTTTGATGAAAGTTGCGAGTTTTTTCGCGATATTTTAACGAAAGTAGCGTTTTTTCACGATCTTTCGACCTTTTTTTTCGGGTTTTTTTCCCGTGATCCTTTGACAAAATTCGCGTGTTTTCCCCAATTTTTTGACGAAATTAACATGTGTTTCTCGATCGTTTGACGAAATTAGAGACCTTTTGATTAAATTTACGTTTTTTGCCACAATTTTAAATTAGCGTTTTTTTTCACGATCTTTTGAATCTGTTTTGTTTGTTTTTTTGACGAAATTAGCGATTCTTTGACAAAATTAACGTTTTTCTCGCGATTCCTTGAAGAAATTCGCGTTTTTGTCACGATCTTTTGTTCGTATTCTTTGACGACATTCCCGTGTTCTTCGCGATGTTTTGACGAAAATCTCGTGTTTTTCGCAATCTTTTGACGAAATTTGAGACCTTTTGATGAAATTTGCGTTTTTTCACTATCTTTTAAATAAATTAGCGTTTTTTCACGATCTTTTGACGAAATTTGAGACCTTTTGATTAAATTTATGGTTTTTGTCACTATCTTTTAAATAAGTTAGCGCTTTTTTCACGATCTTTTGACTGTATTTTGACGAAATTACCGATCTTTTGACAAAATTAACGTTTTTCTTGCGATTCTTTGAAGAAATTCACGTGTTTTTCGCTATATTTTGACAAAATTCGCATTTTTTCACAATCTTTTGACCGTGTTTTGTTCGTTTTTTGACGAAGTTAGCTATCCTTTGGCAAAATTCACGTTTTTTTCGATATCCTTTGACGACATTCGCGTGTTCTTCGCGATGTTTTGACGAAATTTGAGACCTTTTGATGAAATTTGCGTTTTTTCACTATCTTTTAAATAAATTAGCGTTTTTTCACGATCTTTTGACGAAATTCGCATGTTTTTCGCTGTCTTTTGACGAAATTTGAGATCTTTTGATTAAATTTACGGTTTTTGTCACTATCTTTTAAATAAATTAGCGTTTTTTTCACGATCTTTTGACCGTATTTTGACGAAATTAGCGATCTTTTGACAAAATTAACGTTTTTCTTGCGATTCTTCGGAGAAATTCGCGTGTTTTTCGCGATCTTTTGACGAAATTCGTCTTTTTGTCACGATCTTTTGACCGTGTTTTGTTCGGTCTTTTGACGAAGTTAACTATCCTTTGGCAAAATTCACGTTTTTTTTCGTGATCCTTTGACGACATTCGCGTGTTCTTTGCGATGTTTTGACGAGAATCTCGTGTTTTTCGCAATCTTTTGACGAAATTTGAGAACTTTTGATGAAATTCACGGCTTTTTCACTATCTTTTAAATAAATTAGCGTTTTTTCACTATCTTTTGATAGTGTTTTGTTCGTTTTTTGACGAAATTAGCGATCCTTTGACAAAAGTCACCTTTTTCTCGCGTTTCTTTGAAGAAATTCACGTGTTTTTCGCGGTCTTTTGACAAAATTCGCGTGTTTTTCGCGATCTTCTGACGAAATTTGCGTTTTATTCTCGATCTTTTAACGAAATCACGTTTTTTGGCTATCTTTTGACCGCGTTTTGTTCATTTTTTGACAAAATCAGCGACCCTTTGTTAAAATTCACAGTCTTTTTCGTGATCATTTGACAAATATCGCGTGTTTTTCGGGATCTTTTGACCAAATTCGCAATCTTTTGGCGAAATTCGGGTGGGAAATGATCGATTTAACTCAAGAATTATCAAATTGGAGCAGTTGGACAATTTTGTTGAAAAATGATCGTTTTGGCGCAGAAATGGGCAGCATTATCGATTTGGCGC
The DNA here is from genome assembly GCA_963932465.1 of Maratus speciosus. NCBI lineage: Eukaryota > Metazoa > Arthropoda > Arachnida > Araneae > Salticidae > Maratus > Maratus speciosus. Next base: position 49,338,691 of record OZ010796.1, on the reverse strand, counting down.
AGCTGTTCTATCACTGCATAAACATAAAAATAGACGAGATGGAGAAATATCGGGAGAATGAAAAATTGGGAGACTTGGGAAGTCTGATTTTATGATTCTATTTTGACTTAAATAAAATATGAAAGTCATAGGCCGGAATCGAGATAGATTTTTTCGCTGTTGGTGAAACGAGATCGACCAATCAGAAGCTTGCATTTTTGCAAAGAGCGAATAGTTCGCAAAAATCATGGCTTCCGATTGGTCAATCTCGTCTCGCTGAGAACGAAAAATCTATCTGGATCGCGGCCTGCCCAAACGCCGCCTAGATATTTGAGAAAGCCTTGACATGCGTCACGAAAATGTCACGCAAAGCAGGCAAAACAAAGAAAAATATCATTCTTTGGATTGTGACCATTCACGAGCAAATCATTGATCTTTTTTTTTATGCCTGCTTTGTGTGACGCGCGTCAAAGCTTTTACAAACATCTAGGGGGCGTTGCCTACACACACAAAGAAAAAAATCTTTGAAAATAACGAGAAAGAGGAAAATATTAAAAAGAGGCGGAAATTCGTGGATTTTGAAGAACGAAAAAGGAAATCCGCGTTTTTGTGGAAAAGTGGCATGCCAGTTATTTGGAAATATTTTCTTTAAACTTCAGAAATCATGCTTTTTTTCATTATTTAATAAGGAAAAAATATCTTTTATTTTAATTTGGTTTATGAGTTCATAAGTATGATAATAAAATAACATTGCAAAGAGAATGGACTTTACCCACGAATGGCAACAACCACGCCTCAGCGGTGATAAACCCTCCGAAAAAGACTGTTTATTGGACAAAGGGGGAGCAGTGTTAAAATTTTCTTGACGCCTATTGGTATTTTTCTTCTGTTTACCCGCGGCTGACGTCACATGGTAAAGGCCATTCTCTTTTAAAAACTCTGCGGAACTCCGCCTTATTTATCGAATAAAAGTGTTGGGTAATACCTAGGGCTGTACCGAGTACTCTGTATTTACTCGGGCAATGCCGAGTAGTTGTTAGAATTTCATTTTTTAAGCAGTATTGAAGACAAAGGAATTATAACTGATCTATATATAAAAATGATATAAAAATATGTCTACAAAATATAGAAAAGTTAAGTAAAACCAATACAGCAACGTTTAGTTAAAATTAAGAAAAGACTATGATTTTGGATACAGAAACAGTTTGTAAAAACAGAATACAAGAAATGCAATAAAAATATTTTTATATATATCATAAATTATGATGAAAATTTTGTTCTACATTTTCACGATATACGATATTTTTTATTATTGTAAATTTAGCCTGCATCAGAAAAAAATTCATTAAAAAAATTCAAGCAATGCATTGCTTGAAAGAGCAAATAAGAATTTCCTTGCAAGCTTGCACATTGGAGAATTTTTACTATATTCTTTCTTCTATGAAAATACACTGTCTGTTTTATTCAATAATTCAAGTATTTTTCTTGTTTACCCGCAGCGGACGTCACATGATTAAAGTGTATTAGCAGAAAAATCTTTGTGAATGCAAATCTTAACCCGTTAATAGTCGCGCGTTGGTCTTTTCCCCGCCCGAAATTCGTTATCTTCCTGTAACTCATTTCCTGTTAAAGTTACGATAGCCAAATTCCGTGTAGCTGACCTTGAGTGTTCACACACTTGTGTAGTAAAATTGCAAGTCATTCCTGCTATTTCTTAGCATTTTATCGCATTCTTAAGTTTCAATCGGTCTAAATGACCGCGTTGCGACCACTTGTGTTAGTTGAATTTTCCCCCCTCGTGTTCATCCTTTCCCATTTCCGCGAAATCTGCGGGGGAAAGTTTCTTCGAAGTACGAACTCTCTGTCTGTTGTTATTTCGTCTTTCTTCTGTCAGCTATTTTACCCGTTCATAGAGTACTTTTTTTACTTTTAGAATGTTACTTAAAATTGTTTTATTATATTAGTTGTGAAGTCAGTTCGCACAAAAAACTGATTGATGGTCACTTGCATTTTTTTTTCATTGTGAAACATTGCGGGAATAAATTCTCAAATTGGTAATCGTTTAAATATGGAAAAAAGGGAAATTCATCATCATTATTTGAAAGAAGTTGCTTTCCATTTATTACCGGAACATGTAAATGAAAAAAAAAAAAAAAAACAGACAATAACACAGCCAAACAATTTTAAAAAAGAGAGAAGAGAATTTTGTGGGAATCAGTAAAAAAATTGCTGTATCTCCAAAATCTGAAAAGTATCGTTTTTCACAATAAAACTAACTCGAAAGATAAAACAGTTTTCTCAGAAATGTAGTATGTATATCTGCGAAGAACATACATATAATTTATTTGCACAATAATGAGAATTTTATAATGTAGGTTAGAAATTACGCAAATAAAAATCTCTTTTGGATAATTCAGTGAATATTTATACTATGATTTTAAAAAATATTTTAAGTATTTTTCTAAAATTTATCTATTTTTAAATTTTCATACTGTAAGTAAAAACACATTTTTTTTTTTTTTAAGAATGCCGCAGAAAATGTTTTTTTTTATTATTATTGAAATCCAATAGAGGCTTGGGGACGGTATCTAACAAATTTAAATTTGTTGTCCTTCATCAATTGTTCAAACTATTTTTCAGAATAATGTTTTTCAGAATACGAGAGAAAATTCATTTAAATAAAAGTATTGCTGCATATTTATAATTTCGGAGAAAAATTTCTTATTGTTTTTATTATTTTAATGAATATTATTATAAAACAATAAATTATAACAATAATACCTTATTATGAAATGTACAATTGTATATTTATTTTAATTAAATAGTTGCTGTAAAATACATCCCTATTAAGATGAACCTTTCAGTGATTCTATTAATTAAAATAATTTATCCATCTTAGGATTTAAATCTACAATTGCAAATGTATTTAAATTAAATATATAATTTCAATAACTTATTATTTACTTTATATAAGCAAAGTTCGTATCCAGAGTTTTTATTCAGGGGCGCTGCTCCCACCCTGAAATAAGTAGAAAAACTACAAATTTAATCATAATTGGATTGACATGGATTTAATCATAAAATCTCGAGAGCCCCCCCCCCCCTCATACACACATAGACACCCCACAAAATAAATAAATAAAACGTAGTTACAACATTTACATTTATAATTTCGAAATTAAGTATTTTTTACCTTTTTCTTTATTATATATATATATATATATATATATATATATATATATAATATGCTGGTGAATTAGTGGTATTGTATTTGATTTGCTGTTGCATGTCATAAGTTCCATTTTTATTTTCAGTTTAATTGTTCAATTTAATGTCAGTGTAATATATTGATGCTAAATTTATTAATTTTATTTTATTAAATGGATATAGAGTGCCGGAGTATCATAAAAATCTACCTGACTCTGATTCCGTCCTTCCAAAAAAAAAAAAAAAAAACCCTATCACGAATTTAGATTCATATTCGTAAATGTTTTCCTACTAATTATTGATTCATAGTAACATCAGAAATTCAATCAAATCATTTACTATTTACTTTTAAGTATTTATGCAAAATGAAGAAAGAGTTATTAAAAACATTTAACTAGATGCCAACTGAATATATACTTCAGCGAAATAAATAATTTGCTGTAAAAGGTTGTAAAATGAATAATTGCTGTAATCTTTTAAAGTTCAGTCAATATTTTCACCCTACGTTATCCGTTTTCGATCATCTGATAACACCGGCAAGTTTCCCCTTCGTTTTCGGCCTGCTGGTAACGGCGGCAAATGGACCGAACGCGACTACTAACGTTCTAAAAAATGTCGCGACTACTCTCGGGTTAAACGATACGCCGTCATTTCACTTATGTGACATAACGAGAATACTGTCCATTTTGGAAAAAGCATATGTCTGAGCTTCGTATTAGGACTTTAACCACAAATGGCAACAGTCACGTTTTTACGGGGACTAACCCTCCTGAAAAGACCGTTTATTGGATGACGGGGAAACAGTGTCATAGTGTTATTACACGTAAAAATTGCAAACGACAAAAATCGCCTACGACTCGTCAGATTTCCTGAAACTACGTATTATCCACCTGAAACTTACGTATTATACAAACATTTCATTGGCTGTTCGGGAAAAGGCTTTTCCATCGTCAGATTTCCAAGCATTTGATTGGCTGTTACTAGCGACTCGCTTCGTTTCAGGCGTCAAAGACGCTCCGACAGAAAAAAGTTGCTTGCTTTCGAAGCGACTCCCCTGCAGCCATAGGAATAACATGGAGACGCCTGGAATTTCAAGCGACTTTGACTCCTCGTGCAATAACACCATGAAAATGTTCTTCACGCCTATTGTTTTTCTTCCGTTTACCCGCGGCTGACGTCACATGGGTAAAGTCCTAAGCAACCTAGGCTCACTCGTCCAACCAAGTTTTAGACTAGTTTTGCCATAGTTTGGACAACAAAAAATCTAAGCTGTCTGAGGGAGCTCCATGCGTGTATAGAGCTGTGCCGAGGCTAACGAGAAAGACAAGCCAGAGTGGTAGGTCCGATTCTTCTTTTTTTACAGACCGCTGGAGTCACGTGATGCTCTTTTCGCGCACCTTCATTGGTGCATTCGAGCATCACGTGACACTAGTGGTCTGTAAAAAAAGAAGAATCGGGCCCACCGCAGGAGCCTGTCTTTTTCGTTAGCCTCGGAGCTGTGCAAGGTGACGTCACGAACAGTTTTTGCTGCTGCTGCTGTAGGACAGCTATCGGTACTTTTATCAATGATTTTTCTGTTTGTGTCCCCTACAGCTTTCTTCATTGTTCTCGGGTAAAAGTGCCGTGATGTGAACTGCTCTGTGTCCGCGACCAAAGACATTTAAGGTCAGTTCATGACTTTTAAAACATCGCACAGAGTGGATAATCTTTACACGGAGATTGGCACAAAACGTTGGGTGCGCCTCTTTGTAACAATCACCGGGTAACGATAATCCCCCTCGTGTGATGTTTTAAACGTCATGAACTGGCCTTGTATGCCGTTGGTCGCGGTATGTCACCACTCTCATATAGAGGTACCCCAATACTTCATGAGCAACAAATAATCAGATTGCGAGTTAAGGTTTTGAAAGAGAACATATTTGAAGGGGGAAAATGTCTCCTAGTGGTTAGAAAATATTAACATCACGTCATTTGCAGCCTCATACACAAATCCTCTATAAAAGAGAATTTTAAATAGGATTAAATATTCGATAATGTTTAAATTAATTTTAACAGAATACTCGTTAACGGCGACCAAACACTTTTATTTATTCCGCAAACCGTCATATAAAGAGAGTGTTCGAGATGCACGCGCGCGAACTCAGGAGACAGGAACATGGAGTGGGTAAATATCATGGATGGAATAACACGTAGTGTGTTCAGGAACAGATCATGGATTTGATTAATTAAGGTGCTAATTATAAAGATATTTTGTTGCAAAAGGAACGTGTGCTAGATGGATGAATGGATAAGGCAGTGAACTCGAGACTAGGGATTCTGGGTTCGAATCCTTCCAGTCCCACATTGTAATCATAATTTTTTCTTGTTTTGTTTATTGGTTATTTTATATTTTTCATAATGAATAAGATATTTTTGATGAAGATATATTTTTTATTTTTATTATACAGAGGCACGTGTATTTTTATTATAATAATAAAATACTTATTTAAATGTGAGAAAATGAGGTATTTCGAGCTGAAAGTTTTACATCTGAACGCCTTTTAAATATTCAAAGTTTCGTTTCTAAGTGATTATATATATAGACCCCTTGCATTGACGTCACGTTGCTATTAGCAACGACTGATACTATAGCTTCTGGAGCACACACGTGGAGCACAGAACTTCCCGTTTGCCGTTAAAAGCACGTGTTATCTTTCTCTTTAATTTAGAGCTTCCTTATTTTTATTATTATAGTGCAAATAAGTCTAAAAAATCAAATGGAGAGCACCATATTCGCCTTATACTTGGGCGCCATATCAAGCGATTTCAGACATGTGACGTCATGTGCAACCCGTCTATAGTATGTATATGTATAGACCCCTTGCATTGACGTCACGTTGCTATTAGCAACGACTGATACTATAGCTTCTGGAGCACACACGTGGAGCACAGAACTCCCCGTTTGCCGTTAAAAGCACGTGTTATCTTTCTCTTTAATTTAGAGCTTCCTTATTTTAATTATTATAGTGCAAATAAGTCTAAAAAGTCAAATGGAGAGCACCAAATTCGCCTTATATTTGGGCGCCATAGGAAGCGATTTCAGACATGTGACGTCATGTGCAACCCGTCTATAACGATATAAACATTAAGCAAATCCAAATGAAAAAATATTATTGTGCGAAAATATCCTTTTGCGCGTAGGATAATTCCTTGATTTTCTTTTTCTTTTCTTGAGTACTTTAGGAGTGAATTTTTATCGAGACTAGGCTGGAAATCATATTTTACTTTGAACATTATAAAAATAAAATGTAATAGTTGTAGATTATTTTAACTAAAAATATCTGTACATATATTTTTTAAAGAGATAATATATATAGGTTTGCTGTCTAGTTTTGTAGTGAATAAAGTATGATTAGAATGTTTACAACGCACAATCACGTGATCAAATCGCCCACACAATTTTTTTTGAGCAGCTCGCGCGAATTTGTGTGGTTGGTTAACTAATTTTAAATTCTAAATGGGCTAAAGTAGATAAACGTTGGTCACGTGATGTTTTTCCCGACTATTTTAGATTTTATCTGAGTGTACATAGGCATGTATTTCTGTTACGAAAACCATGTTTTGGAAGGATAAAGAAATATAATCGTTGGTTTTACCTTTTTTGAACCATTAAAAAAATTATTTTAAAATTTCCTTCTTCGATAAGACCTACTCCATGACATAAACTTCTGAGCGCGCGCGCGGCGCGAAATGCACTTCTAAACACACTCAAATTGTCTTGTTGACGACTTTTAAAAGTGTTTCAACAAACATCATCTGCAATATATTTTTTGAGTTCCCGAGGTGGTCATCGCTGTCATATATATTCTTCGTAGTTCTTTGAGCTGAGTTTCATTTAGTTTAAAGTAAGTAATTATTGTAATTAGTACTATTGATAAAAACTATTTTCATGATATTGATGTGTTTATATATTATATGCTTATACAAACAGATGGGAAGTAAAGGGTTAGTTCTCCAAAGCTGCTGATACAGCACTTTAATCATAGAGATTTTACCATATTTTCTATTCACCATTTATAAAATAGGAAAATGGATGTTTACTAGCTGTTTCACAAAGCACGTTTTCATCCCACTTGTACTCTTACCATTTCCAAGGAATTTCTTTCAAACAAAAGATGCTTAAGCCAAAATTTGATGAAAAGCATTAAATAACAAAGAAATAAATCCCGAATTCATATATTTAATGATGAATCTTCACACCATACCTTGTACTTCGTCACCCATAGAGCCAATTTTTTCGAGCTTTTCACATATCCACAGTAAATTAAGAAATAGACTTGGTGTACAGTAAACTGTAAAGCTTGTATTTTGTTATAGAATGCTAAGTGGCTCCAAAGACATAGATTGGTAAAATATATCTGCTAACATTTGTACAAACTACGTTATGTGACAATTAATATTTGCAAGCATTTGGTTTTTATTAAAATGATTAAGGTTTTTAAGTGTGATAGAATTTTTCTTTTCCTTTTGCTTTAAGTAAAAATTAGTAGAAGAATTAGTCTCCATTAAGATAAATATAATAAATGTTATAATGTGCATTATCATAATAATAGTTATTATAATTTTTAGTTTAATAATGATATGTGTACAATAAATATCTTTAAAATTTTGAATTTTTGTAGGAGGAAAACACTGATGAAAGTTTTCCGGATTATTTATATTCCTTAAAAATCACTATTTTTGTATAGTATTCTTTTACTTACCTAATCGGAAACTAAATTAAGTGAATATTGTTATAAGGAATTATGGTATTAAATGCTCAGAAAACTTCAATCCCTGTGTAAATAAATTTTCATATTTAAGTGACCAAAACGTCAAACTAATAAGTTTTTTCATTGGTGTTACCCTGGTAAAAACATGTTTTTCCAAAGACGGTAAAAACCATGATAAATACCGGTTAAAACCATCAGACGGTAAATACCGTCCAACCCTGTATAAAATTACCACAATATGAAGGTGGATGCGACGCATATACCAGATCTGCCAACCTTTGAAAATGAGAAATCATAGCACAGAAAATTTAAATTAATCTGGAGATTGGTTGGTTGGTTTTTCGTGTTTCACAGACATCTTTTGACATTTGTAAAAGGAATAAGATTTCAGTCTTTCAACTCAGTATAGTAAATTTTTTCCTCTGAAAATTTTTATACGATTTTTAGAGTTTATTTTCGTTTTGCGGCTTTTTTTTTTTTTTTACATTTGTAAAAGGAGCCTGGTTCCAATTTTTTAGCTCAGTGCAGTAAATTTTGACAGAATTCGCGATTTTTTTTACGCCATCATTTCAGGATATTCACAATTTTTTTCCCATAATCGTAATTCACATTTTTCTATCACGATTCTTCATTGAAATCCGCACTTCTTGCCATGCATTTTTGATGAAATTTACATTTTTTACGTGGTCCTTTGACGAATTTTGTGTTTTTTTACCACGATCCTTTGACAAAATTAGTGTTTTCTTTCGACGATCTTTCGGTGAAATTTGCGTTATGTTACTAATCTTTCGATGAAATTTACATTATCTTACTGATCTTCTGACAAAATTCGCATTTTCTTTCTGCGATATTTTAACAAAATTCACGTTTTTACCACGATCCTTTAACGAAATTTATTTTCTTCTATGACCAATTAAGGAAATTGATTTTTTTTACATGGTCATTTGTCGAAATTCGCGATAGTTTATCGCAAATTGTGCGATTTTGCACACTATTTCAAACCTTGCCCCTCAAGGAACCCCCTCCGGAATTCTTAAAATGGCATCCTTGTTTCTAAGGAAGGGAATTCCTGTATAAATATTTACAAAAACACGATTAGAGAGTTTTATGTTAAGAAGTTTTTTTTTGCAGCCCAGAATTTTTTTTTTTCCTCATGAACATTTTTTAATGCCCGAATTTTCAGACTAATGGCCAATTTTTTAAAACTTTCGGAAATGAATGTGTTGGAAATTTCGGAACAGAATCACCCCTGAAAAATATGCTGCGCGGGATAAAATTCGCAACTAGAAACAAAAAATGCTTTTTTGTTTTTTGCAAAAAATCGTAGTTTAAGACCGATTTTCGTAGCATCGTAGTTTATAGGTCCAAATCGTAGCAACTACGATTTTTTCATAGCAGTTGGTAGGTATGCATATACACATGTATGACAAATTAATAATTGTTTTAAACAAGATTAATGCATGCATATAAAACAAAATTAAAAAGTAATAACATATATTATTTTTAATATTAATTTTTACCTAATTAGCATTTTAATTCTAAATAATCTCCTCAGAGTCAGATAATATAGACGAACACGCGAACACCGTTCGCAGAAAATTTTCAAAGTTTGCAGGCAGTTTTGATGTTTTTTTTAACAAGTTTCTTTATTTAAAAAAAATTATCAAGACCCCAGGTGGAAAATTGGTGTAACGCACGTTGCAGACTATTGACAAGATCTGTAGACTATTTTTCAACTGGAGGAAAAAAAAGTTTGCTAGAAAGTATTTGCCATGTACCATAGTACAGTATTTTTTGTAAGAAGCGCCACAGCTCATACGAGTTAAAAACTTTAAAATATTGTAAGTGCGGTGCTCAGGCCGGATAGTACAATTCCTTTTTTTTTCTCCTACCAGGGCCGGTAGCAGAAACAGTGCAGCACCGAAGAGGGTGCTGCAAATTATGTTAGGCTTCGCAGATTAATTTAACAGATTAAAAATAAGTTTTGTGTTAAAAAATAAATGTTAAATGTTGATCTCTTTTTAAATAAAGTTTGTTTGTTTGGAAATTTTAGCAAATGTTTATGTGCTTGTATAACTTTTCATTTTTGCTGTTGGCGGCGATATAGGACTCGAGAGGGGCACGGCGTTTTTTTGCAGAAAATTTTAAAGAAATTATTTGAGTTCGCAGACAGTTTTACATTTTATTTAAGTCCGACTCTCCTGAAGTTCTATTATTTTAGCAAAAGTAAGCCAGTTGGAGAAAAATTTGCAAAATTCTCAAAATAGAAGAAATAATAAATTACAACATATATATGCATACACAAAAACAGTAAAAAAAGAATTTTATATTTAAAAAAAGCTATTTATTAAATGTCGACTTTGCACTAGGTAATATTTATAGGCTTAAAAATGAAGAAGAAATTTCCAAATATGGATGGAAAGTAAAAATTACCACTTACCATTCCTGATGTTTCAATTACATATTATTAAGATATAGTTATATCCAAATGCAATAAGAAATTATATTTTATTGTTTTAGGCAAACAGGCACAAATATTACATTGCTACATGTTAATAGAAGACAACAAATTACATCAAAACTTTATATATATATATATATATATATATATACAAAATTTCTTAAAATACTCAGCAGTATAAAATAAAAATGAAAATACTGTTAATTTCTGATCTTGCAATTACACATTAATAATCTAATATATTTATACCTGAAACTACCACAACACATTCTTTTTAAACTGTTTTAATCAAATAAAGCAAACAGTCACTAATATTATCTTGCTACAAGCTGACAGAAGGCAACAAATTGCATCAAAACTGTCAAATATATATACAAAATTTCTTAAAATACTCAGCAGTGTAATAATAATAATAAAATGAAAATATTGCTAATTTCTGATCTTGCAATTACATATTAATAATCTAATATTATACCTGAAACTACCACAAGACATTTTAAAACTGCTTTAACAAAATTAGGCAAACTTGAGCAAATATCATAAAATTACATTTTCATAGAAAACAAATTTGAACATTAAAAAGTGCAAAATTTCTTAAATAAAATTTTCATGTAGAAAAGGTTTAAAAGATTTTTAAGTCTTTCTTTGTAACTCTGCAAATGAAAATAAGCTACAGAAAACAAATTACATCAAAACAATGTGCAAAATTTCTTCAATAAAACACTTGAATGAATTTTTCGTAAAATTAAGGAATGGGATGTTGTTATTCATACATGATTTTGCAGTTACATACCTTTTTAAAATTTTTGAATAGCTGTAGCCAAACTTAGCAGAATTATATACGTTTCATAAAACAAAATTAATAGTATTAAAATATAAACAATTTTAAAATAAATCACTTGACTTTTTGCTTAGTTTTTTTTATGTAAAAAATACATTAATAATTTATTTCTAATCTAGCAGTTGCAATTTTACATACCCAAAACACATAAGGTTGCTTTCAAATTGATTTAGAAAAAATGGGAGACCGTAACAAACAACATAATATATAATGCTCACAGAAAACAACAAATGAAATGTAAACATAAATATAAGAATATTCAAAAAAAGGGAAAAAGTTAGAATTACCAGTCATTTATACTTTAAAACACTGAGCATTAATTAACTTTTCAAAACATAAATGACATTAAATATTAAACAAACAAAAATTTTTTTTATCGTTTGCTCTTTTTAGCAATACGCTCTGCCATTTGCTCTAATTTTCTCTTACGAGCTAGTCTCAAATTTTTTTCAGCAGCTTTAGCAGAACCAATAGCTTCTTTTCTCGAGATTTCTTTGCTTCCCAAGATTTTAAACTTTTCTTTTTTCGCTTCCTTCTCTCTCTTTTTAACTTCTAATTCTTCTTTATATCGCTTATATGAACTTCGTAAGTTATTACATAATGATTTTTGTACCGGAGTATGCAAATAATCATCGTGTTTAAAAAAATCTACAGCGTTTTTTTCACTTTTTAAAAGTCGGTACTTAACAGTTTGCAAAGCAGATAATGTCTCAATGGTCATACGGCCACATTCTTGATCCAAAATACCACTCATGGAACTAAAGGCACTTTCAACTTGAGGCCCATGAAAGCAGCTTAAAATAGCTTTTACCATTTTTGACAAGGCTGGATATTTTTAACTTTCAAAGACAAAAGCCCACCACACATCAATCCTAGTTAAATTACCATTAATTGATGGGCAAGGCAAATTATTGTCCACTTGGTATCTGTGTACCTCTAAATCATACGTTGTAATATCAGAGTCATCCAACACATTTTTCAGTAGCTCAGGAAGTCGTTTTAGCCTAGCTAAAGTTGTGTGATGACCTCTTGCAGTTGGGTCAATCGCATTTTAACAGTGAATTTTTTAAGGGTAATGTAAGTACTTTGTACAGTTAATAAATGCTGCCTTAGCATTTTCTAAAAACGCAATCATCTGGACATCATCTGTCTTTTTGGAGATAATAGATGATGCATTGCTTCCAACGTACAGTCGGGGAAAAAAAAGTAAACACCCCCTACTAACACTTCAACAAATTATCGTAGAAGAAAGTTACTGGTACCGAACGATTGGAAATAAAGTCTACTTTTAAATGATGTATATAAAATTTGCTTAGGAGGCCATCTACATATTAAAATGAACCATAACTTTGTTTTTTTTCAATAGCAGTACCCAATTCTGACAGCATAAATGAACTCTGCACCCTTCAATTAGCCTAAAAACGAATTTTTATGCAATTCGTACCATAAGTTTCCGAGAAATTATTTTAAAACGAGTTTATTTTAAGGGCTGTATCCAAATTGAAGTTCCGTACTGGACTGTTAACCGAGAGAGCCCCTTCCTTGATCAAGGCACCTTAAGTGCCACTCAAGGAGTCAATGAAGCGTGTTAGATTACAGTACAGCAGAATAAATTTTAAAATGTCTACTCACTTCCATCATAGATGGCCCCTTAAACCATCATTTTGCTGTTTTTTAAGCATAATTTGAAAACTACTTGGAATAAAAATGTGAAATTTTTGAATTTCCATAAAGCAGGACTTAATAAATCTAAATCCATCAAAAAAATTGTAGGTTGCAATTCATAATTTTTTCGAATATTAATTTCATAATTCATATCATAAAATTATAAAAATTGCAAATTCAACTTATTTATGTTTGGGTATATTAGTATTATTACTACAAAAAAAAAAAAAAAATAAATAAAATAAAATAAAAAAATAAAAAAAATAAAAATTAGCACATTAGGAGCATAATTTCTGGAGATATAAACAAAAATATGAAAATGTAATTTAACATTAGAAGCACTAAATTTTGAATGTTTATAATTCAAAAACTTATCATTCAAATGACTTGAAATTTGGTGTCTAGGCATAGTTTGAAACGAAGATTTGAAATATCTTGTTAAAATTGGGCATTGCCATTGAAAAAAATGAAGTTTGGATTCGTTTTAATATGTAGATGACCCCCTAAGAAAATTTTATATACATCATTTAAAAGTAGACTTTATTTCCAATCGTTCGGTTCCAGTAACTTTCTTCTACGATGATTTGCTGAGGAGTTAGTAGGGGGTGTTTACTTTTTTGTTTTTCCACGACTACATTTGAGACGTAGGCAAGACAACATCATTATCAAAATCCATCTCCAAAATTTCCATCATTTGTTTATTTTGAAGAATCTCTGGTTTTACAAATATTCCTTCATTGCAGATATTGCTCCACCCAACTGTTAAATATTGAAATAAAGTCAGCATTTTTAATTTTGTCATCGACAAACTTTGTTACTTTTTTATATTCTTCATCTAGAAGTCTATTCCTCAGATCATGCCTCAAAGGAACTTTGTATGCTGGTTGAAATAGCTTAAAAAACTGTTGCCAATAACTTATCAGTTAATGACAATGATAAATTTGAAGAAAAAACTGCTTTATCAAAAACGGAGTCTATATTTTCAGATTCCACTTTTGAGATTAAATCAAAAAATGCTCGCTAAACAGGTTTGCTTGAATGAGGTTCCAAAGAGCTTGGGGTGGCGACAGGAAGATTATCTGAAATTGGAACAGAACTACTTGCAGCTGTAGATTCTGAATGGCCTTGACTTAATGGTACACTTTCAGGATCAATCAGCAATTCCTGAGACCCCACGATGATGGAAGGTTTGTCCCCATCTTCACTATTAGAATATATGGGCATTGATACAACTACGGGTCTTCTTTTGCAGACCTCCAAGTGTTTGCCCATTTTCGTAGCATTAGGAACCAAATATTCCTTGTTGCAATATTTACATTTAGCTGTCCTCTTATTATGGCGATATTCAATGTGTCCACACTGTTGATAAAGGTCGAACCATGATCTGAAATAAAAAATAATTTAATTAGTTATGATTAGAATAGTCACATTAATTCCATAAAAATTGTTAATCTTAAGTGATACATCTTAAGCATAGACGGATTAATGAGAGAGTCTACTGTATCTGGAAATTTCATGCAAACGTTTAAGTTTTCTTATTACTAAAATGTTTAAGCAAATGTTATATTAGTATTGGCATTTTATGTGCCCAGCGGCTCTTTTTAAATACAGTCAACTCTGTGAAATCCGCCGATGTATAATCCGCCAGTCTATTATCTGCACTACATGTTGGAATGTAAACAGTTAAACTCTTAGATAAAGTTAAATTTTGTATTTTTTTCCATAAGTTATCAATTTTCCAATGAATAAATATTTAAACATAAACTGGGTATAAAATATTTCAATTTTCCAGGGCAACAAAATTTTATCTCAGAGCAAAAAGTAATCAGTGTTCATAGACTACAGAAAAAAAATTATCATTGACAACAAAGTAAAACTGAAATTACTATTATGTTGTGTCAATGTTTAAAAAAATTAATACAATCAGTAAAATAATGATGCATGTTTTTCTTTTACATTGTAATTGTAATTTGTGTGCAGTTTTTTCTAATTTATTGCCAGATTGTAAAAAATAAAATGTAAACAAATGGATCTATAATCCGCAAAAATGTGTTATCCGCAAAACCCTTGGTCCCTAAGTGTGCGGATTTCACAGAGTTGACTGTATTTTATTTGCATGCTGGCCCTTAATGCATTTTTTTACATATATCCTTTTGTTTTATTTCCTTTACGAGACACAGGAGAAAAAAAATGACAAAGTATGTCTAGCGATTGTGGGCAGCACCGTGCGAAAGGGGTGGGGGGAGGAGGGATGCTCGCCCCGGGTGCAGAAATTCAGGGGCGCCAAATTTATACTATCAACTCGGTTTTTTATTTATTTCATTGTTTTGGCCATTGGATATTTTCAGAGTTTTTTTTTCAAGGTCATTCTTTTTTTTTTTTTTTTTTTGTTAAAAAGATATACATATCTGGAAGTTTTAACTAATGTAATTTCGTTTTATGATGTAGTTTTGTAATATACCATTGTAGTGTTTCTCAAACTTTTGCACTCTGTGACCCCATTTACATCATTTATGAAAAGTCTCCCACCCACCAATGATAATGAATTTTACCTAATTCTGGGAAGCTTTTTCCTTTTTTCTTTCTTCAGTTTTATTTGTCAAGAAATAAAACAAATTATTGAAAATGTATAATTTTTTCATTTTGGTAAATCTGCTTTTTGTCTAAATTCACTCAAAAATGAAAAAAAGTTGAAAAACTATTACCTTTTCCACATTTTGTATCTTATAATACATATTTTAAAAGAATTTTTGAGGGAATTGATAGATACATAAATGTTATTTTATTTAGAATCTTTTAAAGCAAATTTCAAATAATTAATTTTTATACACTATATTAGACGTATCGTTCGAGAAGTAAACTGGCAAGTAGTGGTGTACCGAGTAGTTGTATAAGAAACAAAAACGCTGATGTGCACATAATGTGAGCTTAGGTATAAATATATATAATATACATATATAGTATATATAACTAATTAAATTTGAAATTCATTTGTGCACCTTTTAAAGACAATTTTTGACAATTCAAATCAGTAGCATTAAAACAGTAGTAAAAAAAGAAGAATTGACACATAACAAGTACAATTATTAACCAATATAAAAATTAAAACATTCTTCAACCCTCCAATTTAATCCGATACCTGAAATCTGTCTATCAAAAATAAAAATGTTTATTGGTTACTGTAACAATTCATTGAATAATGCAAAACATTTCATATTTATTTTGTAAGTGTACCTTATTTTCTTTTGATTAAAAATAAAAAAGAGAAAATAAAAAGAGAGGTACAAAAAGCATTACAGGCTTTCTTAACAGAAGACTTATGTAAAACTGACACGCCATTTGCATGGTGGGTGGGGAACTTTTCCGATTATGTGTAACCTTGCAAAAAAATTCCTATGTGCACCTTCAACCACTGTTTATTCTGAACGTATGTTTTCAGAGGCAGGCCAAATTTATAGTAGTAAAAGAAATGCTCTGTCTACTGATAATGTAGAACGATTGGTGTTTTTGCACCATAATTTGAAATATAATAAATTTAATTATTAATTTTTTTATTACATTTATTGTATTTTCAGTTTCTTTATCCAAAATAGTCTTTTCTGTTTTCCTATATATTTAAAATGAACTTATTTTTATTTGTATAAATGTGAAATTAAATTTTAGTCTGGAATTGTTTTATGAGGGTTTTTGTTCTTAACTTTTTCTATATTTTGTAGACATATTGTTAAATACCGAGTAAATAGTTTTATGAATTATTACATATATTATACATTGATATTTGAATAACTTTTTACAGATCAGTTTTAAATTCATATGCTTAAAAAATGAAATTCTTACAACTACTCGGAGTACTCGGCCAAAATTTCGCCGAGTACCAAGTATTTACTGAGTACTCGGTACGGCTCTACTGGCAAGACAGCATATGTGCCCAAGATCATGAGAGAAACTGTCAGTGGTGTAGTCGTAAAAAAAAACAGATGGTAAACGCTCTAAGCAGAGGGTATATGCTCAAGGCAGAGCGTATACCCTAGAGTGTATATACTATAGCTTTCTTGAGAAACAGAGGGTATACAGTGTTCCTTAAAAAAATCCAGAAGGTATACGGCGTATACCCTCCACTACATCCCTGGAAACTGTGCATCTAATATGGAAATTTTGGTAGTTACATTGCAGTCTCTGAACATCATTTAATTTGTATTTATTCCATATATTTTTGAAACAAATTGTAATTAACATATTCGCAATTTAAAATATTTCAGAAACATATTTATGCTGAAGTGGGCGCAAGATATTTCTAAAGAGTTAAGTAAAAACAGATTACATTATTATTACTTTCTCCTGTCTGTGCAAGAAGAAAGTATTGGATTCATGAAAATTTTTTATTTCCAGTTTTCGACGGATTTACACGTTTTCGGAGATCCCGAAAAACATTTTTACAAAATGTCTGTGAGTGACTCCGTCTGTCTGTCTATGACACACATTTTGTGGGCACTCGGATCTCAAGAACTAATGAACGAAATCTAATAAAACTTTAGATTCAGCTAGTCTCTGATATAAACTGGTGCTGATTACTTTTTAGTGTAAATTGCCCAACAAGTGTCGTTGCTATGCTGCATTTTTCACAATTTCCTCAACAACTAATGTATGTATTTTCTTTAAAGTTTAGATTCTGTTAGTTCTTGCTATTATTTGGTGCAAATTGCCCTACAGATGGCGTTGCTATGCTGCATTATTAATGAACATTGCAATAACTCTATCTCAAACACATGCACCAATGTTCATCAAACTTCAAATTCAGTTAGTCTCTGATATAAATAACTGCTGTTTGGTGTAAATTGTCCAACTGAGGGTACTGCTATGCTGCATTTTTCATGATTTCTGCAATATCTGTATCCCAAGAACTAATGAATGATTGTTCATCAAACATCAGGCTCAGTTAGTCCCATATATATATTGGTCTTGATTAGTTTTTGGAATAAATTGCCTAACAGCTGGTGCTGCTATACAGAATTTTTTACAATTTCCGCAATAGTCTCAAAAACAATCTCTAACTAATGCACGGATTTTCATCGAGCTTCAGATTTAGTTAGAAGTTGAAATAAGTTGTTACCGATTAGATTTTGGTGTAAATCACGTGACTGGTGGTGCTGCATTTTTCAGAAAGTATTAACATGTATGAGGTAAAAGAAAGTTTTGGGATTGCCACATCAGACTAGTTATAAATTTGGCAACTTATAGCTACCAAATTT
Source organism: Maratus speciosus (assembly GCA_963932465.1). Classification (NCBI taxonomy): domain Eukaryota; kingdom Metazoa; phylum Arthropoda; class Arachnida; order Araneae; family Salticidae; genus Maratus; species Maratus speciosus. The sequence goes on along the minus strand of OZ010796.1, from coordinate 49,320,538 downwards.
AGGTCTGAAGCTTAGCTGTACCAAGTTTAGCCATGCAGTATACTACGAAATATTTATTTTATTATTATTTTGTTATTCATTCTACTCAATTCAGTGTTACAACATTTCCACTCGTGGTACGACTCAACTGGTTTGGGTAAACCAGTTGTTATTTTTCTAATTATTTATTTATTTTTTTTTTCATAAAGTAGTCATCACATTCTATTATGAAATTATCATGCTCTACTTTATGGAAATTATTATACTATTAATTATTACAGCATATCTGAGTCCCAGCACTCATCACTTCGAAATCTTAAAAAGAAAGAAAATTTTCTTTTTTTCTGACAGATTTCAGTTTAACATTAACCTTAAAATAAAGTTAGGCAACATTTTTTGAGCAAATTTATAAAAATTTTGTTTATTTATATATGTAGTTTTATTTTATAAATTCACATCGCTCCTGATTTTTTTTAGTATTTATTTATTTATTTTTTGGGGGGAGGGGGGCTATTCTACTGCGCATCAGGTACAATATTATTTAAAACAGCCACCAGACCCAAGTGGGTTTGACACCTTTGAATAACGGAGCTATGAATTAACAGGAAGAGACAAAAAGTGGTATGCCTATTACGGATGCCAGTGAAGTAACGGACGAGGTAGTCACATGATAATGGCTGTTTTTTGTTTACATCGGACCAGGGTCTGATTAATGCATGATTCAACTTCCACAAATATAAATTTTTGCCTTATTTAGAATAGAAAATTTCCATGAATAAAGCATTAAAATAAGGCGAAATTTCCTATTCAAATTTTTCAGTGGAAGTTTGTCTTAGCAGTTAATTAAATTCACTCACATTGATTGGGGGAATGTTTATGTAGTCAAAATATGGCAGAACCACAGAGCTTGAATATCGCTGGGGAAATCTTCCACCAGTAAAAACAAATCAATAATTTTGCTTTAATTATCATAGAAATTTTGCATGAAAAAGGCGTTTAAAAAGGGAAGAAGTTTCTATTTAAATTTATTGGTAGAAGATCCCAGATTGTAATCAGGCTCTGCGGAGCTGGTTATAGCTGAAGCTTCACAGTTTTTAAGATGTCAGTGGCTCTTTATTCATAGTTCCATGCTCTGAACTGCGCTCCAGTTCAAGGGTAACTACGAAGCATCTGATGTAAATGGAAATTTAAATGAAAGTGGAGAATTTCGTGTTACATTACATACATAGAGGCTATCGACACCTTATAATCTAGACACTGAACTGGAAGATTCGCCAAACTGTGAAATGTATCACAAAAGTTTGAGTTTCTGACTATTGCGAATCTAAAAACGGTTAAAGAAAATCTATTAAGTAAATATTGCATGGATCTTTCAAAATGTACTGCTGACATAAATGAACTTGAATTGTTAAACGCAAAATAACCATATCCATCATCGGATTAAAACTTTTATAAAATGGATCATTTAGAAATGCGTCAACGGCTCCATAATTTTGACTGAGCAGGGAACATGGGGGCAGCTTACATAATTTTTCTAAGCATTCCCATTAGGATGGGCATTATTTAATGTATTAGGATAAAAAAAAAAACCCTGTTACTAAGCTGGGACCTAATATTGAATTAATATGTTGCCGAAAAGTCCCTGTTAATTAACATATGGTTTTAAATGGAAACATCTTTATTCATTTGCCTTAACCAAGAAATCAATTTTGTGCCTTTAAAATAGAACAATATTAACAAAAAACGTCCTCCATCGTTTCCTCGATCGTTTCTTTTCAGACGTGCACCCCTAGTTTGGCCCATCTTCACCCTCTAGTTATGGGCAACTCTGTTAGGTGTGTGGTGCTAAAAATTTATTGTACATTTCATCAATCTCTAACGCATGAATAGTAATGACCTGCACCATTAATTAAACGCTTTTTTCGGCCTGGTGCTGGGTCATCAGCATCATCACATACTTTCACCAATTCTGATTGCGCAAAGTGGAGCATAAACCAAACACTGGCAAATAGTAAATCAGAAAAATATCTGAAAATTTCTAAGAAAAAATCTCATGCTTGACATGTTTTGTACTCGTAAATCGTATATATTGTCCTCATTTAGCATTTCCATACCAAAAAGTGAAATTTGACTTATAAAACCCAGCGAAGTTTTGTCTAATTTTTGATCTGAGCAATTTCTTTTCAACTAAAAATATTTTTTTTTCCCCCGATCTTGCTTCTAATTTTCAATGAGCGATTTTTGTTGAATTTTGCAATATATTTCATTTATGTTATGTAAATGAAAAACGCATTGATTCCCCCCCCCCCCTTTAAAGAAAATGCGGCGAAACAGGAGTTCACATTCATTAAATTTATAAAAAGTACCTTTTTACAACATTTAAGTAAAATACATTTATTTATAATTTTATCTCTTAAAAATTTTAATCCTTGATTTTGAATAGAAAATCTGTTTCCCAAAATAACAAAACATTGTTTAACTACATTCAAATAAAATACATGAATTTATAATTTTTTAATTAACGCATTTAAAATGGGTACATTAAAACTTCAATTCATTTCAATTGAAAGCAGATGAAACTGTTCGAAAACAACCACAGATAATTCCTTAATTCATTCTAAATCACGCAATCGGTAAATGTACAGTCGGACCTCTATTTAATGAACCTCTATTTTGCGAATTTCTCCATTTTGCGAACTTTTTCTTGGAACCAAGAGCATTTTGCAAATTTCTTCGTAAAATAACCTCCAAATAGCGAAGTGCATTCTCTACTTAACGAACTTTTTCTTGTGATCTAAATTTTCTTTTCTCCCTATTTCTCAAAATATTTCTGGATATTTCAAACTTATTCTTTCTTTTAACACATTTTATGATGTTCAATGGCCTTGAACTGGTTTTACCAGACAGCTTCTTTGTCATCAGTGAGAATTCGGTAAGTATAGAGGACGAAGACGATAGTCCCTTAGTGTAACTTTTAAAAATGTGGATACAGCTGAGAAAAAAAGAAGTTAACTATGATGTGCTGATTGATGATTGTATTTCATTTAATTCTGAAATTGAGACCTCGGAAACTCTAACCCAATCAGATATTTTCAACAGTGTGAAAAAACAATACAGCAATGAATTGCGATGAAGATGAATATGATGAAAATGGAAATGATCATGATGCAGGAATTAACAAAAATTCGTATGATGAAATGCTAAAATCATTTGAAACAATCCGACGCCTATTACAGTTTAAAGAAAATACGTATGTAGGGTTTTTTTGTGAATTGCAAAGATGTGAAACGTATTATGAGAGAAAGCATTTTTTAAAATTAAAAACTCAGGTAAAATTAAGAGTTTTTCAGAAATTAAATTTAAGGACGCGTGTGGTAATGTATGGTTAAAATTATTTGTTATAATAATATTGAATACGATAATGCCATTAAAATTCTTTAATTTTAATGTAAAACTATTTACATTAAACTGAAAATACAATGCATTCCCGGACAATGTTTTGTTTTCCTCGCAGATTTCAAAGATTTAAACGCATAGAAAAAATGAATTGATGATAGGTATTGGTGGGTAAAATAAATAAAACAGATATGATTTTTAAAAAAAAGTGTGATTAATTACTTTTATTAAAAATATGAATTTAAAATCTGTTTTATGTAGATTAAAATATTTTAAACGGTGAATCTCTATTTAACGACTTCGTTAAATAGAGGTTCGACTGTAGTTCTTAACATATAAAATTATCTTTTTATCGCTTGGTAAGCTTATGAATAAAGAGAGGCAATAGAACATCTTTGCAATTATATATGTTAAAATTTTCTGAGGTCAATATAACATTCGCTCATTTCGAAACATTTGGTACAACAGTCTTAAATTAAAAAATATGCTGAAGGATAAATTTATCTGTATGGACAATTTTATCCGAGTGAAATGACATTTGATTAAGAATGATTTATTTACTCTTCATGTTTTTGTAAGGAATGGAGCATTTTGCGTTGGCAGTTTATTTGAATATTTAAAGGGTTTTTACTACATACTCATGGAGTTTTTTCTTAGGGAAGGGGGAGAGCGAGGGGGACTCCTGCACTATAAATTTTATTTTTTGGCAAAGATTTTTTATTATTTTTTTTGTCATTGTTTTAATTTACTGAAAAAAAGAAAAATAGCCTCCTATAATTTGGGAGAAAACTTAATTTTGGTACAATTGTAATTAATTTGAAAAACATTTGTACGAACGAAATTTGTTTGGATGAATTGCATTTGATTAAATGTATATAAATGATATTTTTGTGTTCTTGTGAAATTAGCTTTGAATATGCGTTGATAGATATGGCTGTTATGAAGTTGGAGATCAAATTTCTCTTTTTTAATACTTTCCAACGTAGTTGAAAAGTTTTTATAAATTCATATTGTCTGTCTGTTTGTCCTTGCTTTAACTCTCATAAATATTAGTCCAATTGCCATGAAATGGATATATCTTATTTGGGTTTAGTATGGCATGTTCGGTATTGTAAAGGAAGTGTGTATAGCATATTTGGTTCATTTATAGGGCCACTCAAAAAAATTCAGTTACATTATGGTATATGGGGAAACTGTTTGCTGTGTATTTTAATGATATTACAGTATTTAAAACATATTGAAATTGATATAAACCACTGAGGTGTACTACAAAGTTATTACTATAGACTAGGATGTGCATAGAGCTTATCGTTTATTTACAGGAACACACAAAGTATTCTGATATAGAAGAAAATGAGTAATAATTGAACTTTTGAAGCCACAAAACAATAATTGCTGGAAGAGCATTTTCAATTGTGGTATGCCTTTTTAAATGTAACTATTTTTTAAATATTACTTCGTGTGTATCAATTCCAGATCATATACAAGGTTGAACAACAGTTCTCAACAACATTCGTTTATTGGTTAAAATTGCTGAGCAGAAATTTTAAAAAATGTATTATGCATTTAACTGAACTAACTTTTTGCATACTATGTAGTATGGCATAGGTATCTGTAGATCATATACAGGGCTACAAAAAAAATGTACATTCTCTTTTTTCTTTTTGGGAGGGGGGGGGATTAGAAATAATGTTGTTAAAACTGTGTTAATTATTATATAGGATATCTCTTATCGTTTACCAATAACTAATTTCTAAACCGTTAATTTTAAAGGTATAGTTCCAACTGCAAAAATGTTTCAAATTTTGTTCTGCATCTCATAAATACTGATTTACATTACAATGATTACTTTTTAAATAGATAAGAAATTACAAATTTTATACAATGCCTCTATCCTATAAGTTTGATTTAGAAAATGTTTTTCCATATTCTAACAAGTAAAACAGCAAAAATATATTCGTTTATGGTAAAAACTTACTGAGTTATGGAAACTTTGAATTTTATGAATTTTCAATTTTTAATCATCATAAATGGAAAAACATAGTTCTAATGTCTGAAAACGCTAAAAATGCATGAAATTCAAAGTATAGTAACTACTAGGTAAGTTTGTGTCTTGCAAAAATTAAGTTTTTAAACACAAACTAATTTTGATTCATCTCAATAGAAAACAGCATTTATAATTATATCAAAAAATTATATCAAACATTTCATTTAAAAGGCTTCTAATTAAAACATCCGTTGACCGCATACACAGTGATTAGTTATATGTTATAAAAATAACAGGTTGTTGGAACCTGTTACCTGTACAAGTGTGGAACGATGTAACCTGCTAACCAAAAGTAACAATATTTCCCATCTCTAATTCCCATAGATACCACAATCTCTTAATTATTCTGGAGTTCAACTCAAGACAAAAATGCTCCGAGCCAGAAATTTTATTTAATCAAAAAATTTAAAATAAAATCTAATAATTATCTTATGGTAAAAAGGCACATTTCTTTATATACATTGCCTGGTTTTCAACATTTTTCTCTTGGATCAGACTCCGGAATAAATAAGAGATGTTGGCACCTATGCATTCCGTAAACACCGCATCAGCAGAAATGACTGGGTTTATTTTCTGTCAAATTCAGTGTGACGCAATCTTTAGATATTAAAAAAAAAAAAAAAAATAGACGATTTTGCTACACTAAAAGCGAGAAAAAAAATTGAATTAAATGTAACTGCCTGATATTATATTTTTTATTTTACGTTAATTAAAACATCGCATCCGTTATCTTCCTTAATTATAGTACTGAAATTATAATTTATTTTCATCTTTTATATTATGTTCTACTTTTTTCTTCTTCTCATTTTCAATATTTATTTGTTAAAGGGGGCACTCGTGTCCTACCAGGTTGTAAGCAATTTTTATCTTTCGAATTTACCCATTTTCTCCAACTCTAATACTAACAACAAATGAAAATGGTTAGAAAAAATCTGTGACAAAACATCACGATCTCTAACAAACAAATGTAAATTTCTATTGTTATTTAGTTTTTCAGAATTTCCAAATTAAAGTTAAATCCATTTAAAAATTTCAAAATACACACAAAATATTTATTCAATAGGATTTATTGCACTTTATAAAGTTTGCAACACCTGTCACAAAGAGAAGTGTGTGTGTGTGTGGGGGGGGGGGGGGGGGGGGCTAAATTGAAACTTTGCCTCAGGCGCAGTTTTCTCTTTGCACGGCCCTGATTGTGGGATATAAATCATAAATTTTGCCATTCAGTCGGGAAGTAAATATTGCTAAATTTATCAATAGGTCATGAAGAAAATTGAGAAATTTGCCAGTCAGTTACAGAAAAAAAAAAAAAAAATTCAATCATTCCAATCTTCAGTTGGTCGCTGGGAAAAAAAGTGCAAAATTCATACATCGATAAAAAGAAAAAAAATCCCAGCGAGTTTGTAGAGGAAAATCTGGAAATTCAGCAATTGTTCATGGGAAAATATAGTGAAATTCATCTATAAGGCACTTGAAAAACAGAGAAATTCAGCAATCAATCATGGAAAAACTAAGAAATTCATTGAATGATTGTGAGAAAACATGAAATTTGTACATTGACTGCGAGATTCACCGCTGTAAAAATGAATTTTGCAGAAGAAAACCGCAAAATTAACTTTAAAAATTCTTCAATTGGTCGCTGCAAAAATTTGCTTAATTCATCAGAAATCGCAAAAATTTGTAGGTCGATTGAGAGAAACAACATTAAAATGTTGTGAAATTTATCAATGAGTCACGGACAAATATCACAAAATCTGTCAGTCAACCGTGGGGAAAGAAATCTCAAATTTATCGGAAAATTCGTCAATCGATTGTGGAAATATCGTGAAATTCTATAGATAAAGGGAGACAAAACTAGTTCAAAATACGGATATACTTTTTAACAGAATGCAAAAATTGCTCATTTTTAAAAATCCCTGCACTGTGGACCTTTTTCTCTAACATATAGTCCTACATATTCAAATACATATTTATTATCTGAAACATAGTTGTGCTCAAACCTTTTTGTGAAAATCCCAACAATCTGAGGGGAAAAAAAAAAAAAAAAAAACTATATAATAATACCCGAAAGAATGCTAGTGTGAACCTGACCTCAAGAAAGAAAATTACATTCATTCCAAGCCCAAAAAAACAAAATTCAGGATAACTTGAACTGATGTTTGACTAGAGATGGGAATGCTCGGAAAACCCCCGGAAAAGTTGGGAAAAAAAGTTTTTTTTTCAGTTTTTTTCCCCGAAGGGCTGTTTTTCAATTTTTCCAATTTGGAAAATTTGAAATTTCATTTATAAAATAATGTAGTCAAAATTTTATAATTGCTACATTCTAGGGTGTAAAAAAATCATGATTTAAAAAAAAAATAAAATAAAAAAAAATATCAGATTTTTATGATTTTTTTCCCAGCGTTCAAATACTGAATAGCTACTAAAAGTTTTAGGTTTCCAAAACAGTTAAACCAATAATTGCTAACATAATCTATGTTTTTACACATTAATTAATAAATTATAATTATTAGTAATTACAGAAATTATAAAAACTGCAAATTACTAGTAGTTTCATTAATTAGTATCATACAATATTATATACATAAATATTGTAATAATTTTGTAAAACTATTAAAGACTAGTGATGTTTAACATTTATTAAAATTATTAATAACTGCATTTAATATTAAATGATTAACACTACTTCAAATGAATAATTATTAAACAGTTATCTCTCTAATTAGGAACATATAAATTTTTAAGCTCTAATTATTAAAATGATAATAATGTAATTCATTTTAGAAAGAAAAGGGGAAGGATTCCAAAAAAGGGCACTATTTCATGAGGAAATATATAAGTAATGTGTTTAGTAATGATATAAGAAACTAGTTGGATGTGCCAATCCCAAAACTTTCTTCTATCTTATACATCTTAATATTTCAAAAACTAGTTACACATGTTAATACTTCAATATTATTAGTTCATGACTATACCAACTTTGATTTTCATTTTAAATTCCAGCTTCAATTAATTAAATGAACTAAATACGAGTTAATCTATATCATGATATTTGTTAAAATTAATAGTTTTTCCTTATTGTGTTGTTATCAGATGTTTGTGAATAGCTGGCTTAGCAGGAAGTGAGTTCCCACCTTTGCACGAGCCACCGATGGACAATAGAACTACAAAAAAATCAAGAAAAGTATACAAAAATCGCTATCACAGAGCCCCTTTACCACGCGATATTTCCAAATTCAAGGAGGACTTGTTGGCCAAAGCCAAAAACATGCACAAAAAATTTGGTTCAATTGTATTAGGGTGTAAAAAAATCATGACTTAAAAAAAAAAAAAAAAAAAAAAATCTGATTTTTTTTATTTAAATCAGATTTTTTTGAATTTTTTCCCTGTGTTAAAATATTAAACATCTACCAAGAATTAAGCATTTAAAAAATGAATAACCCTCCAATTACTAACATAATCTATGTTTTATTGCTTTAACTAATAACATTTTAATTATGTAATTATAGAAATTACAAAAAACTGCAAATTAAAAATTTATTTAGTAACATACATCATTATGTTCATTAATATTTTCTAATAATTATGTAAACCAATATTAAATACTGCTTATATATTAAAGTTATTGATAAATTGCATTTAATTTTAAATTGATGATACACATTAAATTATTAAACAATTAACTGTTTAATTATGAACACAATCTACATTTTTGAAAAAGTGGTTGAAAAAAAAAGGTGATAGTTTGATAAATGTTAGATGTTTTTTAAATGTATAATACTTCTTTTTACACAGTTTAATATGGTTATAATTAACAATAACAAATATTACATTTTTTACAAGTGATTTATTGATCATTTTCATTACTGATTATAATGCTTTTTCACACTATTTAAAAAAATCAGAAAATGTGATTATCATCTGATTTAAATCAATTGATTAAAATTATTGACACTTTATTGCTACGTTTATTATATATAAAAGAATGAATAACTTGATTATTAAAAGGAAATTATGGTATTGTAAGTTATATTAGATTTGAATATCATTTTTAAATTAAATGTGTTTTATGTTTGTCAGATAAAAACCATGCTTTTTACAAACTTACTGCACTTAAATTTTTCACAATACTCTGGAATTGCACTTAGAAAGAATTATTTAAAGCTTTGTTTTGTGTATTCATAAGTCACAATACCTGTAGAAACTTTCCAAATTACGTTCATCTTAGATTTTAACACTTTTTTATGTCATTTTAAACATTTAGAAAATTTTTGATTTTAATCAATGATTTTTTTTTTTAAATCACTTGATTAAAAATTAAAATCATGATTTAAATCGTTGACACCCTAAATTGTATGCATAATTTAATACACTTTTCGATTGTACTATAAAGAAAATGGTACAGACATCATAATTATAGCGCCCCCTTCCAGCGAAATTTTTCCAAATTCAGGGAGGACCTTCATGCCATGACCAAAAAGAAACAAAAAATTTGGCTCAATTCTATGCATAACTTCATACACTTTTCGATGGTACAATATTCAAAATGTCACAAAAATCGCTATTAAGGCGCCCCCTACCGGCGAATTTTTTCCAAATTAAGGAAGGGCCTGCTTGCCATAGCCAAGAACTTTTCAGGGAGGACCTGCTTGTCATATCCATAAACTTAAAATAAAAATTTGGTTCAATTCTATGCATAACTTCATACACTTTTGGATGGTACAATATTCAAAATCGCACAAAAATCTCAGTTACAGTGCCCCCTACCGGCGAATGTTTTCCAAATTCAGGGAGGATCTGCTTGCCATAGCCAAAAACTTAAAATAAAAATTTGGTTCAATTCTATTCATAACTTCATACACTTTTTGATGGTACAATGGCGACAGACAGACATTTTCTATAAACATGTTTTTTGGGATCTCTGAGCCCTAAAACATGTAAATCCGTCAAAAACCGGAAGTCAAAAGAAATTTCGATTACAATACTTTCTTCTATTGAAGATAGAAGAAAGTAAAAATGAATAGTTTTTCATATGATAAGTCAAATGTCTTTAATTTTTAATAATTTTATGAATCACAAATAAAAAAATACAATTAAATAACAACATGTTTGAATGATATCCTGTTTTTTCTAAAGAAATTTAGTTCCATTATTTTTGCAAGATCTTGGGCACATGAATTTAGGAATACTGTTGAATGAGGAAGTTTTTTATAAGAAATCTCTGGCACAACTACAGGTGAATTTAACTTTTTTAAGGAAGGGTGCATTTTGCCTATTTCAAAAGGGGCAGGGTGAAAAAAAATGGCCTGGAAGAAACAGTAAGTAATTACAGAATTAATAAAAAATGCAAATAAGTAATTTCATTAGTTAGTAGCACAAATAACAAAACTAACAAATATTATTTGCAGTTCGTTTTGTATTTGTACTTATTAAAATTACTGTTAGTCACCAAAATCTAAACTTACACACATGTGTGTGTATGCTAACCAAAAAAATTATGAAAATGAGTTAAACCCATCCATACACACATAAAGAATAAATATAAGGATAGCCAGTTATATCTGAAATTCTCAAAATATTTAAATATCTGAAATCCTCAAAATATTTAAATAACAGCATTATTAGAATTAGATCTCAGTGGGGATTATTAGCTTTCAATGGTTCACTTTTGTTTTCTTTTTAAGAAAAGTTTTGTTGCCTTTTCAATCCCTAATTATTTTTTTTTATTTAGCATACATAAATTACAAAGTAAAAAAAAACTTAATTCAACCTATACCGAAGAAGCTCTTGCTGTGCTTTAACATTTTTATACCAATTAGCTCTTTTTCTCTTATATGCATTCATTTACAATTTAGCTTTTGAGCAGATGGCACTCTTTTATTTTTCTTTAATTCAAGATTGCTATTAATTTATTATTATAAAAGTAGAACGAGAAACTAAGACACTGACTATTTATTTTTTTAATTACAGAAATTTACTACACCCGCTATGTTTATTTTATGTAAAATAATGCATAAATTCATTACATAAAGGAAATTATCATATTAGAAATTATATTAGATTTAAATATCATTTTTAAATGAAACTGTTTTGTGTTGGATAAAAACAATGCTTTTTACAAATTTAACTGTTTTTAATTTTTTACAATACTCAAGAATTAAGCTTAGAAACAATTGTTTAGAGCTCTTTTTTTGGTTATTCATAAGTCAAAATACCTCTGGAAACTTTCAAATTATGTTCATCTTAGATTTTAATACTTTTTTTTGACATTTCAAACATTTAGAAATTTTTTGATTTTAATCAGTGATTAAAAAAAAAAAAAAAAAATCGGTTGATTAAAATTACAATTTTAATCGCTGATTTAAATCGTTGATGCCCTACTACATTCTGATACTTTTATTTATATTTTTTACATGTTTAGTGTCCCTCATGAAAACCTTAACATGGAAAATCATATCTATAAGCAGGGATCTCTTTAGAAAGAACTTGAGTCTCTTAAGGGTGTTCTTAACTAGTGATGGACGATTTCGATTTTTTTAATCGATTTAATCGATACTATGTTCAACTCTATTTAATCGATACTATGAATTTTTTTTAATCGAGGTCTCTAAGACAAAATAAGGTAATATCATTTTCATTTTCCTTTAAAAATTGAAGATAAAGTAGATGGATGTGCCAATCCCAAAACTTTCATCTGCCTCATAAATGTTAAAACTTCAAAATTCGCTATCACAGTGTCAAATTTAAATGATAACCTATGCGCATCATGAGGATTCAAAAAGGATAGGTTCGTTGAAGTATGTGCATTTTAAAAGAAAATATAAGCATTGCATTTTCCTAATAAATCATTGAATTTCGGCCCACACCCTCTTAGGCTAATGTCAGACGAAGGTCTTTTTGCATGCTTTTTTCGATCTTACGCCATCCCTACACCTTCGCTAGCATAAGTAGAGACGGTGTAAAAGCGAAAAAAAAAAAGCATGCAAAAAGACGTTCGTCTGATATTAGCCTAGAAGTCCACAACGGAAAATCCCAATTCAAAGAGCATAAAAGCGACAGCTGTTGGGCAGTATACACTCAAGCCTAATAAGGATCTATTTATCTGAAAGTGTAACAGAATATGAAGTTTGATTAAATTCCGTGCATTAGTTTTGAGATATGGCTATCACGAATATCATGCAAAAAAACAGTATAGCAGCGCAGCCTGTTACATGATTAACACGAAAAACTCAGGAACAACTTATGTCAATGACACATAATATTAAGTTTGATGAAATTCCGGTCATTACTTCTTGAGATATTATCGCTAATATCGTGTAAATTCTGAAAAACAGTGTTAAATTCAGGAGCTGGTACGGGTGGACAACAAAGGAATAAAAGCACTTTTTTTCAGGTGGGGGCAACAAGGGAGCTAATTTTTTAAATGAGGGGCAAAAGGGGTGCTATTTTGTAAACCTAAGGGCAGGCAGGGTGCAGCACCCTCCTGAAACTGTCTGCGGGAAACTCTGGAGTTCATTCTAGGATCAAGGGCAGGCAGGGTGCACTTTGCCATAAAAGGGCACTTAAGAGAAAAAAAAAAAGGCACATTAAACAGTGATTTGAATAAACGGCAGATCTGCATACTTTTTTTGTAGGGGGCTCGTATTTTTGGACTGATAATGATAATGACTGACTATGAATTTTTGGACTAAATTAACATAATTTAAAATTAAAGATTACATAAATCATTGAGTTATTTAATGTTTACCTATTATTGTCGTTAAAATGTTTTAGTGTGTTACTTATTTTTTTTGATGTATTAAGCCAGTTTATGACAGTTTAAATCAGTTTTTGATGCTTCATTTCAATAACCAGTTTTTGATGTTAAAACCTAACCCTGATTGCTGCCCGCCTAAAGCCACCTCCCGAAAAAAAAATGTTGAGTATGAGTGCTCTAAATAATATAATGTAAATTCACACTAAATGTAAGTATTCAATTACAGATGGATGCTAACAGATTCATCGAAGAAGCTCGCAGACTTGATCGTGAAGCGGACAATGATGCTGCCCGAAACAGTTTGGAGGCAGCTCATACAAACCTCCAACGTGCAATCTCTAAGCATGAAGAAAGTAAACTGACTTTGAGAAGATCTGCTCAGAAATTGATAAGAGCTAGAGAAGCTCTAAACAACTTGCAAAATAGTTCGTCTCCAAACGAATAAAGAATAAAGTACATTTTAATAATGTACATAATGTACCTTTTCTAACATAAGATAATAAATATGTATTTATGAGGTGTAAAGCATTTACTACTCATTTACAGCACCTCACAAACGAATTCCATTACATAATAGTCTACTTAGAAAAACTGTTTACAAAATATTTTAATGATGTTACACTGCTTCAAGTATAATGAAAATAACATACATTACTGTGGTTTCATACCATAACCATATACTTACTGTAGAATATGATGTGTGTATCATTTATCGTTCATTTACAGTGTGGAAAAACCACACTTTTTATTAAGTTTTTTTCCATCATTTTTCAACTTCATTTCTTGTATTGTTTTATTTAAAAGGTACCTTTTACTATATTCCGATGATAAAAACTACTAATTTACTAACAAAACTAACCCTAACACTCAACTTCAACAGCATACTGGCATCCATATTGTTTACATTTTGTTTAAATGGTTCAGTTAAATTCATAGTTAATTGATTGAATGTTTGGTTGGTTGGTTACCAACAAGGTATCAGTTAAACAAGAAGCATTGTTTGTTAATGTTTTTCAGGTTGCAGAGTGTTACTCAACTTTCTGTTGTTTATGCAAAAGAGTTCCAGCATGTGCTGGCTAGTTGTGATTGGTTGCAAACCATTATAAAATGAGAGAGTTTCTCATTCATGTCATCTAGTTATTGCTTTGATGTTACAAGTGTATGAATTAAAGTTGTCTCCTGATATGCCTAAATAAAAACCAGCCAAATTTTTGCCGAAAACAAATTTTCGGCGAAACTCAGATTTTGGGCCGAAAAAGTAAAAAGCGGCCTTTTTGCAGATTGATCTCACCCATCCAATGCAAGAAAAAAAAAAAAAAAAAAAAAAAAAAAAAGAATTTAAAAATATTGAAATACAAATGAGATATCTTTAACAAATATCTTCTATAGGATTAGCATTAGTGAATGGGTCTTTTCGCTTGACTAAAGTCGCCTGTTCTCGGTTGCATTTCAACTTCTTTTTTTGGGGGCATTGGATAGCTGAGATTAATCTGTACAAAGGCCTTTTTTTCTTTTTCGATTTTGTTTAGAAACATTTTTAGTGAGGACACTTTCGATTTCGGAACCAGTTTCGAAAGTGAAAGCATCCCCACAAAAAATTTGGCAGTCAAATTCAAAAAAGTAAAAAGCAGCCTTTGTGCAGATTAACCTCAGTTATCCAATGGGAGAAAAAAAAAAAAAAAAAAAAGAATTTTAAAATATTGAAATATGAATCATTGAGATATCTTTATAAATTTCTTCCTTAGGATTAGCATTAGCAAACGGGTCTTTTCGCTTGACTAAAGTAGCCTCTTCTCGTTTGCATTTCAATATTTTTAAATTGGATACCTGAGATCAATTTGTATCAAAGCCGTTTTTTGCTTTTTCGATTTTGTTTACAGATATTTTTATTATTATTTTAATTAATTTATTATTAATTAGTATTAAGGAATTATTTTATTATTTGAATTCCTGGTTATTCCAGTCAATCTTTTTAAAAAATGAAGATGTATTGGTGTTTACCTCCTCCCCACATCAAATCAGCTGCTCTGTTGTACAAAAATATTTATAACAGTCATAATTATAGTAAAATCCCTGTTGGCTTGGACTACAGGCACAGGTAGATTTTGAAGTTAAGTACTAATTTCACCTTCACCAACAATTTTATGGATTAAGGGTGTATTCGAAAAAATATTTTTTCACCCCCAACAGCTCGAAATTTGAGACATTTTCAGACTCATTTTTAAAAGTAAAAACATGAAACTTGCTGGGGTGATTTCTGAAGACATGTTTAACATGCCGTGTGATTTCATTTTCAGCTCAATTGATTAGAATTTGATTTTTAAACAATTATTTTCTCAGTATGACCATTTTTTTCATTCCCAGATTGCCCGTTTCGGAAAATTCGGTTCAAAACGCCAACTTTGACAGCGTTTTTTACAGTATTTTCTGCATTTATCAAAAAATTAAGAAGCACAGCACATTATATAGTTTCTAAATAAGAGAATTTCCCAGTTTGATGTGTTTGAGAGCAAATATGAATCAGAAAATAAGCAGTTTGGATCGCAATACACCCTCAAGGGAAATGTGATTTTTTTCTTATACACACGCACAATTTTTTTTTCTTTTTGCTGTAATAGTTGGTCTTATCAAAAACATGTCAATATAAAAGTTGTAGATAATATTAAGAAGATGTATAATAAATTTAAACGGATTTGATATCTTATGAATTGACAAAGTTATGAATTTTTTTCTTCTTCAACCCACTTTTTTTTTTTTTTTGCTGTAATAGTTGGTCCTATTGAAAACATAACCAAATTTTATGTTTGTCTTCATTGTAATGATGAAAATGATAGAGTTAATCAATTAATTCTATTCATATCTATAAATTGATTTTTTTTTTTTTTTTTACTTTAGTCCTTTCTTTCTCTAATTAATAATTTTGCATTTTTATAATGTTATGACTTCATTAAGGAACGTTGTATGGTAGATTTTCTTTACACAATGTTCTGTTTTCGTTCGTATGAAACAAAAATTAAGATTTGGTAAAATTTTGAACATTTCATAAACTTCTACACTATTAGAACATTAAAAAGTGACATGGACTAATTAACCCTGCAGTCGGGGCAGGTTGGCCCAGGCGACTTGGTATCAGTTATAGCTTCTAAATTAATATTTATAATTAATATTTTCAAGTTTTACCATTGTGACTTCTTCCTGAAAATACACTGATAGTGGTAGAATAAAAAGAAATTTAAAATGTTGATTTTTTTTTTTTTTTTTAAATCTATTAGAAGAAAAAGCAGACCAGCTAACTCCGTCTACCCTATCTTTTATTATTTAAAAAGTGAGCTTTATTCACTGAAAGAAGACTGGCAGAGCATTAACAATCATTTATTTTACATTTTTTTAACTTATTAAAAACTTTAATTTTCCGTCTCATATGTGATTTTACCATATTCTTATAAATGAGGCGATACATCTTTACTTTTCTGCCAAAAACTGATTTGTTATGTCTTTCCAACTTACCTGAATGTTTAACAAAAGTGTTACAGAGTCAGCATTCTTATCTTCACAAAATACTTCTAGAGACTACTCTTATATTTAGCATTAAGATGCATAACATTGACACAGTTTATAATTCCTAGTAACTTATTAAAACTGGGTGAAATTTTTCAAATAAAATATCTCAGTTGCATTTCAATATTTTTAAATTATTATTATTATTTTGCATTAGATAGTTGTGATTGATCTGCACAAAGGTAGTTTTTTACTTTTTCGACTTTGTTTATTGCAGACATTTTTAGTGAGAGCACTTTTATTTTCAGAATCGGTTTCGAAAGTGAATACATCCTGATAAAAAAAATCTGCAGTCAAAATCAAAAAAGTAAAAAACGGCCTTCGTACAGATCGACCTCCGGTATCCAATGCAAAATAAACTCATTAAAAATATTGAAATGCAACCAAAATATCTTTATAAATTTCTTCTACAGGATTAGCATTAGGAAGTAGTTCTTTTCGCTTGACTAAATTAGCCACCCCATAAAAGATTCTGCAATCAAGATCGAAAATGTAAAATACAGCCTTTGTACATATCAATTTCAGGTATCCAATGCAAAAAAGAAAAAAAAATCATTTAAAAATATTGAAATGCAACTGATATATCTTTATAAATTTCTTCTATAGGATTAGCATAAGCAAATGGGTCTTTCCGGTAGACTAAAGTAGCCTGTTCTCGGTTGTATTTCAATATTTTTAAATGATTTTTTTTTTTTTTTTTTTAGCATTGGATAGCTGAGATCAATTTGTATTAAGGCCATTTTTTGCTTTTTCGATTTTGTTTACAGATATTTTTAGTGAAGACACTTTCATTTTCGGAACCAGTTTCAAAAGTGAAAGCATCCTCATAAAAAAAATTCTACATTCAAAGTCGAAAAAGTGGAAAATGGCTTTTGTACAGATCGATCTCAGCTATCCAATGCAAAAAAAAAAAAAAAAAAAAAAAAAAAAAAAAAAAAAATCATTTTAAAATATTGAAATGCAACCGAGATACTTTTATAAATTTTTTCCATAGGATTAGCATTAGCAATGAGTGTTTTCGCTCTGAAGTAGCCACTTCATGGTTGCATTTCGATATTTTTAAATGTTTTTTTTACTTTCTACTATCTTTAGAAGAAGAAAGTATTGGATTCGTGATTTTCGACGGATTTACATGTTTTAGGGGTCAAAGAGCCCAGAAAACATGTTTTTACAAAATGTCTGTCAGCCTGTAGGTGACACAAATTTCGTGGGCACTCTATCTCATGAACTAATGCACGAATTTAATACAAATTTATATTCAGGTTTTCCCTGATATAAATTGGACCTGATTAGAGTTTTTGGTGTAAATCTCCCATGCCCAATCACGATTTCAGCAATGGTTCTATCTCAAGAACTTATGCAAAGATTTTCATAAAACTTCAGATTGAGTTAGTCCTCGAAATGAATTGGTGCTGTTTACATTTTGGTGTAAATTACCCAACAGGTGGTGCTGCTATGCTGCATTTTGCAGGATTTCTGCAATAGCTCTATTTCAAGAACTAATGCACACATTTTCATCAAACCTCAGATTCAGTTAGTCTTTGATATGAAATGTTGCAGATTATGTCTTGGTGTGAATCACCCAGTAGGTAGCGCTGTTGTGCTGTATTTGTCATGATTTCTGATATAGCTCTATTTCAAGAACTAATGCACAAATTTTCATCTAACTGAGATCGACCTATACAAATGCCGTTTTTGGCTTTTTCGATTTTGTTTACAGATATTTTCAGTGAGGGCACTTTCATTTTCGGAACCAGTTTCGAAAGTGAAAGCATCCTCATAAAAAAATTCTGCATTCAAAATCAAAAAATGGCCTTTGTGTAGATTGATCTCAACTATTTAATGCCCCCCCCCCCCCCAAAAAAAAAAAAAATCATTTTTAAAAATATTGAAATGCAACCGAGACATCTTTATGAGTTTCTCATATAGGATTAGCATTAGCGAATGGGTCTTTTCGCTTGACTAAAGTAGCCTCCCCATAAAAAATTCTGCAATCAAGATCAAAAAAGTAAAAAACTGTTAATGGTTGTATATAAAAAAGAATGTAAATTTATTCTGCAAAGCTACAGTAAAGTGGAGTGATGGAAAAGAAAATAATTAAAACTGATTAAAGAAAGATGTGAAAAATTGCTTTAGTATGCACTGCAAGAAAAAATTTTAATGAAATATAAATGGGAAAGTTGATAGGAACTTTTTTCCATTTAAATATTACTTATAATAAATAGGTAAATAGAAATAGCGGAAAAGACTAGAAAGTGTGAAAGCAGCAGTCTTAACCCTTTCATGTGGTATGTTTATGGAACCACTTAATTTTAATTCCCAAACGCCACAATGGCACCAGAGTTTTGCTAAAATCTTTTCCATTTAATATGTATGTGAAATATAGCTTTTTTTTTTCTTATTTCCAAATAAATTTGTATAAATTCTGGTGCCAGTCATTTATTTGAACATTTTAGTTCTGATATAGTCCTTTGCCCCTAAAAGGGTTAAAAGATGTTAATAAGTGCTCATGTGGCTGCAAAAGAACATAATATTGATCAAAAAGGTATGTAGACAAATTTCACTAGGATGAAGACAGTGAGATGAAGCCAAACTATGTGACAATTAGAGTTGTCAGGTCGAGTGTCACAAAAAGTAGAACAAGGCGACAAAAAAAGCAGCACAGTGGCTCCTAAATCCTGACATAATAATGCATGAAACCTTATGAAAACGGAAACCTGTCTCTAATGGAATACTGTCTTAAATGTTAAAATTTCTTATTCCTTGTTGTAAAATTATATTTGCTCAGACAAAATTCTGTTTAAAACAAAATCTTCCTCCTCTGACTTGCAATTGTGTCTAAACAAGTTTGGTTAAGCATCATATTTAAAAAATAAATAATGCATAAAGTTATTTTGCTTTTTTTCTAAATTAAAATATTTAATTATTAAGTTCTTAAAAATTGTAACAAGTTTGGAAACCTGAACACCTAAACAATTTCTAATTTTCCTCTGCACAAAGCCAAAAGTAGAAAACACTCTTTCTAAACTATCAGTAGAGCACACAGCTGTATGTAATTGTATTGTGATCTGAATGACATTTTTATCGACGTATTTTTCAAGGCTTATCCACAAAGATAAAGGTGTTTATTAATAACGTCAAAAATATAACTGGAGAATGGAGCTGACTTAGCTTTAATAGTTTATAATTATTCGAATTAGTTCAGGACATAATTCGGCTGCAAGGATCATGCTTTTTTCTATCTCATCAATTTTAAGTGATTCTCCTTTGAAGCGTGGATCAGTAATGTTTGCCAAGAAATGTACAGGTGTCATTGGCCATTTCATATCTGTCTTCTATGGCTTATTCTTTTTTTTTTTTTTTTGTAATCAGGGTAAGATTACTAGCAGCACATATTTCTGACATTTCTTTTTAAAAATCTTTCTAAACTTCAACTACATCACTAATAGTACAATTATTTCTCTGAGCTTTGTCACGTGCAGCTGCAGTGTGTTTGAGCCTTTGGATATAATCTTAAAAAAAACACGGGTTTTTTCGTTTATACCATAGTTTTTTTTTCCCTATTACATATACAGGCATATTTATTGATAAAAATAAACATTGTTGGATATTTAAGTAATATAACTTCATTTAAAAATAATTTAAGTTAAATAATCACAGTAATTATGTAGAAAATTGAAATAATTTAAACATTTTTAGTATAAGCTATGTCTTACGTTCCATGAATAAAAATGCTCTACAAAGTGAAACATTGATATCTTGAAAATCTTAATAAACAATCTTTTGATTACTATAGTACTAGTACTATAAATAAATATATGGTGTAGTTTCATAAATACAATACAGGGGAGCACCTTTGAACATTTTTTTTTTTAAATCCACATTTTTCTTACTTGATTGCAGGGTTTGTGATTTTTTTTTTTTTTTAAATAAAAAAAATCTGATTTATTTGATTTTTTAAAAAATTCAAAATATAATTTTAAAGCTACACATTTTAAAGTAAATAACCCTTCACAAAATCACTAAAATTAATAATAATAATTAAAAAAAAAAACTATTTGTAAAAAAAACATTCACTTGGTTAATTTGAAACAAAAACACTTGTGTTTTATCAGCACTTACACTAACTGTAATTTAAAAAATATTCTACATTATATAAAATATCTTCTATATTACCTTAACTTACCCATTTAATAAAACAAAAAATCACATATGTATACTTCATTACTAAAAGCTAAAACTTTTTTTTTTAAATCAAATTTCTTTGTTAAAATCTGGAAATATAAAAGATAATGTAAGCATGTTATTCAGAAGAAAAAATATGAATTTTGAAACATTTGATTGTGGAACTAGATACTTATTTGTATACATTCTTTTAAACAAAATATTTATTCTGGATTATATATAATACTCTGGAATGTATAAAAAACATATTTAATGAATTTGCAGAATATACTCAACACACAAAATCATCAGGATTATGTTATAAAGTTCAATAAGTTTGAAAAAGTTATTGTTTGTTATTAAACTGTTTGAACGGGAACACCAATTTTCCTGCTTTATCAGTTCCTAAACGATTACGGAGTTTAGAGTGAACTAAACCAAAAGTTGAGAAGATTCTCTCAACAGATGCTGAAGAAGCTTGTGCTGTAAATAACTGCGAAATCATTCCTATAACATTTTTTCCAGAACCATCATTCTCAGTAATTTGTGACTTCCACCAATCTATAAGATTTACTTTATTTACAATATCAGAATCAAAAAGAAATTGATGAAAAGGTTCTGATTTTGCTTGAAATTTCATTAAAGTAGGCACTACTGATTGAGAATTTTTTTCTTTTGCAAAAATTAAACATTCTGATTTTTCAGCAGCACTCAATTTAATTCCTGCATAGCGTGGATCTAACAGATATGCTAGAAAATGTGGTGGTCCTAGTGCTTGATTGTAACGGGTTGAAAAACTCTTCAAGCATGTTTTATTAAGATTTACTTTTGTAAGTAGTTCTTGCAAGTTTTTCCAGATATCAACAGCTGTTGATATAGTGCAATCCTTCTGTTGCATTTTATCAAGAGCTATAGAAATTGGTTTTAAACGTTTTAGAAGGTCCTCGGCATTCCGTTTAATTCCAAAATTTGTTACCTTGTTATAAACAATGCTATCAATATTACAGCGATTTTCTTCGCAAACTGAAACAAGAATTGGCCAGTTTTTTTTAAATATGCAGATACACAGTCAGCCATAGTATTCCAACGGACTTCTTGGGGTATTATGGATTTGGATCCACCAGCTTCTCTATATTTTGCATTTGTAAAATGATTGTTTCTGAAAACCTTAACAATATGTAATATTTGTTCCTTAATATTTGGAATATTTAAATCTTCTGCAAGCAAATTTAACAAATGTGCAGAACATCCATATGTGATCAAATCAAAATCTGGGTTACTTTGAATTTCAGTGCGCATACCCTTTACATTGTTAGCATTGTCTGTTACAACACTTCACACAATGCATTTAAATTCACTTTCACATTTTATCATACAATTTTTTACAACTTCTATAAGGTATTCGATTGTATGTGGGCAGCCAGATGTATCAATAGTTTCTTATAAATAATTTTCACCTTTCTTATTGGTTACAACAGCACATAATATTGGTTCATTATGAACGTTTGACCATCCATCTATACTTAAGTTTACTATTTGTCCACTTAAATACTCAACACATTTTTCTTTCTCTTGACTATAGATATTGTCATCTATATTGCCACCTATTTCAACTTCATTTGGAGCTGTATATCCTGGTCTTAAAGCTGAAATCATCTTTTTAAATTGAGGGTGTTACACATGATGAAAAGCAGAATTGGTTGCATAAATATACCTAGCAACTTCTTCATCTAACATCTGTTTTTAAGTTTTAGAAGTCTTTATCACATAAGAATTCATATTCTTCTTAGAATCATTTTCTATTTCAAATACCTTCCTCTTTGTGGGTTTTCTTCCAATGTCTAACACTTCAGTTTTCACATTAGTTGATGTTGATGCACCAGTTTCACTTGTGACGATTTTTTCATATAATTGATTGTCATAATCATTCTTTTTATCATAGGATAAACATTGTTCCACATGCTTTTTTAATCTTGCCACTATTCCCATTATAACTTTTCCACAATTCTTGCATTTTGCCGTAACACCTTTTCCTGAAAATGTAGGCTGTTCATTAAAATATATCCAAATCTCATCCTTTTTTCTACCTGCCATTTTCTAGCTAACTTGTGCCAAGTAACTAACCCAACTACTAAACACTGAATCTTTCACAAACTAAAAACTTCCTTATCTGTGGAATCTTTTCTCAGACTATGAAATCATGCCTTTTGACCAACAATACAGTGCAGTCTAGGTATTCATTCCAGGATTATAAGAAACCTGTTTGACATGTTATCACAATAGCAATGGTATGCTATTTTCCCTATTCTGTTACTTATTCATTATTGTAAATTTACTTTGACTAAACCAGGCATTTAGAAATCTTAAAATATGTGAACAAAAACAGGGGGAAAAAGGTGTAGAAAGAATTAGGCCAGTTAAAACACTATAATAAAAAGCACTCTGAAATAACATATCCATGCATTTTTTTTCTCTACTAGGATAATGTCTTTGATTACTACAAAAATTTTAAGATTAAAAGTGTATTGTAATGTAATTTTAAATGTTATTTTATTTTAAAGCATCATTTGTGATTTACTTTTCAGTTAAAAAAATTAAAAATAAAATAAAAATAAGTTTGAAATACAATAATTTTTACATTAATTTATATTTAAATTATTTTTTAAACAAATTTTTTGTTATTAAAGACTTTAAAAATTTTAGTTATTTTAAATTTATAAATAATTAAAATTGAAATTATATTAAATATATATGTATAAACATTCAGACTATTTCTACCATGAAATCATTTTTATTTTTGAAATATTTCCATAAATAAATTACATTGAAAATTAAACAATTTGTTATTTACATATGCTTGAGGACATAATGAGATACCTATATAAATATCAGTAAAAGTAATTTTGAATGACCTATATTTAAATTTCAATGACCTATATTGAATCTGAAGTTTTCATATCCTCAAACTACACAGTCACCTTAAATACAGAAAGTCTGTTTCTGTATTAAAGAAAAAAATAAGATTTACTTTCTAATAGGTGAATATATGACTAATCTTTTAACATTTTTCAGGTAATATTCTCTACTTTTAATTTAAGATTTTTGATTTAAAATTTAAAGTGTAATATTTGATTTAAATAAATTAAAAAAGCATGCATTTTGAGTTCTTAGTCATTTCTTAAATTTGCAATGTATTTTTGATTAAACAAATGTTTTACAAACATCTTGACCTACGTTTGAAGTATTTTTTAAAAAGTTCATTTAAATCAATGATTTTTTTAAAAAAATCAGTTGATTTAAATCATGATTAAAATCAAGCTGATTTAAATCAACAAACCCTGTTTATATGTATTAAATTTTAAATATTTCATGAGAGAAAGAATGTAATTCTGCATCATATGAAATAAAAAATTACAGTTTTTCAGATAAATTAAATATGTTGTGAGGCTTTTAAAAGATGAAAGTTTCCTGTTCAAACCTGCCCCATGTAAGGGTACCTTTGAACAAGCTAGGGGCACCTTTGAACAAATAAACTATGAAAATATTGACAGTTTTTATTAAAAACTATCTTTCCAAAATATAAAATAAGAATAAAATTACACAAATACATTTAACTGAAATTACTATTTTTTTTATTATTTAACCAAATTTATATCCATCAAAGCAAAGCACATTGTTGAGACAGAACGGAGGATCCCTCTAATTATGTTTAATTGTGAGAACTTTTTTATATAATATCCTTAAAATCCACCAAATTGATATCTGATGCCTCTGCTGGAAAATATATCTTTTTTTTTTTTTTTTTTTTTTTTTTTTTAATGAAGAAACCCAACATTAAACAATTTAATCTGACCAACATAATAAAGGGATCTTTTTGCATGAAATTGAACTAAAATGAAATCATTTACATTCAAATTGTTATAGAAAATGGATAAAACCCTGTTTTATGAAATCTAGAAATAATGTTTACCTTTGTAAATCAAACAATACAAAGGTTTTCAAATTCAGGCAAATTATTAGACAAATTTGCTAAATCATGAATGAATTAATGTGTGCCCTGTAAAGATGAAAATAAGGAATTTTGCTTAGTGGCCACTGGCCGGTAAGTTGATATTTTTTAGTAGCCAGTTACTGGCTAGTGAGAATAATTTCCTTAGTCGCCAGTAAGTACATTTATGTCACTGAATATTTAATTTTAAAATATATAAATTTAGAGTACATAAGTAATTTATGTAATAAATAAAAATATTTTAATTCATATTGTTTTGAATAAACTTAAGATACTAATTTCCAATCTATTTTAAATTTTAAATTAAGTTAACAGCAAAGTTATATGTAACATGCTTATATACCTAACTGCATAAGTCCACTATACTCAGGTACTTTTCAAAATTAAAAAAAAAATCTGAAATTTACAGCAAATTTTCTGAAATGTAAGGTGAGGGGGGGGGGGGTCTCTTCTGGCACTAATTATGCATTTTTTACAAGATACTTTAACAAAATTCGCGTTTTCCGCGATTTATTGGCGACGTTTGTGTTTCTTCCGCAATCCTTTGATAAAATATGCGGGTTTTTTCGTGATCTTTTGACAAAATTCGCGTTTTTTTCGCGATCTTTTAACAAAATTCGCGTTTTTTTCGCGATCTTTTGACAAAATTAGCACTTTTTCATAATTTTTTGATGAAATTCGCGATTCTTCGACGAAATTCTCTTTTTTACACGATTCTTTGACAAAATTCGTATTTTTTCTGCGATCTATTGACGAATTTCGGGTTTTTTCTGCGGTCTATTGACGAAATTCGCGTTTTTTTCGCGATCTATTGACGATATTTGCGTTTTTTCGCGATCTATTGACGATATTTGCGTTTTTTTCGCGATCTATTGACGATATTTGCGTTTTTTTCGCGGCCTATTGGCGATATTTGCGGGGTTTTTTCGCGATCTATTGACGATATTTGCATTTTTTTCGCGATCTATTGGCGATATTTGCGGGGTTTTTTCGCAATCTATTGACGATATTTGCGTTTTTTTCGCAATCTATTGACGATATTTGCGTTTTTTTTCGCTATCTATTGACGATATTTGCGTTTTTTTTCGCTATCTATTGACGATATTTGCTTTTTTTCGCTATCTATTGACGATATTTGCATTTTTTTCGCTATCTATTGACGATATTTGCGTTTTTTACGCTATCTATTGACGATATTTGCGTTTTTTTCGCTATCTATTGACGATATTTGCGGGGTTTTTTCGCGATCTATTGACGATATTTGTGTTTTTTCGCGATCTATTGACGATATTTGTGTTTTTTCGCGATCTATTGGCGATATTTGGGTTTTTTTCGCTATCCATTCACGATGTTTGGGTTTTTTTCGTGATCCTTCGACGAAATTTGTTTTCTTCCGCCATCTTTTGACGAAATGTGCGTTTTACGTGATCTTTTGACGAAATTCTCGTTTTTTTTTCGCGATTCTTTGATGAAATTCGCGTTTTTTTTCGCGATCTATTGACGATATTTGCGTTTTTTCCGAGATCCATTCACGATATCTACGTTTTTTCCGCGATCCATTCACGATATCTGCGTTTTATCTGCGATCACTTGACGAAATTTTGGTTTCTGAGCGATTCTTTGACGAAATTAGCTTTTTCGCAATCTATTGACGATATTTGGGTATTTTCGCGATCTTTTGACAAAATTCGCGGGGGTTTTTCCGCGATTCTTTGACGAAATCCCTTTGGAAAATCCTGCATCTGGCCGGTACTTTCCATATTTTTAGTCGCCAGTTTTTCACGTTTAGTCGCCAAGTGGCGACTGGCGAGTGCTTATTTTCATCTTTAGTGCCCTGAATTTGCCTGTAGTTGAAGCCCTGCACCAGTACAACTTCCATATTAAGTAAAATAACACAATCTCTTAATTTTCATATTAAAAAAAAATTCAACAATAATATTTATATACTTCCATAACTCTTTACTTCATAGTTTTAATTTTAATTGTTCATTACAACTATTTACTCAATTAGGTTTGAGAATTTGAATAAAACAAACCTTATAAGTCTTACCTTATAAGCTAATATCTTGATTTAACCAAAAAAATTATTAAATAGTAAATTATAATTTTAGGGATACAAAATTATCAACAAAAAGCTTACAACTTTATTTTGTTACGTTTAGATTCAATAAAGCAAAATATACATATCTTGCTTACACAGTAGTGTGCATGCAAAATAGTAAAGCTTTGTATTCTTGTTCCTTTGAAGCAGTAGTACTGTACTGCCATATATTTAAAAAATATAATTTATTTAAAGGAAAATATTTACAATGTTCAAAAGTACCCCCTCCCCCCTACTTTCCCATGACTATTCAAAATAATTTCTTTGAAATATTTGCAATCTGATTTTTCTGTTAGAACACTACATGAACAATTATCTTTTATTGAAAGTAAAGCTTTTTATAAAGAATTCCTGGAAAGATTTGAATTTAGCAGTAGAATCTTTACACGTTTCAAGAAGTATTGTATATTGTCATTTGACGCATCTCTGAAACTGCCAGGTAAAAAAAAAAAGTGACAGTAAACTAAACAGAAATACCTTTTTACCAGCTTTTTAGATTACTGACAACATTGATCTTAAAATGGAAAGTAGATTTATAAAGGTTGTCATCCACTAAAACATTTAAATAGCCATCAGACTTAATACACTGGCTTTTTTTCTAATCTATGTCATAATATATTTTAAATGTCTAAACTAAAAATTAACAATATACCTTTTTAAGCTTTTTTATGAGACTTTTTTCTATTATGTCTCAAGTGAACTTTATCTTGATTTTCTCTTCCCCCTTTTTTGTCAGATCTAAATAGTGGATTCGATTATGCACTAGACGATTTAAATATATCTCATTGCATATTTTAGTTAAAAGTAAACAGGTGCTTTCCTAGCACTCAATTTTTCAATGTCCTCTTATTCGACTTCATATTTTGAGTGTCTTTTTTATTCTTAAGGCTGTTCTCAAATCCAAAAGGGCAACTTTATGACATAAGTTTTAATTTATTTTTGTTCGGAAATGCATGAAACTAGCAGATGCTGTTATTCAGATACTATATAATGGAACTGTGTTTTCCGTTTTTTTGCAAACCCAATAGATCTTTCAGAAGATATTGTCAAAGTGGGCATTTTGAACTGAATTTCCACATGAAAGAAGAATAACCACGCAAGGAAGGTTAAAAACATCTTTTACATGTGATCAAAATTGCCTATAACTCAATAGGTAATTTACTTATCAAAAATGGAAAACACAGTTCGATTCCAAACCGCTTCATAGTCATGCATTCCAATTTTATATCTTTCTGTTAAAAAATTAGTTTGTAAATGTGTCAAAGTGTTTTGCGCTTGTTGAGTAGAGCAGTTGAGAACAGTCTTAAAGGATAATCTCCCCAATGAAGAATATTTTCTTTTACAGCTTGACTGAAATCTTAAGGTCATTTTATGTTATTAATTGTAAATAATCTGTGTTTTCTTAAAGAAAAATATTTTATTCAAAATACAGTGAAACTTCTTTTAAAGGCCACCTCTATTCAAGGGCCAATATTTTTAGGAACAAAAAATTTTCCCAGACAATGTTAAATTTACTCCTATTAGGGGCCGCAGTTACCCCTCATAAAGGTCATTTTTTCCCCCCATGTGCCTTAAATCCTAAACAGGTGTATTGAATTCCTGAACCAAAAGATAAGAATTCAGCAAACAACTGCACTTACAACTAAAGATGAAAATAAGCACTCGCCAGTCGCCACTTGGCGACTAAAAATATGGAAAGTACCGGCCAGATGCAGGATTTTCCAAAGGGATTTCGTCAAAGAATCGCGGAAAAACCCCCGCGAATTTTGTCAAAAGATCGCGAAAATACCCAAATAGCGTCAATAGATTGCGAAAAAGCTAATTTCGTCAAAGAATCGCTCAGAAACCAAAATTTCGTCAAGTGATCGCAGATAAAACGCAGATATCGTGAATGGATCGCGGAAAAAACGTAGATATCGTGAATGGATCGCGGAAAAAACGCAAATATCGTCAATAGATCGCGAAAAAAAACGCGAATTTCATCAAAGAATCGCGAAAAAAAAAACGAGAATTTCGTCAAAAGATCACGTAAAACGCACATTTCGTCAAAAGATGGCGGAAGAAAACAAATTTCGTCGAAGGATCACGAAAAAAACCCAAACATCGTGAATGGATAGCGAAAAAAACCCAAATATCGCCAATAGATCGCGAAAAAACACAAATATCGTCAATAGATCGCGAAAAAACACAAATATCGTTAATAGATCGCGAAAAAACCCCGCAAATATCGTCAATAGATCGCGAAAAAACACAAATATCGTTAATAGATCGCGAAAAAACCCCGCAAATATCGTCAATAGATAGCGAAAACAAACGCAAATATCGTCAATAGATTGCGAAAAAAAAACGCAAATATCGTCAATAGATTGCGAAAAAAACGCAAATATCGTCAATAGATTGCGAAAAAAACGCAAATATCGTCAATAGATTGCGAAAAAACGCAAATATCGTCAATAGATCGCGAAAAAAATGCAAATATCGTCAATAGATCGCGAAAAAACCCCGTAAATATCGTCAATAGATCGCGAAAAAACGCAAATATCGTCAATAGATCGCAAAAAAAACGCGAATTTCGTCAATAGACCGCAGAAAAAACCCGAAATTCGTCAATAGATCGCAGAAAAAATACGAATTTTGTCAAAGAATCGTGTAAAAAAGAGAATTTCGTCGAAGAATCGCGAATTTCATCAAAAAATTATGAAAAAGTGCGAATTTTGTCAAAAGATCGCGAAAAAAACGCGAATTTTGTCAAAAGATCACGAAAAAACCCGCATATTTTATCAAAGGATTGCGGAAGAAACACAAACGTCGCCAATAAATCGCGGAAAAACGCGAATTTTGTTAAAGTATCTTGTAAAAAATGCATAATTAGTGCCAGAAGAGACCCCCCCCCCCACCTTACATTTCAGAAAATTTGCTGTAAATTTCAGATTTTTTTTTTAATTTTGAAAAGTACCTGAGTATAGTGGACTTATGCAGTTAGGTATATAAGCATGTTACATATAACTTTGCTGTTAACTTAATTTAAAATTTAAAATAGATTGGAAATTAGTATCTTAAGTTTATTCAAAACAATATGAATTAAAATATTTTTATTTATTACATAAATTACTTATGTACTCTAAATTTATATATTTTAAAATTAAATATTCAGTGACAAATGTACTTACTGGCGACTAAAGAAATTATTCTCACTAGCCAGTAACTGGCTACTAAAAAATATCAACTTACCGGCCAGTGGCCACTAAGCAAAATTCCTTATTTTCATCTTTAGTTTGAAATTCTGATTCAGCACTAGTATTAGTACAATACTTTAATGATAATTTCATTGTTAAAATTAGTACTAATAATGAATTTAACTAAAAGCAAAGCATAATTTTTATTATTGTCATTGATATATATATATATATATTTGTACTCAATTAGTTACTTTAAATTGCATTTAGTAGTAAGTGCATTTTTTTTTCAAACATTCTCAACTATTTAACTTAAAAAACCCTGAATAAAACCCAGTGGGTTGGGTTTTTTCTGACCTCCCCCCCCCCCCCTGGATATTTAACAACCCTGTTTATAACTGTATGCGTCTGTTACCAGCTTGTTTGAAAATATTAATTATCTCTTCACATTCTTTATTAGTTAGTTTCTCTGGTCCATTTAAAATGATTCTTAAATGTCTATCAAGAGTAGTTTGCTTTAAATGAGTTTTCAATTCAGTGCAAACAAGATTCATTCGTGAAAATAGTCTTTCCACAGATGCTGTAGAAGAAGGTATGATTGTGGAAAGGGCCAGCAGCTTCATCATATTTGGAAAGTTATTACAAGAATCTCTACTTATAATTTTCATGGCATGTATTGGAGAAATTTTATTTTCAATTACTTGTTTTGCCTGCTCTTTTTTGTCTTGTCTTAAAAGTGTTTTTGCTTCTATTCCTTTTTCCAAATCAAAAGTTATTTTTGCAAGAGCTATTTCTTTTTCAAATGCAGGAACTTCTTTAATAGCAGCTGCAGCATCAATAACAGGGGGTGACACTTTGAATGCATTCTGGAACTCATTTTTTTGTTCTTGACCATAAAACGATAGCAAAACAGATAAACATGTTTTATCGGCATCATTTCTTGCTATTAAATTTAAATCCAAAGAATTAAATATATCAAATGCACCCAATACCTCACTGTCAATTTTAAATGCATTTTTCATCTCTTTTTTAAAATCATGTATGAAAAGTTTCACAAAGCTTTCTTTGAAATCTTCAACAACCTCAACAGAATTCAACCTTTGTTTTTTGTGTCTTCTCGTTTTCAAACTCAAATCAGTGTGTTCCTTGGCAAAAACTAGGAGAACATTAAATTTATTAAAATGCTCACCAGTATCTAAATTAGAAGCATACTCATCCACTTCACGGACAATAACCGAAACTTTATCACTAACATCACTGAACATAATATTTGGACTTTGAAGCCACAAGCTCAATTTGTTTATAATTTTTAAAAAGTCTGCCAAGAAGAGAATACAGAGCAAATTTTCTGGATCCAAAAGTTGCTCTCGAATTCCTTTGATCTCTGGTTCTTTTGTCTGATGAAATATGCCATCTAAAGTTTCTACGAGAGGTTGGTACCGATCAGCAATTCTTTTGCATGCTGCACCATGAGAAAGCCACCTAGTAACGGATACTTTCAGAGTTTTTAGTATTTCAACAGCATATACATCACTTTGTATGTCTTTGAATACCTGTTGTTTAGTAGGGCTATAATGGAAAAGTTTCCATAAACTCACTAGTAGTGCATCCACAGCTTGTAAGCAGTTATATTTCTTTAAAAGATGCGCAAATACTAGTGCAAGTCTGTGGTTTCTGCAATTTACATATAGAGAATGAGGAGACAAGTGTCTTATTCGTCTCTGTACACCAGAAATTTCCCCGCTCATTACACTGGCTCCATCTAATGCTAAGAAAAGACAGTCATTTTTATATTTTTTGCAAGAAGAAAGCCTTCAATCGCAGATGTGATACATTCGGCATTTGCTTTTGATAAATTTATAATTCCAAGATATTCCTCTTTGATTTCTGCAAGTCCTGGAACTTTATACCGGGCTACTAAACCTAACTGCTCTCGCTGAGCTTCATCTGTAGATTCATCTGCCAGCAATGCAAAGTTTTCGCTTAACTGCAACGATGTTATGGTCTTTTCTTCAAGAAAAATAGAAATTGCTTCAGTTAAATTTTGTACTGAAACATTTGACAAATATGTAGAATTTTTACCGCATGTGTTTAAATATGATTCTATGTCTTTGTCGCCAAGATCTTGACCAATGAGCTTTACCAATGATGCAAAATTTTCTGTAACTGCCCACTGCTTTTTTATCATGAAATAGAGGATTTTTATATATTTAGTCATTAACTTTTGATTAGTTTCTTTTGCCTTTTGAGCTACAACTTTTGACCCTTCCTCTAAACTTTCAGAAACAGGTTTATTGATTTTTGATGCAGCAACTGCTTGATTATGTCTAGCACTATCTTCATGTCTGGTTATACATCTGGATGGATGGTCACCTAAACATACAGCTTGGTCAATCCAAGGACCTTTTGAAAAGCAAATTGAACATAATTTACACAAAAATCCTTCACCTGACACACTGTAATAAATCCAATTATTAAGTTTTTCATATTTTTGAACATTTAAGGGATATTGCTGTTTTTGAGGAAAATTTTTTTCATCTTTCAGGGTTAACAAGATTTCTCTTTTCTCAAAACTATCTTTTGCAGAAGATTTTTCATTTTCAAACTTATCTTCAGGAGAAGATATTTTATTTAGCACAACATTTTCAGTTTTGGCAGAAGGTACTTCGTTATTTAGAAAATTATCTTCAGCAGGGTGTATTTCCTCATTTTCGACAAGAGATATTTCGTTTCTAAAATTGTCCTCTTTGGAAGACGATTTTTCCTTTGGAAAATTTCCATCTTTGGCACATGATAAACTGGAAATCTCAGTCGGAACACGTGGAGAAGAATTTTCGATTGGTCCGTCTATATATTGGTCGTTTGCATTATCAATTGTTAAATAACATTTTTGAGATGAATTTTCGTTTGGTGTTTTCACTATTCTTGTATCCTGGCTGTTTGCTGTAAAATAATTAACAATTTTACCACAGCCCTTGGCGTTTGACAATCTTATTTTTTTTACATAATAGTCCGAATTTCGCGTATTTCCTCCTGTGGAGGGACGTCCACGCTTCATACTGTAGGAAATATAAGAAAAGAGTTGCACATTAAGTTAAAAAAACAAAAGATTAAATTGAACGATGTTGCGACATAAAAATAAAACTCTGAATTAAGCGTGGTAAAAGAAAAGCGTGATCGTGAACACAGCAAAATAAAAGCAAGTGTTGCCAAACTAGGAAGTGAAAGAATTCACCGAAAATACGATCACGACACCTATGGAGAAAAAGAGTTCTTCCTTCGTCAATCGGTGAACACACCCACTATTAGTATGACATTGTGTATTAGCCAATCGGCGCTGATTCCAAATACAGATATAGGGGAGAAAGAGTGGAAAGCCAGCTATCGATAAACAGAGTGTGTTTACGTTCAAAAGAACGGTAAAATGAACAAAAAAAGCTAGATTTTTGTAGAATTTTACACTTATCACGTGTGTGTGGTTCACACTTTTTTTTTTTTTTTTTTTTTTTTTTTTTTTTTTTTTTTTGTGAAAGGGCCGTTTTCCTAAATTAATTTTTGTGAAGAGTCCGTTTTTACAAAATTTATTTTTGTGAAGAGTCCGTTTTACTGTCATAGAATTTTGTGAAGAGTCCGTTAACGGACTCCGTTTTTCCTCTAGACAGACCCCTGTGGTGTTACACTTGGAAAAATTACAAACTTAATTGGCAAATTTATTTAAAACGTATTTAATTAAAACTATTAAAAAGTATGCACAGCCTGTAAAAGTCAACCGAAATTTTGGGGTGATGTGCCATCACCCTTTAAGAATCACGGAAAAAAGCACACGGAAAAAAGCACACCCGGAAAAAAGCGCACCTTTTTACAAATCACATATTAAATAAGTCTGATAATAATACACAGGGTTAACCTCAGAATATAAACACCAGACTAAGATGATTTTTTGAAATCTGGCGTCTTGCTCCCTCGATACGGAGAGGTTGGGGGGGGGGGGGGTGTCTTTAAAAGGTATCTCAAAACCTGCATTGCCTCGATGATGATAAAATTTTGTAAGGTATGCAGAATCAGAATATAAACATCAGGTACTTATATATACAGTGAAACCTCCCTGTGTGACCAACTCCCTTAACGGCCATTTTTTCATGGAACGAAATTTATTCCCATAGGTTCAATACTAATTTTACCTCCATTCAGAGACCATCCCAGTTGAACTCCCTCCACAAGCGACCAATTTTTTTTAAAGAAAATGAAACAGATTTTCTAAGGTACGCAGAATCAGAATATAAACATCAGGTACTTATATATACAGTGAAACCTCCCTGTGTGACCACCTCCATTAAGCGACCACCTCCCTGAACGACCAGTTTTTCATGGAACGAAATTTATTCCCATAGGCTCAATACTAATTTTACCTCCATTTAGAGACCACCCCAGTTGAACTCCCTCCATGAGCGACCAATTTTTTTAAAAAGCAAATGAAACAAATTCTGTTTTTTCCAGGTCGCTTGAAGAAGGTTTTATTAAGAAAATAATTCCGGAGAGCGCATTATTCATCAAACTTCTAAACTAAGTTTAGATTATTTTTAATTCCGGTAACCTTTAAATGTTTAAACCCCTTTGTGCCTTTTTAGGCAATGAATTTAACTCTGATGACAAATTAGGAATGACAGTCGATAAACTCCCTTGCCCTATTCTGTCAGGAAACTCTCAAAGAAATAGATAAATTAATGATATAGTCATTATTTGTTTCCGTCCAAAAACATTGCATTTATTTACTGAACTTCGAAAAGAAATAAAAGTTATAAAATATAAAACCGTAAAATCAAAGCAAAGGTCAATGTATTCATTTTTTAAACTCTACAGTAATTAACTTATGTAATTAACTTTTGTTTTGATAGTTAAAGCTTTATATTTTTTCCTCATGTGAAAATTAAATTTTAGTAACGTTAATTGTTACCTTTTTTCAACAATTAAAATCTAGATTTAAACAGGACCTCCATTAAGAGGCCAACTCTCGGAGCGACCCATTTTTATTGGAACGGAATGTGGTCGCTTTTGGGAAGTTTCACTGTATACATATATATATATTTAGCCTCCCTTATCCTTCTGGAGTACGGCTGTGTGTGTATAGGGGGGGGGAAGCTACAAAATCCGAATCTATTACGGTTTTAGACGATAAAATTTTGGATCAGGATAAAATCAGGATGTTTTCTAAGTATATAAACATCTAATTGGATGAGTTTCTTTTAATTTGGCCCGTTCCCTTCTACTTGGCGGGAGGGGGTGGGGGATTACAAAAATCTATGATTACCTTCCTCATAAAACTGTACAAGAGCCCATTAACATTTTATATAACTTCCGCCCCCCCCCCCCCCCTCCACACACACACTAAATTTGATAAAAAAAAAACTTAATATAAGACCCCCAGTGATCAAATTGTCACAACGGTTTGTTCTTTTAAGGGTGTTCTCAAATCCAAAGGGGCAACTTTCTGACATAAATTTTAATTTATTTTTGTTCGAAAATGCATGAAACTGGCAGGGGTTGTTGTTCAGAAACTATGTAATTGGGCTGTTTTTTCCATTTTTTTTTTTTGCAAATGCAATAGAACTTTCAGAAAATAATGTTCAAAACACTAACTTTCACTGTATTTTCAAAAAACTATTCTGCCTTTACCGAAAAATGGATCTGGATTACACAGTTTCTGCATAAGAACTTGACAATTTTTGTGAACAAAATAAAGTGAAAAATATGTTAGAAAGCCGGTAGTTTGGATTTGAAAACAGACTTAAAAGCAAACTTGCATTTTAATACATAAATTTGGAAACTTTGATTAACATTTGTTTCAGAGTGATATCATTTTTTATCTATTTTAAGTCGCATCTATTTCCGGATTAAAACTTATGAAATACAAAATATTTCTAATGTTAAAAAACAGTTTTTTTTTATTCTATCTCCATTAACCTTTAAAAAGTAATGATATCAAAATAGGTTTAATGTTCTCAGCACTTAATCTTATGGCTCTAAGAATGTTATACGCATGGATCTTGAAAATAATATCAAATCTTGAGTGACGCTATGCTATTAATTAATATGTATATATGCATTATTTATTTAATCCTTTTTTTTTTCTATTTATAATCGCAGATGCAAATTTATGTTCCATATGAAAAGATGTATAGAAGTTTATTCGCTGATGCGTTTTCATTCACATCTCTCATAAATTCAAAATATGAGTTTTAAAAGATATGATATTAAAGTTCAAATGACGTCTTGATGTGACATTAAAAGGTTTGTTTTAAGATTCAATTTAAATTATTTTTGGTTTTTTCTTCTACAATATATTTACACAACCAGTTTTCTTTTCTAGAAAAAATAAAATCTTCTGCCCATAGGCGTAGAGTTATATGGGCCCTGGGGTCCTCCCCCCCCCCCCCCCTCTCCAATATTTGTTTAAGATGGGATACATTTTTTTTGCCAATTGATATAGAAAAAAAATTCAGATTTTGCAATTTATAAAATTTAATTTATAATATTTTCAGTAGATAATTTTCTTTCTCCGTTTACTTTTATTCTTTGTAAACATATAGAACAAACTAGGGCAACTTTTAGCATGGCGTTTATTTTCGCAATTTTAAAGCTTCGCGAGTCGGATAACAACTGTTGCTAAGGCATCTTTTTAGTATTTTTACCCTCTTTTCCCGAGACAAAAGAAGGAAAATATCTTTGTTCAATTTCTCTCTTCTGCCTTTCCCAAAACTCATGTACTTAGCAAGTTTTCCAAGAAATTACTAACAAGCACAGGGCCGTCCCCCACTGTTTCGTCTGAAACCTACTCTTCCGATCTTCCGTATGACATTGACCTTTACCCTTTGACCTAGTATCTTTCAAGAGTATTTTGCGTAAGTGACAATAACGAATTATTTTTATATCTTTTCCTCTCCTGCATAAAGTCCCTGTTAAAAGAGACAAAGATGTTGTTTTCTTTTTCAAAGGGTCTGTTTTATCATAAACTTTTATTTGAACATTATAAGAAGATTTTAGGAAATGTAATATTTAGGAAATGTTCTGAACACTTTAGATCTTCATTTAGTCGAAATTAAGCATAGGGTATGAACTAATAATTAGAATAAAATTTTAAAGAAATGCGCAAAAAAAGGGGGGGGGGGATGCTTAGGGCCCGACTAGCAAGTTTCTATGCCTAGGGCACTTTCAATTTTTTGTGCCCCTTTTGATTGGTTGATTTACTGACACTAGGGTTGGTTTTTTTTTTTTTTTTTTTTTTTTTTTACATGTTACACATTTGCCAACTCAAAATATTAAGTTTTCCGGGAAATTGAAAAACAGTTCCAGGAATAAAAATAAAATATTTTCTCTATTATTTATGGAAATGTGTTGTTTTTACCATATACTGAGACATATTTTTGTCATTTCATGTTATTAATATCTCAAATATCACATTTTTTCACAATTATTTTATTTTTTAATGGAAATTTAGACGAAATTATGAAAAATTTCGTGCCCAGGGCCCATGCGATAGTCAGGGCCTGGGGATGCTTAAAACAGGGCCTTAGTGTCCAAATAAAAATGTGAGGGTGTTGGTCTAGGAAGAAGAGTCCAAAATTCAACTTTAAAACAGTGCACTGAGAAGGCGAGAAAATTAAGGGGGAGAGGGAATGTATGGCGCCCAAGAAGTTCAAGGAGGCCGTACGGGACCATAGAGGGCCCCAAGTCTTATCGTATTTTATGGAAGAAATGCCGTGACATTTACGAGTTTGAAAGTTAATTTTTTGTCAAGTGCGGCGTTTACACCATGTACGGCGTTTACTATTTTTTGTTTTTTTTGGGCGCATAAAATATGGATAAAATTATAATTCCTCAAGACTGTTCTCAAGTCCATTGCTCAACAATGCGAAACATTCTGATTTTGCCGATAATGCAAAGTGTGACATTTCCGATGATGATACCGAACCATACATACAGAGGTACAAAGAAAATTAACAACTCTTCCACTCGGATATTGACGACTCAGATTTTGCGGGCTTCGAATAGAAACTAAAAAAGGACTGAAGTGGATATGACGTAAAAAGTGTCATAAAAAGCGTGCTAAGTTGCGCCGACCTCTTATGCGTCCCACCCACTGAATGGTTTTGATACCAATTGACGTCTCCTTAATTTAAAAATTACATAAAAATGTTTAAAATCAGATTTAAATATTTTAAATAAAATTCTAGAGTATTAAGTTATTAAAAGTGATGCACCCTTACACTGTTCAGAAAAGTTTCGTTAAAGTTAGGTTAATGAGACACTGTCCACAGAAGTAGCGTTCCCACAGGTGCGGCGTTTATGACGGGTGCGGCGATTACGATATTTTAAAGCTTATCCAGACCAATTTTTAGGAGTGCGGCACTTACGACGGGTGTGCCGTTTCTTCCATAAAATACGGTAACTGGAATGCAGAAACGTGAGAATAACTAAATGAAAAAAGGATCCTAAAAATGAAGATCGGATTAAAAGGAAGCAATTTATAAACAATTTGGGGCATAAAAGCCTCAAGGTACCGGGCCCCAGGCGGCGAGGATTTTAACTGGAATGTAGAAGTGGGGTAATAACTAAATGGTGAGATAGACTAAAAAACGAAGATCGGATAAAATGAGGCAAGTTATTAACAATTTAGGGCATAAAAACTTAAAGGGCCTTTAAAAAATTAAAAATCTGTGTCTCAGGTGCATCAGGACCTGTCTTGGACTATCATCCCTTAAATTTTCGGACTTGTACATGCGATACCTTTCATTAGCTATCGCGAACAGACACACACACACGCACAAAGAGAGTAACTTTCTTTTTTTAGTACAGATTTCATTA
Organism: Maratus speciosus; assembly: GCA_963932465.1. Taxonomy (NCBI): domain Eukaryota; kingdom Metazoa; phylum Arthropoda; class Arachnida; order Araneae; family Salticidae; genus Maratus; species Maratus speciosus. The sequence goes on along the minus strand of OZ010796.1, from coordinate 49,281,490 downwards.
TTTAAATAGCTTTACACACATCCTTATTTTATTAAAATTTCTATATTCATGGATTTTTCCTTTTGTACTATTTTCTAAAACTCAATACGTACGTGATAAATTGTTTAAAATGCTCACATTAATTTATTTAATGTGGTTCTCACATTCCCAACTCAACAACGCAAAACTTACTGACGCATTTTCAGTCAAATTTTAAACGGGTATAAAATTGACAGATCTGACTATTGAAGCAATTTCGTATCGAATAACATTTTCCATTTTTTATAAATAAATTACTTATTACATAATAAGCTATTCTTGTCACTTGAAAAGTTCACCCCCCCCCCCTTTCTCGTGCTGCCGCATCCGGAAATTTGGTTCGAAACACTTACTTTGACAGTATTTTCTGAAAGACCTTCTACCTGGTATCAAAAAATGGGAAACGCCATTCGATTACATAGCTTCTGAATAAGAACACCTGCCAATTTTATGCGTTTCCGAGCAAAAATGAATTCAGTAATGGGTCAGAAAAGTAGTTCCTTTGAATTTGAGAACAGCCTTAATAAGATTTAGCATATTTTGCACAAAATTGACTTTTTTAATTAAAAATGAGAAATTTTAGTATACACGTTTAGAACATTCAATTCATTATCAAGATACGGATTGAACTAGAAAAGTAAATTTTCTGAAATTTTTGAAGTGTTGAATTTTTTTTTTAATCAGTAAAAATTGTTTTTTCGTAATAAAAATTTATCTCACAATTACATTTTCTAACAAAATTAGACTGCTCTGCCCATTACTAGCTTGTCAGCTTCGTGCAGACTCCGCTAAAAGTATGCTGATTTGTTCTCATTTGAAAAGATTACCTGATTGCAGAAGTTTGATTATGAAGTATTTATTTAATAAAATTTATCATTTTTTGTACAAAAATTGACTTATTTCAGTCAAACTGAAAATTTTTGGCATACACATTTAGAACTTTTAGTTCATTGTCTTTGTTGAACTTATAAAAGTAAATTTTCTGAAAAGTTTGATAAGGCTACATTTATTTTTATTTGTTTAAATGAGGAAAAAATATTTTTTTGTAATAAAATTTTATTTCACAGTTACATTTTCTAACAAAATTAGGAGGTTCTGCCCCTTCGAGCTACGTGCCCGAACCCCACTTGCAGCAGACCCCACAGTCTTTAAAAACATACTAATTTGCTGTGTTTTAAAAAGATATTTTGATTACGAAAGGTTGGGTGATAATATTAGAGGTCTGCACGGGCCGACATTTTCAGGCCCGGACCGACTCAGAGAAAAAAAAATTCGGCCCGGCCCGTACAAAAAAAAAATATTGGCTCGGCCCGGTAAAAAAGTTGAAAGTTCGGCCGAGCCCGGCCCGGTTAAAAAGTTAAAAGTTTGGCCTGAGCCCGGCCCGAAAAAAAGTCAAAATCTCGGCCCGAGCCCGGCCGGCCCGAGTGAATTTCTACAAAACATTGATTTTTATGCCGATTTCATTAAAAGTTTTTCTCGTACGAGGAGATCAAGCCAAAAATATTTATCTTAACTTTTCTTTTCATGTTTATAATCTTCATTTTTATAGAAGTGCCGCAGGGTGCGATATTTATTTTTTTAACGAATCTCTATTTCTTGTATGTAAATGTTTCAGTTATCATTAATATTGTTAATCCATATTCCATGTATTGGAGTGTTAAATATCTGAAAAATGCTATACAGTAAAATCTAAGACTGAATTGCAGAGAGAGAAAAAAAATGCGTTATATACAAGTTCCCTTCTTAGCAAGTGTAAATGTATTATATATTATTTTCTTACGTAGTATGTTAATTTTGTTTGTTATTACTTTTTATAATTTTCTTACGTAGTATTAAGTAGTATATTAATTTTGCATGGATCAACATGTTTTTCAGTTTAAAACAAGATTCCGTCATAGACAGGTTCTTTTTCACACGTTTTACTATATTTTAATTTAACTATATTTTAATAAGTGTAAAAATCTAATACTCTTTAAAAAGAATGAATTCAAATGTTTAATTGTAGAATAATAGAGATTTAAAAATGTATGCATTTTTTGATAAAAAATTTGTGCCGAGCCTAATTTTACTGACCTTTGAATGGACCAGGCCATTCCAAGACAATGATTTTCATACGGGGTGGGTGAAAACTAGGAATGAAAATTTTGGGCTATGAAGATTAGGAATGAAACCAGTACCCGGGTGTGTGCAGAAAAAATAAGTTAGGCCTGGCCCGGCCCGGCCTGAACCTTCAGGAAAAAGTAAGGCCCGAGCCAGGCCCGTAAAAAATAGTGACTAGGCCCGGCCCGAGTGCCGTGAATGAAAATAGGCCCGAGCCCGTCCCGTGCAGATCTCTAGATAATATCACAATCAGTAGGCATTTTCTGTAATCGCGTTGCTCTGAAGTTCCCTTTGGCTAGGAATTTTTTTGGTTTCCAAGACCGCATCTACTGTTGTCGCAACAGCTGAGGGTTCTTTTCGTGTTCGATTAAGTAAGCTCTATCAGACATTTGAAAATCAGCTTGTTTAAAATTATTAAGTGAAAAATTGCCTCAATCATAAAATTTTGTAAGGTATGGAGAATCAGAAAATAAACATCAGGCACTTATATATATATATATATATATATATATATATATATATACAGGGGTAAAGGTTAAAATTCCCGGTCGCCACCGGCCACAGGGCGACTAAATGTAAAAAATTGGCGACTTTATGATGTGCATCTGATCGCCAAAGTGGCGATCTTTATTTTTCATGTAATAGTAATGTCAGAAATGCCACTTTTTCGTTTTTTTTTTTTTTTTTTTTTTTTTAATCGATCAGCGATTTCCGCGAAATCATAAAAGAAAAAGAAAATCGCGTTGATGTTCACATTGAAGGCATTTGGTTCCGAAAATTAAAAAAAATCGGCATAAAAGTATCGCGAATTTCGACAAATGGTCGCCGAAAGATATCAATTTCGTCAATCGTTCACAAAAAAATCGTCAAAGAATCACGGGAAAAACGAGAATTTCATAAGAATCTCGGAAAAAGTCGAGATTTCCGTCAAAGAATCGCGGAAAAAACGCAAATTTCGTGAAAGGAATGCGTAAAAATCGCAAATTTCATCAAAGTATCACAAAAACCCGCAATTTTCGTCAAAAGATCGCGAAAACCCCTTAAATTTCACCAATAGATAGGGGAAAAACCGCAAATTTCGTCAAAAGATCGCGAAAAAAAAGTAAATTTCGTCAAAAGATCGCAAAAAGACCATAAATTGCGTCAAAAAATCACGAAAAACCGCAAATTTCGTCAAAAGATCGCGAAAACCCCCACAAATTTCGTTAAAAGAACACGAAAAACCGTAAATTTCGTCAAAAGATCGCGAAAAAATCTCAAATTTCGTCAAAAAATCGCGAAAAACCCGCAAATTTCGTCTAAAGATTGCGAAATAACGTCGTCGTCAAAAAATCACGTAAAACCGCAAATTTTGTCAAAAGATCGCGAAAAACCCCGCAAATTTCGTTAAAAGAACGCGAAAAACCCTGCAAATTTCGTCAAAAGATCGCGAAAACCCCTTTAATTTCGCCAAAAGATCGCGAAAACCCCTTTAATTTCGCCAATAGATAGGAGAAAAACCGCAAATTTCGTCAAAAGATTGCGAAAAAACTGTAAATTTCGTCAAAAGATCGCAAAAAGACCATAAATTTTGTTAAAAGAACGCAAAAAACCCGTAAATTTCGTCAAAAAATCGCGAAAAAACTGCAAATTTCGTCTAAAGATCGCGAAATAACGTAAATTTCATCAAAGGATCTCGAAAAACCGCAAATTTTGTCAAAAGTTCGCGAAAGAAGTACAAATTATGTCAAAAGTCGCGAAAAACCGCAAATTTCGTCAAGAGATCGCGAAGAAAAGTAAATTTCGTCAAAGGATCTCGAAAATACGGGAATTTCGTCAATCAGGTGCAGAAAAAACACAGCTCCACCCTTCTGTAACCTTTCAGAAAATTTGCAGTGAATTTCAGAATTGCAAAAAAAAACCCGCGATTTCCATCAAAAAATCGCAAATTTCGTGAAAGGATTGTGTAAAAACCGCAAATTTCATCAAAAGATCGCGAAAACCTAGTAAATTTCGCCGGAGGAAAAAACTACACATTACTCGCGAAAAAAACTACACATTTCGTCAAAAGATCGCGAAAAAAACGCAAACTTCGTCAAAAGATCGCGAAAAAAAAACGCAAATTTCGTCTAAAGATCGCAAAAAAACGTAAATTTCGTCAAACGACCGCGGAATAAAATCGCGAATTTTGTCGAAAGATCGTGAAAATAAAGTCGTGAATTTCGTCAATTGATCGTGGAAAAAATTGCGAATTTCATCAAGAGATCGCATAATAAAATCGTCACTTTCGTCGAATGATCGCGAAAAAAAATCGTGAATTCTGTTGAGCGATCGGCGAAAAAATTGTGAATTTTAGCAAGATGTCGCGTAAATTGCAAATTTCTTAAAACAGTTTCAAAATTTAATTGCGAATTTTGTCAAACGGGAAATATTTTAGTCCTATTTTCAGAAAGAATTCTGATCTCAGGCTACACAGTGACGTATTGGAGATGTGAACCAATCTTTGACCTTGGTCTTGTACGACATTGTTCAATAAATTCTCTTTTTTTTTTAATGTAAAATAACTGTTAATTGTTTTTGTTGGGGTAAGTAAACTCACACTGTGGATAGTTTTATTTTTATATATTTTAAAAGATGTCTTCGTAAGATAAATATTTTAAAAACATTACTTGTAAAACTATTTAAATCTACAAACTACGATAAGTGGCCACTAACTTGACAGTAGTGGCTACTAAACATACAGCCTCTACCGGCCACTGGCTACTAAAGCAAATATTGAATTTTAACCTTTATACAGGGGTCTGTCCAGACTTTTCTCACAGGGTCCTGCTTTTGTGAAATTGTGAAGTTTTTCTTATTTTTGTGAAAATTCTAGTCATAATTTTGTGAATTTTAAATTATCAATGTCTTCATGTTCTATCCTTCATGTATAAAAAGCCAAGTAATATGCTGTTTGGAGAGTTCAACTGCTTATGTACAGGCCAGATTTTATTTTTAAATGACTAAATTTGTGAAAAGTTCAATTTGAAGGTGAAAAAATTCTGTGAAAGGTCTATTTAAGAAACAGATAATTTTGTGAAAGGGTCCAGTTTTGGGATAAAATGTTTTGTGAAGGGTCCTGTTTGGGTATAAAAAACTTTGTGAAGGGTCCTGTTTTAAGATAAATTATTTTGTGAAGGGTCCTTTAAAGGACCTAAAATTTTCCTAAACTTATCCATGATATATATATATATATATTGATTTATTTATTTAGTCTCCCTTGTTCTTCTGGGGTGTGGCTGTGGTGAGTGGGATCTACAAACTCCGAAGATAAAATTTTGGCAGGATGTTTTCTAAGTATATAAACATCAGATCGGATTATTATTATTATTTTAATTTGCCCTTTTCCTTCCTCCCAGGCGCGCAGGGGGGGGGGGGTGATTACAAATATCTATGACTACCTTTCTCATAAAACTGTACAAAAAGCCATTATCATTTTATATACCCTACCCCCCCCCCCCAAAATTTTATAAAAAGCTGAATATAAGGCCCGAAATTTTTAAATTGGTATAACCAGTGATCAAATTGTCACAACGCCCTGAAATTTTGTGTGCGTGAGCAACGTGATATAATTTTACAGTGCAAATTGTCCGTTTCTTTTTAACCGAACCCCCCTAAATTTTAATACAGCGCAACTATAAGGGAGACATCGAGGACCACAAGTAACATAATTGTTTTAATGGCGGAGAAGGGAGGGCTCTGTCGAATTATTATAGAAGCCCTGTATTTTAATGTATCATAAATATAAGGTTCTGACAACTTTAAATATTCATAGCTGATACATAAAATCAAGGGGCATAAAATCTCGGTCGAGTTCGTTAATGGACAAAATCGGACCAAGGGTGTGAGAGTAGGGAGGGGTTTTGTGAAAAACGAAACTTCTTAATTATAATACATATCGTCTCAGTTTAAATTTACTAAAAAACTACTTCTAAAAAATGGGTCAAAAATTTATGTATGACAGATTTTTGATAAAACCAAAAATGGGCCCAAGGGGAGAAAAAAATAGGGTTTTGAGGAAAAAAATTCATAACTTCGCCAATTCTCAAGATATAAAATCCAATTAAATTTATTATAAATTGCCTTGACAAGTTTTTCACAGCACCAATTCTTACCGCAAAATAATAATAATAATAAAATAAAAACAAAAAGGGGGAGTTGAAGAAGAAAAAAATCCATAACTGCGTCAATTCACAAGATATCAAAACCACATGAATTTATTATATATCTTCTTAATATTATCTAAAATTTTTATATTGACAAGTTTTTGATAGATCAATTCTTGCAGCAAAAACAAATTAAAAATTCATAGAAGTTGAAGAAAAAAATCGTATTAAGGATGTACTGAAATCCAAACTGCTTATTTTCTGACTCATTTTTAAATTCATTTTTGCTTGCAAGCGCATCCAATTGGTAGATTGTCTTATTCAGAAACTAGATAATGTGCCATAATGGAAGATTTTTTGATAGAGGCAGAATATATTTTAAAAAATTATGTCAAAGTGGGCATTTTGAACAGAATTTTTCGAAGCGATTGTGTTGGAAACGAAAAATATTGTTCTACTGAGAAAGTAATTGTTTATAAATAAAGTTATAATTAATTGAACGAAAAATAAAAACAAAGGTCGCTTATAAATCTCTTAAACAATCACGTCAGCAAGTTTCATGTTTTTCCTTTGAAAAATAAATCTGAAAATGTGTTAGAAAATTTTGATTTGTTGAACATGGAAAAATATTTTTGAATATTGCCTTAACATGATTCTGATAAAACCAGCTCTTATATAAAAACATTAAAACACATCTTCATTAAAAACTCATCAAAAGCGCCCAGATAAAATTGTTAAATTTGGTTTATCTCTAATCATGATTTAGTTTTTTTGGTGAAATTAGTACTTAACTTCGAAATCTACCTGCACCTGTAGGCCAAGCCGGCAGGGATTTTTTTTTTTTTAAATAAAAACTTGCTTATAAAAGAAAATGCTTAAAATTTAATCATATATGTTTAACCCAATTGTATGGTATTAGAATTATTATTAGTATTATTTTGAAAATGTGTATAAAGAGGTTTTAAGATTGTAAATAATACATAGTAGTTTATTACTGTGTATTAGATTATAATTTATATACAGTGTGTCCACGTATAACCTGCCCGGCCTTTATTTTCGCAACCGTTGGTCATAGATGCATACTTCTAGTTACAAAAATGGTCAAAATTACTTGCAGAGTTAAGATTAAAAAAAAAAAAAAAAAAGTTTGAAGCGAAAAAACAATTTAGTGAAGAATTACAGAATCTAAATTTTTATACGGTCCCCAGGTCCTATAAGTTATATTTAGTAAAATTTCCCTGTTACACTGTGAAGTAAGGCAAGAAAAGTCCCGTTATTATACGATTAAAATTGACCGAGTTTAAAGTTGGAGTATATTTTTTGTTGCACATTAGGGGTCATTCACAAATTTAATAGAAATCTAATTTTGTCAGATATTTTAAAGAAATGGTTGAGAATAAAATTAGGATTGCAATATAAATTTGAAATATTTAATCATTCTGATGTATTACTGCAAAATGTACAGTTTGTACTGAACATTATAAGAGGATAAAAATAACAGATCTTTTGTTAAATAAAAGGAATAAAAACAACAGCCTCATTTCTTTACAAAATGATACATATTTTAAAATGCTGTTAGATAACACTGTCTTTCAAAATTTGGGTTGTGGCATGTTTCTTTGGTTTTGAAAATTGTTTCTTATGCATTTTTTAGCACTGAATCCGAAAATGGCCTTCATTTTAAACCATCACGTCAGGAATTTTCTCAAATCGTAAATTTCAAAGTTAAAAAGCTAAAAGTTAAAATTCATCCCCCCTCCCCTCCCACCCTCATCGGACAACCGAGCTGTTTAGCTGTAAGAAACCTAGTATAAGCCAAAAAATCTAATAAATTATTGAATTAAATAAAATTAAACTGAATAAAAAAGTCTTACATCTATTTTATAGTATCAGATTTTTCGTAGTTTTTTTACCTTGAAATTTACGATTTGCGAAAAATCTTGACATAATGGTTAAAAGTGAAAATAATTTTTTGATTCAGCGTTAAAAAATCCATAAAATAGCAGCATTAGATTGAAATATCATTTTTAAAGCGAATGCATTTTATGCCCGATAAGAATTTGCTTTTTACATACGGGTTGTACTTATTTTTTAACAAGCATAATCATTTAAGCTTATGTAAATACGTATTTAAAGCATTTTTCGTTTATTCATCAGACAAAATACCCATAGAAACTTTACAAATTATTTTCATCTTAGATTTCAATGCTTTTTTACACTGTATTAAAAATTTAGAATTAATTAAATTAAAATTTATGTTAGAAAGTTGCCCCTTTGGATTTGAGAACACCCTTAAAAAGAACAAACCGTTGTGACAATTTGATCCCTGGGGGTCTTATATTAAGTTTTTTATCAAATTTAGTGTGTGTGTGTGTGTGTGGAGGGAGGGGGGCGGAAGTTATATAAAATGTTAATGGACTCTTGTAAAGTTTTATGACGAAGGTAATCGTAGATTTTTGTAATCCCCCCCCCCCCCTCCCGCCAAGTAGAAGGGAAAGGGCCAAATTAAAGGAAACTCATCCAATTAGATGTTTATATACATAGAAAACATCCTGATTCAAAATTTTATCGTCTAAAACCGTAATAGATTCGGATTTTGTAGATCCCCCCCCCCCCCCCTACACACACACAGCCGTACTCCAGAAGGATAAGGGAGACTAAATACATATATATGTATACAGTAAAACCTCCCAAAAGCGACCACGTTCCGTTCCAATAAAAATGGGTCGCTCCGAGAGTTGGCATCTTAATGGAGGTCCTGTTTAAATCTAGATTTTAATTGTTGAAAAAAGGTAACAATTAACGTTACTAAAATTTAATTTTCACATTAGGAAAAAATATAAAACATTAAGTATCAAAACAAAAGTTAATTACATAAGTTAATTACTGTAGAGTTTAAAAAATGAATACATTGACCTTTGCTTTGATTTTACGGTTTTATATTTTATAACTTTTATTTCTTTTCGAAGTTCAGTAAATAAATGCAATGTTTTTTGGACGGAAACAAATAATGACTATATCATTAATTTATCTATTTCTTTGAGAGTTTCCTGACAGAATAGGGCAAGGGAGTTTATCGACTGTCATTCCTAATTTGTCATCAGAGTTAAATTCATTGCCTAAAAAGGCACAAAGGGGTTTAAACATTTAAAGGTTACCGGAATTAAAAATAATCTAAACTTAGTTTAGAAGTTTGATGAATAATGCGTAGTGTTTCCCCTAGGCGTTTTCGTGAGGGCGCAGCGCCCTGCCCGTTTTTTTATAGCTGTAAATGCGCCCTGCCCGTTTTTTATAGCTGTAAATGCGCCCTGCCCGTTTTTTTATAGCTGTAAATGCGCCCTGCCCGTTTTTTATAGCTGTAAATGCGCCCTGCCCGTTTTTTTATAGCTGTAAATGCGCCCTGCCCGTTTTTATATAACTGCAAACGCGCCCTGCCCGTTTTGGGTTTGCAAAATTTTGCCCTCGGCATGTTTCAACTAACGAATCTTAACAATACGTCGCGAAAAAATCCGGAAATTTGCAATCGATCGATGGATCTGAAATTCTAGAATTGATCGCGGGAAAATATTGCAAAATTAGTCTATCGATCGTGAAAAAATATTGTGAAATTCGTCAGTCGGTCGCGCAAAAATATCGCAAAAAAAAAGTCTGTCAATCACGGGAAAATATTGTGAAATTCATCAGTCGGTCGGAAAAACAACTGTTTCAGCCGGACGCGGGAAAAATCGTGAATTTCGTTAATCTAACGCACAAAAAACTAAAAAAATTCTCCAATCGCTCACGGGGAAAAAATCGTGTAATTCGTTTACGTTAGCATGAAGCAAAAACCGTGTGTTCCGCCAGTAAACCCCGGACGTTACCCAATCGGTCCCAAGAATAAAGCCTGCAAAATTTCCTAATATGTAGAAGGAAAATATTGCCAATTATGTTAATCGATCACAGGAAAACAATCACGAAATTCTCCAGTAGGTCACGGGGGGGGGGGGGGGGGGATCTCGAAAGTAGTCGATTGGTCGCCAGAAAACCCCCTCAAAATTTGCATAACAGTTGCTAGAAAATAACGCGAATGTCATCAATCAGCTGGAAGAAAAGAAATCGCGAAATTCAAAAATCGCATCCAGGAAAAAAATCGCGAAATTTGTTAATCATTCGCAGGGAAAAAAATAGCGAAATTCGTACACGATAGAGGGGAAAAAATCTCTGGAAATTAGCCAATCGATCCAAAGAATAAAACCTACAAAATTCGCTGATAGGTAGCTGGAAAATATGGGCAATTATAACCACGGTATATAATAATATCAACCGCGGGAAAAGAATCACGAAGTCTTTCAGTTAGTCGCGGTAAAAAAGCCGCGAAAATCGTCGATCGATCGCGGGAAACCCCCTCGAAATTCTTCAAGGGATCAAAAGAAAAACCTCAAAATGTCTCAATAAGTTTCTGGAAAATATCACAAAAATCGTCAATCGATCGCAAGAAAAATTAAATTCATCCATCGATCAGGGAGAAAAAACGCAAATTTCGTCAAAAGATTGCATAAAAATTATCACGAACTTCGTCAAGATTGCGCAAACAAAGATCGTTAATTCTGTTGATCGGCCGCGAAAAAATATTGCCAATTTGATCAATCGGTCACAGAAAAAGAATCGGCAATCAAGTGAAGCAAAAAACCCTAATTTCATCAAAGGAACGCGGGGGAAAAATGTGAATTTCGACAAACGATCCTGGTAAACAATCGTGAATTTTGCGAAATAATCGTGGAAAAAAAAATCGTTAAAAAAACATGATTTTCGCGAAACAATCATGGAAAAAAATTGTGAAATAACCGAAACGATCGCGGGAAAAAAACGTGAATTTCGCGAAACGGTCGTGAAAAAAAATCGTGTATTTCTCGAAACAGTCGTGGAAAAAAGTCGTGTATTTCGCGAAACGACGTGGAAAAAAATCGTGTATTTCGCTAAACGATCGTAGAAACATTGTGAATTTCGCGAAACGATAGTGGAAAAAAATCGTGAATTTAGCAAAACGATCGTGGAAAAAAAATCTTGAATTTCGCCATATATGTGGTTGTAGTATTGTTTCTGATATCAAATCAATTATTATATTACACAGATTAAAAATCTGATCCAAACAAATTAAAAAATTGAGTTTTTGAGAAAGTTTTCTATCAGCATACCTTGAAAACAAAAATTCCCATGTTCCTTCCGCATAAAAATCTAAATTCCAATATATAACTAAATCAGGGTGATTCTAAGTAAAAAAAAGAAAAAAAAAAATTGAAATTCATAGTAAATTTTCTGAAACGTTACAGCAGAGGGGAATGCCGGGGGACGATTTCCTCTCGGCGCTAATTATGGATGTTTTCAGTGGCATTTAGACAAAATTCGCGTTTTTTCATCGGTCTTTCGACGAAATTTGTGTTTTTCCTCGCAATCCTTTGGCAAAATTCGCGTTTTTTCATCGATCTTTCGACGAAATTTGGGTTTTTTGCGCTATCCTTTAACGGAATTCGCATTTTTCTGCGATCCTTTGACAAAAGTTCGCGTTTTTTCTGCAATTATTTCACGAAATTCGCGCTTTTTCTGAAAATATTTGACCAAATTCGCGTTTTTTCCGCGATCTTTAGATGAAATTTGAGTTTTTCCGTGATCATTTGACGAAATTTGCATTTTTTCTGCGATCTTTTGACGAAATTCGTGTTTTTCCGCGATCTTTTGACGAAATTCGCGCTTTTTCCGTGATCTTTTGACGAAATTTGCGTTTTTCTGCGATCTTTTGACGAAATTCGCGCTTTTTCCGTGATCTTTTGACGAAATTTGCGCTTTTTGCGCGATCATTCGACAAAATTCGTGTTTTTTCGTGATCTTTTGACAAAATTCGCGCTTTTCCGTGATCATTTGACGAAATTTGCGCTTTTTCAATGATCTTTTGACGAAATTCGCACTTTTTCTGCAATCTTTTGACGAAATTCGCGCTTTTTCCGCGATCTTTTGACGAAATTTGTGACAATCAAATAAACAGCAATCAAAACAAAAATTTCAAAAACCTTTTTCTTAAAAAAGTTCCCTTTTTGTTCAGCTGAAGCGCCCTTTTTGTTCGGTTAAAGTGCCCTTTTTTGTTCACCTGAAATGCCCTTTTTTGAAGGAGCACCCTGCCCTTTTTTATTCTGGGGGAAACACTAATGCGCTCTCCGAAATTATTTTCGTAATAAAACCTTCTTCAAGCGACCTGGAAAAAACGGAATTTGTTTCATTTGCTTTTTAAAAAAATTGGTCGCTCATGGAGGGAGTTCAACTGGGATGGTCTCTAAATGGATGTAAAATTAGTATTGAACCTATGGGAATAAATTTCGTTCCATGAAAAACTGGTCGTTCAGGGAGGTGGTCGCTTAATGGAGGTGGTCACACAGGGAGGTTTCACTGAATATGTAAGTACCTGATGTTTATATTCTGATTCTGCGTACCTTAGAAAATTTTATCATCGAGGCAATGCAGGTTTTGAGAGAGATACCTTTTAACCCCCCCCCCCCCCCCACCCCACGCCTGATGAATAATGCGCTCTCCGGAATTATTTTCTTAATAAAACCTTCTTCAAGCGACCTGGAAAAAACGGAATTTCTTTCATTTTTTTTTAAATTGGTCGCTCAAGGAGGGAGTTCAACTGGGATGGCCTCTGAATGGAGGTAAAATTAGTAATGACCTTATGGGAATAAATTTCGTTCCATGAAAAAAATGGTCGTTCAGGGAGGTGGTCACACAGGGAGGTTTCACTGTATATATATAAGTACCTGATGTTTATATTCTGATTCTGCATACCTTACAAAATCTGTTTCATTTTGTTTAAAAAAAAATTGGTCGCTTATGGAGGGAGTTCAACTGGGATGGTCTCTGAATGGAGGTAAAATTAGTATTGAGCCTATGGGAATAAATTTCGTTCCATGAAAAAATGGCCGTCCAGGGAATTGGTCGCTTAATGGAGGTGGTCACACAAGGAGGTTTCACTGTATATAGAAGTACCTGATGTTTATATTCTGATTCTGCATACCTTACAAAATTTTATCATCATCGAGGCAATGCAGGTTTTGAGATACCTTTTAAAGACACCCCCCCCCCCCCCCCCACAGCCTCTCCTAACCGAGGGAGCAAAACGCCAGATTTCAAAAAATCATCTCAATCTGGTGTTTATATTCTGAGGTTAACCCTGTGTATTATTATCAGACTTATTTAATATGTGATTTGTAAAAAGGTGCGCTTTTTTCCGCCTACCCCCCTTAAACCTTGACCTAAGAAAAATCTTGCAAATAAGCACATTATACAATAATAAAAAAATTTATTATAATTGCATCTGAGATACGATACTCTCCTCTAAAAATGATAAATATAGAGCTTGTGGGTAATTAATAATTTAATTGCAATTATTTTAAAGCAAATATAATAATTTTAACAAAAAACGGATAGTTTTTCTTACCTTTTATGTGAAAATTCAAAAGCAGCAACAGAGAATCAAACACCAGCAACTCCAAAAAACGCGTCGAAAATCAATGTTTTATTCTTCAAATACTACGATTTCTCAAAATACCCTTACAGCTCATTCTCTGATCTCTCAATATATGAATAATCCACAGACTTGGAAAAGAGCAAAATTGCACATTTTCTTTTAAAATATTCAAGATGGCATATTTTTCTTAAACATGCCATTGCATTTGAAAGCCCAATTTAGTTCAACATACAAAAATGCAGCAAAGATTACGCAGCATATCTCAATGAATATCACACACCGCTATATAAATTAGATATTGCAATTTTCATTATTACGCCTATCAAAATTTCAAACGAAACTTACGAGCTCTTGCTTTGCAAAACTGAAACAGTAAAGGGGAAAATGGCGTTGGACGTTGGAGCTCCTGCTCCATCCAGAAGAAGATCCGCCATTTTGTACAAAGCGCCACCTATAGGATTTGGTCGCAAACATTTCCTTCATGCTTTAATGAAAACGAAATCTAGATTATAGCTTAAAACAGTGGTCGCACTGCCTTTTGTGAAAAGTAACATTCGCGTTATTTAATGACAGAAATTCTGCGATTAAATAAGGTGAAGATTTCTATACCGAAAAGTGGTAGTTCTGTGACCTGCGGGCAGCCTACTCTGTATTGAATTCAGTCACTTTTCTCCAGGAGGGATTTCTATGGCTTCGGGGGACTGTCCCCTCCGAGCAGGGCCGAAACCAGCCCTTTTTTGCGCCCGGAGCAAACATGAATTTTGCCCCCCCCCCTTTCTTCCGCAAAGTATATTTACAAAGAGTATTTTACTAATTTTCTAATGGACGACTTATTTTAAAAATTATAATCATAAAATATGTAATACTGAACTACGTAAATTGAATGTGACGTTTGTTGCAATTATAGTTCGTTCACATAAAAGAATTCACATGTATTACCGGCTATTTACAGTGTTTGCTTATACAGTAGAGTTCCGATTATCCGAGTGCCGCTTAACCGAGTTTCCGTTTTAACCGAGTTATTTTCTTCTGAAGGACTGATGAGTTTCATTATTATGCAACAGCCATTATAAATGAAGTGTTAGGTGAAGATGAAAGAGCAGTCGTAAAAAGTTAACTCTAATTTTCTGGTCAGGATGGTGGGAAAAAATGGCCATTTTTTCCCCCCATTCTGACCAGAAAATCAGAGTTCAAACTTTTTACGGCTGCTCTTTCATCTTCACCTAACACTTCATTTATAATGGCTGTTTCATAATAATGAAAGCCATCAGTCCATCAGAAGAAAATGATCGATTCGAAAGGTATAATCTTTCACTTGGCGCCCTTTGGTTCTGGCGCCCGGGGGACATGCCCCCTCTGTCCCCCCTTAGTTTCGGGCCTGCCTCCGAGCCACCCCCACCCCCCTGAGTTCAACACTGAGCGTACTGAGTACCACTGGCTTAAGGAAATATATGACAATGATAATAATAATAACAATAGTTCATATCTCCAGTGTTCAAGCAAGCCAAAGAAAAGGTCAAGATTAAATCAAGAGAATCTTTTTTTTTTTTTTTTTGGTGTGTGTGTGGGGGGGGGGGGGGAGGGAGGGGGATCGGTACATATAGTGGATGTAGTATAGTAAAACATTTGACAATGGAAACTGTCTGGAGCGGAAAAATTTCATGGTTCCGAGGTTCCCACTGAGCACATACCCATACCGTGCAAGTAAACTTAAATAAAAGAAATCTGTCTAAAACGGAATTTTATTCTGATTCCGAGTAATTCCATTTTTACAGGTTTGACGGTATGTTAAACAATATAGTGAATTAATGTTTACAATTATTTATAAGTTATAATTACTGTTGATTTATACGTCTACTAAAACCTCTAAGAACGGAACTTGCCAGGGCCGTAGCGACCGCCCCCCATACCCCCCATTTGGGGGGGGGTGCTGAGCAAAGTCAGGGGCCCAGTAGTGAGCTATTGTATCTTTCAGCCGAATGTTTTACTTTTTAAATAATTTTTTTATGTATTTTTAATAACATTTTATTTTGTTTTATCGAAATTCATTTTTTTTTTTTGTCAAAGATCTTGATCAGATTTAGAAATAGAAAACAGATATGGGCTTTTCTTCTATATCCACCATTTTTTATAAAAGTTTTTGAAGGCTGTAAGTTCTACTTAAAAAATATATGGCATTTTAGTATTTTTGGGGTGCACCTATCAATGGGTGAAAAAGGTGAAACCAAAGGTTCAAAACTTCTTTAATACTATTACTTCCATCAAACAAAACAGATATGTGTTTCTACATGAACCTGTTTTTTTAAAGGGCCCAGATGGAAAGAAAGTTTTGCAGGCTCTAGTACCTTTTTCAACCTTTGATAGGTCACCCATATATAAAATGCAATATTTTTTTTAAGTAGACCAAGATTCAAAACTTTTAAGCCCATTTTTTTATTCAAATTTTTAAAAAATATGCTTTTAAATCTCACTTAGGAATCCAATAAGCTTCAAAACTTTGTTATACTATTAGTTCCTTCAACCAAATGTGCTTCCTTTCTATAGTCATTATTCTTTTTAAAGGTGCCCAGATGAAAGAAATTTTGCACGCTGTTAATACTTTTTAAATTGTCTTTTTGGGGGCCCCCCAATAAAAGTGAGGAAAAGTTGGAACTCAAGATTCAAAACTTTTAGGCCCCATTTTTATTATTCAAATGTTTAAAAAATATGCTTCTTAATATCATTGGGGGCCCCAACAAGGTTCAAAACTTTCTTAATACTATTACTTCTTTTGACAAAAACAGATATGCGCTTTCTTTCTATAGCCAGTATTCTCTTTAAAGGTTCCCAGATGAAAGAAATTTTGAAGGCTCTAATTTCTTTTTTAATTGTCTTTTTTAGAGCCCCCTATAAACGGGAGGAAAAGTTGGAGCCAGAAATTAAAAACTTTTAGGCCTCACTTTTTTATTCAAATGCTTAAAAAACATGCTTTTTAAACTCGTTGGGAGTCCCAATATTTTTCAAAACTTCCTTAATACTATCAGTTCCTTCAAACAAATGTGCTTTCTTTCTATAACCAACATTCTCTTTGAAGGTTCTCAGATGAAAGAAATTTTGCAGGCTCTAAATTCTTATGGATTGTCTTTTTTTTGGGCTCCCTATAAAGGTGGGAAAAGTTGCAGCCAAAGATTCAAAACTTTTCGGCCCCATCTTTTTATTCAAATGTTTTAAAAATATGCTTTTTAATCTCGTTGGGGGGGCCCCAATAAGGTTCAAAGCTTCCTTAATACTATTACTTCTTTTGACCAAAACAGATATGTGCTTTCTTTCTATAGCCAGCAGTCTCTTTAAAAATGCCCAGATGAAAGAAATTTTGCAGGCTCTAAATACTTTTTTAATTAACTTTTTTCGAGCCCCCTATAAAAGTGAGGAAAAGTTGGATCTCAAGATTCAAAACTTTTAGGCCCAATTTTTATTATTCAAATGTTTTTAAAATGTGCTTTTTAATATCGTTGGGGGCTCCAACAAGGTTCAAAGCTTTCTTAATACTATTACTTCTTTTGACCAAAACAGATATGCACTTTCTTTCTATAGCCAGCATTCTCTTTAAAGGTTCCCAGATGAAAGAAATTTTGCAGGCTCTAAATTCTTTTTTGTCTTTTTTAGGGCCCCCTATAAAGGTGAGGAAAAGTTGGAGCCTAAGATTCAAAATTTTTATGCCCCATCTTCTTATTCAAATGTTTTAAAAATATGCTTTTTAATCTCGTTGGGGGCCCCAACAAGGTTCAAAACTTTCTTAATACTATTACTTCTTTTGACCAAAACAGATATGCACTTTCTTTCTATAGCCAGCATTATCTTTAAAGGTTCCCAGATGAAAGAAAATTTGCAGGCTCTAAATGCTTTTTTAATTGACTTTTTTCGGGCCCCCTATCAAATTGAGGAAAATTTGGAACTCAAGATTCAAAACTTTTAGGACCAATTTTTATTATTCAAATGTTTAAAAAATATGCTTCTTAATATCATTGGGGGCCCCAACAAGGTTCAAAACTTTCTTAATACTATTACTTCTTTTGACCAAAACAGATATGCGCTTTCTTTCTGTAGCCAGTATTCTCTTTAAAGGTTCCCAGATGAAAGAAATTTTGAAGGCTATAATTTCTTTTTTAATTGTCATTTTAGGGGCCCCTATAAACTTGAGGAAAAGTTGGAGCCAAAGATTAAAAACTTTTAGGCCTCACTTTATTCAAATGCTTAAAAAACGTGCTTTTTAAACTCGTTGGGAGTCCCAATAAGTTTCAAAACTTCCTTAATACTATCAGTTCCTTCAAACAAATGTGCTTTCTTTCTATAACCAGCATTCTCTTTAAAGGTTCCCAGATGAAAGAAATTTTGCAGTCTCTAAATTCTTATGGATTGTCTTTTTTAGGCCCCCCTATAAAGGTGGGAAAAGTTGCAGCCAAAGATTCAAAACTTTTAAGCCTCATCTTTTTATTCAAATGTTTTAAAAATATGCTTTTTAATCTCGTTGGGGGGGGGGGGGGGGCAATAAGGTTCAAAGCTTCCTTAATACTATTACTTCTTTTGACCAAAACAGATATGTGCTTTCTTTCTATAGCCAGTAGTCTCTTTAAAGGTGCCCAGATAAAGAAATTTTGCAGGCTGTAAATACTTTTTTAATTAACTTTTTTTGGGCCCCCTATAAAAGTGAGGAAAAGTTGGAACTCAACATTCAAAACTTTTAGGCCCAATTTTTATTATTCAAATGTTTTAAAATGTGCTTTTTAATATCGTTGGGGGCTCCAACAAGGTTCAAAGCTTTCTTAATACTATTACTTCTTTTGACCAAAACAGACATGCCCTTTTTTTTCTATAGCTACCATTCTTTTTAAAGGTTCCCAGATGAAAGAAATTTTACAGGCTCTAAGTTCTTTTGAATTGTCTTTTTTAAGGTCCCCTATAAACGGGAGGAAAAGTTGGAGCCCAAGATTGAAAACTTTTAGACCCCATTTTTATTATTCAAATGTTTTAAAAATATGCTTTTTAATCTCGTTGAGGGCCCCAATAAGGTTCAAAGCTTCCTTAATACTATTACTTCTTTTGACCAAAACAGATATGTGCTTTCTTTCTACAGTCACAATTCTTTTTAAAGGTGCCCAGATGAAAGAAATTTTGCAGGCTCTAAATACTTTTTTAATTGACTTTTTTGGGGCGGCCTATAAAAGTGAGGAAAAGTTGGAACTCAAGATTCAAAACTTTTAGGCCCAATTTTTATTATTCAAATGTTTTAAAAATATGCTTTTTAATCTTGTTGGGGCCCCAATAAGGTTAAAAACTTTCTTAATACTATTACTTCTTTTAACCAAAACAGACATGCCCTTTTTTTCTATAGCTACCATTCTTTTTAAAGGTGCCCAGATGAAAGAAGTTTTGAAGGCTCTAAATACTTTATAAATTTTCTTTTTTGGGGCCGCTCTTAAAAATGAGCAAAATTCGGAACTCAAGATTGAAAACTTTTAAACCTCATTTTTTTTTTTCGAATGTTCAAAAAATATATGCTTCTTAATCTCGTTGGGGACCCCAATAAGCGGGCATCTATGTGCATTGCATATGCCGCCTATCCCCTTATGTTCGACCTGTTTCGTTTTGAACATTTCATTTCTCTTGTCTCGATAAATTACTTATGTTAACTATACATAAATTACATTGTGTATTTATTTAATCTACTAGCAGAGCTTCGCTAATTGCTTTTTTTTTTTTTTTAATAACCTATTTTTTGGAGTTCTCCATTGGGGGACTTTCACTGCCTTCCGCAGCGTAAACCTGTTCCGGATATTCCCGCTCCGATCTTGAATCAAACAATCATTGAATTTTTCGATATTTTTCGAATTTCGATGATTTTTTTCGATAAAAGTGATAGTGTCCAGATAAAAGAAAAATTTTCCAGCATCGTAGCTCACGTTGCTACAGGAACAAATTTGTTATTTTTCCACTTCAGCTTAATTATGACAGCAGCAAAATCTACTGGATAATTCTTCGGTTTCAGAAAAAAAAATGTCAAGAAAACTCCGCAAAACGCGAAAAAAAAAGTGTAAAAATCTTATAAAAAATTGGGCAAAAATTCAAAAATCGCTGAGAGAAAATTGATTATATCGAGTCAAAAGATTGTAACTGGAATGTGAAAAAATCGCCGTGAAAGACAAAAATACGCTAAAAATCACATAAAACGTTCGTAAAAAATTCAGAAATTTCTATGGACACATTTTCTATATTGAGCTAAAAGACTGAAACCTGATTCCTTTTAGGGATGTCAAAAATCTGTGCCACAGATGGCAAAATTTTTACTATATTGGGATAAAAGATAGAAACTGGGTTCCTTTTACACTCTCTCTCCAAGAAAAAAAAAAAAAAAAAAAAAGAAAAGAAAGAAAGAAATCAGTAAATTTAGGATTTTTTCCGTAACTTTTTCTTTCATTCAAACAGACACACACACAAAAAAAGCTTTGATTTGATTTGCCCATTTTCCGCGAAAATATAGAAAACTCACCAATCTAACATAAAAATCACCTAACATCCTTACTAAATATGAAGATGCCTTTTTGCCAAATCAAATCACAGGAGTGTTCCGCCAACTTTTCTGCATTGTACTTTTCCCTATTAGGAACTGAACTTGATGATTAGAAACTGAACGCATGACTTTTTTCCTTCATAACACGAAGAAGTCGCGAATCAAACATAAAAATTTCTAGAAATTTTCCTTTCTAAAGACGAAAGTTTCTTCAAATGTGAGATAAAATCTCTTCTAATCACAGGGGTCTTAAAAAGAAAAAAAAAAAAAAAAAAAAAAAAAAAAAAAAAAAACGTTCGTGAAAAATTCAAAAATCGCAAAAAGGACGAAATTTAGTACATCGGGCTAAAAGATTGAAACCTGATTCTTTTACTAATGTAAAAAAATACGCGAAAAAAAGTTAAAAATCACATAAAAAATTCGCGAAATATTTAAAAATCGAAGAAGACTACTTTATTATATTCGGCTAAAATGGAAAGATGGATTGAAAATAGATTCTTTTTATGAATGTGGGGGAAAAAAGCACGAAACTCGAAAAAATGCAAAAAATATCGTAAAAAATTAAATGAAAAAAATTCGAATCAAAAAATTTAAAAACCTGTTTCGAGCAACTTAGGCATATAGGTAACCTTCATGTCAAATTTTGTACGGAACAGAAAAACATCTAATCAGACAAAGAAAAACTCTGGACAGACAAACGTCTGTCTTTATTATTAGCTACTAGGAAACCCGTCAACCATGCCCAAAGAAAGGAACCTTCTGTCCGAAGGTATTTTTTTTTCTTCTTAAATTTCAACGTGGGTGACAATTTTAAACTGGAGAAAACCAGAATGTATGAAAACAACATCCCAAAAGTATTTTTTTTTTAATTAGTAAATCCGTACATATATATGTATTTAATAAAAGGCACCAATCCGAGCGGGAAAAAAATTGTTATAAGTGAATATTTTCTGCTTAAAAAAAAATCTTTCTGGGCCACGCGGATGGCATTGTCAAACTGAAGAGAAAATTGAAAATACGAAAACGACTTCCATATTTTTTATTTATTTATTTTGTTTATGAGCAATACTTAGCAATTTATAACATTTGTAAAAGGAATTCAGTTTCAAACTGTTTTGCCAAATTTTGTCCTCTGCTGTTTTTAAAATTTTCGAGAATTTTTATGTGATTTTTAGCTTTTCACTTTTCTGGTAGTTTTTTTAATATTCGTAAAAAAAAAAAAAAAAATAACCCGGTTTCAAACTTTTAGCCCAATATAAGTAAAGTTTGATCTCTATGAACTTTGAAAATTTTTATGCAATTTTTGGCGTTCTTTCGCGTTCTTCGGCGATTTTTTTTGACCATTTTTTTCCTAAATGAAAGAATTCTCAGTTAAATTTTGCAAGTCCTTTGATCAAATCTGTTCCTGTAACAACGTGAACGAAATGTTGAAAATTTGAATTTAATCTGGATCTAAATAAAAAAATTACAATGATTCAAGGTTCGTATGATTCAAGATCGGAGCGGACACAGCCCCTATGGGTGTATGCTGCCGAAAGCAGTGCAGCCCAACTACAAATTCGTTCAGTTTGAAGTTCGTTTTGGAAAATTCGATCAGCGAAACTGCGCTGGTATTGTTATAAAATGGAACTCGGGTGGAAAATTAAATATAGATATTTCTCTAAAATCTTAGAGGGGGGCCCCGAAAAATATGTTTGGGGGGGGGGGGGGGCTCTGAAGACCTTGCTACGGCCCTGGAACTTGCCTATACCGAAATTCTATCCTAAATGAAAAAACTTTATAGTTAAGAGGCCACACTAGTCACGGCTTGAAGTTCGAACGCTAATGCTAAGTCTATGGGAGCAATGTTTTCAAATATCTTGCTTGATTTTTAATATTTTTAAATGATTTTTTTTGCACAGGATAGCTGAGGACTATCTGTTTACGGGCTATTTTCTACTTTTCCAATTTTTGTTGTAGTTTAATTCTCAGGATCCTGTCAATTTAGGATCCAGTGAAATTCGAGGTGTTGTGACCTTTTTAGTCTTATAACATTCATATCAGCAAAATTCAGGAAAATTTTTTTAATAACAACGAAAATATAGAGTTTAAGCTTTCCAATAACATGCTTTCAATAGTTCTACTACAATTAGGCTGAGCAAAATTTGCAAAGATTTTGATGAATAATGTGTCAAAAACGGCCTCGTAATGTTATGCTCTCCGCCTCTACCAAGACGCTGAAAACCACGCCTATTAAAAATATGATTGGCTAGTATCCAAACACGTTAGCAAATGGAAACGATTTAATTGTGATTGGATTATTGTATCGTGTTAAAATAGATCACTCCTATTTCAAACCTTGCATTTATTTTTTTCTACGATTATTGTTTAATTTCAACAAAATACTCTTGAAAGAATGAAATATTTCAAATTCTATATTTCTATGAATAACGAAGGAAAATATGCATTTCGTTTGTATATACACAATTTCTGAACGGTACAGTGAGAGGTACAACTTTTACCAAGTTACCAGGGGATACAGATAGTTTATTAAGTAAAACGGTAAAAAAAATAGACGCGTTCTTTTTAAAGTATTTTTTAAGTTAAAATAGTTAACAAATAATAAAATTACAAAGTCATAATTTGCTAGAACATGTTTGTGGCCTGGCCAGGAGACACGGTTTCAAGTCTCCCATTCTTGTATATGTATAAAATATTCGTCAATTTAACATTTTAAGTTCGAAAAAGTTTTTTTTTTATTAAAAATCAGTAGGATTTAAAGTTAGAAAGTTTTAAAGATTGTTAACTTTAAAATTATAGATCAACTTGTTCAAAACTTTGAAGAAATATTTTTAATATTCATTACTTTAATATTTATTATTTTTAAGGGAACAGTACACCTTTAACAATCGCAGAACGAAATTTGTCCTGTGTAACATATCTTTTTTTAAGAGCCCACTTCAGAAACGGGAAGAAAGTAAAACGTTAATGTTAAGTCTATGGGGGCGTTATTTTAAAATTTCTCGCTTTGATTTTAAAATTATTGAATGAAGTTTTTTGCATAGGATAGCTGATGACGCTCTACAACCAGGCAAGCTTTTACAGGGTTCGTACACATTTCTTTAAATAAAAATCAAGTATTTTTAAGGACTTTCAAGGACCAAAACAAAAAAAAATTAAGGACCTTCAAATTAAATAAACTAATAAATTATAACATGCATTTTTTAATAAAGGGTTTCTTTCATTTTTGTAAAAGTTTTAAATATTCAAATGGATGGGAAGGGGGGGGGGGGAATTTCACCATGTGGCAGTAGAAATTTGGAAAATTTTAAAATAACATACAGCAGAAGAAAAAACTAGTCAGATGTGCCAATCCCAAAACTTTCTTCTATCTAATACATGTTAATACTACAAATTCATTATCAGAGTGCCAAAATTAAATGGTCTATGCCCCTCATAAGCATTCTAAAGATATGAAATTACGTGCATTAGTTCTTGAGATACAACTATTGTTAAAACCGTGCAAATCCTGCAAAATATAGCATAGCAGCGACACCTGTAGGGTGATTTACACCAAAACCTAATCAGCAACAACTTATGTAAACATCTAACTGAATCTGAAGTTTGATGAAAATCCGTGCATTAGTTCTTGCGATATAGGTATTACAGAAATCGTGAAAAATGCAGCATAGCAGCGCCATCTGTTAGGGGATTAACACCAAACCATAATCAGCACCTATAATTAGCAAGGTATACCTGAATCTGAAGTTTGATGAAAATTCGTGCTTTAGTTCTTGAGATATAGCTATGGCGTAAATCATGAAAAATGCAGCATAGCAGCACCACCTGTTGGGCGATTTACATCAAAAACTAATCAACACTAATTTATATCGAGGGTTAACTGAATATAAATTTTTATTAAGTTTTGTGCATTAGTTCTTGAGATACACCACCCACAAAATTTGTGTCACATACAGACAAACAGGGTCACAGACTCATTTTGTAAAAACATGTTTTTCAGGATATCTAACCCCTAAAACGTGTAAATCGGTCGAAAATTTTCCTGAATCAAATACTTTCTTATTGTAAAGATAAACAAAGAGGAGAAACATAATTGTCTTTAATTATTGGTGTGTGGGGGGGGGGGGGGGTTGTTTAACAGACTTATAATTAACTTAAAGACTTGGAGGGGGGGGGGAATAAAACTGTATGATCGATTATTTATTGTTACAATAAATTAACTAATGGAGCAGAAAAAGTTTTAAAAAAAGCAATGATTTTTAAGATTTTAAACTTTATAAGTTGAGGGGGGAAAGTAACAAGCACATTTTTTTTTTAATTTTTTAGGGAGGGAGTTTATTAGATGACTTATTTATTTACCTTACGAAAAATTTACAAGAAAAGTTTTTTTTTCGCTATGACAAAATTCGCGTGTTTCTCGCGATCTTTTGACGAAATTTGCGTATTTTTGGAGATCTTTTGACGAAACTTGCGTATTTCTGGCAATCTTTTCACGAAATATGCGTATTTTTAGCGATCTTTTGACAAAATTCGCGTATTTTTCGCGATCTTTTAACGAAATTCGCGTTTTTTCACAATCTTTTGACCCCGTTTTGTTCGTTTATTGACGAAGTCAGCTATCCTTTGACAAAATGCACATTTTTTTCGCGATCCTTTGACGAAATTGACGTGTTATTCGCGCTATTTTGACGAAATTCTTGTCTTTTTCGCGATATTTTAACGAAATTCGTGTGTTTTTTGCGACCTTTTGATGAAATTTACGGGGTTTTTTCGCCATTTTTTAACAAAATTATCGTTTTTACGATCTTTTGACCGAGTTTTGTTCATTTTTGACGAAATTAGCGATCCTTTGACAAAATTCACGTTTTTCCGTGATCATTTGACAAACACAGGGATGAAAGTACACTAAAGCCGTTTTGTAGCAGCAAAAATCGAATTTTGGAGCAGTAAAATCTATTTTTTTAGCAGCAAAAATCTGATTTTGTAGCAGTAAAATCCTTTTTTTGTAGCAGCAAAAATTAATTTTGTAGCAATAAAAACTGTTTTTGGCGCAAATTGAAATTCTAATGCTAATAAAAAGAAAATTGCGTATTTTCGCGATCTTTTGATGAAATTTGCATATTTCTTGCGATCTTTTATCGAAATTAGCGTAATTCTCGCGATCTTTTGGCGAAATTAGCGTATTTTTCGCGATCGTTTGACAAAATTTGCGTATATTTCGCGATGTTTTGACAAAATTCGCGTATTTTTTGCGATCCTTTGTTGAAATCAGCGTGCTGTTCGCTATTTTTTGACGAAATTAGCGTGGTTGTTTTTAATCTTTTGATAAAATTTACGATTTTATGTGACCTTTTGATGAAATTTGTGAAGTTTTTCGAATTTTTTAACGAAATTTGCGTTTTTTCACAATCTTTTGACCCCGTTTAATTCGTTTTTAGAAGTAATTGGTAATCCTTTGACAAAATTAACGGGGTTTTTTTCGCTATAACAAAATTCGCATGTTTTTCGCGATCGTTTGACGAAATTCGCGTGTTTCTCGCGATCTTTTGACGAATTTGCGTATTTTTCGCGATCTTATAGCGAAATTCGTGTATTTTTCGCGATCTTTTGACGAAATTAGCGTGGTTTTTTTTTAATCTTTTGACAAAATTTGCGGTTTTTTGTGATCTTTTGATGAAATTTGTGGGTTTTTTCAAGATCGTTTAACGAAATTTGCTTTTTTTCACAATCTTTTGACCCCGTTTTGTTCATTTTTAGAAGTAATTGGTAATCCTTTGACAAAATTAACGTATTTTTTTTTTTTTTTGCTATGACAAAATTCGCATGGTTTTCGCGATCGTTTGACAAAATTCACGTGTTTCTCGCGATCTTTTGACGAAATTTGCGTATTTTGGCAATTTTTTGACGAAATTTGCGTATTTTTGGCAATCTTTTGACGAAATTTGCGTATTTTTCGCGATCTTTTGACAAAATTCACGTATTTTTCGCGATCTTTTAACGAAATTCGCGTTTTTTCACAATCTTTTGACCCCGTTTTGTTCGTTTTTTTACGAAGTCAGCTATCCTTTGACAAAATGCACGTTTTTTTCGCGATCATTTGACGAAATTCGCATGTTATTCGTGATATTTTGACGAAATTCTTGTGTTTTTCGCGATTTTTTGACGAAATTTGCGTGTTTTTCGCGATCATTTGACGAAATTTATGGGTTTTTGCGACCTTTTGATGAAATTTGCGCGTTTTTTTCGCCATCTTTTAACAAAATTATCGTTTTTACGATCTTTTGACCGCGTTTTGTTCGTTTTTGACGAAATTAGCGATCCTTTGACAAAATTCACGTTTTTTTTGTGATCATTTGACAAACATCGCGTGTTTTTCGAGATCTTTTGACCGCGGTTTTTTGCTTTTTTTTGACGCAATTGGCGGCATAGAAAAAATTGATTTTTTTGTTTGTTTGTTTCTCAGATCGACGAAATCCTGCTAAATTTCATCTTGGCACTAAGTACGTTTTGGTGTAGGTTTGGCGCAAAATGGAAAAAAAAATAGCTCTTTTGTAGCAGCTTTGCGCAAATTTTGGCTTCGTCTGGCGCAGGTCTTACATCCCTGAGAGTAGAAAAAGGTTAAAAAAATGAAGTTTTTAAATTTGATATTACAAAGGGGAAAGTAAAATTTCAGAAGGGGAGGCAAGGCGGGATTAAGATTTTTTTTTTTTAAATCAGAAATTAAAAGAAATGCAGAAGAGTTTCACCTTTGATTAAGAATTAATATGAGAGTAAAATTAAGCACTTTTAAGGACTTTTTTCCGATTTTGCATGAAAATAAGTACTTTTAAGCACCAAAAATTTCCTTTGAAAAATGTAAGCACTTTTAAGGACTTTCAAGGACTGTACGAACCCTGTTTTACTTTTTAGATTTTGGTTATAGTATTTTTAATATATATATATTAGGTTAGTTTCAATTTCAGAACAGATTCACCTCGGTTCCGAAAGTAAAGGTAATTTTTTTTAATATCTGAAATTAAAATCGAAAGGGTAAAAACTAGCCCGGTTGTAGATCATCCCCAGCCATCCTATGCAAAAAAAATCATTTAAAAATATTAAAAAGGAAGTTAAATATTTGAAAATAACTCTCCCATATACTTATCGTTAGAGCTTACATTTTGTTCTCGTAACAAGTGCGAATTCTCAAAGGTAACATAAAGATATTCTTTGTAACTTCAAGGAAACGCTAAAATTTATCATTAACTTTAATAATGTAAAACTAAAAATAATGAGATGTAAGGTCAAATATAGCATTTTATAAAAGTCTGCTAGCTAGAAAATTTATTTTGTAATACGTATTATTTTATAATAATTTATACTTCACTTATATGGACATTCAAAAGTTTTCTTTTATATTATGGCCTATGTGGGAAAAATCATTTGCGACGTATTTTAATGATGTAAAACAATTTTAAACATAAAATTTATGCACCTTATTGAAGTGCACAGGTACGTGTACAGGGGAATTCAAAAGTGGATTTCGTTATATTATGGACTATGAAGAAAAAAACGTTTGCGGCGTATTTTAATAACGTTTCTCTGTTGCAACATAATGAAATTGATATGAATTTATAAGGTGAAAAAAATGCTTTCTAAAGGGGTTGCAAAGCATCTATCACTCATTTACAGGGTCACAGAAAAGAGTTCATCTTTATTACAGAAAAAAGTGCTTGCAGCATGTGTTGTAGCTATGTTTCACGATTTTAAACAAGATGGAACTAATATACCTTACTGAGGTTTACTACAAGATGCTTACATTAAAATATGATGTGCATCACATTTTATTTCATTTACAGGGGCACATAAAAGATATTGGATACAATGATGTATATGAGTATTGTCTATTAGTGATGATTGCTGAAAGTGAGTTTTCAGCTATGATATACATTTTTAACTAAATTTCTGCATACTTGATTAATCTATAGACTATATATAGGGCTACACAAAAGAACTAGGAAGAATTGTTGCGAATGAGAGTGAATTGATTAATTTTATTTTCAAGTTCAACTATATTTAGAAAGATATGTTTGGAAAATTCAAATATAATAATATACAAGTCTGTTCAAAGAATTCGATGCATGCACGCCTATTTCAGACACGGGAAGAAATGAAAACGCTAATTTTAAGCCCTTGGAGGCGTCATTTTCAAATTTCTCGCTTTGATTTTAATATATTTGAATGATTTTTTTTGCATAGGATTGCTGAGGATGATCGACAACCAGACTAGTTTTTACTTTTTCGATTTTCGTTATAGTTTTTTTTATGTTAGGATAGTTTAAATTTCAGAACGGATTCCAACCGGTTATGAAAGTAAAAGTAATTAAAAAAAATATATCTGAAACCAAAATTGAAAAAATAAAAACTAGCCCGGTTATCGAGCGTTCTCAGCTATCTTATGCAAAAAATTCATTTTAAAATATTAAAAAGGAAGCGAGATATTTGAAAGTAACTCTCCCATAGACTTAACATTAGCGCTTTCATTTTTTCCTAGTTACTAGTGTGGGTTCCCAAATGTAACGTAAAGGAACTGTTTGTAACGTTTAGGAAACGCGAAAATTTATCATTAACTATAAGAATGTAAATCTAAAAATAATGAGACTGTAAGGTAAAATATCGCAATTTATAAAAGTCTGTCAGCTGGCAAATTTATTTTGCAATGCGTAACTGTAACAGAATCCTGGTTTAAACGGAATAGCTTCATGATTCCCCTAAAAATATCTTACAATTTTATCTGTAAAGACGGAAACAACCCACCTAAAACGGTATTTCGTACACATTGTTTATGTTTCCGTCTTAGCAGGTTTTATAGTGTCATGTTTTTAGTTGAGGGGGTGGAATTTTAATTATTACCAGGCCCCGCGTTTTTCTCTAAGCCCTCTATATTTTCTATTTATATATCCAACACAAAACGTTTGGACGGGTACTCAGATGTTTAGCACTCTCCAACATAGTTGAAAAATGTTTATGAGTGGGGCTTGACTGCTCGTCTGTCAGTACT
Organism: Maratus speciosus; assembly: GCA_963932465.1. Classification (NCBI taxonomy): domain Eukaryota; kingdom Metazoa; phylum Arthropoda; class Arachnida; order Araneae; family Salticidae; genus Maratus; species Maratus speciosus. Next base: position 49,252,169 of record OZ010796.1, on the reverse strand, counting down.
CTAACTAGCGTACATATACTCGGATTGTGATGTAATAGAAATACGTTGTTGATGTTTATCATGTCATAAATGACATTGATAATGAGCGTGTAATAATTTATACTTCACTTACATAGACATTGAAAAGCATTCTTTTATATTATGGCCTATGTGGGAAAAATCATTTGCGGTGTATTTTAATGATGTAAAACAATTTAAACATAAAATTTATGCACCTTATTGAAGTGCACAGGTTCGTGTACAGGGGAATTCAAAAGTACATTTCGCTATATTATGAACTATGAAGAAAAAACCTTTGCGGCGTATTTTAATGTTTCTCTGTTACGAACATAATGCAATTGATATGAATTTATGAGGTGCAATAAAACATACTTCCTGAAGGGGTTGCAAAGCATTTTTCATTCATTTACAGGGTCACAGAAAAGAGTTCAGTTTTATTGCAGAAAAAACAGCTCGCAGCGTGTTTTAGTTCGGTTTCAATATTTTAAACAAGATGAAATTCGTATACGTTACTGAGGTTTACTACAAGATGCTTACATTAGAATATGATGTGAATCACATTTTATTTCATTTACAGGGGCACATAAAAGTTGCTAGATACAATACTGTATACGAAGTATTGTCTATTAGGGACGATTGCTAAAAGTGAGTTTTCAGCTATGATATCCTTTTTTAACTAAATTTCTGCATCCTAGATTATATATATGATTTCTATAGAGCATGTATAGGGCTACGCAAAAGAACTAGGAAGAATTGCTGCTAATGAACGTGAATTGCTTTTTTTTTTAATTAAATTCTACATTTTCACGTTCAACTATATTTAGAAAGATGTGTTTGTAAAATATAAATATAATAATATACAAGGCTATTCAAAGAACTGGATGCATGCGCACGCGTATGAATAATAATTTCTGGAAGTATGATTTCAGTTGTTTACAGCATGTTTATACTGCAATAATTTTGATCTTACCATTACCATGTGCCGTGTATATAAACTTGTTCGGATGCAAGGGCTGTACAAAATAATGCAAATATACTGCAGTTAATTGGTAGGAATTGCTGAAAGTTTACTTTCATCTGCATTATTCGTTTTCTTATTATATTAAATTTTATCATATTTTTCATGCCGTTAAAACAAGCCTAAGAACATCCATTGATGACTTTATCATTTTCATTTTTCAGTAATTTGAACAATTTAAATTTACTAAGATTTAACAAAAACTTAGTTAATATAACAAACAAAAACACAACAACATACAAACAAATATAACACATAAAGTAACAAACAACAACAACAAACATAAACAAACTAACATAAACAGAGGATAAACAAAAAGTTAGCAAGTATTAAAGAATGTTTACTTTGAAAGTTTTGATCAATTTGTTTGAAAATTTAAAGGAATATTGTTAATATTTATTACTTTTAATATTTATTATTTTTAACGAAAAAGTACACCTTTAACAGCCGCAGAAAATGCGAAATTTGTCCTGTATTACACATCTTTCTTTAAGAGCCCATTTCAGACACGGGAATAAATAAAAACGCTAATTTTAAGTCTATGGGGGCGTTAATTTCAAATTTCTCGCTTTATTTTAATAGATTTTTTTTTGTTTTTTGTTTTTTCTGCATTGGATAGCTGAGGACGATCGAAAACCAGAATAGTTTTTACTTTTTCGATTTTGTTTTTAATTTTTTTTAATATTAGGATAGTATCAATTTCAGAACGGATTCCAACCGGTTCCGAAAGAAAAAGTAATTTTTTTTAAAATATCTGAAACCAAAATCGAAAAAGTATATGTTAGCCCGGTTATAGATCCTCCTCAACTATCCTATGAAAAAAAATTTCATTTTAAAATATTAAAGAGTAAGCGAGATATTTGAAAATAACGCTCCCGTAGACTTAACATTAGTGCTTACATTTTTTTGCCGTTTCTTATGTGGGTTCTCAAATGTAACGTAAAGGTAGTTTTTGTAACGGTAAGAGAACGCGAAAATTTATCATTAACTACAATAATGTAAAACTAAAAAAAGACTGTAAGGTAAAATATAATCTTTTATAAAATCTGCTAGCTAGCAAATTTATTTTCTAATACGCAGCTGTAACGGAATCCTGGTTTAAACGGAATATTTCCCTGATTCCCCTTAATATATCTTATAAAGTAGAGCGCCGATTATCCTAACAAGTCGGGACCGAACCTAGTTCGAATAAGCGAAAGTTCGGATAAATGGACAGACAATTTAAGGGGTGTTTCTCACTATACTAATACCTTCACACTTTATCCAGGCTTAGGACTGGTAGCGCCAGTTAGTGCTAGAGTGTTTAAAAACTGTCTTTTTGTTTACTTTTTTATCATTTAAAATTTTCTTTTTCTCTTTTTATCATTTTCTGAACTCCAGAGATTATAATTTAAACAAAATAGCTTTCGATTGTTGCTTGCTTCAAATAAGACGTTCTTTCCAATGTTGCCATATCTCGAATTCTTCTTAAATACGTTATTTGAATAGGATCAGAGTTCTTCTGCCATTCAAGCCATTTCATAGCTGTTTCCAAACACTCAAAGGCTTCGTTATGCGATGGATTTGGGTCATTTTCAGGGCATTCGTTTTCATTTCTTCAATTTATTTTACATCTTAAATCTCATCCACAATCTCATCATCATTAAAAAAAAATTTTTTGAGAGAAATAGGTTGTTCGGATAAAAATTTTTTTGAGAGAAATAGGTTGTTCGTATAATTGGAAGTTCGGTTAACTGGAGTTCGGATAATCGGCGCTCTACTGTAATTGTATCTGCAAAGACGGAAACTGCCCATCTGAAACGGTAATTCGCACCTATTGCTTGTGTTTCCGTCTTACCAGGTTATATAGTGTCAATTAATACCAGGTCCCGCTTTTTTCTCTACAACCTCTATATTTTCTATATGTATATCAACACAAAACGTTTGGACGGGCACTCATATTTTTAACACATTACAACATAGTTGGAAAATGTTTATGAATTGGTTTCACTGCCCGTCTGTCCGTGGTCTAACTAGCGTACATATACTTGAATTGTGATGTAATTGAAATACGTTGTTGAAGTTTATCATGGGATACATGGCACTGATAATAAAGCGCGTAATCATTTATATACTTCACTTACATCGACTTTCAAAAGTATTCTTTTATATTATGACCTATGTGGGAAAAATCATTTGCGGTGTATTTTAATGATGTAAAACAGTTTAAACATAAAATTTATGCACCTTATTGAAGTGCACAGGTTCGTGTACAGGGGAATTCAAAAGTACATTTCGCTATATTATGAACTATGAAGAAAAAACCTTTGCGGCGTATTTTAATGTTTCTCTGTTACGAACATAATGCAATTGATATGAATTTATGAGGTGCAATAAAATATACTTCCTGAAGGGGTTGCAAAGCATTTTTCATTCATTTACAGGGTCACAGAAAAGAGTTCAGTTTCATTACAGAAAAAACTGCTTGTAGCGTGTTTTAGTTATGTTTTACTACTTTAAACAAGATGGAATTCATATATGTTACTGAGGTTTATTGCAAGATGCTTACATTAGAAGATGATTTTGATCACATTTTATTTCATTTACAGGGGCACATAAAAGATGTTGGATAAAATACTGTACATGAATTATTGCCTATTATGGATGACTGTTGAAATTGAGTTTTCAGCTATGATTTACGTTTTCAACTAAATTTCTGCATACAAGGTTATATATTTAAATTATATACATCATGTATAGTAGGGTGGGTCGAAAAAAACGAAATTTTTATAATCGAAGTGTAATAGCGCGGAAAAGTTGCCTTTTGTAATACAGAATAAATTTCTAAAATATTACATCGATCGGTTAATATCTTTTACCGCCGCAAGGGGGCCAAAATTTCAAAAAATCACAAAAAACATGTTTTTTTTTATAATTTTTTTTTTAAATTATCCAAACATACCAATACAATTTTTAATAGAACGCAATAACTACATGAAGATATGAGAAATGTCCCGGTAAATATTCATTATGATGAAATCAGATCTTTATTTGCCGCAAAAGACCATATTTTTTGTAAAAATTTCAAAAATTTCACTTTTTCATTTTTTTTTTAATTTTTTATAATTTCTATAATATGTCTAGAAATAAATAATTTTACTTTATATCTATTAATATATCATAATTTTTTATAACTATTTGTAATAGACTTGAAAATAAAGTTAATCATTCATTTTTCTTGACGATCGGTTCATCTACTGATGTTTTACTTCATAACAGCCAATTCATGCCACAAAAATTATATAAAATGAGCAAAATGTTTTAGTATTTTATGAATTAAAATATAGAGACGTTTAACCGAAACGGGTTAAATAAATTTAAAATGAAGAAGAATTTAATGTAAATGAATTTTATAATATAACTTGCTTTCAGATGAAGCCATTATTTCTCGAGAGGACAAAACTGATCAGATGTGATCCTCCCTCTGTTCTAGTAAACAAACTTTATCAGTGCTTCAATGAATAATTTCACGCATCTTTCTAGTGATTGAGTGGGACAAGGAAAGTTATAATATCTGGTATCTTTAATCGAAAATTTTTAACTCACCAGCGTTTTTAGTCGATAAAGAAACCATAACAGGTGGTTCCGTTAGTTTCCAGTTTTGTCAGTAGACTAAAGCCATACAATTTTAAGCTTCAGTGTTGAAGTCTGCTATGATAAAGTGACGGATGGCACTATTCTAGTCCACAAAACTTCGTGCTTTTGCAATTTTCTTCATGGCTGGGGCCCTGATGTTCTCCTCTTCATATGCTATCATTCCAAAGAGGCTATTTGTATGATTTGCGAAATAGTCATCTCGTGAAAATACAGGAACTATAATCTTTCGTAGATTATCTGTCAAGTAACGTAAGTTACTAACTATAGTGCACAGATCTGGAAAACATGAGTGATTCATTTTAATTCTGAACCAACTGATGCAGTACATTTTCAAGATGTACCCAAAGAGTATGACAAGTTAAAAAGAGGGTTTCTTTGTTCCAACGTAGAGTCTCAAAATTCGAATAGCAGTAATGATCCACCTTGCGGGAAATATTTGTCGAGGGACTCAGCAAAAAAGGTCAATTGTATACACGCGTGTTGAAAGTGCTTGCAATATTTCAGACATATACTTCTGGTCAGTTGACAAATCATCTTTATCAACAGCTAGGTGATCAGATTAAATTGGCTTAAATTTTGCAATTGGTAATAATTCGCAAATCGCAAGAGATCAACCAATTGGGCCACAATATGATAGATAACCTGTTTTTTTGTCATCAAGATGTTTGAAAAGATGTCACAGTGGAAGCTCATTGAAGTGAGTTCAAGGAAGCCAATAAAGTGGTTTTTTAAAAGTTGTTCTCAACTAATCCTACTATAACACCACCTTTGCATCCTGTTTTGAAGACAATTCCGCGAAATTCAACTGCAATTATTATTCCAGTCGGGATTTCATTTTTCTTCAAAAAATCTATAATGTCATTGCATATAGAAGTCGCCTTGCCAGACGATGGGGTCAAATGACGAAAATAATTCAGACCTGTTTCTAGTACAAAGAGATATGTTCCTCCTTGACTTCGAAAAGATGAAACTTTGCCACCTCTTTAACCTGGCAGATATTTCTATCTTTAGGGCCCTCAAAGTATAGAGTAAAAGGAGTACATTACAAAAAAAAAAAAAACAAAAAAAAAACGAACAAAGTAAAACGTGGCCCTCTAGCAGCGAGAAATTAATTTTACGTGCAGACAGCTGCAGGTGTTTCTATCATTGAGCAATTTTTTTTTATAGAATTACAGTGATCATGGTTAACAATGTGCATGAAATTAATAACATAAAATGCCTTTCCCAGCCTATTAGAAATGTAAAAAATCTGAAAACATTACAAAAGTTATGAAAATTGAAAAAATGGAAAACTTTAATTTTTAACATTTTTTAGAAATTTTGGCCCTGTTGTGGCGGTAAAAGCAACGATGTCACAAAAATGAAATGTTAATGTTACATTACTAATATCTTGGCGTGGCTATTGCGTTCTATTAGAAATTGAATAAGTATGTTTGGATAATTTAAAAAAAAATTGCTAAAAGTATGTTTTTTATGATTTTTTCGAAATTTGGACACCTTGCGGCGGTAAAAGATATTAACCAATCAGTGTAATATTTTACGTATTTTATCTTTTTTACAAAAGGCAACTTTTCCGCGCTATTACGTTTCGATTATAAATATTTCGGTTTTTTCGACCCACCCTAATGTATAGGGCTACGCAAAAGAACTAGGAAGAATTGCTGAGAATGAGAGTGAATTGCTTATTTTTTTTTTTTTAAATTAGATCCTACATTTTCAAGTTCAACTATATTTAGAACGATATGTTTGGAAAATATAAATATAATAATATGCAAGGCTATCCAGAGAATTGAATGCATGCACGCCATGGATGATAATTTCTGGAAGTGCGATTTAAGTAGTTTTAAGCATGTTTATATTGGAATAAATTTTATCTTAACATGTGGCGTGTATAAAAACTTGTTGCTAATGTAAGGGCTGTACAAAAAAATGCAAATATATTTCCGTTAATTGGTAGAAATTCCTGAAAGTTGATTTTCATCTGCATTATTTGTTTTCTTATTATATTAATTTTTAGCATATTTTTCATGCCGTTAAAACATGCCTAAGAACTTTTATTGATGACTTTATCATTTTAATTTTTCATAATTTGAACAATTTAAATTTACTAAGATTTAACAAGAACTTAAAATTCGTAAGTTTTAAAGATTGTTAACTTTAAAAGGGTTGGTGAATTTGTTCGAAACTTTAAAAAAATAATTTAATATTTATTATTTTTAATATTTGTAATTTTTAAGGGGACAGTACACCTTTAAAAGTCGCAGAAAATGCGAAATTTGTCCTGTATAACACATCTTAATTTAAGAGCACACTTCAGACACGGGAAGAAATGAAAATGCTAATTTTAGTCTATGGGGGCGTTATTTCCAAACCGCTTTGATTTTAATATTTTTGAATGATTTGTTTTTGCATAGGATAGCTGAGGACGATCGACAACCAGGCTAGGTTTTACTTTTTCGATTTTAGTTATAGTTTTTTTTTATTGCTTCAATTTCAGAAACGATTCCACTGGCTCCGAAAGTAAAAGTAATTTTTTTTTTAAATATCTGAAACCAAAAATCGAAAAAGTAAAAAACAGCCCGGTTGTAGATCGTCCTCAGCAATCCTATGCAAAAAAATTCATTTTAAAATATTATAAAGAAAGCGAGATATTTGAAAATAACGCTCCCACAGACTAAACATTAGCGCTTACATTTTTTCCCCGTTACTAGTGTATATTCTCAAAGGTAACGGAAAGACATTTTTTGTAACGGTAAGGAAACGCGAAAATTTATCATTAACTATAATAATGTAAATCTGAAAATAATGAGACTGTAAGGTTAAATATTACATTTTATAAATGTCTGAACAGTGAACAGCAGCGCAGTTCCAGGGGCTACCTATTTGAAGATCAAATCCACGCCCTGTCGATGAGTTGGTATATAGCACATCATAGCAAAAACAGGAAATGTTAGTCTAAGTGTAGTGAAACACTACTGTGATAGAGAGTGTCGATAACTCCTAGCAATACTGCCGAGAATCAAGGACAGAATGAGAGAAAAAGAGAGAGGAAAGTCTACTAGCTAACAAATTTATTTTCTGATATGCAGCTGTAACGGAATCCTGGTTTAAACGGAATTTGTTCATTATTTCCCTAAAAATACCTGGCAAGTGTATCTGCAAAGACGCAAATAGCCCATCTAAAACGATATTTCGTATCTATTGTTTATGTTTCCGTCTTACCAGGTTGTATAGTGTCATGTTTTTAGCATGAGGGGGTCGAATTTTAATTACAACTAGGACCATTTTTCATGAACTCCGCCTTTTTTTGGAGGGAAAATAAAATTTGATGTCGATACGAGTGTGTTTTGAAAGGTTATCAGCCCGACAAAGAAAATAGTAATATTTTGACAATATTTCATTTTTTTTAACGTAGTTCCTTACAACTTATAAAATTTAAACCAACGAGTTTCCGACTTTTTATTATCTTTAGTATAATAAGCCTTATCTATCTTTGGAAATGAAGTGGTGGTGTCTGCTTTAACCCCATATTTTGAAGTGAATTTCCGACTACCGAGCCATTTCTCCAGGCTTGGGAAGAGGAAATAATCGCTGGGAGCAAAATCCGGTGCATGTGGAAGTACTACAGAGCGTAGGTGATTGACTTTAGTAGCGAAAACTACAGGCATGTGTGCAAGAACAATGCTGTGGTGAACGAACACCTTCTTTTTGCTCAGGTAGGGAAATTTTGTCGGAATAAGCACTCTTCAATTGGTCCTGTAGAGAAGAATAACACTGTCCGGTGACGATTCTGCCTTTTTGTCGGTGGTCTATGATCACAACATCTTGTGAATTCCTGAAAACCGTATCCATGGCTTTTCCAGCAGGTGGAACCGTTTTCACTTTCTTTGGTGCAATTTCAGCTGCTCTTTCATATTGTTTATTTTGCTCTTTCATCACTGAAGAATAATGGCGAATTCATGTTTCATCCACCGTTATAAAACATTGACGAAAATCAGCCGATTGTTTAAGTTTTCTAACTTAACTCGAAATCACCATAGTCCACATTACTAAAGGCCATCTGCACTACCTTCATTAAAAAAAAAAAAAAAAAAAAAAAAAAAAAAACAGTGAAGATGGAGAAACTCAAAAAAGGCTAAAGAAAGGAGGGGTGGTGAATAAGGAGACCAAACTCACGAGGTTTAATTTGATTGTGTTAATAAATGAAATGTTTTCACGAAGGAATTTTCTGCAGAAAGTCCACCCAAATCAGCATTTCATTGCAAATTATATATCTCATAAAATCATAATAGAACCTCCACTTTTGAGCTTGCCAAATTCGATCTATAAGCAATATTCTGACGGAGGCAAATCAAGCAAATTTCTACCACTTATCTTAAAATGTTATTATTGTCTTAATTAACTGAAGTTATTAAATATGATAAAAAAAATGTAACAATTTTTAATAGAAGTATGCCTACTTCATCCTCGTGAAGTCGGAACCTACGGTTCGATCCAGCACGTTTCGGCCTGAAATTTTTTCTATAAGCGAGGCTCTATGATTGAATACGAGTCATAATTGATTGTATCAGTTTCTAAGCCTTTGTTGTCTAAAAATTTGAATGTACAGGTCTCCTCGGACGGAAATTTCTTGTTCCCGGAACCGGGCAGTACAATTAGCAGTACAAAAAAATTACGTATTATGAAGCTAAAACTTTGGCCCGACTCAATTTCAACAGAATATGTCGATATTTTTAAAACAACGTTATTCTACATTGTTCAAAAACCAGATTTACGCATAGTTTTTATTTTCAGATTATATTCGTAATTCATGGAATATAAGGAATAATAACAATATTAATATTTATTTAGACTACATTGATGACTACTTCGAAGAGGCCTTTTAATTAAAGCAAAAGTCAGTTTCTTACCCACAGAAGATTTTTCTTCGCATTCAGTGAGACAAGAAAATTGTTTATTAATAGATGTTACTTGGAAACTATCGCAGTAGTTTGCAGAAATACTGTTTATAATTAAGTGAATTAAATCAAACAATCCGCTAAAAGCAGCTTCAAATAATCAACAATTAGGCATTGTTTTCCAACAAGACCACACGTATTTTTGCCCACTGTAGACACAAAATATTATAATTGAGATGAAGTGTTTCAATCCAAGTACCATTCTCCAAAACTTACTTCGTCGAATGACCGTTTATTTAAATCACTTAAAAATATTTTGAGGATAACGTATTTTATTTTTTGGAAGATTTGAGAAAATACATCGATTCTTTAGCCAGATGAGCTCTAATTATGTAACTGCTAGGAATTGAAATTTTCACGAAATACACTTTCTTTAATTTCCATCAACAATATGCAACAAACTTTTACATCATTCCCAAAAATCTGAATTTGGTTACGGATTCTTCTCTGGTCTTTATCTATGAATTTTAATAACACTCCATCTTTACTTTCAATTTACATTGGTATCCTGGTTAAAGATTGCCTTAGTTAACATTTTTATTTCATGATGTATTTGTAATGGCACACACTTTCGTTTACTAAAATTCATTATTCAATGACAGAGTTTTATCAAATGAGTAGAGAGGAAATTAAGGCTCACAAAGCAACAGTTAGTAAATTTGTCATTAGCTTTTCAAGAATTATACGAGAAGGATAATACCATCATCAACCAGTCTGTCACTTTGAAAGACTGCGTTATTTACATAGAAAATGTCAGTAGGACATTTTTAACAAACTGATAAAAACATTTTCTGGGCACCAATGAATGACAGCTTAACATTGTCTTGATCGGCAAGTTCAAGTAGAGGCTGCAAAGTAAAACCAGTGATAATTTACCAAGCTAATTTATAAACTAGTAAAAACAGTTTCTTAGCAACAACGAATGATAGCTTAACACTGTCATGATCGGTAAGTTCAAGTAAAGACTATAAACTAAAAGCACTGCTAATTTACCAAATTCCGATATAGGACACAGATTGGTAAAGGATATTACGGCAACTCCTCCTGATTATTAACTTGGAAGTAGAGGAAGAAGATGGAGAATCTCTGGAGATATTTGACTGTGAGCTTTCAACTGACAAGGTAAAAAAAAATCTCTATCAGCAATGCGGAGAAAATAAAATTGTAACTTAATCTAAAGATAAAGATGCAGAAAAATAAATTTATTTTCTCTGATTTCTGATAAAGAAAAAGAATGCTTTGGTAAAATTGGAAGAAATTCGAAATATTGCTTTGAAATGGAATTCTATGAAATTCATTATCAGAATTGCATATCAATGTAATGAAAAATCCAAGCAGTTTTCAGAGAAAATAAAAACAAATCTTTCTCAAACAATTGTAAAAAAAAAAAAAAAAAAATACAGCTGTACTTATTACAAAAATCTCCAAATTCAGAGTGATGAATTAAAAAAGGTTTTTATACACAATCGAGGTATAAAAACAAAGGATGTTTTTGTACCTGTCCACAGATTCCTAAAGAGTGATACAAGATTTCACAGGAAGGGATTTGTTCGACGGGTGGCAATTGCACAGACCATCAGCTCATCAAGTTGAAGGCTGGAATTTTAGGATTAGATAGAACTCAATTAGCATATTAAAATGCAAATAGTCTGATAAGTCATATCTTGATAGAAAACACCTGCACACCGGAGTTTAGTATTTGATCGATTGGTTTATCATTGTATTTTGCAGCACCCAAATGTATGAAAATATTGAAGTTTGGGTGCATGAAAACACAATGGTAAACCTGCAGATCAACCACTAAATTGATGTTCTGCAGATGGTTTCCACCAAGATACGACTTGGCAGACCAATGCATATAACTTGTATATAAAATAAACGGTCAAATACAAGTATTACTCGCGCTCAGAGGGTTCTGTACAATAAATATATGAATTATTAACTGTATTATTTAAAAGAATAATGAAACTTTGTAAAAACCTATTCAACGTAGAGTTGGGTATAGCTGTATATATTAGAAAAGTATGAATGAGTATACCACAAAGGTTCAAAGAGATATGAAGCCGAAATAAAATTAAATATTGCTATTTTGTATAACTCTTTTTTTAAACGTATCTTAATCTGCATATGGTGAACTTAATTTGGTACTAACAATAAAAGTACTGCATATTTAAATTTCATTTGGCATTTCATAAAACTAAATTCAACATAGTAATATTTTTCATTTTAGAGTGTAGATGAAATAAAATCCTTGTTCAAAGTTTAAACTTGGCGTTGTACTAAGCGCGCTTCGAAAGGAGGTCGCACAGATGTAACTCGACTTTGTCCGTGCCGCATTCTTTTCAAATAGGTCTTTAATTATCATTTAAAGACACGGGAGGCGTATTGAGAGATCCACTCAACGCAAACTAGTCGCGAATACCATAGTATTTATGCGATTAATTATAATTAAATTGGTCTGTTTTTAACAATTTGACGTTTACTGCTTTTATGCTGCTACTGGGTATTGCATTACACAAATATATCATTAAAAGTTGTTATCTAGTATTTAAAAACCGATGGTATATAGAGTACGCCGCCTCTGCCATTATGTATGTCCAAACCAACCGTGACTTTAAGGGTTAAGGCTCCTGCCCCTGCCAGCGAAGGCACACACGAGCTAATGCTAATCGTATGGGGAAGGATTTTTCTAATATCTCTTTTGCATTTCGATATTTTAAAATATTTTTTTTGCCATTGTATAGCCGAGATCCGTCTCTACATCGCACTTTCTTTTCTTTTTCCTCCCCATAGGATTAGCATTAGCTCGTTAGTGTCTTCGCCGGCATTGACAGGAATCTTAATATCTCGGCGAATTACCGACGATTTTTTTTCGAAAATCATTATAAACAATGATTTTATACTTTTGATACGATAGGTACCTTTAGCGCTCTTCGATACCTTTGCTGAATGCCCGCAAACAGAAATCTGTATGTAACAGAAAAATGCGATTATATGAAAAACTATGCCACCCAGGGGAATCGCTATAATTTTCCTGCGAGTACCTCTACTACATTCCTCTACTACCTCTAATTTTTTTCATAATTTTAGTTTCAGTAGATTTGAAAATAGATGGGGGGGAGGGACATATTTTTGCACTACATTTTCGACGATATCTCTGAAATTATAATATCTAAAATTAAAAGAAATGTATTTTTGAGTTCGGCGTTACGGAATCTTTTAACCGATACCCCAAATGATATACAAAGAAAATATATTTCTTCTTCAAATAACCTAATTATCCCCTCTACGTTTTTCCCCACATATATTTGTGAATGTTTAATAATCTGTAAATATGTGGGTCAATAGTCTTTATTACATCTCCCAATTTGAACTTCCCACGTTCCGTAGTTTACGAGTAAAATGGCTGTGACAGACAGACAGACACAGGAGTGATCTTATAATGATTCCGTTTGTACTTTTTAAGTACGGAAACCTAAAAATCATGATTATTGCAACTGAGAAATACAAAAACATAAGAAGATGAATTATTGACAATAAATAAAACAAGAAAGGAAAACCATGTGCCAAGTATGGATTATGAACCCTTTCCTACATTTTTAGTTCAGTTAGAAAAACATAACACATTTGAAAATACACATTTATTAATTCCTAGCAATAGACGGAAACGCACTTCAATTGTTTTGTGAAGCTCTGTTATGTTCCTTATAAATTTTTATGCACGCCACATACTGAGCTAAAATTTAATTCAGAAATAAATACGCTGAAAATTACTGAAATCACACTTCTAAGGCTAACATTAGCTTAAGAATTGCTATCCATGGACGGCCATGTATCCAGTTTTTTGTCATATCCCTATTTATTTATATGCTACAATGTCATTTAGCCAACGGGACATTTAGCAGACAGCAATTAGACGACAGGATGTTTAGCCGACATGACAATTAGTCGACAGCGACTGTTAGCCGAAAAGACAGTTAGCCAACAGAGGACAATTATTCGACATGGACATTCATCCCACTTAACTGTAACGTAACTGTAACCTGATCTTAGCCTAATTAAACCTAAGCATAAACTAACTGTAGCGTAACTGTAACCTAACCAATACCAAACTGTAACGTAACTATAACCTATCTGTAACCTAAACGTAACCTAAGTGTAACATAACCGTAACCTAACTGAAACCTAACAGTAACCTAATTGTAGCCTAAATGTAACCTAACTGAAACCTAACAGTAACCTAATTGTAGCCTAAATGTAACCTAACTGAAACCTAACAGTAACCTAATTGTAGCCTAAATGTAACCTAACTGGGACGTAACCGTAATCTAACTGTAACTAACGTTTACCTAGTTATAACCTAATCGTATGCTAGCTGTAATGTAACTGTAACATAACTTTACCATGACCAAGCTGTAACTTAAGCGTATTCTAATTATCACCTAAACGTAACCTAACAGTTATTTAACCATAATCTAAACGTAACCTAAGGGTAACCTAATTATAAAGTAACCGTAACCTAATTGAAACCTAACAGTAACCTAATTGTAGCCTAAATATAATCTAACTGGGACGTAACCGTAATCTAACTGTAACTAAAGTTTATCTAATTATAACCTAATCGTATGCTAGCAGTAATGTAACTGTAACACAACTTTACCATGACCAAGCTGTAACCTAAGCGTAATCTAATTATCACCTAAACGTAACCTAATTATAACCGAACAGTTACCTAACCATAATCTAAACGTAACCTAAGTGTAACCTAATTATGAAGTAACCGTAACCAAACTAAAACCTAACAGTAACCTAATTGTAGCCTAAATGTAACCTAACTGGGACTTAACCATAATCTAACTGTAAATAACGTTTACCTAGTTATAACCTAATCCTATGCTAACTGTTATGTAACTGTAACATAACTTTACCATGACAAAGCTGTAACTTAAGTGTAATCTAATTATCACCTAAACGTAACATAATTATAACCTAACCGTAATCTAAGAGTAACTAATCGCAATTGTAACCAAACTGCAAATTAACTGTAACCTAGCGGGAAGTGCATAATATGAAAGAGTGATCAAAGGGTTGCCCAGTCCAATAATATATCACTTGAGGGATGTCGGAAAAGTCAGAAAAATGCTCCCGGTGATACAAATTGGGGTAGGGGGAACGGGAGGTACATAATATGAAAGCGTAATCAAAGGGCTCCAATGCGATGTATCTCATGAGGGGTGTCGAAAAATGTTAGAAAAGTACCGGCTAATTATACTATCAGCTAAATGTCCTGTCGGCTAATCGCTTTTTTGGCTAAATGTCCTTCCGGCTAATTGCCACGTTCGGCCAGTTGCCTGTCGGCCAATTATCTGTATTGCTAAAATTATTACTATATGTCCATTTCGGTCAATTGTCCTGTATGATGTATGTAAATTTCAGCTAATTGTGTTGTCGGCTATATGTACGTATCGGCTAAATGCACGTGTCAGCTAACTGCTATCTGCTAAATGTCTTGAAGGCTATTTGATTGTCGGATAAATGTCTGCGACTGGCTACGGGTCAAACATCTATACTAAAAGTAGTTGAGCTTGAAAATGCATAAATCAAATTAAAAAACATCTTTAAGTAATTCATGGTCATTCTCGATACTACTGATGAAATCTTTTGTGTAGTGTCTATGCAACGGAATAGCAATAATTTCAGCAATACAGACAATTGGCCGACAGACAACTGGCCGAACGTGGCAATTAGCCGGGAGGACATTTAGCCGAAAAGGCGATTAGCCGACAGGACATTTAGCTGATAGCATAATTAGCCGGCACTTTTCTAACATTTTTCGACACCCCTCATGAGATACATCGCATTGGAGCCCTTTGATCACTCTTTCATATTCTATGCAATTCATATGCACCACCTATGTGCCTGTGCAAAAATATTAGTTTAACTTAACTTATACCATAACTTATCATTAATCAAACATATCATAATTTAAAACTCACTATCAGCAATCATCCCTAATGTTTCCCTGTAAATGAACAATAAATTCGATGCACACCATATTCTTATCCAAACATCTTGCACTCTTTGTCTCCCCTTCTTCCGAAATTTCGTTTCCCGTTTTGCTTCCCTTACAGTATCAAGGTTTAAAATCTTTAAAATTCCTTAATATTTTCTTTAATTTTCTGTTTTATTTGTTACTTTAAACTAACAATAAATAGTCCGTCATAAATTTCGTTATCAATTTATTTCACCATATTCATTTCATTAAAATTTCTTGTAAATTGCCTCTATCGGAAATGTCATTTCTCCCTTTTGCTCCCTCATCACGGTACCCATATTTTAAAATAAAAACCCTTTAAAACTCTTTAATTTATTTTATCTTTTCTGCTCAATTTGCCACTTTATTTTAACAATAAACAAACGATCATAAAAATTTCTCCTCCCCCCCCCCAACCCCAACTGAAATTGGTATTTCCTCCTCGCCTCTCCCTCTTACCAAGCATCTGAAATTTAAAGTCCTTAATTTTTTTTTCGTTTATTATTTTTTTAAATTATTTGTAAATATTTTCTAAGGTAAGTAAATAATAAGTCACCGATAAACTTCCGCCCCCCTCCCCCCGCAAAAAAGAACTAATTCTGCTTATTCCTCTTTTTTTCCCTCAGATCACAAAATTTTAACCTTAAAAGTCATTGCTTTTTTTAAAACATTTTGTACTCTATCTGTTAATTTATTGTAATCATAAATAATCATATAACTATACTCCTCCCCCACCAAAATTGACGCTTGCTCTGACTCTACCCTTACCAAGAACACAAAATTTAGTCTTTTTTTGTCCTATTTCTTATTCTTTAGTAAGGTAAATAAATAAGTCATCAAATAAAATCCCCCCCCCCTTTTTTTCTTCTTTCCCTTATTTAAGTTTAAAATCTTTGAAAGTCTTTTTTTAATACATTTTCAGCTTTATCTGTTTCATATTGAATAATAAATAATCGATTATATAATTTCTTCCACCCCCATATAAAATTGACGTTTTCTTTTCTCCCCCCCCCCCCATTATTTCCGTGCTCATAAAATTTAAAGTCTCTAAAACTCCTAATTTCAATGTTTTTGCCCTATTTGTAAATCTTTAATAAGTTACATAATCAGTCATCTATTAAATTCCCCCCCCCACCCCCCCCCAAAAAAAATCTGTTTCTTCCTTTGTCTTACCCTCAATTCATGAAGTTAAAAAATCTAATTTACAGTCTTTAAAACTTTTTAATTTTTACTTTTTTTGGTCCTAATTATAAATCTTTATTATCTATAATATTAACTAAATCATTTCAACTATGTACGAAAGTGTTAACAATAAAGCGATAGGTGTACATTTAATTGTGCATAAAAAACATTTTAACTGTATTTTTCAAAGGAAAATGTCTTTAGAGAGATATTTGTAAGGAAAATATTGTGGTTTCTCGTCAACGTGCAAGTAAATTCTCAAAACCTTTCGAAATCATTTTATTCCGACTAGCTCAGAAAGAACCATCAAACGTAGATACCAAAGGTGCCTGAATAATCGACTGAACCGAGTATGTCCATAAAGAAAAAAGACAAATCATGCGTCTACGTCGACACTTCCAGAACACTGTAACAAAACTTCGCCGTTTAATAAAGTAAAGAAGATATCTAACTAAACATTTGTAATACCTATGACACGTTTGAAAAGCAGATTTCAACAATTGCACCCATAACCTGGAAGGTACTCCAATTCTTTTGTGCAGCTCATATGAGGCAGTGTATATGATATATTTGTACTGCATATATTTGTACAGATTCTACATACTATGTTAAAATTTAGTTTTGTAAGAAAATACATGAAACAGTTGAAAATTCACCCTCGGCAATTTCTACTAATAGACGGAAACATACTTGAATTCTTTTGTGCATTTCTGTATATAGAATACAGATTTTTATACACGTCAAACAGCATTAAGCTGAAATCTAATTCATGCAAAATCATGCTCAAAATTACTGAAATCACACTTGCAGGAATTATTTTCTATCGGCAGCCCATGTATCCAGTTTTTTGAATATCCCTGTATAGGATTTTATTTGTATGATACAAACATCTCTAAGCATATTAAATGTAGTTGAGCTTGTACATTTATAACTAAAAAAAACCTAACATCTTTAAGAAATTCATACTCATTCTCAGCAATGGTTACGAATTTGTTTGTGTAGTCCTGTATAGGGTTTGAAAAATATGTGCACACCACGTAGTACGCAAAAATTTAGTTAAACTTAAAAACGCATTCTGTAATTGAAAATGTACTTTCAGCATTAATTTTTAATAGCTATATCGGATACAGTATTGTATCAACATATTTTATGTTTCCCTGTAAATGAACGCTAAATGAAATGCAGACCATATTCGAATGCAAGCATCTTGTAGTAAATCAAAGTAACGTGTATCTATTTCGTCATGTTTGAAATAATGTAACGTGATCAAAATACGCTACAAACAGTTTTTCTCGTAGACCATATTGAACCAAGTTCTTTTATCTGACGCCGTAAATAATTGTTAAATGCTCATGTTGTACAGAAAGTAGGCTTAGGACACCTCAGAAATTCATATCAATTTCATTATCTTTGTGACAGAGTAATATCAATCAAATACGCAGCAAACGATATTTCTTCATGGGCTATAACATAACGGAATACTTTTGAGTCCCCTATACTCGTACGTTAAGCATTACACATAACATAGTCTATAGTAACAATTTTAAAGTGTGTCTCAATGTACATAAATTTAACTGTGTTTAACATTGTGTAACACTATTAAAATACATCCTAAATAACCCCCCCCCCCCACATAGACCATAATGTAGCGAATACTTTTGAGTGCATCTGTAAATGAACCATGAATGGTGCACCGAACATACCATGATGATTTTGAATATCGTATATCAATTACATGGCAATCCGACTATATTTACGCTAGTTAGAGCACGGATAGACAGACAGACAGACGGACGGGCAAACCCAATTCATAAACACTTTTCAACTTTCTTGGAAAGTGTTAAAAATGAAAAAAATGTAAATGAAAATAAAAGTATTTTATTGTTATTTAGATTACGAACCGCTACAAAAAACATTTTTAACTGTCTGCATCATTTAAAAAATATTTAGTGTACAGAAATCTCCCCCCCCACACACACACACACACCTGAATTTACTCCTATGCACTTAAAATTTCAAATTGTGAAAACTCCTTTATGTTTTATAACTTACTTGTAAAAATAAAATATAATCTAAATTTTCTTCCGCCTGAAAATTACACTAAACTTTTCGCCCTCTACCTTTCTGCTAACATCACACAAAGTTTTGAATATTTGGAAAACTTTATTTTTTATGTCATATATTTTAGTGCTAACAACAATAAATTATGTACTATACCTATAAATGACTACGCTGGGATTTAGATGTATTCCCCCCCCCCCCTTCTCCTCAAAATTAATATTTCCCGTTCTCCCCTCTACAGTACAAAATATACAGTTTATTTGGTTAACTTTTTCTCTCCTAATTTTATGAACATCTTTTTTTTAACCTTCAATGTTGTTTAGCTTTTATATATCTCTTGATAAATTTCATGTTCTAAAAACAATCCCCACAAAAGATAGTTATTTTAGAATATTTGTACCTGGTATTTCCCCCCTGATTCAATATCTTCCCCCTTGATTTTAAATGTAATTTCGTTATGTGAAATAAAATAGTTTTTATACTGCGCTAATTTCAATTTTATGTTTGTAAAAGCTGTAAAATGAACTTGAAGATAAAAAAAAAGAATATATCTGAATAAAATATTCATTTATTTTCTGAAAGTCAAATAGCTTTAATTTTTGCACCCTTATTATAAACAGATTAAAATTCTTTTTACGGCTTTCAGCGTTATCCAGATTCTCCACAAAACAGACGGTTTTGATCTACGCTAGACAGTTGAAAAAAGAAATCTCTTAGACCACCTGAAACGTATTGGACATGAGCGAAGAATATTCTATTTGCTGATTGGAAGAACTCGCTTGTCAATCATTTGAATTTAGACCATCCTTTCAATTCAGCTAAAATGACAGCGGCCATCTTGATTTCTTTTTGTCTGTGACTGCAGTGAGCTCTTAAGGAAACCGGTTCTGAAAGTGAAAGTACCTTTATTTAAAAAAAAATCTGCAACCGAAATCGAAAAAGCAAAGAATTGCCATATTAGACATCGACCTCAGCTATCCTATGCAAAGACAAAAACCTTTAAAAATATTCAAATTTAAACGAGAAATTCGAAAACAACCTGCCCATATGTTTAACATTATTGAGCGGGTGTTTTCAAGTGAGTGAAAAGTCCCCATAAGAGCCCACATTTGTCAGGGGAAAAAAAGAAAACGCTACTATTAAGTCTATGGGAGTGTTATTTTCAAATTTCTCTCTTTGATTTTAATATTTTTGAAAGATTTTTTGCATAGAATAGCTGAAAACGATCTACAACCGGGCTAGTTTTTACTTTAAATTTGGTTATAGTTTTATTATTATTATTATTAGGATAGTTTCAGTTTCAGAACCGGTTCCGAAAGTGAAAGTATTTTTTTAATCTGATTTTTTTTTAATTAAACATATATTCATTTTTTTTTCAAATTAAACACACACACATATATATAATACCTTTAAAAATTCTAAAGACAACTAACAAGTTCTCTTAATAAAATCCGACAAATATATATATTTTTTGCATTGGATAGCCGACGCCGATCCCTATATTCGCCCCTTTTTTACCTTTTCGATTTTGGTTGTTTTTTTTTTTATTTTTATGGTGGCATTTTCACTCTCGGAACTGGTTTTGAAAGTGAGAGTAACTTTATAAAACAAAATCTGCCACCAAAATCAAAAAGTGAAACCGGACGAATGCAGAGATCGACTATCGAAAGGAAAAAAATATATTTTAAAATATCAAAATGCAAACAAAATATGTGAAAAGAACCTCCCCGTAGCTTTAAGATTAACTTGCGAGTGTTTTTGCTTTGCATGACGGGAGCTTCAGAATTCTATAATAGACAGGTTACGTTTTCTTGGGATTTACAGTATTTGGATTTTATTTCAATTTGTAAGATTAAGTACTTAGTATTAAGAACAGAAAATGACAAGAAAAAAAATCCTTTTAACTAATCTGTCTCGTGTGAAACCCCATTTTTACACCTCCCCACCCCCTCCATCCTTTACGTGAAAACCCTCGCTCGCTAATGTTAATCCCACAGAAGAAATTTTTAAAGATATCTCATTTGCATTCCAATTCCTTTATTTATTTATTTTGCATTGGATAGCTGAGGTCGATCTCCACAAAGGCCATTTTTTACTTTTTTGATTTTGTTAGCAGGCTTTTTGCAAGAGGATACTTTCATTCTTTCGAAACCTGTTCTGAAAATGAAAGTAACTTAAAATTGAAACGCGCATTAATTTCTTCAGGGGCAAGTAATTGTGTATCTGTAATGTTGAATTCAAACCAGAATTTTCGAAAAATTGTATTTCAAAATAAGAAAAAACATGTTTACTACATTTTTCCACATAAGTTATAAAAGAAAAAATTAATTAGAAGTTTCTGGTGTAAATCTTTATTAAAATTAGGTGAGATCTAATGCATCTCACCGCCCCTCAAGGGGTTAAGAAGGGTTTTCCTTGCGATGGACGCAGTTGTTTAGGAGGATTATGGTTCATTGATGTGTCTTTCAGCAACCAATTGGGCTCTGAAAATACTGCTCAATGGTACTGACAATTGGAAAAAAAAGGAAATATACACTATTTCATGGTATATTTTCTTACAAATTTCGGAGCAAACTTTCATGCATAAAAAGACAAAAGTTCTACTAGCTTTTGATATACAATGATATAACATTGATATATTATAAAAATGGATGAACACCCGTCTGTTAAAAACAGTTTTCGAAGGAACGATCACCTCCAACCCCCCCCCCCCCCCCCCCGATGGATCCGTGCCTGAATCCCCCCAACATTCTATACCATAGGCGTAGAGCTTTCAAAATTATTGGAGGGACTCAGCCAGTAGCGGAGACAAGGGTGGGGGGGTTCTACATTCCCTGGAACAGGGAATTAATTTACTAAGGGATGAATACAAAAATATTAAAATCTGCTAAGACAAAATTACAAATAACCGCTGAAAGTTTTCGTTTTACACAGGTTTTCATCTATCTTAGCAGGTAAAAATTGAAAGAGTTCCTTTCGATTGAATAATGAAATGTTTCCATTAGACAAGATTTCGTTATAGGCAGGTTGCGTTTACACAGGCTAATCTTATATCCATACAGCAAAACCATTGTAAAAGCAATCGTAAGCGACTGAAACGATATTCCGTTTAAGACAGGTTTCTGGCTAATTAAGTAAAATTGTACGGCCATCGTTCCTTCTGGATCCGTTTTGACAGGTTTTACCCTACATATATCATAGATATCTATATGAAAATAATAAAAGAAAACAATATCGCTGTTTGTGTGTGTTTAATGACGATGGCTAAGAAAATCTACTGCCCGTAGAGGTTTGAAATTTTATAGTTCAATTTATAGAATAGTTCAATGCAGGTATGGATGCCCCTGAGGTTCACATTTTTAATTTTTTTGATAATTGGCCAAGATATTAATTAAAAACTCATCAAAAAAGATATATTTTTTTGAAAATTGACGCAGGCTCGCTCGTGCATGACCAAAACCTGCTTTTCGAGTGGAAAGGAAAGAAGAACTAAATACATTTATTTTTTTTCGCCCCCCTTTTTTTCAATGCCCTTCAGCCGTGTCGTTTAAAATACGGAAAAACGGACGACATATTCTTATAGTTTGTACTTTTACGTCTGAAACGCCGCACTCAGTTAAAAAAAAATATGGTTCTTAATTCTTTGAAAAAAAATTTTTGAAAAAGGGATTTCTCAGTCGACTTTTCCTCCCTTTCGCCAACGCTTTCTCAGTGCTCAATTTTAGAGGTACCGATTCACAAAATCATTTGTAACAGCCCTGTATATATATATAGAGAGAGAGATAGATAAATTTTAACTGGGGGTGGTTTTGGGTTCTACAGGTCATGATCGGCGTAGATCTGCAAAAACAAAAAAAATTCAGAAATTCCAACATAGAGGGATTTAACAGGTAGTATTTCTTAAGAAATCTACTTAAAAAGGAAAGAAAACACGCACACAACACATCCAGTAAAAATGTATTTGTTAATTAAAACTTATCTTTTCCCCACGATTCTTAATTTTAAGTAAAATAATACATAAAAAATTTAAAGAAAGGGTGGGCGGGTTTAACTTCAGGGAGATGTGTGGAGAGAGTAAATTATTAAAATCATTGCTTTTTCTGCATTAAATATCATTATTTTAAGACAGATTATTTTTATGGAATCCTCAGATATATATTTTTTGAAACATTAAAATACCTCAAAGAAAGAAGGGTTGAATTTCGAAGATGAGAGGCGGGGTTCACGAGCAAATTATTAAAACCATTGCGTTTTCTGCTCTAAATATGACAATTTTAAGTCTGATTTTTTATGCAGCCTTCCGATGCATATTTATATAATATATAAATATTTGAAAAAAAAACAGGCGGTTGCATTTCGGGAGAAAAGGGAGCAAGAGTAGTGTAGAAAAGGGTAGTAGTAGGAAAGTGGGGGTTGAACGACCACAGGCGCAATTGCGCATTCCGCAATCAGTGCGCAATCAGCGTGCGATCAATGATCATACTCATCTTTCTCTCAATCATGACAGTTATTAATATTATGTTGCTGCTCCGTTTAACACTTTGCTAGAATGTTGTATGAATATCAAGAATTAAAATATCAAAATGGTTTCGTTTAGAAACACTTGTTTATTTATAACATGCTGTTATTTTCTCTAAAATTTACTTGAAAAGATGTGTGTATACGAATACGTTTTTTAATAAATATACATGTTTTCCACGCTATTAAGAATAAGTGTTCAAAAAATACATGTCTAAGGAAGTATATGTGTTATAAGGTATATATAACTATATATATCCCATTCTATATGTTTGAATGAATCTAAGCATATTTTAAAAATTGTGTATTAAGATAAAAATGTTTAATTAAAAGCACTTATCCGTGTCTACACATATCTATATCCATAAAGTTAAATGCTTATATATAGGTTCTTGTGTAAAAATATATATGTATAAAGTTTACTAGTTTAAAAAAAAAATTGCAAAAAGTTTTACACAGGTAATAAGAATAATAATAAAAAAAAAGTTTGACAAAGGTTTAACAAAGTAAAAAAAAAAAAAAAAAAAAAAAAAAAAAAACTTTTAATAAATTTAAAAAAAAAGTTTTAACAAATTAAAAAAAAAGTTTTAACAAATTAAAAAAAAGTTTTAGCAAAAAAAAAAAGTTTTAACAAATTTAAAAAAAAAAGTTTTAACAAATGAAAAAAAAAATAGTTTTACAAAAAAAAAAATTAAATATGTTTTTAAAAAATTCTGAAAGAATAAAAAAGTTTTACAAAATTAAAAAAAAAGTTTTAAATAATTTTTTAAAAAATTCTGGAAGATTAGAAAAACTATACATTAAGCAAAATTATTTACAATGAGCATAGCTATATATATATATATATATATATATATATATTGTATATGTGTGTATATGTTTGAATATACGTGTTACACATATCTAACAATATGTTAGGAAGGTTTGTGTAGAAGTTATAAATAAGCACTCATATAAAAAATCAATATTTTTTTATTTTAACAAAGCAATTTACAGAAAGTATATTTACAAAAAGATATATTTACATAAAAACATTTTCTTGATAATTCTACATCATATTAACAATTTTCATCACTGATACAATCTTGATTAATTTTATAATGTCCATAGGCAAAACTTGATATTCCATCATCTAGCAAGTAACGCTTATCATCAAAAGGATTTACGCTAATTTTATTCTGTATTAATGTATATAGGTGATGGTTATCTTGAGCGATCCTTGTCTGCTTCTCCATGCTAGTTTTCACCTGTTGTAGGCATTCTAAATAATCTTGATGCTTGATTTTCAGTCGAACAACATGTGTAGACACACCCTTCGCCCGCTTCTTTTCTTCACTCGAAGATTTCAGGGAGTACATTTTGGATTTTAGACCAACGAACTCAAGGGCTAAATCTCCATTGAGCTCATCCTTGAACTTGCCAATCACCTTCTTATTGATATCCGAGTAGAGTGAATGATGCTTTGGATAGTCTGAGAAATCAAATAGCCCTGCATTATGTTCCATAACATCAAAAATATTTTTTGTTTTAATATGGTAGCACAGTGAGTCCGTATCTGTGAATAATAGCTTTGCATCATCTTTAAATATTTTCTTTATAAAATTATAGTGAAAATCATACATTAAGAGCTTCGAAAGCTCTAAAATGCAGAAACCTACATAGAGAGGACGATTCATCAAAATAGTAGTTTTAAGCCTTTCTACAGCACTCAGGTCTTCCTTATATGTTTTGAATGCTTTGAATGTGGGCGAGGCAACCCATTTCTTTGCTCTTTTTTCATTATTGCAAAGCACAATATTCCGCCTCTTTCTTAAATTTTCCATGTTTTTTCCGAATACAGAGTTGTTCATTAATTTAAAAAACTCTTTTTCAGAAGAGGATTTTGCTTTCTTTCTTTTCTCTGTATTAAAATTAATATAGCTCTGCAGCCAGGGTGCCTGTTTGAATTGAAGAGCTTTATGCACAGCTGTCAGTTTTAATCCAAGTTGCAAATAATATTTCAGATTTCGGTAATGAGTGACATAATTCTGCTTATCTTGAAGATTTGGGATAAGTTTAGGAGTGCCTTTAAATTTTTTATTTCCAAGCATCTTCTTCGCAGTAGGTGACAACATCTCTTCATTCACAGTCAGGCGTTCCGGGGTCAGCGGATATTCGTTATGAAATTTATGAAGCTTCTTAGGGTATTTAAGGTCCACCTCTAAAATATATCCAATTTCAGAATCATCAGATAGAGAAAGAATCAACTCTTCTGTAATATGACTTGTCACACACCATTGAAACCCTCCGTATGGTAGATATTGGGACATAGCCCATCCATAAAGATTGTTCGCATCCCAATCCATGATGAAGCTGGGTGCTTCATTTTCCCTAAAATCGGGCGTATTGGGGATGTTCGCTAAGGCGTGTCTATGACTAATCATACTGATACCACCACGTATTCCATATTCAATCATTAACAACATATCAATGTCCGTTAACAATTCTAGAGGTGTTTCAGACATTTTCAAGGATGCTTGCCATGCGAGCGAAGGTCCTGTATATAAATGGCAAGGATCGATATCATAATACTGTTGGCACAGTTTACGAAAATTTTGGAAAACATCAGCTAGTAATAAAATATCGGTTTTTACATACAGATCGTGATATTCACCTAGATTCCGAATATCAAAGGTTTTCCACACGTTCAAGGCATGTTGATAGTCTTCATCTTTAATAGCTTCATCTGTGAGACTGTTATAAAATGCTGCAGGCGGGGGTAGTTCCTTTTCATCGAATTTTTCAAAAGAGGTGAAGTAGTCATAAGGTTATACCCCTTTTCTTGTAAGCATATGCAAATTAGTATTTTCAGGGAAATTTTCTTCAAGTATGGTGAATTGCTCAGGATTAAGGTTTCTAACAAGCTTTTGTAAGGAGTGAGTCAAAAACTGGAATGAATCTAAAAAGATCATCTGTATAGGACTTGTTGGCTTTCTTAACTTGAAGGTTATATAATTTTCCATAGAGGAAGCAATCACATCAATTTCATGATCTTTAAATTTACCAATCTTACTCATTAGATGATGCCCATCATAGTTTTTTAGATTATGGAACATAACAGGAATTGTTTTACATTGTTTGTAGTTTAGATTGAAGCTTGCATGGGCAGCTCCTCTGTATGCACCCGTCACGTGGTCATGGTCACGAACACGTTCTTCACATAATGCTTGCTTACAAATAAAACAAAATTCCGCTTCCTGAAAAGCTCTTTCTTGTGCAGGTGAAAGCTTCATAGGTTCGATATTTAATAACTTTCGTCCTAATACATCTTCAATCTTCAGCATTTGTTTTAAAGAATGGTCTACACAGTCTTTGCCACGATAAACTTTCGCTTTCCACACACATCTCCCATTAGGTCCAACAACAACATAAGCATACCCACATGGAAAATGATAAGTTGTTTTTTCAGTATAGGATGGTGTGGTAGAGGGTACAGTCGGCGCAATAGGTATAAGAAGACTCTCAAAGTCAGCATACACAACATATGGCATGGGATGCTGTAGGTGTATTCCAGTGAAAGACAATATATTCTCGCCTTCTTCTGGTAAGAGTATCCTTTGTGCAACATGTCGAGAACAATATTTGATATGCTTATCCAATAGTTCTTGACTTGAAAACCGGTGTAAACATCGATAACAATAGTAGGCAGCAGCTCGATGATGTGTCAGATCCCCTAAAAGTCTTGAAAAGCTTCTAATTAAGCAATAGTGTTGCTTTTCACCATCACTAACTAATAATAAGATGATAACATCAAGATTTTGTTTCTCAGATGTATACAGTGGACAAACTTCATCCTCTTCATATCCAAACACATTAATCCGTAAATTGTTGAGCTGTTCGATAATAGGGACCTTCTGAAGGGCAACACGGCATTCAACATTATCAAGCTGAATATCCCTCTCATAAGGGATATAATGAGAAACACGCTCAGGATGTTTTGAGCAATGTAAGTTCAGCTTAAATGCCAAAAGACACCACACTAAGCACTTGTTATCTTCGTTTTTAATATTCAACACTGCTTTTTCATCATTCAATTTCGTAAACAATATATGAACTTGCAGCAAGAGGATGATATTTAGCAATCTTGAGTTCTAAATGTTGAATGTTTCTAAGCTTCCACCCGGAACCTCTTTGCACAAATTCTTCAAAGGATTTTAATATTTTAGAGAATCCTTCTTCAATGTGTTGCATAATAGTTTCTTCAGTAAGTTCTGTAAAACATTGACATCGAAAATACGATTGAATCTCTTCCATCTCCTCGTTATCAGTCATACGTTCAAGTACTATTTTTCCAACCATATACCATTTAATGGCACGTTTAGTCTGAACTTCCTGTGTTAAACGTTCTTGAATTTCAGCTTGTAAGTGGGTATGAAACACAATGTTAAATCACTTTCTTCACGTTCATCAGGATAAAGCATGATAGTTTTAAACACATTAAGCACATCTGATTGATTCTGCTTCAGTTTTTTAGACTTTACATTAGATGAAATCCTTTTCCGTTTCACACTCACAAGAGGTACACGGGAGTGTTGGGTGCGTATATGCTGTTTCAGCTCATAATTTCGTCCAAACATTTTATCACATTCACAAGAGAATTTTGAACTCTTATGTGATCTTATATGTTGTGTCAAATTGTCCTTTCGTGTAAAAACTTGATCACATTTGTTGCACTTAAATGTAGATCTTTCATTGTGAGTTTTCAAATGTCTTCTCAAATGAGATCTGCGACTAAAAGACTTCTGACATACTTCCCACGTATACACCTTATCATTAGCAAGTCAAGACTGATTATCATGGAATCTACAAATTAAAAAAATATTTTAATTTAGGAAATCCATTTCATTAAAAAATTATCTTCATTTAATAACAGATTTGTTCTAATTTCCTCTCACGGCTTGGCGAGAACCAGATGAAAGATTGAGAAGGACGCCAACTAGACAAAAAAACTTAACGACAACAAACATTTAAATACGCGACCTTCATTAAAACATTTAAAAAAGACTAATTTTATAAATTATCATGTACAACTACTCGCTAAAAATATTATTATTAAAAAAGTCTCTATTAAAATCATGTTTACATAATTAAAAACGAGCGATTAAAAAGAAAATGTTCAATCCCCTTCAGAAGATTACTTCCAAAATCATCAAGCCCAAATACATTCTAGCAAGTTCCAACAACTTCATACAAGCAACAAAACTGCTGACTAAGATCACTAATAACAAATCACATGACTGCTAATCACCAATCAGAGATGAGGATGATAACATCTTATGACAATACCTCTACCCAGCGTAATATCCTCCCCCTGTGAACAGGGAGCATGTCGAAGCATGTACCGTCTTGCTGGCGCCAGATGATTGACAGGTGGGTGGGGGAATGTCTGGAATGCAGACACAGCGGTGCCCACCTGCTCTGACACAGGTCATGTGATCTGCTCAACCAATCAAAAGCGTGTAGGGGGCGCTCCCGTCGCCTTCGTGCATGACGTCATAACCGGTTTTATACTGAATCATACGCCATTTCTTCAGAGGTTGTGGATGGGAACGGACGTACAAAGACGATGCTCTGCGGTAAGTAGTTTTAAATGTCTAGGTTAAGGATTGTTTTAAGAAACTTTGCTTTTGCATGTTATTTCAAACTACATTTTCAAACAACAAGTGTCTTTAATCACTTTTTAGAAGAATAAGTTTAACTTTCTCATAAAAAGTACTACCACAAAAACTTTTAAGGAATGTCTTTTAAAGACTATCTTGTTAATTCAAGTTCAAATTCAATAAAAATTTTAAAATAATGATGATATCCTAATATATGAACTAATCTCTAATTAAGGAATCTCTCTTCCACAACAAAAACACCGACTTCAAATTTTAAAGTCTAGCTAAAAAAAAATACAATCATCACGTTAAAGAACTCGGTGAAAATTATATAAAACTTAAAACAAGCTCTATTTGAAATATAATATTAATTGTTGTTAACTCAAAAATCCTATATCAACAAAAATGAACCATTATAAAATTAATAAATCGATCTTACACTTAAAATAGCTACTTCAATTTTTAAGTTTATTTTAGAAAATACAATCATCTTGCTAAAAAACACCTCGCCAATTAAATACAACTGTTTAAACAGACTCATCAGGAAATAAAATATTAATTGTTACTAACTCATTTAAAAACCAAATCTTATGTCAATGAAAGAAATCTAATAATTAATTATGCTCTAATTAATATAAATAATTCAATCTCTAACATAAAGTATCTACAATTTCAAAGATTATCTTTAAAAAAAACAATCATCTTTGTTAAAGTACACGCCAAAAATTAAATAAAACTGTTAAAACAAAATCATTAAATATATATATATATATATATTAATTGTTATTTACTCATTAATAAAATTAATCTTACATCAACAAAATCTAAAAAATTAACCATTCTACATTTAATATGATTAACTCAATCAGCTACATTGAAAATACCTACTTCAAATTAAAAAGTCTATCTAAAAAATACATTTATCTTGTTAAAACACACTTGTACTTCAAACAAACAGAGTGCGCAAAAACTCACCACTCCACCCTCAACTCAAACAAGCCTAAGTCCCATCTCGTATAGTGGCTAGCACGCTGGAGTCCTGTCCAGAAGATAGCAGGATCGAACTCCGTCGTGGGAGAGTCGAAAAATGCTTCTTTTTAACCCAAAGTCAGCAAAAATCTCGATAGATGGCGCCTCTGAAAGAAAAAAAACCGAAGCGAAATAATATTTAAAGCTTTAAAAATAAAATGGGGCGGAAATAGGGGGTATGCATTAGTAGAAGGAAAAAGCCGGTTCTGCTTCACCAGGAGCCAAGAGCTGAGGTGGAGGGCGTGGCCAAAGATGATTGACAGGTGGGCGGAGCCGAGTGATTGACAGGTGAGATAATCCTATCTCACCTGTCAATCAAATTGGTGACCGGCTGTCGCCACGCCCACTTGCCACGCCCCCTACACCTGGTGAAGCAGAACCTCCATTTTCCTTCTGCTAATGCATACCTCTATTTTCGTCCCATTTTATTTTTAAAGCTTTAAATATTATTTTGCTTCGGGTTTTTTTTCTTTCAGATGCGCCATCTATCGAGATTTTTGCTGACTTTGAGTTAAAAAGAAGCATTTTTCGACTCTCCCACGACGGAGATCGATCCTGCTGTCTTCTGGACAGGACTCCAGCGTGCTAGCCACTATACGAGATGGGACTTAGGCTTGTTTGAGTTGAGGGTGGAGTGGTGAGTTTTTGAGCACTCTGTTTGTTTGAAGTACAAGTGTGTTTTAACAAGATAAATGTATTTTTTAGATAGACTTTTTAATTTGAAGTAGGTATTTTCAATGTAGCTGATTGAGTTAATCATATTAATTGTAGATTGGTTAATTTTTTAGATTTTGTTGATGTAAGATTAATTTTATTAATGAGTAAATAACAATTAATATATATATATATTTAATGATTTTGTTTTAACAGTTTTATTTAATTTTTGGCGTGTACTTTAACAAAGATGATTCTTTTTTTTTAAAGATAATCTTTGAAATTGTAGATACTTTATGTTAGAGATTGAATTATTTATATTAATTAGAGAATAATTAATTATTAGATTTCTTTCATTGACATAAGATTTGGTTTTTAAATGAGTTAGTAACAATTAATATTTTATTTCCTGATGAGTCTGTTTAAACAGTTGTATTTAATTGGCGACGTGTTTTTTAGCAAGATAATTGTATTTTCTAAAATAAACTTAAAAATTGAAGTAGCTATTTTAAGTGTAAGATCGATTTATTAATTTTATAATGGTTCATTTTTGTTGATATAGGATTTTTGAGTTAACAACAATTAATATTATATTTCAAATAGAGCTTGTTTTAAGTTTTATATAATTTTCACTGAGTTCTTTAACGTGATGATTGTATTTTTTTTTAGCTAGACTTTAAAATTTGAAGTAGATGTTTTTGTTGTGGAAGAGAGATTCCTTAATTAGAGATTAGTTCATATATTAGGATATAATTATTTTTTTTAAATTTTTATTGAATTTGAACTTGAATTAACAAGATAGTCTTTAAAAGACATTCCTTAAAAGTTTTTGTGGTAGTACTTTTTATGAGAAAGTTAAACTTATTCTTCTAAAAAGTGATTAAAGACACTTGTTATTTGAAAATGTAGTTTGAAATAACATGCAAAAGCAAAGTTTCTTAAAACAATCCTTAACCTAGACATTTAAAACTACTTACCGCAGAGCATCGTCTTTGTACGTCTGTTCCCATCCACAACCTCCGAAGAAATGGCGTATGATTCAGTATAAAACCGGTTATGACGTCATGCACGAAGGCGACGGGAGCGCCCCCTACAAGATTTTGATTGGCTGAGCAGATCACATGACCTGTGTCAGGAGCAGGTGGGCACCGCTGTGTCTGCATTCCAGACATTCCCCCACCCACCTGTCAATCATCTGGCGCCAGCAAGACGGTACATGCTTCGACATGCTCCCTGCTCACAGGGGGAGGATATTACGCTGGGTAGAGGATTGTCATAAGATGTTATCATCCTCATCTCTGATTGGTGATTAGCAGTTATGTGATTTGTTATTAGTGAGCTTAGTCAGCAGTTTTGTTGCTTGTATGAATTTGTTGGAACTTGCTAGAATGTATTTGGCCTCGATGATTTTGAAAGTAATCTTCTGAAGGGGATTGAACATTTTCTTTTTAATCGCTCGTTTTTAATTATGTAAACATGATTTTGATAGAGACTTTTTTAATAATAATATTTTTAGCGAGTAGTTGTACATGATAATTTATAAAATTAGCCTTTTTTAAATGTTTTAATGAAGGTTGCGTATTTAAATGTTTGTTGTCGTTAAGTTTTTTTGTCTAGTTGGCGTCCTTCTCAATCTTTCATCTGGTTCTCGCCAAGCCGTGAGAGGAAATTAGAACAAATCTGTTGTTAAATGAAGATAATTTTTTAATGAAATGGATTTCCTAAATTAAAATAATTTTTTAATTTGTAGATTCCATGATAATCAGTCTTGACTTGCTACTGTGATGATACTTGAGTTTGAGAAGCAATGACTGGTTGATGATTGTCTTTTAGAACCTTGATTTTAATTTAGTTTTAACGATTGAGTTCAAGAACCAATCACTGGTCGATGTTAAGAACCTCGATTGGTTTCGGAAATCATTGAGCGATCGGTGGTTGCAAACCAGATACGATGTTTCGAACGAATCACGACTCTTAGAACCGATTTGATGGTAAAACAATTTGTGTTTGTTGATGCGGAAAGTGTCGGCAACTTTTGTTGCCTCGGGGTGAACACCCGTGGAGTATAAATAGCGGTGAAATTTTTGATCTGCATCATTTGATGATTTGTTCTACTAGCGATCAGACGTGTCTTTAGTGCTCTCTGCTTTTACAGTAATTTATTCGTGAAGATTGTTGTTTTCCGTTAGCAGTTAAATCTTTTTTCTTATTAATTTATCATGGATGCTGTTATGCCTTTAGACGAAGCCATGCCTTTGGAAAGTTCTGTGCCTGTGAAGAAGAATTTTACTTGTCTTAGTTGTAATAAGACATTTTCAACTATTTCTAACCTGAATCAGCATTTGAAGATACATTCAGGTGGAAAGTTTTTCAAATGTGAAGTATGTCAGAAGTCTTTTAGCCGTAGATCCGATTTGAAAAGACATTCTAAGACTCATATCAATGATGAAGCAACAACTTTTAAGCGTGATGAGCATTCTCAAGCGTTTTCATCGAAGAACAATCAATTGTCTAATTCTCTGGATGTTGATATAACATCTGAAGAACCTTTCATGCCTTTAACTGTTGACAAGAAGATGTTTGCATGTTCAACTTGTGATGTGATGTTTTCAACTATTTCTAACCTGAATCAACATATGAAGATACACTTTAATGATAAGGTGTATACGTGTGAAGTATGTCAGAAGTCTTTTAGTCGCAGATCTGATTTGAGAAGACATTTGAAAACTCACAATGAAAGATCTACATTTAAGTGCAACAAATGTGATCAAGTTTTTACACGAAAGGACAATTTGACACAACATATAAGATCACATGAGAGTTCAAAATTCTCTTGTCGTGAATGTGATAAAATGTTTGGACGAAATTATGAGCTGAAACAGCATATACGCACCCAACACTCAAGTGTACCTCTTGTGAGTGTGAAACGGAAAAGGATTTCATCTAATGTAAAGTCTAAAAAACTGAAGCAGAATCAATCAGATGTGCTTAATGTGTTTAAAACTATCATGCTTTATCCTGATGAACGTGAAGAAAGTGATTTAACTGTGTTTCATACCCACTTACAAGCTGAAATTCAAGAACGTTTAACACAGGAAGTTCAGACTAAACGTGCCATTAAATGGTATATGGTGGAAAAAATAGTACTTGAACGTATGACTGATAACGAGGAGCTGGAAGAGATTCAATCGTATTTTCGATGTCAATGTTTTACAGAACTTACTGAAGAAACTATTATGCAACACATTGAAGAAGTATTCTCTAAAATATTAAAATCCTTTGAAGAATTTGTGCAAAGAGGTTCCGGGTGGAAGCTTAGAAACATTCAACATTTAGAACTCAAGATTGCTAAATATCATCCTCTTGCTGCAAGTTCATATATTGCTTTACCTAAGAAATTGAATGATAAAAAAGCAGTGTTGAATATTAAAAACGAAGATAACAAGTGCTTAGTGTGGTGTCTTTTGGCATTTAAGCTGAACTTACATTGTTCAAAACATCCTGAGCGTGTTTCTCATTATATCCCTTATGAGAGGGATATTCAGCTTGATAATGTTGAATGCCCTGTTGCCCTTCAGAAGGTCCCTATTATCGAACAGCTCAACAATTTACGGATTAATGTGTTTGGATATGAAGAGGATGAAGTTTGTCCACTGTATATATCTGAGAAACAAAATCTTGATGTTATCAACTTATTATTAGTTAGTGATGGTGAAAAGCAACACTATTGCTTAATTAGAAGCTTTTCAAGATTTTAGGGGATCTGACACATCATCGAGCTGCTGCCTACTATTGTCATCGATGTTTACACCGGTTTTCAAGTCAAGACCTATTGGATAAGCATATCAAATATCGTTCTCGACATGTTGCACAAAGGATACTCTTACCAGAAGAAGGCGAGAATATATTGTCTTTCACTGGAATACATCTACAGCATCCCATACCATATGTTGTGTATGCTGACTTTGACAGTCTTCTTATACCTATTGCGCCGACTGTACCCTCTTTCTACCACACCATCCTATACTGAAAAAACAACTTATCATTTTCCATGTGGGTATGCTTATGTTGTTGTTGGACCTAATGGGAGATGTGTGTGGAAAGCGAAAGTCTATCGTGGCAAAGACTGTGTAGACCATTTTTTAAAACAGATGCTGAAGATTGAAGATGTATTAGGACGAAAGTTATTAAATATCGAACCTATGAAGCTTTCACCTGCACAAGAAAAAGCTTTTCAGGAAGCGGAATTTTGTTTTATTTGTAAGCAAGCATTATGTGAAGAACGTGTTTGTGACCATGACCACGTGACGGGTGCATACAGAGGAGCTGCCCATGCAAGCTGCAATCTAAACTACAAATAATGTAAAACAATTCCTGTTATATTCCATAATCTAAAAAACTATGATGGGCATCGTCTAATGAGTAAGATTGGTAAATTTAAAGATCATGAAATTGATGTGATTGCTTCCTCTATGGAAAATTATATAACCTTCAAGTTAAGAAAGCCAACAAGTCCTATACAGATGATCTTTTTAGATTCATTCCAGTTTTTGACTCACTCCTTAGAAAAGCTTGTTAGAAACTTTAATCCTGAGCAATTCACCATACTTGAAGAAAATTTCCCTGAAAATACTAATTTGCTTATGCTTACAAGAAAAGGGGTATACCCTTATGACTACTTCACCTCTTTTGAAAAATTCGATGAAAAGGAACTACCCCCGCTTGCAGCATTTTATAACAGTCTCACAGATGAAGCTATTAAAGATGAAGACTATCAACATGCCTTGAACGTGTGGAAAACCTTTGATATTCGGAATCTAGGTGAATATCACGATCTGTATGTAAAAACAGATATTTTATTACTAGCTGATGTTTTCCAAAATTTTCGTAAACTGTGCCAACTGTATTATGATATCGATCCTTGCCATTTATATACACGACCTTCGCTCGTATGGCAAGCATCCTTGAAAATGTCTGAAACACCTCTAGAATTGTTAACGGACATTGATATGTTGTTAATGATTGAAAATGGAATGCGTGGTGGTATCAGTATGATTAGTCATAGACACGCCTTAGCGAACATCCCCAATACGCCCGATTTTAGGGAAAATGAAGCACCCAGCTTCATCATGGATTGGGATGCGAACAATCTTTATGGATGGGCTATGTCCCAATATCTACCATACGGAGGGTTTCAATGGTGTGTGACAAGTCATATTACAGAAGAGTGGATTCTTTCTCTATCTGATGATTCTGAAATTGGATATATTTTAGAGGTGGACCTTAAATACCCTAAGAAGCTTCATAAATTTCATAACGAATATCCGCTGGCCCCGGAACGCCTGACTGTGAATGAAGAGATGTTGTCACCTACTGCGAAGAGGATGCTTGGAAATAAAAAATTTAAAGGCACTCCTAAACTTATCCCAAATCTTCAAGATAAGCAGAATTATGTCACTCATTACCGAAATCTGAAATATTATTTGCAACTTGGATTAAAACTGACAGCTGTGCATAAAGCTCTTCAATTCAAACAGGCACCCTGGCTGTAGAGCTATATTAATTTTAATACAGAGAAAAGAAAGAAAGCAAAATCCTCTTCTGAAAAAGAGTTTTTTAAATTAATGAACAACTCTGTATTCGGAAAAACCATGGAAAATTTAAGAAAGAGGCGGAATATTGTGCTTTGCAATAATGAAAAAAGAGCAAAGAAATTGGTTGCCTCGCCGACATTCAAAGCATTCAAAACATATAACGAAGACCTGAGTGCTGTAGAAAGGCTTAAAACTACTATTTTGATGAATCGTCCTCTCTATGTAGGTTTCTGCATTTTAGAGATTTCGAAGCTCTTAATGTATGATTTTCACTATAATTTTATAAAGAAAATATTTAAAGATGATGCAAAGCTATTATTCACAGATACGGACTCACTGTGCTACCATATTAAAACAAAAAATATTTTTGATGTTATGGAACATAATGCAGGGCTATTTGATTTCTCAGACTATCCAAAGCATCATT
Organism: Maratus speciosus; assembly: GCA_963932465.1. Lineage (NCBI taxonomy): Eukaryota > Metazoa > Arthropoda > Arachnida > Araneae > Salticidae > Maratus > Maratus speciosus. The sequence continues at coordinate 49,215,419 of OZ010796.1, read as the reverse complement.
CACTCTACTCGGATATCAATAAGAAGGTGATTGGCAAGTTCAAGGATGAGCTCAATGGAGATTTAGCCCTTGAGTTCGTTGGTCTAAAATCCAAAATGTACTCCCTGAAATCTTCGAGTGAAGAAAAGAAGCGGGCGAAGGGTGTGTCTACACATTTTGTTCGACTGAAAATCAAGCAACAAGATTATTTAGAATGCCTACAACAGGTGAAAACTAGCATGGAGAAGCAGACAAGGATCGCTCAAGATAACCATCACCTATATACATTAATACAGAATAAAATTAGCTTAAATCCTTTTGATGATAAGCGTTACTTGCTAGATGATGGAATATCAAGTTTTGCCTATGGACATTATAAAATTAATCAAGATTGTATCAGTGATGAAAATTGTTAATATGATGTAGAATTATCAAGAAAATGTTTTTATGTAAATATATCTTTTTGTAAATATACTTTCTGTAAATTGCTTTGTTAAAATAAAAAAATATTGATTTTTTATATGAGTGCTTATTTATAACTTCTACACAAACCTTCCTAACATATTGTTAGATATGTGTAACACGTATATTCAAACATATACACAGATATACATATACACACATATACAATATATATATATATATATATATGTATATAGCTATGCTCATTGTAAATAATTTTGCTTAATGTATAGTTTTTCTAATCTTCCAGAATTTTTTAAAAACATATTTAAAACTTTTTTTTAATTTTGTAAAACTTTTTTATTCTTTCAGAATTTTTTAAAAACATATTTAAATTTTTTTTTTTGTAAAACTATTTTTTTTTCATTTGTTAAAACTTTTTGTAAAACTTTTTTTTAAAATTTGTTAAAATTTTTTTTTTTGCTAAAACTTTTTTTTAATTTGTTAAAACTTTTTTTATAATTTGTTAAAAGTTTTTTTTTTTCATTTATTAAAAGTTTTTTTTTTTTTTTTTTTTTTTTACTTTGTTAAACCTTTGTCAAACTTTTTTTTTTATTATTATTCTTATTACCTGTGTAAAACTTTTTGCAATTTTTTTTTTAAACTAGTAAACTTTATACATATATATTTTTACACAAGAACCTATATATAAGCATTTAACTTTATGGATATAGATATGTGTAGACACGGATAAGTGCTTTTAATTAAACATTTTTATCTTAATACACAATTTTTAAAATATGCTTAGATTCATTCAAACATATAGAATGGGATATATATAGTTATATATACCTTATAACACATATACTTCCTGAGACATGTATTTTTTGAACACTTATTCTTAATAGCGTGGAAAACATGTATATTTATTAAAAAAACGTATTCGTATACACACATCTTTTCAAGTAAATTTTAGAGAAAATAACAGCATGTTATAAATAAACAAGTGTTTCTAAACGAAACCATTTTGATATTTTAATTCTTGATATTCATACAACATTCTAGCAAAGTGTTAAACGGAGCAGCAACATAATATTAATAACTGTCATGATTGAGAGAAAGATGAGTATGATCATCGATCGCACGCTGATTGCGCACTGATTGCGGAATGCGCAATTACGCCTGTGGTCGTTCAACCCCCACTTTCCTACTACTAAGGGTGTTCGATTCGGAGGGAGGATTGAGAATTGAGGAGGAGGGAGTAATACTCTCTTAATCATACTATAGTAAGATGGGAAGAAAGAGAGAGAGAGAGAGTTCTCCTCTTGTCTATCGGAAATGAGATAGAAAATGATTTTTTTATCTGATATTTTTAATCATACTATAGTATGATGGGTCAGAGAGATATAACTTTACATTTGAGGGGAAATTTTTGGTAAGTGATATTATAACATAGGGGCTTTTGCGAGGAAGTATGCTACAGAAGAAGGGTCCGAATTTTTAGCGGGCTAAATTTTTCGCAGGGCTTAATTTCTTTTTTTTAAAAATTGATTTAGTGTTGGAATGGAAATACGACGATAAATTGATACTATAACATAGAGAGGTATGTCTTTTCGAGATGAAGTATGAAAGGGGATAAATTTTTAGGGGGTGGGGCTTAATTTTTTTTAACGCTTAAATGCATAGTCATGCATATCAACGTCACTTTTAATTTAATTCTTAGCAAAACCAATATATTTATATAGAAATATTAATCCTGTAAAAAATTACAAAAATATGCTACTAAATAAAGTTAAAAATTTGTCTTAAAATTTCTGATCTTTAATATAAGGGTAAAAAACATATTTCTAAAAATAATAATTAATGAATTTAACGATTAAGTATTACAAAATAAAAAATTACATAAAATACGGTATTTAGATTCATACTTATTAAAATATTTACTAATTTCCAATATTTTAGTTTTTACTTATATTGCAGATGTGCAATATAAGAAAAGGTTGGCGTATTATACGAAAAACATATCTCTGATTTTTTTTTTTTTCATTATTTTTCCTGTGTAAAAAGTCTTTCAGAGAATCATATATATTTTTTTCGAAACAAAATAGAAAATCATGTATTTAAGGGTTAAAATGATGGGTAGGTAGATAAGACCGTCACCCCTTCTAATGAAGAAAATGTTTGACGTTGTCATCTGTGGGATGTAGTTCGCACCCCTTCTGCTGAAGAAAATGTTTGATACTGTCATCTGTGGGATGTTGGCAACTTATTCCCTATTTCGAGTCTCCGACTACGAAGGATTTGAAAAGTCAAACCCGAATCTTTGTTGAAATTTGTCTCTAAAACCATTGAACAAGGAAATTAGTTTCCCATTTCTCCGTCCCCGCCGTCACACTGTTGGGAATAACGTGTTTTCCGAACCGGCCGAATTCAGATCCATCAATGTCAATCAAGTGATCGATCAAGTACTTCCATTAGGAAAGGACCTTAAGTCGCTTTCGATTTTACTTTAGGATAAAAAAAAAATACCAAGCCGGCCATTTTGTTTCTCCTGCAAACTTAACTATTTCAAATCTCCCCCAAAACCAAAAATCCATTAGTGAATATCATTAGGGAGTAACCCTACTCAGTAAGTATAATGTTTCAAATCACCAAAACATCAATCCATCTTTCTTCAGCGTATCTTCTTGCTTACCTTTTCCTGTTAAAAAGATTTCGTAAAGATCTTTTTGTTTAACTATTTATATAAAGAATCGAAATAAAGACAAAATTGTTTTTATTATCTTTTTTTGTATTAAAATACAGTTCAGATTTTTAAACGTTGTTATCATATATATATATACATATTTATCACATATAAACATCTGTCAATACATGTCCAATACATCTTTTAATGCTGAACCATGGATGCTGATTTTAAAAAATAACGCTCAACAATTTAAAATCTTTCACGATCGTTGACGGACTGTTCATTTATTTATTTTATTAAAAGCACATAAAATTTGGAGCCATAACTATGCAAATGATTTGGAATCAAACAGTGGATTTCAGTTATTGATAAATGTATTACATATTGAGTTATAATTGATTAAAAATCGACTTTAAAACTATTTATGAAAGGTAATTTGTCTTTATAGAAAAAAAAAATGTATTGGGATTTCTTGATATCCAAATAAAAATTTCTGTAAATTTCGTAAATTATACAAATAATCATAAATTCTTTTATTGTATAAGAAAGCAGCAAGTATGTATTTGAGAGCAGCTTTAGAACTAGATCCAAGATGTTTTTTGAGTGGCTTATTACACCTTGAATCTTTAAGGCATTTTACAAATATTTTATTATTTTTGGAGGATTGAAAATTAAATTAAAAAAAAAGGAAACTTCTTCTAAACGACCAAGAGCGAGTATTACTAGCGCTCAGAGTGTTCCGCATAATAAATATATGAATTATTTAACTGTATTATTTTTACTTTATTATTACTTTTAAACTATGCAAGCTATAGTTTTAGAAAATTAGCCAAATATGCATTTCTTCATAGTCTTCATGCTAAAACCAAAAAAATCCACATAATTTGGTTATTTATTTACTTAGTTTTTTTGGCACTTGAAAAACTGAATTTTGAAATTTTTTTTTTCTTTTGTGCAAAAATTAAATTTTAAACCTTTTTGCATACATTTTGGCTTTACTTTAGAAGTAGGTGTGTTGGGATTCTATTTTGTTCAAAAATTGTTTTCTATATGCATAATTTAGAGTTTTATCATACCCGTAGTACTTAATAATTTTAATTCACGCATCAGTGAGTTAAATTTTTAAATTTAAATATCAATTTTGTAAATACAGTATTTATTTTCCTGGATAATATAGCGAAGGATATATGCTTTAGGCAGAAAGGGAAAAGAAAGGGATCTTAATTTCATATTATTTGTGTTTTGATACATTGAAAAAAGTGATTTTTTTTATCGTTTCGACAAACTCAAAAGTACTGTGCCCCCTTAGCCCTACCAGCCGAGAGGTTCTGCTCTCGAAGCTGGTAGACGTGAGGTGCTGGGTTCGATCCCAATCACGCTGGTCGGCCTAATCGTTCGGAGTTTTCGTGGTTTTCTTTTAACCTTGGTTTTCCAAGCGTAAATACGGGTTAGGTTCCCTTAGAAAGACCCCCAATGAGGGAACTCCCCACCTTAGGGCCTATACCCTCTTGCTAATAATTGGCCATCATAAACACAACCAACCTGCCTCCTTAATTCGGTACTGACGATAAAAGGAGTGCATATTATAAATTCATTTTCATCTGAAGCATAGTTCTGCTTAAACTTTTTGTGGAAATTCTAACAACCTGTCTACTTGCAAGAAATATTAATATGACACTCAAGAATTATTCTAAGTTGAACCCGACTCGCAGAAAGAAAATAAGAATCATCCCAACCTGGAAAAAATCCCTGCCGGCTTGGCCTACAGGCGCAGGTAGATTTCGAAGTAGAGGTGGGCATTATTTAACATAACAGTTAAAAAAAACACTGTTATTGCTTTAAAGTTTGTTTTTTAGTAACAGAATATCAGAAACTCCCTATTAATTTTACAACTATTTATCAATTTCCCTTGCAAAAAACTGAAAATAAGACAAAAAAAAAAAAAAATTGTAGTTTTATTTTAATTTTATATTGCGATGAAAATAAAATCGTAAAATCTTTTTTCCTAGCTCTTAATAACCTTCTAAGAAAAAGTGAAAAAAAAAATCCATTATTACAAAAGAGTCGAGTAAATCATACTTTAATTTAAAAAAGAAAGCCCAAAAACCTTCAACCGGCGTCCTATGTATGAAAAAGAAAAGTCGACACGTATCCTTTAACCGCGTCCTAATGTATGAAAAAGAAAAGCGAACACATTTTTTCATTTCATTCATTACTCAATTACTTTTCACGAAGGCAGAATTAATCTGCTCGGAATCTTAAGCTAACTTTTCTCCTCAATCTGTTGTTGTGAGTAAAAAGTATATATCAGTTGTAAATATTCGTCAGTGTCAGATATTCTATACCAACTGTTAAATGTTCAAATATTATGTTCGCTTTCAGCATGAGATTGTAGATCTTTCAGTGTTGAATTCGTAAAAAAATTTAATCATGCCTCTGAGAAATTACAGTTACTTGTAACACATAGCTAGGAAGGAGTTATATTATTTAAAAAAATATATTATTGCTCTGAATATATTGTTTATGTAGACTGGTAATATTAGAATCTGAGAATTTTACGTTATCGAGAGGGGAGGAAGTTTTTCTAAGTTTGTAAGTTAGATTCGCGTGGCGTGATATTTTGAGGTAATTTGTAAGTTAGTATTGCGGTTGCTGTTGTGGTTTGTGGATATTTTAAGGTGAGATAAAGTATTTTTTCGATTGTTATTGAAGGATGTGTTTGTTGATGCTACATACGGGTGCGGTAAAGCTATTTATTTATTTATTTATTGTACTTTTTGTCATAACTATGACTGCTAGAAAACTTTTTTCTTGGAATTAATTTTACTAAAGCAATAAGATTCTTATTTTATCGGAACATTTGTAAAAATTAAAAAAATGATTTAATCAATTTGGGAAAAATAATAATCACTGTTGTCAAATATGAAAGCAATGGTGGCGTTTTAAAAACTGTTTGTTCATATAAGTGAAAATATTATGATAGTGGAATATTTTAATTTACAAATTTTGCCTTAAACCTACTAATTAGGTTTAAAATATTTTATTAAATTATTTTAAGTTATTTTTTTATATCCCATAATGTTATTGGGTGTTGTTAACGGATAGGTCAAAATATACAGTTTATCGCATCGCACCATTATTCGATAAGTGACACATATGAAAAAGTGAACTGTTTCAGTAAAAACGAAAAATACTTTTAAATGTGAAAAAAAAAATACTTGGGAATACACAGAGTAAACATTTATTTTAGTATGAGCAATTTTGTTAATTTAATATATCGTTAGTAGTTCAAAAGTAAATTTCACAGGAGAGGCAAAAGACAATTTGCATGATTTTACTGTAATATGAAATTATAGCACATGCTGGAATGAAAACTTGCATAAAAGAATAAAACCCTTAAAAATGAAGACGTAGGATGAGGTTTGGAGGGTTGGGTAACTTTACCTCCCCACAAAATCCACACCTCTTCTGTGGTCATAAATCGATATATGGCGTAATAAAGTGATTTTCCGCATAGGTACACTTATGAAACTGTGTGTGCAGCAAGACGCACTTATAACAGACCTGTTAATGGAAAAAAAAATGCAAAATGAATATTTGCAAGGCGTGTCTCTTTCCTTGCGGGTGAGCGATATGTAAACAGCGAGACTAAATAATATTGTAACCAATATATATATATATATATATATATATACACAGGGTGATTAATAAATATCGAAACAATAGGCTATTTCCTTAAATATTGCCCCTAGACCCATACTTCCAATTGCAAAGTTTCATAAAAAAGGTGCAAAATATAATGACATAACTTACAACTTCATGGGGCGCCTATTTGAAAAAAAAATACGAAAATTAAATTTTTATACGGCCCCCGTAGTGTAAAAATGCCAATCAGGAAAACTTTCCTTATCCATTCCTGAATTAAACACAAAAAATTGCATCTTTATATCTAAAAAACTCGCTGAGTTACGGCCGTTTAAATAATTCATCAGGTTTTAAGGGATTAGACAAAAATTGAAATGCGTGGAATCTAAAGAAACAATGTTACTTTAAGAGTTCCAGGAAACATGTAAAAGATATATTTGTTGAGTTAGAATTTTGATTTTTTTTCTTTTTTGTGATGGTTAACCATATAATTTGCAAAGAAAATCACATCCTAATATTTCCAATGAAGTTTGTAAAAAAATTAAATGATTAGTATTTTTTAAGCGAATTTAATTTAGAATCTTTATAACTCGAAACATTATTCATCGGATTTCATTTTTTTTTTCATTTAATTAAGAGGAAAGTATAATTTTAGTTTTGTTTTAGATTTTTTAAAAATATTAATTTTAAAAATATAAAAAATATTTATTTAAAAAATTATGTAACTTATTTTTAAAAAAAGCATATTTTCATAAGTAAATTTTTTTTTCAAATTTGCCGAAACAAAATTAATGTAAAAAATTAAAAAAAAAAAAAAAAAAAAAACCATATTCCAAGTTTGCATCTTTTTTATTTGCGATTCTTGACTTACAATAATTTAAGGACAAGAAATGGTATTAAAAAAAAAAAAAAAAAAAAAAAAAAAAAAAAAGTTGAAAAAAGCATTTAAAGTTTTAAAAATTGATTGACTTCTAATAAAATGTTTAAATGCATTTTTTAAAAATGCACGTGAGAAAGTAACTTTTTTTCTGTAGCTTAAACTTTCGATACAGATTAACTTTTTTCGTGTTTCAGTTTAACGTTCCGTTTCCACCTCCTTTTTGCACTATTTAAACATCCATAAATAAATGTTAAACGTATAATTTGAAAGAAAGCTTTTTCTAACATGCCGATTAAGAATTTTTCATAATTTTCGCCGTCACTAATTCAGGCTTTTCATCGTCCCGACGAAGCCGTTAAAAAAATTTGTATTCAATGGCCGGGCCAGACCCGGGATTGGTGGCTTTTTTCTGAAGAGTCGGCCAGGCCGGGCCTAACGTAATTTTTCATACCGAACCGGGTGTTGTGCGATTTCTGACGGCCAATTATCTACACGAGGGATATGAGCCCGAAGAGGGAGAGTGCCTTCCGTGGAGGTCTTTCTAAGGGAACCTAATTCGTATTTACGCAAGGATATCCAAGTTTCGCAGAAAACCACTGAAAACTCCGAAAGATTGATCCGAAGGGCACGATTGGGTTTGAACCTAGCACCTCCCATCTACCAGCATTGAAAGCAGAACCTCTCGGCCACTGGTTATACCGAACTGGGACTGGCTTCCTTATTCATAGGTCTCCCTTGGACGAAATTTTCAGTCCCGGTCTCGAGACAATCCGTACTAAAATCATTATCTATGACTGACCTAATCCGTGCAAAATTAACTAAAACTTGGCTCAGCCCAAAATCTTTTACAACAAATGCATATATTTTTAAATGGCCATTATTTTACAATAAAACTTTAAAATTCATATTTTTAAAGGATAGTAGATTTTAAGGGAAAAAAATTTAAATACAGTAAAACTAGTGAAAAAAAATCTGCCTATGACGAAATCCTTTCTTAAACGGAAAATTCTGTTGATCCACGGAAAATTAATATAGTACCTGAGAAAAAATAGACTACATTTACACCTCCTAAGAAGGGAACTTGTATATAACGCTTTTTTTTTCTCTCCTATGTGATTCCGTTTTAAAAGATTTTACTTTATAGCATTTTTCAATGTCTTCAACACATGGAATATGGATTAACGATATTAAAGAAAAGTGAATCGTTTACACATCAAGAGAGATTCATTAATAAAACAAATAATCACAGTTTTTGATGCTTCTTTAAAAATAATAATTATTAACATGGAAAAAGAAAAGATTTAATAAGTATTTTTGGTCAGAACTCTTCCATATGAAAAAACTTTTAACCATATCGATGTAAAAAAAACTGTGCAGAAATTCAGCCAGACCGGGCCAGGCTACGATTTGAACTTTTTTCCAGGCAGGGCCGAACTCTTTTTCCTACGGGTCGGTTCGGGACCGGATCTAGATATTTCGACCCGTGCAGACCACCAGCGTATTTTGAAAGCAGGTTTAACGTAAAATCTATACGCTGCCTATCTATACGCTATGCAATTCATATTTTTAAAGGATAGTAGATTTTAAGGCAAAAAAATTAAAATACAGTAAAACTATTGAAAAAAAAATCTGCCTATGACGGAATCGTTTCTTAAACGGAAAAATCTGTTGATCCACGGAAAATTAATATAATACCTGAGAAAAAATAGAATACATTTACAACTCCTAAGAAGGGAACTTGTCTATAACGCTTTTTTTTTTCTTTCCTATGTGATTCCATCTTAAAAGATTTTACTTTATAGCATTTTTCATTCTCTCCAACACATGGAATATGGATTGACGATATTAAAGAAAAGTGAATCGTTTACACATCAAGAGAGATTCATTAATAAAACAAATAATCATAGCTTTAGGCGCTTCTTTAAAATAATAATTATAAACATGAAAAAAGAAAAGATATAAGTATTTTTGGTCAGAACTCCTCCATACGAAACAACTTTTAACAATATCGATGTAAAAAAACTACGTAGAAATTGAGTCAGGCCGGGCCAGGCTGCGATTTGAACTTTTTTCCAGGCAGGGCCGAACTTTTTGCCCTATGGGTCGGTTCGGGACCGGACCTAGATATTTCGACCCGTACAGACCTCTAGTGTAGGCCACCAGCATACTTTGAAAACAGGCTTAACGTAAAATCTATACGCTGCCTATTTCATGTGCAAAGGAGAGGCACTGTCTTATATCGACTTTTAATAATGTACAATTTGTTGATGATCCCTACCTTGCATTCAAAATGAGTCAAAAACTCATCTCTCAGAGGCATGGATAAATGGTGTAAGTCACGAATTTTGGATTTTAATATCTCTGTGAATTTTGAAGATATCGAGATGAATTTTTTTTGTGTTTAATTCAGGAATGGATAAAGAAAAAATTCCTAATTGGGAATTTTACTGTACGGGGGCCGTATAAAAACTTATTTTTTGTATTTTCTCATATGGACCCCCATGGAGTTGAAACTTATCTCATCAAAATTTGCAGCTTTTTTTTATGAAACTTTGCAATTGGAAGTATGTGCCTAAGGGCAATATTTAAGGAGATAGCCTATTGTTTCGATATTTATGAATCACCCTGTATATATATAATTACTCCAATTTGGTCTTTTTTATAGATATTTAAACATCCTTTTTTGATGTCAAATGGGGGTATGTTTGTAACCACTCATATTAAGGAACGCTCCATATATATATACAGAGAGAGAGAGAGTTGTGGATTTTAGGAATAAGTGTGAGATATCTATAGAATAATCTAATTATTAGGCAGATGAATTTATAATTGTGATAAATTTACTTGAATATATAACTTTTCACCTTAAAAATTTGAGAATTATTCTAGACATTGAATGACATTTGAATTGGGGACATCTTAAATCAAAGAGAGTTTTGAATGCTAGAAGCTATTAAAAAGAAAAAAAAAATTGTACGATTCCTTTATGTACAGATTATCTTCAGACTTAGGTTGGGTGGGACTGAGAAAGTAGGATGCTGTAATTATAAAAGAAGAATCATGTTAGATATAGACTCTAATGTTAAACTTTTTAAATAAATATATAATTATGTTTAGTGTGTCTTTATGTCTACTGCTGAAGTTCGAAAACATGTTTTGATTTTTTTGAAAATTTTAACTCTACGTTTTAAATGTGAGCTTAGATCATTTTTCCGACAATAAATTTCAAAGAAACAAAATATTAGCCCAAAGTCTTTAACTATAAATATTTAACCAAAATCTATAAAAATGACCTAAATAATAATATAATAAGACCCTAAAAATGCAAATGTCAACAAATGTTTCGCCTCTGGTAAGGTGATAAAAAATTATTAGGTTACTGTAACATGTTACCAAGCTAGCGGTGTAATGATGGAACCTGTTAACAAAAAGTAACTGTTTTTCCCATCTCTATTTCGAAGTTAAGTGCTAATTTCAACAACAAAAACTAAATCATGATTAGAGATAAACTCACTTTAACAATTTTATCTGGCCGCTGTTGGCGAGTTTTTATTTCATTTTTATATAAGAGCTGGTTTTATCAGAATCGTGTTAAGGCGGTATTAAAAAAAATACTTTCCCCTGCTCAACAACTCTGAATTTTCTGGCACATTTTCAAATTCATTTTTAAAAGAAAAAATATGAAACTTGCTGACGTGATTTTTAAAGATATTTATAAGCGACCTGTGTTTTCAATTTTCTTTCAATTAATTAAAACTTGATTTATAAACAATTATTTTCTCAGTAGGACAATATTTTTCGCTTCCAACACAATCGCTTCGGGAAATTCGGTTCAAAATGCCCAATTTGACACCATTTTTTGAAATATATTCTGCTTCTATCAAAACATTGACCATTACGATACATTATATAGTATCTGAATAAGAGAATCTACCAATTGGATGCATTTGAGAGCAAAAATGAATTTAAATATGAGTCAGAAAATAAGCAGTTTGGATTTGAATACACCCTTAAAACGATGATTTTAGGTAGATTTCGTATGAAATACTACCTATTGGGATCATTTCTATGTTGGAATTCCGGAAATGTTTTTGCAGATCTACACCAATCATGACCCCTAGAACCCAAAACCACCCCCCCCCCCCCAAAATATATATAATGAGCTCAAGGGGCGGAAAATCTTTTTGCGCCCTCGGAGCCCATTTTTTATTTTATGAAAAATCTGTGATATATAAAATTTTGCCCCTATTTTTAGAAGTAATAAAAACTTTAAACTAATTTGATATGTACAAAAATTAAGAAGTTATGGAATTTTTTCGGTTTTCACAAAACCCCTCCCTATTTCCACCCCCTTGGTCCGAATTTGCCCATTAACGAACGTGACTGAGATTTTATGCCCCTTGATTTTATGTATCAGTTTGGAAGAAATTTGTACAGAATTACGGAAGTTATCGTGTCCATAAAAAAGTGATATTATATATATAAAGTTTTTTTACTGAGGTTAGTTTTGGTTTCTAGGGGGTCATGATCGGTGTAAGATATGCAAAAAATTTTCAGAAATTCCAACGTAGGGGATAACGTAATAGGTAGTATTTCATAAGAAATCTACCTAAAAGAAAATTAGGGACAACCCGGCAAAATCCGATGTAGGACTTTTATTGAACAATCCCGGAGTGTCCAATATTTAGAAGTTTTACTATATTTAAATAGTAAAAATATAGATTAGTAACTTTTTTTTTATATATAAAACTTAAGATTGGTATTGGAGATAAATTCTAGATTAAGAAAAGTAAACATGATTTACTTTCATTTCATTTCGGGTTCGGGTCGAGTTGCGGGTTGATGAAAATTATTTTGGTGGTTTCAGATCGGGTACGACCGGCTCCGCCTAGGACTCTAGTTTAGGTGCTACTGAGAAACTGCGAACCACAAATACGTCTCAGTTGCACTGCACTGTTTTATGTATTTGGATGTTAGTTTTTGCGAATTATTGAACATAAGAATTTTCATGATATGCTTATTAAATTTTTATGACTTTAATTTTCTGTCAAATAAATCATATGCACCTAATTCTGCTGAAATTGAAACTTATCTTACACATACGTTGTCTGTAATGGTGTGTGAAATGTTCCTGTAATCGATGCTTGACACAAGATTTTTATTGCTATTTTTCAGTTAAAAAATTCTCTAATATTTGCATAAATTTGTGCATACTAGTAGACTTTTATTAGACGGTAAATGTAACATAATTGTTAATATCGCAGGATCTCTTTGCTTCCCAATCGTAATCCCCTAATTCATCAAATTATTTCCATAAATGCATATTACAGCTGCATCATCCAAATGAAGAAAGGAAAATGTACCGTACAGTGTAATGCAAGATTATACAACTTTTATATTGGTTTGCTGCATATTTTCATAGATTTAAAAAACACGTTGAAATTAATTGCAAGTAAAATATGTATTAAGCAAGAATGAGTTTTTTCCGTCACGTAATCTTTGAAATCAAGGGCTGATTTAATACAAAACTGATATTAATGCTATTTTTTGCACTGCATAAGATCATTAAATAAGTAAGGTAATCATAAACAAATCCCCATAAAAATAGTTTTCATAGATATTATTTTATGAATCATTAAACATAAAATAAGAAATATGCCGGACGCTTAAAGGGTTAAACCTTGTGTTTTTGTTTTTTTAAATGCCTGCTATTACAAATACATGCATATTTTTTGATAGGAACAACCATTACATAAGTAATAGTAATTCATCCGAAAATAATTATTAAATAATTACAGTCAATTTTGTAGAAAACTTAAATTATTTATAATTTAAACATAATTAGTAACAGCTCTTAAAAATAAATAGGGTTGATTTTCTTTTATAACACGATCAAATCCTTTAAAAGCATCTTATGTTATTGTTATAAATATGCCATTAAAAAAATGAAAATATTTTAGGCTAAATGTTGAATATTTTTATCTATTTTGTGTTCTCATGTATCATGTAGTCTGCATAGTGTTTATTCGCGTTAACAAATATTTTAAGAAAACTCTTCAGGGAACCAGATATGTTCTGTTCATTAATTTTTGCTAATTTTCATGCTAAATGCGTACAAGCCTGACCTTACTATATATATGTTGACTCACTATATATGTATTGACTCACTATATATATGTTGTTGATTGTAGAAAAAAAGCCTGTATTCAAAGTAGAAAAATTTGGAACATTAAATTACAAAAAAGGGAGAAATATTGTATTAGAGTTGCTCGTAAAAAAGAAGAAGGTGGGGGGGGGGGGAGGGCATTGAGAAAAAAAAAACAATTGATTTAACACAATACTTATATGACGCATAATTTACGAGGTACTTCCTAATAATTAGCAGAATGTGATTTAAACTTACAAATGTTATGATGGATTATAATTCTATTTAAAATTACTCTTTGCAATACTATTATTATGGGTGAAACAATTTGATAATACCATATTTTTGCAGTGAAATATCGGTAATCTGTTAATAAAAGATGAAAATTCTCTTATTTTGACGATAATGTATACGTTTGAATGAATCGAAATAGTAAAGTAATTAATTTTCAAGATATTACCATGTAATAATTCCTTGTAATAAAACATATGATTAAAATAAAAAATGTTCCATACTTGCTAATTAGCCCCCCACCCCTCCCCTCTGAAATGCGTAACTTTAGAATAAGAAATTTTATGCACGACTATAACACTTAAGGCATTTTTTTTAATATTTCCCACAACTCAGCAACTCAAAACTGATATATTCACCGACTCACTTTATGCATAAATGCATGGAAATATCAGTCATTACTTTTGAGTTAATTTAAAATCAAACAACATTTTGCATTTCCGTTGATTGTATATCATATTGAGTTCTAATTAATTCTTTTCTAAAACAAGCTTTCCCGGGCTGTAGAATCCCGGAAATCGGCTTAAAACGCAAAGTTGGACGGCATATTCCGCAATATTTTTGTCTTTATAAAAAGATGAAAAATGCTGTTCGATTTCTTAGTTTATGAAGAACAATTTTTGCATTAACATAAACTACACACTAATATACTTGATTTACACTAATACTAATAATCACTAATACATTTGTTGCATTAACAATAACTTTGTGAATGTGTCAGAAAGCAGCCAGTTTGGATTTCAATGTTTCAGTAATTTTTCATTTTTTTAAATATTTTTTCCCATAAAATATGTTTACTCTCCTTTCTTTTAATAACCTTAGAAAAGTGAAAATATTGCAATAAAGTTTGGAAGAGACTTATCTTGCTTTATGAGAAATGAAATAAGATCAAGGAAAGTTCCAGAAATTTTCATTTTTCGCGCTCAAACAACAAGAGCATGCACTGCACATTGAATAAAGTTGCTATTATGTTTTAACACTGATTGAATTACTGCACTCTTCCTGCATTTTTCTTGATGTTGTATTTCAAATAACGTGAGGCTAAGTTCACATTTTTAGTACAATATTTTCACTGTTATTAACTATTTAACAGAAATTTATCTTGCTATTTTTTTCTAATAAAAATATAAAAGTACTTTCTCTTGATATTATATTTCAAATAATGCGAGACTAATTTCATATGTTTACCGTATTTTCACGGTTACTGTTTGATAGAAATTTATCCAGATACTTTCTTCGAACAAAATCATTAAAGTATTTTTCTGTAAATTTCCTAAATATAAAAAAGTATGAGTTTAGTAATTCGGAAGCTTTTCCCTATTTCATTTTCTGCATTATTATATTTACGGTAATTATTGCAAATTGAAAATCCATCCATTGTAGAATTCAGAAATAAAAAATCATTTCCTACTGGTATATTACTGACGAACCACCCTATATGCAGGTAGATGATATACATCTTTTAGATAGAATATCCCAATTTGCTTCGAAATTGTGTTATTTTAAATTATTTTATGCCGTGTCTTATTATTATTATTACATTATATAATATAAATTACGAATTTTACTAAAATGTTTACTTCAAAATAAGCTCTAATTTAAACTTCTCACAAAGTAGACACTTATAACAAATACTGCTGTTTCAAAAATAATTTTATCGTTATCTTATTATTTTATATATTGAAAGCTATTCCCAAATCCAAACTAACTACTTTTCTGATACTTTCGCGAAGTCATTTTCATTCGTAAATACAAAAAATTTGCATTAATATTTCTAAAAATATAAAATTTACCGATTTTGTTCAGATACCAAGAATTTAAAGTTTCCCATTTTCTTATAAAAGCAAAGATCCATTGAGAAAATGCTGTCAAAGTTAGCATTTTTAGCCAAGTTTTACGAGTTGACAGCCTCAGAAATGCCGTCGCAACGGAAGAATTGGCTGTCACTTCCGAAATTCAGTTTAAAATTTAAAAAGGTCTAACAATTGAAGAGCTAAATGGAAGAACATGTTAAGTAACGAAAATTAAATTTGGAGAAATTTGAAGTGAAAGCTTTTGCTGTAAATTTTAATGATTTATTTTCTGTTTGATACCATGTGTTTAAAATATTAACAGGTATGGTTCTAAACTCTCTCAGAATAACTTATTCATATTTAATTCTCAAATATTAAAAATTATTAATATTATTGACATTATTAAATATTAAAATATTAAATATTAATGAATAATGTCTTAAATCTTCAAGACTAAATAGAATCTTAGTATTTTATCTTCACCATGTGATAGGATACCTCATAACGCTTTCATCCAAAAGATAAAATTTTTTTTTAGAAAATGTAGCATAACATGTTCATCCACTCAGATCTTCAATTGTCAACGATTAAATATGGCAAAAATTTGTATTAAATTTTAGAGGTAACTAAACCATACACATTGGCAGTCTATTAGTTTCATGAAAATTGCAGGTGTAGCCTCTTCTTTCTGCTCAAAGTATTAACTAGTTTTTTCAATCGAACTTATACCTTTGGAATGGATCATTCTCTTCTAATGGACTGATGGCTTCCATTATTATGAAACAGCCATTATAAATGAAGTGTTAGAGCAGCCGTAAAAAGTTAGAACTCTGATTTTCCTGTCAGAATGGGGAGAAAAATTATATGGCCATTTTTTTCCCCCATTCGGACCAGAAAATTAGAGTTCTAACATTTTACGGCTGCTCTTTCATCTTCACCAAACACTTCATTTATAATGGCTGTTTCATAATAATGGATGTCATCAATCCATCAGAAGAAATTAACTCGGTTAAAGCGGAAATTCGGATAATCGGCACTCTACTGTATATTACATTTTAAAAATGATGTTTAGAATATTTTCGTTGGTATTCAAAGGAGGGGAGGGGGGGGGGGGGTTCATGACCCCCGTGACCTCCCCCTTGGATTCGCCATTGTTTGCTAGCCGCACTACTTGTACACCATGTGATCCGCAATGTGAAATCCCATTAATATTGTCCATAAGAAAATCATTTTAAATATATGATGTAATTTTCACCAATAACCCTTTCAGGGGCAAAGTACTTCCATTGATAAAATGTTGAAATGAATGACTGGCACCATGATTTACGTACAAATTTATTTGCAAATAAGAAAACGCGATTTTTCACATATGTAATAAATAAAAAAAATAATACAAAAATCCTGGTGCCATTGTCGCATTTGAGAATTAAAATTAATTGGTTTCATAAACATACCACCGCCCCTGAAAGGGTTAAATGCGTTTTGCGTGCAAAAATTTAATTACAGTTTTTATTTCCCCACTCTTATAATACTCACGTGTAAATATATTATTCCATTTAAAAGTGTTTGGAGATATCAGTATTTGAACTTCTTAAATATGACCTAATTTTGCCTATTAAAAGTTTTTCACGCATAATAATTTAATTATTTTAGGCATCTTTCATATGACAACATGTATTTTACATATGACGTATTTGTCCCCATTAAATGTGGCGTAATAATTTAATTATTTTAAGATTTTCTTACTTTTTTAATATTCACGTATAAATACGATTTGTATGACATAATTTTCCATATTTTCTGCTTTTAACAATTGATCATTTTATTATTATTATAAAGTTTCATTTCTGTTTTTAATAGTCACGTGTAAATACATTTTTTATTTGAGAGGAAATATAAAACTTTGTGCTGTTTTACAAATTGGCATCAACATAAAAAATTACCTCTTCTAAATATGAAAAAAAAAAAATTCTCTTGAAATAATGAAAATTCGAATAAAAAATGAAAAAAAAAACTTCATAAAAATTAAAAAAAATAAGCGCAGTTTGCACACCACTAGCTTGAGAAGTACTATATCCCTAGAAAAATATATTAAACTCCTATGCATAGTTTTGTTCCTAAAAACTTTTTTAAGGCCGTTCTTAACTTTTTTCAATGTTTGTTTAATCTGTAGAAAATACTACTACCACTACTACTAATAACGATAATAATAATTATATAATAATAATAATGTATTAGTATTATTGCGAGTCGATACACTAATAACTTGGCTAATTCGACGAATGAAAATGTTTAAAAGACAGTGATTGACTGAATTTATAAAAAAATTAAGAAAAATAATTACAATAATTAATCAATATTATATTGCCTAACCTAACTCTTAAAACAAATATTATTTTTAACTCAAGTTTAATTTCAACTTTTATAATTATTGAGACATTAAACTTTATTTATATACGTTACCAGTAACATGCAATAAAGATAAAGAAATTATGAAGTTACTAATTATTATTATTATAATTATTATCATCCATGCATTAAATATTTGCTATAAAGATATTTCTTAATTATTTTTAGCAAAGAAAAAAAAATTGTTGCAAATTCATTTTTAATTGTCTGAAAACTATACGAATTTCTCACTTGTATTTCACACGAAGCATATAAAATACAAGCATTAAAATTAAATAATTTAGTACTTATATAAAATAACTATATTTGTTTCTATTTCTAGCTGAGAAAAATAAATTTCTTGGAATTTTCAAGTTGAACTGTTAAGAAAGATAATCAACAGGAAACGATTTTTCTTAAATCACTTAATGGTTTCAGGTGTCATCTTGAGAATAATCATCACCTAGAACCTCGTTGAGTGTTTGTAATTAGCGGCCATCTGGATCTTGTTTGTAATGTTTGAGGGAGAGAATATTTTTCGGAAAAAGGATCGAAATGTCGCATTTGTGAAGATCAGTATTTGCGATTTTTGTGTTGCGTTTTTAACCTTCTTTTTTCGCTTCATACGTGTCATTGCCATTCGTTTTTAGGAACTGTTAAGAAACAGCAGGGGGTTCTGGGGAGATCTTTTGGCGAAAGAGGAATAAATCTCGCTGGAACTCTATAATGTCCCCCCCCCCCCCCCAGCGGAGCCACAGAAATCGGGGAAAAGTGTCTGAATTCAACACTGGTTGTTACCTCTCTCGCTCTCTTTTTAACGACTATACAATAATTTACAAAAAAAAAAAAAAAAAAAAAGGAAAAGAAGAAAGAAATGATGCTTCAACATTAACATGTCAAGAACGAATATTCGGCTTGGCCCATATCTGCAGAAAAGGGAATAGCCCTTTTTACTTTCACTTTATTTAATCACATAATGTCCTTCATTAAAAAAAAAAAACCTCTGTGCGTTGCTTAGGTTTAGTACAAGTTACTTCCTGTGTAATAGAAAATGCAAAGTATTTACAGGGACACACAAAAGATTTCGGATGCTATACTGTATCCAAAATACTGTATATTATATATTTGTGATGATTGCTGGAAGTTTTAGTTGTGATATGAGTTTTTAAGTTAAACGAAATTTTTGCATATTACGTTATGCGTATAAAGGCTGTAAATCATACACAGGGCTACACAAAATAATTCGTATTCGTTACTGCGTGTGAAAGAAACCAGTCTGTAAAAGAATTACGAATTTTTACGTTGAACAACACTACGATATGTTTATAGAAGTTTCAGCCTTAAACAAATTTTAGCTAAATAGTGGCGTGTATTAAAAGATAGTAGGTAAAATACAGGGTTGTACAAAAGAATTCAAGTATGCTTCCGTCTATTGGTCTAAATTGTTGAAAGTCAAATTTCAACATATTACGGGTTTTTAGCACTTTCCAACAGGGGTGGATTTATGAAGTGAGGGGCCCCTCTCACTGGAACTTTTTGGGGCCCTTCCATCTTGAAAAATTGGGTACATTTATAATCTATACTAATAAAAGAAAAATTCGCTCTGTGTATGTGTATTCGCGATGAATACACACACGAAATCTACCGCATGCAAAAAGCGGAAAATTTTTGTGGGGATAGTCCAAGGCCTCTCTTGATACATCTGAGACTCAGAATGTCAGAATTGTAAAATATCTATTTATAAGATGAGTTATTCATTAACAATCGCAACACACTCTCATTAAAAACTCATCTCGGTCAACGAGAGGGAAAAATCAAGCCTTATTTACGCATCATGAGAAAATGAACATCGAAAAGGGGGAATTCGGGGGGGGGGGGTATTTTGTCATATTAACTTACATCAGCCAAACCACTTGCTAAAGTTAAAAACGGAAGACATATTCTAAAAGATCGTACTTGTAAGTCTCAAATCCCGTAATCAATTTAAAAAATATATTGCAGTTAACCTTTTGAAAAAGAAAATTAAAAGAGGGTCGTTTCTCCAAAAAAACGTTTTTCTCCCTTATGGCAACGCCCCTACAGGGTGCAATTTTGGAGGTATCGACAAACCAAAAATATGATCTTAATGATAAAATATTTTTCTAATCGATAGTGCAATCATTTTTTAAAAATATGAATTTTAACCCTTTCAAATAATCGGCAAACTCGGGTCACTTCGCGCCTCAAGGAGACGATATTTTTTGTACGCTGAAAGTAATTAAACATCCGTATGTATGTTAACACAGTCTTTTTAGAGAATCTCAGTGGAATAGATTTAGATCACCTACAAAAATTATGAAACGTTCGGACGGGTAGAAATATTTTTTTACAAAATGAAATAGTGTGAAAATTTCGGCGAAATCTGTAGAAACTTTGGTGTTTCGTTCTTAAAGCTGAAACCTTCTTCTAATCACTAATGTAATCGCAAAAATAAAGTGTGTGAAAAGTTCGGTGAAATCAGTAAAAACCTGAGTATTTCGTTGCGGTTTCGTTCACTTTTGTTAAGCATAGACTCCAAAAATCAAATTACGCAGAAAATAAAATACCAAATAGCATGTATTTTTAATTGAAAGTTTTTTCATTTAAAAATATAAATTCATTGAAAATGGAGTTAATGGTATAAAATCATACAAATTTCAGGTTCATTTAAGAGTCATTCATCACGGGCCCGGGCAATGCCGGGTGGGTCAGCTAGTTTAAAAATAATAGCTATTCAAAACTTAATTACAATAATTACTAACAAATAAATTAAAATGTATTCAAATCGTTAAGGATTAATTACACGAAATTCATTTCATATTCAAATTACATCAGATTATTTTACACGAACTCAGATACTGTGACGGATAAATGTGCTAAAATTATGTATCTTATTTTCCTTTCAATTTTTTAAGAATATAAAATGATAAATCAAACCAAAATTAATCAGAAACTAAGTAGACAATATTTTGGCATTTGCTGAGCTATAACTCAAAACCTCTTTTCGCTGCTTTTCGTTTTTGGCTCATTTATTTCATGAAATAAGATATAAACGTAGGGGTTTTAATGCATGGGGCTGCAGCGGCCTGCACTGCATGCCATTATCTTGCTTCCAGTTTGTACATGTAGATGTGTTAGATTTCATCATTTTACACTATATATGTCAGTAAAAAAATTATATTAAATATAAATGTAACATTAGAGATGTATCGAAAAAAAAAATTGTTTAAAAAAGTAGTAGGGATTTTATAAAGTTTAAACTTAAATATGCAGTTCAAAATGTATGGTTTTTTTTTTACGTTAAAATGCAATGAGTTCACAATTTGAACCATATTTTTTAAAAAATAAACAAAATTGTTGAAAAGGTAAACTGACCCCTTAATGAGACAAAAAAAAAAAAAAAAAAAAAAACTATAATAAGATCTCGCAGTTTGTCATAAAAGGCCAAGAGAATATTCAGTGAATTTTTTACTATGAAAGCAAATGTTTTAATGCAAAAAGGAGAAAACACACATTTTTTTTAATACTTTGAGGCAAGAAGGGTGGTAATTTTTTAATGAGGGGCAATACTTTGTAAACCAAAACAGGCAGGTGAGGGGAGTACCCCTTTGAAAATGCCTGGGGGAAAAATCTAAATATATATATATATATTGTTTCCAACCTTACCATTTCTACTAATTGGTATTATTCGATATAATTTTGCAATAACTTTTAATGAAAGAAATAGAATTTTATTACCTATTTTCATAGTTAATGTTTTCGCGTAGTAGTTTTAAATTGGACATAAAAAGAAAAAAAATCGTTGGAATGAACATTAGAAAATTTTGAATATTTTTCAAAAAGAAAAAGATCATGACAAAAAAAAAAAAAAAAAAAAAAAAAAAAAAAGGTCAGTAAAAATAAGGAATTAAGAATTTAAGGAGGGGAGTACTTATTTCAAAAAACCGTTTAAGAAATAGAAAATAAAATTACTTACTGCTTCTTCAAATTCTTTTAAAAGCAAATTATCCGGGAAAGTTTCCCTAGTACCCTAGTGCACGACCACCTTTTACAAGGGAGAGCACTGTGCACTAGAGATTTTCACCAGGCCATTGCTCTTAATATCAGATGATTCTACCAATAAATTCAGGTAATCTGCACTCAAGCTCTGAGCTTTTTCTCAATCTTCAATAACTTCAGGTAATCTGCACTCAAGCTCTGAACTTTTTTTCAATCTTCAACAACTTCAGGTAATCTGCACTCAAACTCTGAGCTTTTTCTCAATCTTCACTAACTTCAGCTAATCTGCACTCAAGCTCTGAGCTTTTTCTCAATTTTCAGACTTTCTCTTAGGTGAAATGAATCTTTTTTACCTCACTTCGATCTTCTGCAAGATGTCAAAGTACTTAAAATCAATAAAAGCCCTCAAAATTGTCCTATTAGAGGAGAGAAAAACAAAAAAGAGAATCAATTTAACTATATTATGGTTATGTAGTGTAAGATATACAGCAGTATATCAGCATACCTTCTAAATTTTGTTATGTTAATAAGGAACTTCATATATTCTCAATTTTTCAAATACAGCAATTAACTACTATATACTTGATTTATTTATTTTTTGAGGCGACGAATTTTAATTAAAGCACAGAGACGAAAAGAAATAATAAAGTGTTTTAAATTGTTATTGAACTGCTGATTATTGCAATTTTGGCCAGCTAATTTTCAAAATAAATGAATTAACTTAAGTATGTAACTAATTTTTTTTTGCTTCGGAAGGGGGAAAGCGACCTTACAGATTTCAGCAAGAACGATTTTCTTTTAAATAAGTAATTTAATAGGTATTTTACCTCCTACCACACCCAATGCGGGAGTAGTCCCATAACCTGTGCCGGAAGATTTGGCGATTTTTTGGCGCGCTTTTTTGGCGATAAATTTTTCGATATGGTTGCCGTTTGTTCGTCGGACTTTGAAAGATTTTGAACGGCTTTAGGGTTGCTTTTTTTCCCGGTAAGTTCGTTTGATGACGTTTGAAGAACGCTGATCTTGAAGCTTATTGGTTCACTAGTATCACGGGAACCGTTAGTCAGCAAAATTTTGAATTCGGTTAGATAGAATTTGCCCCACGCTTAATATAAAAAAAACTCACAAATCAAGTTTTAGTAAAATTGCTTTCGTCAAGGCTTGAAAAGGAAAAATTACGAATAGGAAAACTATTTTTAAAAGTCTAACTTTTTTTTTTTTTTTTTTTTTTTTTTAATTTTCGGCAAATTTATGTCTAACAATACAAAAAATATTTTAAAAAATGCATTCAAAATTCAAAATAATCAAAAAAAGTTACAGACAGCACAATAAAAGATGCATGTATAAAACTGTAACAATAATATATTTTAGTAATTCAAAAAATCTGAACGATAATTTACCATAATTATTTACAAACCAGAGCAATATTTGGCATAATTTAACGAACCGGAATATTGTTCCGATTTGCTCCGGTACAATTCAAGCCCTGGTTTTCTGACGCGAAAAATGAACAATTTCAAAATATTCATATTTAAAATGTAAGAAAAATTTCTAAATAAAGACTTATACACATCCGATTAACAAGCAGCTTATGTCAAAAGAAAAGAGAAATTTTAAAAGAATTAAATAAAATTGACACTGGTAGAAAATACTGTTAATAATTTCAATAAAAAATAATAAAAATTAGAAAACATGGTACAATAGAATTGTTAAGAACCTTGGAGAATAGCACTAAAGTTCCAAATTAAACATTTTGATAGTGTTTGTAGTTACTGTTAAAAGTTACAAGTTAAACTATAAATATTGAAAAAAGCAGCGGTCTGTGAGACCGGTAACATCAGTTAAAGGTTGACTACAAAATACTAATTAAAATAATAAAACTTGTAAAAAATCCCCATAAAATAAAAAATAATTAAAACAATAAAACTGTAAAAAATCACCATAAAATAAAAAATAATTAAAAGAATAAAACTTTGTAAAAAATCAC
The DNA here is from genome assembly GCA_963932465.1 of Maratus speciosus. Classification (NCBI taxonomy): domain Eukaryota; kingdom Metazoa; phylum Arthropoda; class Arachnida; order Araneae; family Salticidae; genus Maratus; species Maratus speciosus. The sequence goes on along the minus strand of OZ010796.1, from coordinate 49,191,203 downwards.
CTATGGCGATTTTTTAAAAGTTTTATTCTTTTAATTATTACTTATTGCCAGTTTTTGGTGTTGTTTCGCAGTATGTGTACAGTACTAGTGACATTTACTAATGCTTTTTCATAACTCATTCGTTTGAGTGGAAATGGGGCAAAACCCCGCAGTAATGAGGCATAAATACGCACTGGGTATCATTGCCCCACCACTGCGTACTTTTACCCCAACCAATGGAACAAAGATACGCAGAACAATGTTTTTTTAAAAATTGCAATTTCTCACGGAAGTATAATTTAACGGAATGTCGGTTGATGGTGGCATGTGCCTAAGGCGCATCCCACACTGAGACGACAAGCGACATGTAGCCACAACGTGTAGCGCAAAAACCGGTCGAAACAAAGGACGAAGTTGTTTCAAACCTGTTTTAAATCAGTTTTTCCAGCGAATTCAAGCGACATATCTTATGTGTTGCTAGTGTGTGACTTGCCTTATTTATCAATCACCAAAACAGACGCCAGCTATCGCGGCAGCCGTGGCTATGGTAACCGAAAAATACCTCATTAAAAAGGAAAAGCATAGCAATACGACTACAGAAAATAGTCGCCGTCAGTAGTATAGAAAAGACAGTTCGATTCCGAGGGAGGGTGGAGTGTGGTGGGTGGAACTGGAAATCGTACTATAGTATGACAGGGTTTGAGAGATATGTGTGTTAGGTTCTTATCAGTCGGAAGAGAGATAAGATAGGATAGTGAGATAAGATAATCTGATAGTGAGATAAGAGTAAAGTATGGAAAGATCATGCTATAGTAGGAGAGTATTAGTTTAGGAAGAAAATTATAGATAAATTTCGAACGTAAGGAGTCGATCTAGATCATACTATAGTATGATAGGGTAAAAGGGGACTAAATTTTTAGACGGGGCTTAATTTTTCGTAGCATCTTAGGGTTTAAACGAATGTCCATATAAGGTAATGTTATACTGTAACATAAAAGGGGTTAGGTCTTTTTGAGAGGAAGCTTATTTTTGGAATCGACTTAGGGTTTGAACATGAAAATGCTAGGTGGCGCCCTCTACCGGCAGGAATTGGAAACTATTGTAATTGGGTTTTTTTTCCTAAAAATTTCACTTGGAATCGAACCTGTGACAAAATAGTCTCTTGGCTTGATAATTTGAAGTAGGTTTAACTGATCAAGCCAAGAAACTATACCTGTAAGTCGAGATTTTAGATGTTTCATGGCAAAAATTGTGACCCTCTCATTTATGCGCGCTGGTTTGTCGGTTACTTAGGATAAGTCAACAGTACCTATTTTAACTACTACTACACTTTGAGAATTACTTTAATGTATAAGATTTTATCGATTTTGCATGCGAGAGTAGGGACATTCTACCATCCCTTTGTTTCGAACTTCGTAACTGATATGCTATGCACTATTTGTGAATTACTTTAATGTATACGATTTTCATTTTTAGTTTTAACATATTTTATCGATTCTGCGCGTGAGAGTAGGTTCATTTTTACCAAACCCTGGTTTCGAACCTATGAACTATGATTCAAATTTCATTTTTTTGTGGGTGATACGCTATCCACTGGGCAAACCGTGCCCCAACATTTACTAACATACATTTGAACACTATCTTTTCTAAATACTTATCATTTTATTATGCTTTCGTTTAATATTAATTTAACTTAGCGGGGAGTTATAATTGCATTACAACATAAATTAAATCAGCTTCTAGTTCGTTATTGCAATTGATAATTATTTAATGATTCTACATTACTTCTAATGAATTTTAAAACTACTGCTGCACTTCCACTCATTCTTTTGTAGAGTTTAATAAAATTTAGTACTGGTTTAAACATTGGTTTAACATATATTTCACTGAAATAATAAAATTAACTTGTAAAACGTTAGAACGATGAATTCAAACTCGTAATTCGAATAATCATATACTTTCTAGACAATACAAAAGTATCTTATTGATCCACTTCCCGTGAACTTTATACTTTATGTCACATGTTATTCTCACATTTATGCACCAATCATTAATTTTTTTTTTTAACATGCGCCCCCTATGATTATATGAAATTGAATGGAACGAGACCTTTTTTCATTAGTGTTTGCTTTTCATTGAATGTGTGAAGACGTTTTTACACTTAAGATAATATGGGTGGTTCTCAAGATGGATATTCTACTATGTTAAACGATATGTATCAAGATTAAAGGATCAAGACATGAGATTAACAGTACGACCTAAAGTAGAACCCGTTTCAGATAATGAAGTGGAATCCTTTGTATCAAAACTGAAGTCACCTTTTTTATGTACTATTTGCAGCAAGTCCTTTTTACGAAAAGGTAATTTAAAAGAACATTTGACCATACATTCAGGAGAAAGACCATATGTATGTGACATCTGTCAAAAAACATTATCTAGAAAGGCTGTTTTGAAACGCCATAAATTATCTCACATGGGATTAACAGTGGAACCTCTTTCAGATAACGAAGCGGAATCTTTCTCATCAGAACTGAAGAAGCAGAACCCGTCTTGTATGTCTACTATTTGCAGCAAATCTTTTTTACGAAAAGACAGTTTAAAACGACATTTGATCATATATTCAGGAGAACAGAACCCGTCTTATATGTGTGCTATTTGCAGCAAATCTTTTTTACGAAAAGACAGTTTAAAACGACATTTGATTATACATTCAGGAGAACAGAGCCCGTCTTATATGTGTAGTATTTGCAGCAAATCTTTTTTACGAAAAGACACTTTAAAACGACATTCAATCATACATTCAGGAGAAAGATCACAGAAATCATCCTATATGTGTACTATTTGCAGCATATCTTTTTTACGAAAAGACACTTTAAAACGTCATTTTATGATTCATTCACGAAAATTAATTAAAATAAACTAAAAATATTAAATTTTTGATACATTTTTAAGAAATATATAACTTGAATTCTACTTTTAAAATATTATAAACATATGTCATATCATTGAATTTCGAATTATTATATCCAATCATATTCCTCTCCTTTCAAACATAATTCATATTTTAATTTCTTATATAAGATATTTACTACTATTTTTCTTTTAAGGTAGATATGTGTTATTAGTAACACACAACAGTGAAGTCATCAGTCAAAGTATTTAAACACATAGTTTAATTACATGACTCTTAAATAAACTTTACCTAAATTTAATTTTTTTTTTTCATTTCTTATCAAATGAATAACGAGTTAACTTTATTTTATATTAAAATCCTGAAGTCATCAGTCAAAGTATTTAAACACATAGTTTAATTACATGACTCTTAAATCAACTTTACCTAAATTTAATTTTTTTTCAAATCTTATCAAATGAATCACGAGTTAACTTTATTTTATATTAAAATCCTGAAGTCATCAGACAAAGTATTTAAACACATAGTTCAATTACATGACTCTTAAATCAACTTTACCTAAATTTAATTTTTTTTTTTCATTTCTTATCAAATGAATCACGAGCTAACTTTATTTTATATTAAAATCCTGAAGTCAATCTTTCATCTCGACTTTGAGTTTATGCATCATCTTATCAAAATGCATAAATGATTCTTTGTCTAAACATATAAAATAATTTGAATATCTATACGTTTTTTAAATTATTTCTCTGTCTGTCTATAACTATTGAAAATGATTAATAAATATTATATAAGTGAAGCATATTTTATCTTTTATTTTTTATTCTAACAACATTTCAAATTTTATCTAAGAAATTATATTCAATTAAGAAAATAGTTACTGTGTATTCATATAATATTTTACTAAAAAGAAAATAAATATCATATTTAAAATTTTGTTTAAGTAATTACAAAACATTTAATATTTCTACATAATATTTAGTAAGTATTTAACTAATATTTTACTAAAACGAAAGTAAATATCATATTTCAAATTTTGACAAAGTAATTGTGTTCAACTAATATTATACTAAAAAGAAAAAAATAAATACAATATTTCAGATTTTGTCTAAGAAATTGTATTCAATTAAATAAATAGTTATTAAGTATTCATATAATATTATACTAAAAAGAAATATATATATAATATTTCAAATTTTGTCTAAGTAATTGTGTTCAATTAAGTAAATATTTCAAATTATGTTTTCAGTAATTGCAAAACATTTAACACTATTTCAACATGATATTTACTAAATATTCAACTAATATTGTACTAAAAAGGACAAAAAATTTATAATATTTCAAATTTTCTCTAAGAAATTGCATTTAACTAAGTAAATATTTACTAAGTATTCATATAATATTATACTAAAAAGAAAAAATAAATATCATATTTAAAATTTTATCTAAGTAATTATATGCAATTAAATAATAGTTACTAAGTATTCAACTAATATTATACTAAAAAGAAAAATAAATATTTCAAATTTTGTTTAAGCAATTCCAAAACATTTAATAATATTTCTACATAATATTGACTAAGTATTCATATAACATTTTACTAAAAATTGCATTCAATTAAACAAATAGTTACTAAGTATTCATATAATATTATACTAAAAAGAAAAAAATAAATATCATATTTCAAATTTTGTCTAAGAAATTGCATTCAATTAAGTAAATAGTTACTAAGTATTCATATAATATTATACTAAAAAGAAAAAAATAAATATCATATTTCAAATTTTATATAAGTAATTGTATCCAATTAAATAATATTCACTAAGTATTCATATAACATTTTACTACAAATTGTATTCAATTAAATAAATAGTTACTAAGTATTCATATAATATTATACTAAACAGAAAAAATAAATACAATATTTCAAATTTTGTCTAAGAAATTGCATTCAATTAAGTAAATAGTTACTAAGTATTCATATAATATTATACTAAAAAGAAAAAATAAATATCATATTTCAAATTTTGTATTAAGTAATTATGTCCAATTAAATAATATTTACTAAATATTCAACTAATATTACACTAAAAAGAAAAAATAAACATAATATTTCAAAATTTTGTTTAAGTAACTGTATTCAATTAAGTAAATAATTACAAAGTATTCAGCTAATATTATACTAAAAAGAAAAAATGTATAATATTTCAAATTTTGTTTAAGTAATTGCAAAATATTAAAAAAAATATTTAATAATATTACTATATAATATCTACTAAGTATTCGTAAAATATTTTACTAAAAAGAAAAATAAATGTCATGTTTCAAATTTCGTCTAAGTAATTATATGCAATTAAATAATAGTTACTAAGTATTCAACAAATATTGTCTAAGCATTCAACTAATATTGTACTAAAAAAAAAAATATATATATATATAATATTTCAAATTTTATCTAAGTAATGGTGTTCAATTAAATAATATTTACTAAGTATTCATATTTTACTAACACAAATCATACAATAGTGAAGACATCAGTCAAAGTGTTTAAACACGTAGTTTAATTAAATTACTCTTGAATCAACTTCGCTTAAATTTATTTTTTCAATTTCTTATCAAATGAATCTTGAGTTAACTTTATTTTATTAATTTCATATTAAATTCCTAAAGCTATCCATTAAATAAGTTAATTTCCAATACTTTTAATATATTAGAACGTTTAATATATCACCCACCGTTTGTATAAACAACTGTCATTCCCTTATTAATAATGAATATTATCATATGTTAGCATACAATTCTTCAAAAAAGGATAAAACCATTAACGTAATATATATCATTCACCCTGTATATAAAAACTATTATCTTGTGTTACCATACTATTCTTCAAAAAAGGATAAAACCATTCACATAATATATATCACTCACCTTGTATATAAAAACTGTTATCACACGATCCTTCAAAAAGGATAAAACCGCCATGCAAAATGAATTGTTTATAACAAAACGTATTCCTATCCTCTTTAATCCGTGTGTTTATTTTTCATAGTGTTCGAGTATGGTACTCCTATTACAACTTTTAAAGGAATGTTATAATTTGTACATGTATAACCAAAGAAATAAACAATCTCATAACAATTAAAAAATGTATAACATACCTATAAAATATCCTACTAAAAATCTTAATACTATGATTCATGCCTTTCAAGAATTAAAAAAGTTAATACTATTCTTCGAAAAAAAGAATAAAACCGTTAACATAATGCATATCATATCAATCAATTAATCAATCAGTCATATCAATCAATCAATCATATCATATCATTACTAATATGATGTTTATTTTGCTATACCTTTTAGAACTTTTAATAGAGTGTTAGAGTATAATTTGCATATGTATAGCTTAAGAAAACAACAATTCTTTAATAAATAAAAAATATAACATAGGTTTAAAACATTAAACTAATAATCTTAATATTATAATTCATACTTTTAAAATTAAAAAGTTTAAAAAAACTTTATAAAATTTAAAAATTAAAACTTTGAAAGAAAAAAACTTTTACAAAATTTAAAAATTAAAACTTTGAAAAAAAAACTTTATAAAATTTAAAAATTAAAACTTTGAAAGAAAAAAACTTTTACAAAATTTAAAAATTAAAACTTTGAAAAAAAAACTTTATAAAATTTAAAAATTAAAACTTTGAAAGAAAAAAACTTTTACAAAATTTAAAAATTAAAACTTTGAAAAAAAAAACTTTTTAAAATTTAAAAATTAAAACTTTGAAAGAAAAAAACTTTTATAAAATTTAAAAATTAAATCTTTGAAAAAAAAAATTTGAAAGAAAAAACTTTTATAAAATTTACAAATTAAAACTTTGGAAAAAAAAAACTTTATAAAATTAAAAAAATTAAAACTTTGAAAAAAACTTTATAAAATTTAAAATTAAAACTTTGAAAAAATTATAAAGTTTACAAAATTAAAAAAATTAAAACTTTGAAAAATTTAAAAAAATTAAGTTATCAAAATTAAAATAATATTTAAAAAACTTCATAGATTAAGTTTGCAAAAGTGGGTTTACCTGCTTGTACATGTACATGACTTTCAACATGTTATAGTTTAATATATATCTTCTTTTTTATCGTATAGAAGCAATAGGTTTATATATATATATATATATATATATATATATGTACACACACACATACATACATATATATACTTAATAAAAATATTTTTAAGTAAAAAGAAAAAAAGAAAAAGTTATAATAATTAAAATTAAAAAATAAATATAGAAGTTTTCCAAAATTTAAAAAATAAAAATCTAGTTTTAAAAAAAATAAAAAAAAAATAAAAAAAAATGTTTTTAAAAAGTTCAATTAGATTTAAAATAAAAGTATTCAATCATATCAATCAATCAATTAACCAATCAAGATTTCAAATACAAGTAATCAATGAATCATATTAAGTCAAATTCAAGTCAATTCAAGTATTACAAGTTAGCAGAAAAAATTACAATTTATCAAAAGTGAGTTCGCATATCTATTTGTATATAAGACTTTAAAACTTTCACTATGTTTTCGTTTAGTATATATGTATTGTAACTTTCACTATGCTTTAGTTAAATAATTATAAATCTTTATGTTATCATCCTACCCTCATTATATCCTATAATTATACACTTCGAAACGTTAAAAAGCGATATATTAATAAGTTCCCCAGTTTAAAAAATTAAAAATATTAAAAATTTTTTTTTAAATTTCTATTGTCTATTATTTTTATGTCTATTATTTTATAAAATCTTAAATAACATGTTATTATATATTTGCAAGCAAAAATCCTATTAAATAACTTTCTTACTCTAGTGAACAAAGATTGATTTTTATACTGCTAAAGTATGATCATTCATTGTTTAACTGGATAATAATATATTTAGAAGTAACTTAAATTTCCTATAAAAGCGAAGTTTTTTATTACATCATTCATAGAATTCAAGTATGAGTATTAACCAAGTTTTATATATTATAATACGCTATACCAACAATGCAAAACTTTAAAAAACAACTATACTTAAACATTCATATAAAAAGCAACAAATTATATATTCATACAACATATTATTATTCGATATATACATATCGAAAAATAGTGGACTTACCGTACTTAGAGTCAGAAAAGAAATACTCAGTTAATCAGATTGCAGATCATGACGTAATCGATAAGATATCACGTGCTTCCATCATGCCTTCTGGAATGTTCAATGTACAATCAGACTATGTTATCAAGTCACGAGGTCTAACTGATATGAGTTGTTATCACGACGTCAGCCATTTTCAATTTAGTTCTTGAATATGTAGGTTGGATATTTTCTTCAGTCTAATTACGTGAAATCTTAAGTACCAGGATATCACGTATTTGCAAACAAAAATCCTATTAAAAACTTTCTCGCTATTGTGTACAAAGATTAATTTTCATAGTATTAAAGTATAATCATTGATAATATTTGATTGATTACTTAACCGTTATTAATATTAAATCTAAAAGCGGAAGCTTTTATATTGTATCATTCATAGAATTCAAGTTTGAATATTAACCAAGTTTTATATACTTATATAATTTATGCTATGTATATACTAGTATATATTCTAGCATAAGTATATAAGTATATAAAACTTGGTTAATATTCAAACTTGAATTCTATGAATGATGCAATATAAAAGCTTCCGCTTTTATATTTAATATTAATAACGGTTAAGTAATCAATCAAATATTATCAATGATTATACTTTAATACTATGAAAATTAATCTTTGTACACAATAGCGAGGAAGATTTTAATAGGATTTTTGTTTGCAAATGCGTGATATCCTGGTACTTAAGATTTCACAAAATTAGACTGAAGAAAATATCCAACCTACATATTCAAGAACTAAATTGAAAATGGCTGACGTCGTGATAACAACTCATATCAGTTAGACCTCGTGGCTTGATAACATAGTCTGATTGTACATTGAACATTCCAGAAGGCATGATGGAAGCACGTGATATCTTATCGATTACGTCATGATCTGCAATCTGATTCACTGAGTATTTCTTTTCTGACTCTAAGTACGGTAAGTCCACTATTTTTCGATATGTATATATCGAATAATAATATGTTGTATGAATATATAATTTGTTGCTTTTTATATGAATGTTTAAGTATAGTTGTTTTTTTTAAAGTTTTGCAATGTTGGTATAGCGTATTATAATATATAAAACTTGGTTAATACTCATACTTGAATTCTATGAATGATGTAATAAAAAACTTCGCTTTTATAGGAAATTTAAGTTACTTTTAAATATATTATTATAAAGTTAAACAATGAATGATCATACTTTAGCAGTATAAAAATCAATCTTTGTTCACTAGAGTAAGAAAGTTATTTAATAGGATTTTTGCTTGCAAATATATAATAATATGTTATTTAAGATTTTATAAAATAATAGACAATAGAAATTAAAAATTTTTCTTTTCAATATTTTTAATTTTTTAAACTGGGGAACTTATTAATATATCGCTTTTTAACGTTTCGAAGTGTATAATTATAGGATATAATGAGGGTAGGATGATAACATAAAGATTTATAATTATTTAACTAAAGCATAGTGAAAGTTACAATACATATATACTAAACGAAAACATAGTGAAAGTTTTAAAGTCTTATATACAGATAGATACGCGAACTCACTTTTGATAAATTGTAATTTTTTCTGCTAACTTGTAATACTTGAATTGACTTGCATTTGACTTAATATGATTCATTGATTACTTGTATTCAATGGCGGATCTAAGGGGGGGGCGAGGGGGCGATCGCCCCCCCCTTGGGCAAATAAAGGGTTTGAAAAACGGCATTATGCATCCTCACGAGAAATGACTTGGGGCGAAGCTCGAGCGCGGCGCGACCCGTCCCGGGTCGCGCCAGTTTTAATCCACAAGACTCGTGCTGGGTCAGGTCTTCCCTCTTTTAGAGTCGTGCCGTGTCCTGATCTTAAATTTTTCTGCAGATTCGGGTCTGGCCAGACTTCTTTTTCTTCCAGGTCGAACCTGGCCTGGACTTCATTCTTCCTAGAGGTCTGCACTGGCCGAAATTTCCAAGTCGGGCCTCGGCCCGGAATAAAAGCTAAACGTTCAGTCCGTGTCAGTACTTATGATAAGCGTTACTGGCCCGATCGCGACCTGTGCACTCCTGTAAATTCCGACTGTCTGTCCGTCTGTATGTGACACAAATTTTGTGGGCGCTCTATCTCAAGAACTAATGCGCAGAATTTAATAAAAATTTATATTCAGGTAGTCCCTGATATAGATTGGTGCTGATTAGTTTTTGGTGTAAATCGCCCAGCAGGTGGCGCTGCTATGTAGCATTTTGCAGGATTTCCGCAAAAGCTCTATCTCAAGAACTAATGCGCGGAATTTTATAAAACTTCAGATTCCGTTAGTCCTTGACATGAATGGATGCTGTTTACGTTTTGGTGTAAATCGCCCAACAGGTGGCGCTGCTATGCTGCATTTTGCAGGATTTACACTATTTTTGCAGTAGCTCTATCTCAAGAACCAATGCACACATTTTCATCAAACTTTGGATTTAGTTAGTCCTTTATATGGAATGATGCTGACTACGTGTTTGTGTAAATCGCCCAATAGGTGGCGCTGCTGTGCTGCATTTTGAGCTATTTCCTCATTAGCTCTATCTCAAGAACTAATGCACGAATTTTCATCAAACTTCAGATTTAAGTATAACTTGATTAATATTGCCGCTGATTATGTGTTGTTGCAAATCGCTCAACAGGTGGCGCTTCTATGCTGCATTTGTCATGATTTGCGCAATACCTCTATCTCAAGAACTAATTCACGAATTTTCCTCACACTTCATATTCAGTTAGACGTTGACATAAGTTGGTGATAATTAGGTTCTGGTGTAAATAACCCAATAGATGGCGCTGCTATGCTGCATTTTGCTGGATTTACACGATTTCAGTGACAGTCATACCTCGAGAACTAATGCACGGAATTTCATATTTTTAGAATTCTCATGATGAACACAGATTGCACTGAGATAGTGAATTTTGAAGTATTGACATGTATGAGATAGAAGAAAGTTTTGTGATGGTCACAACATACTAGTTCCTTGTAGAGCTTTAAAATTGTGATTTTCTTTTATCATCCGTTTCTTTCATTCTAAACTGATTTTTTAACTGGATTTTCATTTGAATGTAATTGTCTCATATTTTTAAGTAGTGTTTATGTACATAATTGCCTAAATAGTCCTTAATAATATCGTTTTTATGTATTCATGAATTTGGAACATAATCTGAAAATAAAATATGAGCATAAGTAAGTGTGGTGTGCTTTATGAATAGTTTTAAAGGCAAAATGCAGGCTGTGCTGGAGTCGATTTTTTAGCTTTTATACCGGGCCGGGCGATAATTTTTTTGTGCGGGTTGGACCTGGACAGAAAATTTCAGCCCGGGGAAACCTCTAACTGACATATCGAAGGCCGCTTTATTTTTTTTTTTTAATGCTTCTTTCATCCATCATCCCATAGCTAATCAACATACAGGGTGTCCCAAAATGCACTGGCTGATTTTAAAATTCAATAACTTGCAAATGGTGGCAGCTATTAAAACAAATACTTGCAGGAGAGTTATGTAAGAAGTCAAGGAGCAGGGGTGATTATGTTCCGAATTTTCCAAAAATTTTACCCTCTCGCTGCGCATCCCGCGATTTCCACGGCCAACGTAAAAGTAGAAAAATTTGCACAACCCGCGATTTCCGCAGCAAATCTTTTTTTTTATGATCTAATTCTATTAAAAAAAAAAAAAGAAAAAAAAAGAAAAAAAAACTCTTTCACAAAGGTTTCGGGCATATTTTAACTCTAAAATATATGAAGATTTGAAATATGTAATAAAATAAATGCGCAATTTTTGAAGCTATTTTGCTTAAAAATACGCGGCGAGAGGGTTAAGGCGTTCGGTTCAGAAAATTAAAAAAAAATCATCAATGCTTAAATTCGGACATAAAAATAGTCACGAATTTTGACAAATGGTCGTCATAAAAAATCTATTTCGTCAATCTAAAAATAACTTCAATTCCTCCAAAGGATCACGGAAAAAGCACAAATTTTGTCAAAAGGACGACGAAAAAGAGTGAATTTGTTCAAAGAGACGCCGAAAAAGCGCGAATTTGGTCAAAGGGTCGCTGAAAAAACGCGAAATTTTTCAAATGATCGAGAAAAAAGTGAGTTTCGTCAAAGGGCAGCAGAAAAAACTTAAATTTCGTCAAAGGATCGCGGCAGAAAACGGGAATTTTGGCAAATGGCCACGAAAAACCACGAATTTCGTCAAAGGTTTGCGAAAAAATGCAATTTTTATCAAAGAATCGCGAAAGAAACGTGAATTTCATCAAATGGTCGCGAAAGAAACGGGAATTTCATCAAAGGGTCGCGAAAGAAACGCGAATTTCATCAAAGGATCGCGAAAGAAACGCGAATTTGGTCAAAGATTCTCGAAAAAACTCAAATTTTGTCAAAGGATCGCGGATAAAACTCGAATTTCGTCAAAGGATTGCTGAAAAACGCGAGTTTTGTCAAAGAGTAGCAGAAAACGCGCATTTTGTCAAAGAGTAGTGGAAGAAATGCAAATTTCACCAAAGAGTCGTCGAAAAAATACAGCGGTCTCTTTAGAAAACAGCACACATATATATATCTATATGTTTATTATTATAGATATCGTTTTTAATCTGAAATAATATACTGAACTAACTTTTGAAGAAACGGGTTAACACAAACACAGCTTGCGCAAGAATCTGCACTCAGCGACTCAGCCTGAAATCGACCCGAATCTAAAACAGTTAACCCGACCTGCAACAAAAATAATTAGTGCCAGGATTGAATCCCCCCCCCCTCCCTCTACTGTAACGTTTCAGAAAATTTGCTTTGAATTTCAGATTTTTTTTTAAATTATTTATTGGGAATCACCCCTAATCAGGAGTTTTTTTACTGCGATTCTATATTTTAGTTTATTTAGTTTGATTCTACATTTCTATATTTTAGTTAGTTCTGTGCCTGGAGGAGGAAGGCCAGAAATTGGGCCCCGATTTAACGACTATTGATTGCAGGGCCCGACTTATGCAGGGGCATGCGGGGCAGCTGCCCCGGGCCCCCCTTTTTAGGGGGCCCCCCATGAGAGTACTCAGGAATTTCATTAAAAGGTGCCAAATGATTAAATTAGCCAAAAGCAGCCAAAACTCATATATTTTCAAACAATCTGCTTCCTGTACCCTCTCCACCCATCAGGGATGTAGTGGAAGGTATACGCCGTATACCTTCTGGATTTTTTAAAGAAGCTCCGTATGCCCTCTGTTTCTCAAATTAAGCTACAGCATATACCCTAGGCATGACATTCCTGACTTTAGCGTATACCCTGTGCCTACGGCGTATACCCTCTGGTTTTTTACGACTACATCACTGCCACCCATGCAAAAAACAAACTATATCATTAGAAAACTAATAATTAATATTTTATCATGACAACTTAGTATTCTATTGTTTTCAAAAGAAATTCTTTATTAATGTTTTTCTCGTAACGTCGCAAGTTAATACCATTGATTATGACCAATTTGGGACATTTTCTTTTAGACATCTTATAACGTACGTAGATAAGAAAAGTAAAATTTTGCAAAGAAATACTCGTATTAACCAATCTATCATTTTTTTCTACTATTATCCTACTAGTATTTTTTCTTAAAGTTGTGACCATCTTTTTGTCACACTCTGTATACAGATGTAAACAGTACCGGGTACAAAATTTATGCATACAATACAATATGTATGAAATTTAGTACCAGCTACTTCCTACTTCCACATTATTGGCAATAAAATCTATAGATAGAAGGGGGGGCAGAATGATTCTTGCCCCGGGGCCCCCCATAGCCTAAGTCGGGCCCTGATTGATTGCAGCGCCATCTATCGCTGCTATTGTAAAGTAAAATCAAGAATTGCAGCAAAAAATCTCCTGACATCTTACATAACCTGCAAGATTTTTTTTAAATGGCTGTCATCATTTGCAAGTTATTGAATTTTAAAATCAGTCAGTCCATTTTGGGACACCCGGTATGTTTTTTGATAAGTTTCAAAGCATTCTTTACTGAATTACAACTGATCTTAGATATAAAGAGACAAGCAGTTTTATACCAAATTAGTACTTTTTACATAATCCTGATGATTAAAAAGTATCCCTAAATAATTATTTGGACGTGTCCGTTATGGAGCTTTTACTGTATATTGTTTTTATCTTCAAAAATATTTAGACTTACTTTTCAAAAATCGGGTCAACCCGAACCCTTCTCGCAATAGTGAAAACCAAATCCGAAACTGACTCAATCCCGAAATAATGTATGTCAATCTAACCCAAACCCAGCGCACTAGACGCAGCTAAAAAGTAGAAGTCAACCCGACCCGCAGCAGAAAAATAGAAGTCAACTGGGCCCAAACCCAACTCGCAGCAAAAAAGTAGAAGTTAACCCGACCCGCAGCAAAAAGTAGAAGTCAACTGGCCCCATACGCGACCCACAGATAAAAGGAGAAGTCAACCCGACCTGCAGCAGAAAACTAGAAATCAACCGGGCCCAAACCCGACCCGCAGCAAAAAAGTAGAAGTTTACCCGACCCGCAGCAAAAAATAGAAGTCAACCGGACCCAAACGCGACCCACAGAAAAAAGTAGAAGTCAACCCGACCTGCAGCAGAAAACTAGAAGTTAACCGATCCCAAACCCGACCCGCAGCAAAAAGTAGAAGTCAACCGGACCCAAACCCGACCCTCAGTGAAAAAAATTAGTCCCGACCCGCGCATCAGATTGGAGTCTCCAAATTTCTAAAATCGCCCTCCCCTTGAGGACCCTCCAGATCCGCCCTTGCTTGTATTTGAAATCTTGATTGGTTAATTGATTGATTGATATGATTGAATACTTTTATTTTAAATCTAATTGAACTTTTTAAAAACATTTTTGAAATTTTGTTTTTATTTTTTTTAAAACTAGATTTTTATTTTTTAAATTTTGGAAAACTTCTATATTTATTTTTTAATTTTAATTATTATAACTTTTTCTTTTTTTCTTTTTACTTAAAAATATTTTTATTAAGTATATATATGTATGTATGTCTGTGTGTATATATATATATATATATATATATATAAACCTATTGCTTCTATACGATAAAAAAGAAGATATATATTAAACTATAACATGTTGAAAGTCATGTACATGTACAAGCAGGTAAACTCACTTTTGCAAACTTAATTTATGAAGTTTTTTAAATATTATTTTAATTTTGATAACTTAATTTTTTAAATTTTTTCAAAGTTTTAATTTTTAAAATTTTATAAAGTTTTTTTTTCCAAAGTTTTAATTTGTAAATTTTATAAAAGTCTTTTTCTTTCAAATTTTTTTTCAAAGTTTTAATTTTTAAATTTTATAAAAGTTTTTTTCTTTCAAAGTTTTAATTTTTAAATTTTAAAAAGTTTTTTTTTCAAAGTTTTAATTTTTAAATTTTGTAAAAGATTTTTCTTTCAAAGTTTTCATTTTAAAATTTTATAAAGTTTTTTTTTCAAAGTTTTAATTTTTAAATTTTGTAAAAGTTTTTTTCTTTCAAAGTTTTAATTTTTAAATTTTATAAAGTTTTTTTAAACTTTTTTATTTTAAAAAGTATGAATTATAATATTAAGATTATTAGTTTAATGTTTTAAACCTATGTTATATTTTTTATTTATTAAAGAATTGTTGTTTTCTTAAGCTATACATATGCAAATTATACTCTAACACTCTATTAAAAGTTCTAAAAGGTATAGCAAAATAAACATCATATTAGTAATGGTATGATATGATTGATTGATTGATATGATTGATTGATTGATATGATTGATTGATTGATATGACTGATTGATTAATTGATTGATATGATATGCATTATGTTAACGGTTTTATTCTTTTTTTCGAAGAATAGTATTAACTTTTTTAATTCTTGAAAGGTATGAATCATAGTATTAAGATTTTTAGTAGGATATTTTATAGGTATGTTATACATTTTTTAATTGTTATGAGATTGTTTATTTCTTTAGTTATACATGTACAAATTATAACATTCCTTTAAAAGTTGTAATAGGAGTACCATACTCGAACACTATGAAAAATAAACACACGGATTAAAGAGGATAGGAATACGTTTTGTTTTAAACAATTCATTTTGCATGGCGGTTTTATCCTTTTTGAAGGATCGTGTGATAACAGTTTTTATATACAAGGTGAGTGATATATATTATGTGAATGGTTTTATCCTTTTTCGAAGAATAGTATGGTAACACAAGATAATAGTTTTTATATACAGGGTGAATGATATATATTACGTTAATGGTTTTATCCTTTTTTGAAGAATTGTATGCTAACATATGATAATATTCATTATTAATAAGGGAATGACAGTTTTTTATACAAACGGTGGGTGATATATTAAACGTTCTAATATATTAAAAGTATTGGAAATTAACTTATTTAATGGATAACTTTAGGAATTTAATATGAAATTAATAAAATAAAGTTAACTCAAGATTCATTTGATAAGAAATTGAAAAAATAAATTTAAGCGAAGTTGATTCAAGAGTAATTTAATTAAACTACGTGTTTAAACACATTGACTGATGTCTTCACTATTGTATGATTTGTTTTAGTAAAATATGAATACTTAGTAAATATTATTTAATTGAACACCATTACTTAGATAAAATTTGAAATATTATATATATTTTTTCTTTTTTAGTACAATATTAGTTGAATGCTTAGACAATATTTTTTGAATACTTAGTAACTATTATTTAATTGCATATAATTACTTAGACGAAATTTGAAACATGACATTTATTTTTCTTTTTAGTAAAATATTTTACGAATACTTAGTAGATATTATATAGTAATATTATTAAATATTTTTTTAAATATTTTGCAATTACTTAAACAAAATTTGAAATATTATATATTTTTTCTTTTTAGTATAATATTAGCTGAATACTTTGTAATTATTTACTTAATTGAATACAGTTACTTAAACAAAATTTTGAAATATTATGTTTATTTTTTCTTTTTAGTGTAATATTAGTTGAATATTTAGTAAATATTATTTAATTGGACATAATTACTTAATACAAAATTTGAAATATGATATTTATTTTTTCTTTTTAGTATAATATTATATGAATACTTAGTAACTATTTACTTAATTGAATGCAATTTCTTAGACAAAATTTGAAATATTGTATTTATTTTTTCTGTTTAGTATAATATTATATGAATACTTAGTAACTATTTATTTAATTGAATACAATTTTTAATAAAATGTTATATGAATACTTAGTGAATATTATTTAATTGGATACAATTACTTATATAAAATTTGAAATAAGATATTTATTTTTTTCTTTTTAGTATAATATTATATGAATACTTAGTAACTATTTACTTAATTGAATGCAATTTCTTAGACAAAATTTGAAATATGATATTTATTTTTTCTTTTTAGTATAATATTATATGAATACTTAGTAACTATTTATTTAATTGAATGCAATTTTTAGTAAAATGTTATATGAATACTTAGTCAATATTATGTAGAAATATTATTAAATGTTTTGGAATTACTTAAATAAAATTTGAAATATTTATTTTTCTTTTTAGTATAATATTAGTTGAATGCTTAGTAACTATTATTTAATTGCATATAATTACTTAGATAAAATTTTAAATATGATATTTATTTTTTCTTTTTAGTATAAAATTTTATGAATACTTAGTAAATATTTACTTAGTTAAATAGAATATCTTAGAGAAAATTTGAAATATTATAAATTTTTTGTCCTTTTTAGTACAGTATTAGTTGAATATTTAGTAAATATCATGTTGAAATAGTGTTAAATTTTTTGCAATTACTGAAAACATAATTTGAAATATTTACTTAATTGAACACAATTACTTACACAAAATTTGAAATATTATATATATATTTCTTTTTAGTATAATATTATATGAATACTTAATAACTATTTATTTAATTGAATACAATTTCTTAGACAAAATTTGAAATATTGTATTTATTTTTTTCTTTTTAGTATAATATTAGTTGAACACAATTACTTTGTCAAAATTTGAAATATGATATTTACTTTCGTTTTAGTAAAATATTAGTTAAATACTTACTAAATATTATGTAGAAATATTAAATGTTTTGTAATTACTTAAACAAAATTTTAAATATGATATTTATTTTCTTTTTAGTAAAATATTATATGAATACACAGTAACTATTTTCTTAATTGAATATAATTTCTTAGATAAAATTTGAAATGTTGTTAGAATAAAAAATAAAAGATAAAATATGCTTCACTTATATAATATTTATTAATCATTTTCAATAGTTATAGACAGACAGAGAAATAATTTAAAAAACGTATAGATATTCAAATTATTTTATATGTTTAGACAAAGAATCATTTATGCATTTTGATAAGATGATGCATAAACTCAAAGTCGAGATGAAAGATTGACTTCAGGATTTTAATATAAAATAAAGTTAACTCGTGATTCATTTGATAAGAAATGAAAAAAAAAATTAAATTTAGGTAAAGTTGATTTAAGAGTCATGTAATTAAACTATGTGTTTAAATACTTTGACTGATGACTTCAGGATTTTAATATAAAATAAAGTTAACTCGTGATTCATTTGATAAGAAATGAAAAAAAATTAAATTTAGGTAAAGTTGATTTAAGAGTCATGTAATTAAACTATGTGTTTAAATACTTTGACTGATGACTTCAGGATTTTAATATAAAATAAATATGTCGTTTTAAAGTGTCTTTTCGTAAAAAAGATTTGCTGCAAATACTACACATATAAGACGGGCTCTGTTCTCCTGAATGTATGATCAAATGTCGTATTAAACTATCTTTTCGTAAAAAAGATTTGCTGCAAATAGCACACATATAAGACGGGCTCTGTTCTCCTGAATGTATGATCAAATGTCGTTTTATACTGTCTTTTCGTAAAAAAGATTTGCTGCAAATAGTAGACATACAAGACGGGTTCTGCTTCTTCAGTTCTGATGAGAAAGATTCCGCTTCGTTATCTGAAAGAGGTTCCACTATTAATCCCATGTGAGATAATTTATGGCGTTTCAAAACTGCCTTTCTAGAGAATGTTTTTTGACAGATGTCATATACATATGGTCTTTCTCCTGAATGTATGGTCAAATGTTGGTTTAAATTACCTTTTCGTAAAAAGGACTTGCTGCAAATAGTACATAAAAAAGGTGACTTCAGTTTTGATACAGAGGATTCCACTTCATTATCTGAAACGGGTTCTACTTTAGGTCGTACTGTTAATCTCATGTCTTGATTCTTTAATCTTGATACATTATCGTTTAACATAGTAGAATATCCATCTTGCGAACCACCCATATTATCTTAAGTGTTAAAACGTCTTCACACATTCAAAGAAAAGCAAACACTAATGAAAAAAGGTCTCGTTCCATTCAATTTCATATAATCATAGGGGACGCATGTTAAAAAAAAAATTAATGATTGGTGCATAAATGTGAGAATAACATGTGACATAAAGTATAAAGTTCACGGGAAGTGGATCAATAAGATACTTTTGTATTGTCTAGAAAGTATATGATTATTCGAATTACGAGTTTGAATTCATCGTTCTAACGTTTTACAAGTTAATTTTATTATTTCAGTGAAATATATGTTAAACCAATGTTTAAACCAGTACTAAATTTTATTCAACTCTACAAAAGAATGAGTGGAAGTGCAGCAGTAGTTTTAAAATTCATTAGAAGTAATGTAGATTCATTAAATAATTATCAATTGCAATAACGAACTAGGAGCTGATTTAATTTATGTTGTGATGCAATTATAACTCCCCGCTAAGTTAAATTAATATTAAACGAAAGCATGATAAAATGATAAGTATTTAGAAAAGATAGTGTTCAAATGTATGTTAGTAAATGTTGGGGCACGGTTTGCCCAGTGGATAGCGTATCACCCACAAAAAAAAAATGAAATTTGAATCATAGTTCATAGGTTCGAAACCAGGGTTTGGTAAAAATGAACCTACTCTCACGCGCAGAATCGATAAAATATGTTAAAACTAAAAATGAAAATCGTATACATTAAAGTAATTCACAAATAGTGCATAGCATATCAGTTACGAAGTTCGAAACAAAGGGATGGTAGAATGTCCCTACTCTCGCATGCAAAATCGATAAAATCTTATACATTAAAGTAATTCTCAAAGTGTAGTAGTAGTTAAAATAGGTACTGTTGACTTATCCTAAGTAACCGACAAACCAACGCGCATAAATGAGAGGGTCACAATTTTTGCCTTGAAACATCTAAAATCTCGACTTACAGGTATAGTTTCTTGGCTTGATCAGTTAAACCTACTTCAAATTATCAAGTCAAGAGACTATTTTGTCACAGGTTCGATTCCAAGTGAAATTTTTAGGAAAAAAAACCCAATTACAATAGTTTCCAATTCTTGCCGGTTGAGGGCGCCACCTAGCATTTTCATGTTCAAACCCTAAGTCGATTCCAAAAATAAGCTTCCTCTCAAAAAGACCTAACCCCTTTTATGTTACAGTATAACATTACCGTATATGGACATTCGTTTAAACCCTAAGATGCTACGAAAAATTAAGCCCCGTCTAAAAATTTAGTCCCTTTTTACCCTATCATACTATAGTATGATCTAGATCGACTCCTTACGTTCGAAAACTATCTATAATTTTCTTCCTAAACTAATACTCTCCTACTATAGCATGATCTTTCCATACTTTACTCTTATCTCACTATCAGATTATCTTATCTCACTATCCTATTTTATCTCTCTTCCGACTGATAAGAACCTAACACACATATCTCTCAAACCCTGTCATACTATAGTACGATTTCCAGTTCCACCCACCACACTCCACCCTCCCTCGGAATCGAACTGTCTTTTCTATACTACTGCCGTCCTTTCGTGATAACATCATTATTTGTAACAGAGTAGTCTTTTTCAAGCAGGATATATTACCATGTTTTTAGAGGCTGCGAAGTCAGAATGGTGGTTGCTGAGTTTAGCTCGTTATATGGTTATTATGGTTGACTAAGTTTGGAAATTTCAAACGTTATTTATTTATTATTATTATTTTAATTATGCCAAGTTAAGCCAGAGGTTAACTTTATTATTGTGCTGTTTGCCAGAAGCAATTTCCACATTGTTAAATCTGGCTTGACTGAAAGTTTGGCAAAAAGATCTATGGCTTATTGCCTGCAGAAATAGATTTATTTATTTCTACTGGAAACCTTTAATGTTTTATTACATTTCGAGAATATCACCCTTCAACAGCTACTTCACTCCAGCGGAAACGATAGTTTGCTAACAGGACATATTATTAAAAATATCTCGTTTGCATTTCAATATTTTTAAATGGCTTTTTATATACTTTCACTTTTAGAGCCAATGAAAGTGTCCACATCAATAAATAAATAAATAAATAAATAAAATAAAATAAATAAATAAATAAATAAAATAAAAACTTCAACAAAATTAAAATAAAATAAAAAACGACAATTTCAGAAATTGACCTCAGCTATCGAATATAAAAGAAAAAGTATTTAAAAAATATAAAGATACAAACACTTATTTTTAAAAATATGTCCCATTGTATTAACATTAGCGTGAGGAGTTCTAATTTGTGATGGCCTTTAGAACTAATTGTAAGTAGAATTTTTTAAAACTGTAAAAATTTATTAATACATGGAAATTATTCTAAAGAGAAACATTCTCATTGCATACTATATTTCAAATTAAAATCAAATTTCAAAGTAATTGTTTAAGAGGTGCAAAGGCCAACTTACTGAAAAAGTTTCCATGCCGGGACTCGAACCCGGGCCATCAGTATAGCGCACTGACTTTCAACCGACTAAACCACATGGAACGATACCCAGCCTGGAAAATTTCTCACTATTATATGTTGCGCCTCTTAAGCAATTTCTTTGAAATTTGATTTTCATTTGAAATATTGTATTCAAGGCGAATGCTTCTCTCTAGAATAATTTCCATGTATTAATATACCCGAACAATTCATCAGTAAAATTCTTGTGAAACTGGAATCCCCTTTCCTATTGTATCGAAGACTTTTATCATTTTTTCCTTTGAATGGAAATGATTAAATAAATAAAAATTTTCATTTTCATACAATACGCTGAAATAAATTCATACCTTCATCGCAATAGCAACCTCTCATTTTGAACGTTCTACACGCACGAAAGTGGAATAAACTTCGTTATATAGAATGTATTTTTCGTAATAGAGAGATTAATTTGTATGTTAATGGTGTTCAAAGTCAAGGTTCAGCAGAAAATTTCGTTAAGTAGAAAACTTCGTTAAAGGGAAGTTCGAATGTCTTGTTTTGTAAAACACAGGGGGCAGTGAACTTTTCAAGTAGTACATTTCTTTCCATAATCAGTACTATTAGCTGGTCTTCCATCCATAAACAAAATTGTGAAAAATGATTCAATAAAATCCTTTTTACTTTTAAAGTCCAGGCAATAGAGACCGCATAGGGGCTCTACCTAGCAAAATTCATGGTAGTTCTGGAAAAAGGCTTACTATATGTTTTTTGGGTCGCTGAATCCGAATTTTTAACTTCCCACCAAAATTTACCCTAGCAACCCCCCCAAAAAAGGTTTTTATTTAAAAAATCATTTTTTTTTTATTGTTTTAGGGAAAAAGTATCTAGAAATTCAGAAAGTAGACAAAATTTTCAACAAATAAGATACATGACATTATGACGTAGGATGAATGGATAGGGGGGGGGGGGATCTGCCTCAGAACATGCGCCGCGGTGCTGCGTAGACTAAGTTGCGCAATTCCACTTAACCACTCACATCGTTTACATTCGCCCTCCCGTCTCCCCTCCAAACTTTCCCTATAAGGTTTACTTTAACTTTTGTGGGTCGCTGAGTCCGAATTTTTAACTTCCCCCAAAATTCCCCCCCTCCTCCACAATCCCCCAAAATAGTTGTTTTAAAACTAAATTTTTTATTGTTTTAGGGGAAAAGTATGTAGAAATTCAGAAAGTAGACGAAATTTGCAACAAATAGGATACATGACATTATGACGTAGGATGAACGGGGAGGGGGATGGCTGCCTCTGAACATGCACTGCGGCGCTATGTGTCCTAAGTTATGCAAGTCCAGGCAATAGGGATTTTACCCGGAAAAATTAATTCTGGATTTCGACTCACAATTTGTAACTTCCCATCAAATTCCCCAGCAACCACCCAAAAAATTGATTTGAAATCATGAATAATTTTCCTCGGTATTAATCCCTTCTTTCTGGACTTGCATAAACACATAGCGCGCGGGGAGTGTTCCGAGGCAGCCCCCCTCCCCGGTTCATCCTACGTCATAATGTCATGTATCCTATTTGTTGCAAATTTTGTCTATTTTCTGAATTTCTACATACTTTTCCCCTAAAACAATAAAAAATTTAATTTAAAAACAACTGTTTTTTGGGGGAGGGGGTTGCGGGGGGGGGGGGAGAATTTTGGGGGAAGTTAAAAATTCGGATTCAGCGACCCACAAAACTTAAAGTAAACCTTATAGGGAAAGTTTGGAGGGGAGACGGGAGGGCGAATGTAAACGATGTGAGTGGTTAAGTGGAATTGCGCAACTTAGTCTACGCAGCACCGCGACGCATGTTCTGGGGCAGATTCCTCCCCCCTCCCCATTCATCCTACGTCATAATGTCATGTATCTTATTTGTTGAAAATTTTGTCTACTTTCTGAATTTCTAGATACTTTTTCCCTAAAACAATAAAAAATTGATTTTTTAAATAAAAACCTTTTTTTGGGGGGTTGCTGGGGTAAATTTTGGTGGGAAGTTAAAAATTCGGATCCAGCGACCCAAAAAACATATAGTAAGCCTTTTTCCAGAACTATCATGAATTTTGCTAGGTAGAGTCCCTATGCGGTCTCTATTGCCTGGACTTTAAAAGTAAAAAGGATTTTATTGAATCATTTTTCACAATTTTGTTTATGGATGGAAGACCAGCTAATAAAAGAATTGTACCACTTGAAAAGTTCACTGCCCCCTGTGTTCTACAAAACAAGACAGTCGAACTTCCGTCTAACGAAGTTTTCTACTTAACGAAATTTTCCTTGACTTTGAACACCATTAACATTCAAATTAATCTCCCTATTACGAAAAATACATTCTATATAACGAAGTTTATTCCACTTTCGTGCGTGTAGAGCGTTTAAAATGAGAGGTTGCTATTGCGATGAAGGTATGAATTTATTTCAGCGTATTGTATGAAAATGAAAATTTTTATTTATTTAATCATTTCCATTCAAAGGAAAAAATGATAAAAGTCTTCGATACAATAGGAAAGGGGATTCCAGTTTCACAAGAATTTTACTGATGAATTGTTCGGGTATATTAATACATGGAAATTATTTTAGAGAGAAGCATTCGCCTTGAATACAATATTTCAAATGAAAATCAAATTTCAAAGAAATTGCTTAAGAGGCGCAACATATAATAGTGAGAAATTTTCCAGGCTAGGTATCGTTCCATGTGGTTTAGTCGGTTGAACGTCAGTGCGCTATATACTGATGGCCCGGGTTCGAGTCCCGGCATGGAAACTTTTTCACTAAGTTGGCCTTTGCACCTCTTAAGCAATTACTTTGAAATTTGATTTTCATTTAAATATTGTAAAAATTTAACCTGTAATTTCTTTAAATGCACTCTTTTGTTTCTCTATTTTAGGATTCAAAGACATGAAACAATTATAGAGAAGAATGTTGCATAATGTTAATTTGGTAAATACTATACTTTGTTATTGTTATTATGTTATATATATATTTGTTGTATACTGTGTTGACTGTGAACTGTGTGAACTATTATCTGTAACTGTGTGAAAATAAACTTTGTAATTATGTTATAGCCTGTACTGTTTTATTCTAACTTTGTTCTTTTTAAATTCTTCAAACTTTTCAAATATTTTGTTGTTGTGGTTTTATATTTATTCAGATTTGAGAATAGGGCAATTTTAATTTTAAAATGAGTTTTTTCTTTTCCGAGAAGTTTCAGTGTTTTAGCAATATATTCCACTTTGGCCATAAAGAAATTAAAATATATTATATTTTCTTTAATAAAATTATATATGAAGTTGAGATTGGGGGTTGTGTTTATATTCATATAGTTTTGTTCAAAGTGGAATGTTAGCCGGGCGCAAATCTCGCCTATGGCATCTTTTTTTAACACTGCCTGCAGCATTTTTTATTGTTCGCTTAGTAAACTAAAAACAGTGCTTCGATGTTGAAATTTAATGGCTTGGTTTATGGTATTATTTATTGTTTTACTGTTTTATAAAAAGTAAGTGAAAATTAGATATTTTAGATTGAAGTTATGTATTTTAAATAAAATAAGTGAAAGGATTATATTTTTAATGAAATAGGAAAAAAAATGCGATGCGATTTTGGATATTTGGCGATTTATCACCTGCACCCGGTTAACATAAAAATACAGATTTCTTTATTTCTCTATCAGAATCTTCCGATTTGGCGAATGCTTAAGCAAGTAAAATAAATTATAACATGCAATAATTACCATATATTTTAGGGAGAATCAAACGACTCGCCAGGGATGGCTAGTTTTGCAAGAAATTAGAATTTCTTGATTGGCAGCTATGTCTTGATATGATATGATATGATACTATCATATCACATCATGATATGATAGTTATGTCTAAACTAAATTTATTTCCTAATTGCGTGAAATTTATTAGGAAAAATAGAAATTTAAGAGCTAATATACTCTGATATAATAAATTATTAATCAAATTAGACATATAATACAGTTTGCTTTGAATTGGTTATGTAAATGGACTACTTGTTTTTAGATAATGTTTTCAATTACTTTCTAAGAACTAGAAGTATATGCAGTTAATTGAGAATTGGTGTGCCTAATAAACCTCCTAAACAAATTAAAGTGCATTATTGGAAGTTATTGGGGATTACCTACCAGGTAATTGAATGGTTAACACCGTGGCCTTCCATTCAACTATGTCGGATTTAATTCCTAGGTGTGGTAGAATATTTGTGGTGATTTGGAATCTACTTTAAACTATAAGTCCTTGTCTACTCAGTCTATATAGCATAAAAATGGTCCAGCATTTGACAAACCTCCGATTATATAGAATCTGCACAAAACACGCACAACAATGAAAAGTACGACTATTAGCGTACAGGTAAAATATACGAGGTGCATTCAAGTTCTAAGGCCTCCGATTTTTTTTCTAAGTAACTACTCACCCGAAAACTATGAAACTGGTGTTACTTCTCGACGTAATCTCCCTGCAGACGTACACATTTTTCACAACTTCGACGCCATGATTCCATGGCCGCGGCGAAGGCTTCTTTGGGAGTCTGTTTTGACCACTGGAAAAATCGCTGAAGCAAATCGTGCTGTTTCACCCGCACATCGGGTTAACGTTATGTAACAGTTTCTTTGCGAAAACAACTTTGAAGTGATTTCTCATGCTCCCTACTCACCTGACCTGGCTCCTACCCAGATAGCATGAACATTGGCAGCAAGTTTGATTTTTTTTGACATTATCATGCCGTGACAAATTTGAATTGGGAAATTCGCAGCAAATTTACAGCAAGGTATACCATCCCCTACTTGCATGAGTAGTTTGTTGTGAAACTGATGGCAAGATTGTCTTTAATTCCCGAAAGTGACGAAAGCAAAATATCCCTTTGTTGAGAGAATAGACAATCAGCACATACGCAGAAATTGCAGAAATTTTATTCGGTTGGTACCGGTTTTTCTAAACGCTATGCTTATCAAATACCAAAAAAGGCTCGCATTGAATAGTACAAATATTATCTTAACATGTTTATGATGATGAAAACGATGCTTACACCATCTGAAGGCGTGTTCGCATCAATAGACCTGACCAGGTCTATGGACCCCTCCAAAGGGGTTAAACTTATAGTGTAACAGTCGTCAACAGATAGTTGGGCGTGGAAAGATTACTACTTTGCAGTAAGTTTGCAGCATCTTTGATTACTCCTTTGCCGTTAATTTGCAATAAATTTGATACACAATGAATTTAACTTGCACGACAAGTTAGCTGCAAGTTCAAAGTGTGGTGACTTCGGCGTTTGCATAATCTTGCTTCAGTCTTGTTATGAACTTTCAGTCTTGTCATGCTGAGCTTGCTGTAAATTTGCAGGTTTTCAAAGCAAGATTGCTGCAAATTTTCTGAAAATTAAAAATGCTATCTGGGTAGTGACTTTTGGCTGTTTCCAATAATGAAAGACACTCTCCGTGGCCGCACATTCACCAGCCGTGCTGCTATTGCTTCAGCGATTTTCCAGTGGTCAAAACAGACTCCTAAGGAAGCCTTCGCCGTGGCCATGGAATCATGGCATCGACGTTGTGAAAAATGCGTACGTCTGCAGGGAGATTACATCTAGAAGTAACACCAGTTTCATAGTTTTCGGGTGAGTAGTTAGTTAGAAAAAAAATCGGAGGCCTTAGAACTTGAATGCACCTCATATATACCAAAAATTGGATAACATACGACAACTGATGGCCATTCGCGAATATTTGTGAAGAACTTCGTTTTAACACTAAAAATGAAGAGCCGATGAGTCATCAAAAAATAAGGTTCTCTTACCATGTTTTGGGAGCATTTCTAACTCAGGGAGCGGGAGGAGAAAGCTAAAAAATTTTTAAGTAGGTCAAGAGACGGGTATCGTTTATTATGTTTTTTAATCGAATGATGCTATTTGCAAATCAATACGATCATTTGTTACATAGTTTCGTTAAGTTTTATGAATGTAAAGTCGAAAATTATACTTTAGCGCAGGTAAAGTAAGTTTTTACAGCAGCAACTGATAGCCAATCACAAAAATTTGTTAAGAACTTTGGCACTAGAAATAAAGATCCGATGAGTCCCTTAAAAAATTCTTTCATCAAGTTTTTTTTGTGAGGAGGGGGGGGGGGAGGAGACTTGAACTTATTCTTAAAAGGTCAAAGGCGGTATCGTTTGTTATGAATTTTTTCATTCTGAATCAAATGACATCGCACGCAAGCCAATACGATCATTATTTACAAAGTTACGGCAGGTTATAAGTAGTGGATTTTGGTAAATTTAATGACTTTGAAGTGAACTCAAAACTATCCTGATTTTATTTATTGCTATTTTGAGGACATTTAATAATTTTGAGATGACTTAATATGATATAGAGAACTTGTTTTGAACGTAAAATAAATGTGACAAAAGTATACTCAAAAATAAAGTATAATTTTCCACTTTGTATTGATAAAAACTGCAGTAACTGTCTTACAAATGATCGTTTTGACTTGCGGATAATGTTATTCAAATCGGAATTAAAAGATACATACGAAACGATATCCTACTTGCCCTATTTAAAAAAAGTTGAATTTTGCCCCTCTCGAGCTAAAATGCCCATGCCCCCCCCCCCCCCCCCCCCAAACAAAAAAAAAAAAAAACACGGCAAAACAACTTTACATTTGGGGACACACCGGATCTTAATTTCTAGTGCCAAAAGGAAGTTTGTTTCAAGCTTTCGTGAATAGTTGTTACTGTACACATCCTATTTTACCTGCAAAAGTATAATTTTTGGCTTTGTGTTCATAAAACCTGCCGTAACTTTGTAAGAAATTATCGTATTGACTTGCTGATGATTTCACCTGATTCGGAATTAGAAAATACATAATAAATAATATCCCCTTTCACCTACTTAAAATTCTTTTGAGTTACCCCCTTCTCCGAGCTAAAAATGACCCTTTTTGCCTACAGAACATGGTAAAACAACTTTATTCCTTTAGTTTTCATCAGATTTTCATTTTTAGCATCAAAACGAAGTTCTTCCCAAATTTTGGTGAATGCACATCTGCTGTCTCAAAAAATTCTATTTTACCTGTAAACGCAAAATTCAGAGAATTAACAACATTTCAATGAAATTACTGCATATTTGCAGCTATGCTTGTCGTGAACTTGTCATGACAAGATTCCGAGTTTGCAGATGTTCTGATTGCAAGTTTGCAATGCGTTTGCAAATAGTGTGACATCGCAATATTACTTGTTTGCTATGAGTTTGCAGTAAGCTTGATGCAAGAAGACTGCAACTTGCACGACAAGTTAGCTGCAAGTTCAAAGTATGGTGACTTCGGAGTTTGCATAATCTTGTTGCAGTCTTGTTATGAACTTTCAGACTTGTCATGCTGAGCTTGCTGCAACTTTGAAAGTCTGCAAAGTAAGATTGCTGAAAATTTTCTGCAAATTAAAATTGCTATCTGGGTTGTGGCAATATCATTACTTCAAATTTGTCGAGACAAGAAAATATCAAGAAAAAATTAATCTTGCTGCAATTGTTCATGCTATCTGGGAGATTGCTGAAAATTTTCTGCAAATTAAAATTGCTACCTGGGGAGGAGCGATCCACACCCAGATAGCAATTTTAGTTTGCAGAAAATTTTTAGCAATCTTACTTTGCAGATTTGCAATGTTGCAGCAAGCTCAGCATGACAAGTCTGAAAGTTCATAACAAGACTGCAACAAGATTATGCAAACTCCGAAGTCACCATACTTTGAACTTGCAGCTAAGTTGTCGTGCAAGTTGCAATCTTGTTGCATCAATCTTACTGCAAACTCATAGCAAACTAGTAATATTGCGATGTCAGACTATTTGCAAACGCATTGTAAATTTGCAATATTGTCATGTCAGAACATCTGCAAATGAATTGCAAACTCGGAATCTTGTCATGACAAGTATAGCTGCAAATATGTAGTAATTTCACTGAAATGTTGTCAATTCTCTGAATTTTGCGTGTAGTACACAGGTAAAATAGGATTTTTTGAGACAACAGATGCCCATTCACCCAAATTTGGGAAGAACTTCGTTTTGATACTAAAAATGAAGATCCAATGAGTACTAAAAAAATAAAGTTGTTTTATCATGTTTTTTGCGCAAAAGGGGGCATTGTTACAAGGGGGCATTGAGGGGGGTAACGAAAAATAAATAAATAAGTAGGTGAAATGGGATATTGTTTATAATGTTTTTTATAATTCCGAATCAGGTGAAATCATCAGCAAGTCAATACGATCATTTCTTACAAAGTTACGGCAGGTTTTATTAATACAAAGTCTTTTGCAGGTAAAATAGGTTTTTACAGTAACAAGTGATTGCTATTCACGAAAGCTTGAGACAAACCTCGTTTTGGCACTACAAATTAAGATCCGATGAGTCTCCAAAATGTAAAATTGTTTTACTGTGTTTTTTTTGGGGGGGGGGGGCATTTTTTCATGGGCATTTTAGCTCGAGGGGGGGGGAAATTCAACTTTTTTTAAATAGGTCAAGTGGGATATCGTTTCGTATGTATTTGAATTACATTATCGGCAAGTCGATACGAACATCTATAAGAAAGTTACATAAAAGATTTTATCAATGCAAAGTGGAAAATTATATTTTATTTTTTACATAGTTTTGTCACATTTATTTTACGTTTAAAAAGAGTTTTTTATATCATATTAAGCAGGGCTCCCAAATGGTCCGCCAACTGAATACCAATAAATTTTAACAGAAAAATTTACGGTAGGTTTGCGCTAGAATTAACTTTCAAATGTGTTTCCGGGGCGGTTTGTAAGAAAAATCTAAAAAGAAATTTTTTCTAAAATAATATTGGTATTCAGTTGGCGGACCATTTGGGAGCCCTGTATTAAGTCATCTCAAAACTATTAAATGTCTTCAAAATAACAATTTGTCAAAATCAGGATAATTTTGAGTTTATTTCAAAGTCATTAAATTTACCAAAATCCACTACTTATAATCTGGCCTAACTTTGTAAACAATGATCTTATCGGCTTGCTTGCGATATCATTTGATTCAGAAAAAAAAAATTCACAACAAACGATACCCCATTTGACATTTTAAAAATAATATATGTTCGCCCATGCGTGTTAAAGTCCCCCCCCCCTCTCCTCAAAAAGAACCCCACGATGATTCAACTTTATTTTGGGGGAACAAATCGCATCTACATTTCTAGTGCCAAAATGAAGTTCTTACCAGATAAATTTTCTTGAATGGCTATCAATTGCTGCTGTAAAAACCTACGGTACCTGCACCAAATTATAGTTTTCGACTTCGTATTCATAAAACTTGTCGTAACTATGTAACAAATGATCGTATCAATTTGCAAATGGTAATCATTCCATTAAATAATAATAATAATAATAATAATAATAATAATAATAATAATAATAAACGATACCTATCTCTTAACATACCTAAAAAAAATTTTAGTTTGCCCCCCCCCCCCCACCCCGCTCCCTGAGTTAAAAATGCCCCCAAAACATGATAAAAGAACTTTATTTTTTAAGGACTCATCGAATATTCATTTTTAGTATCAAAATGAAATTCTTCCCAAACTTTGGTGAATGGTCACTAGTTGCCGCATTTCTACTCAAGTTTTGATTGTATATTTTTTATGTGTACGCTAATAGTCGTACTTTTGAAGGTTGTGCGAGTTTTGTGCAGGATTCCATATAATCGGAGGTTTGTCAAATGCTTGACATTTTTATGCTACATAGACCGAGTAAACAAGGACTTATAGTTTAAAGTAGATTCCAAATCACCACAAATATACTACCACAACCGCAGGAATTAAACCCGACATAGTTGAATCGGAGGCCACAGGGCTAACCATTCAACTACCTGGTAAGCCCCAATAACTTCCAATAATATACCGTATTTTGTTTAGAAGTTTTATTAGACTCGCCAATTCTCAATTAGTTGCTTATTCCCTTCTAATTCTTAGAAGGTAATTAAAAACTATCTAAAAATAAGTGGTTACATAACCAATGCAAAGCAAACCTAGATGAGTATAAACACACACCCTCAATTTTAATTTCATATATAATTTTATTAAAGAAAATATAATTTATTTTCATTTCTTTTTGGCCAGAGTGGAATATATTGCTAAAACTTATTAACTTCCAGAAGGAAAAAAAAAACTCATTTTAAAATAAAATTTCCCTATGGGGAGATCCATAAATGATGTCACACTTTTTTTCAACATTTTTAACCCCCCTCCTCCCCTTTGTCACAAAATGTCACTCTTCACCATACCCCCTCCCCTCCCCTTGTCACATGTCACGCTATATTACGTAAATATATACTTGCAGCTCAGAAACAAAGCACTATGTTATAGGTCATATTTCAAATTTTATTTTTGAACTTTAACTGTGTGTTTTAATGACATTTGTGAGCATAACAATAAAACTGATTCGTGTATTTATTTTGTATGAAATAAGATTACGGTTTACAACAAAAAACATAATATACAATAATAATAAAATATTAATATGAAAGAGCAATTGAAAACAGTAGTATTTTAGAATTTGAAATGGAATTTAATATATTTGGTTTTTAAATCCTATATTTACTTTATGAACACAAAATACTTTAAAACAGATTGATTTTGAAGAAGAAGCCTCAATATTATTTTTACTTAAATGGAATTGCCATAACATTTCATTTGTCACATTAATATGAACATTTATAAAATTATATATTAAATCATAAAATAGAAATTACTCCGAATCATTTACTATAACGACTCTTCCTCCCTTGGAGAAAATATATCCTCGTCCATTGAGTACACAGGCATTTTGGCATCGCACTCATCCTCGGGAATAGTAAGTCCTCTAATATCTATGCAATGTTAGTAAGACCTCTAATGTTTAACCAAAATGTGTGATGTCAGACTTCTTCTTACCCCCTCCCACCCCCTTGTCACAAACTGTCACAATTTCACGAACCCCTCCCCCCCCCCCCCCCCTCCAAGCGTGACATCATTTCTGGATGGCTCCTATTCACAAATCTGATTAAATATAATTCCACAAAAACAAAATATTTGAAAAGTTTCAAGAATTTAAAAAGAACAAAGTTATAATAAAACAATACAGTCTATTAAATTACAAAGTTTATTTTCACACAGCTACAAATAATAGTTTCTAATACAAAGTATTAACATAATATTTACCAAATTACCATACAATTATTTAACATTCTTCTATATATTATTTCCGTGTCTTTGCATCCTAAAAGAGAGAAACAATAGAGTGCATTTTAAAAGTTACAAGTTAAATTTTCACTGTTTTCAAGAATCCTGCTTAGATTTAGTTCTAAAGGTGATCACAAATTATAACTCTTCAGGCAAAATGACCGAATCGCTAATGTTAATCCAACGAGATATATTTTTAAAAATATCTCGTCTGTATTTTTATATTTTAAAAAGACTTTTCTTTTGCATTGGATAGCTGAGGTAAATTTCTGCAATTGCGGTTTTTACTTTAAGTTCGTTGAAGTTTTTATTTAATTTTCTTTCTTTCTCTCTTTTTTTTTTTTGTGCGGACACTTTCACTCTTTTCACTGTTTATACCGGTTCGAAAGGTGAAAGTATATAAAAAAAATCATTTAAAAATATTGAAATGCAACCGAGTTACCTTAAAAAAATTCTCTTATTGGATTAACATTGGCGAATTGGTGTTTCCGCTTGACTGAAGTAGCCTCTTAACCCTTTAAGCCCTGACCCAAACAATTGTACGGGCGATTACTAAAGTAAAAGAGAATGACTACCTCCTGTTTTTGTGCGATTTAAAACCAAACCCGCACATTTATATGAGTTAATTGGCTTTAGATGTTTTGATAAGACACAACTAGGGGATACCATCTACAATACAGGGTTATATTTTCTGCTTTTAAAAAGACTATATCATCTGACAGCAATAGACAAAAAGTATGAACTGTCGTAATTTCATTTAAATATGATTTATAACGTTTGCTTGGATTTAATATTTCTTTTCATATAGTTTATTCATGATTTTAATTGATTTTGTCTTTGATAAATTTAATTAGGCTTCACAAAAGTTGAAAAATAAATGAACCACACAATTGTGCGGTCCGGCATTTACCATTTCCAAAATAGAAACTATATTCCTAATATATATATAAAAAAAATTTAAGTGATTTTTTTAAACTTATGTTTTTAGCAATTTATTTTTTATTAATTACATTTTTAAAGCTGACCAATTTTAAATTAATAGGTTTGTACTATTCATTATTTCTATTTAAAATGGATAGTATTAGATATATAATATGAACATGTAACGAACTGTATGTTTCTGCTCTGAGTTATAGATGCCATATATGATATATAAGTTTTATATGAGTTATATGCATACCACGAGATTGATTTTTAAGATTGATAAATTCATTCCATTTTGTCAACACAGCAAGTAAACCACCAGGAATAAATAATAAATTATAGAAAGTTCAGCAAATGCTCGACAGATTCCGTAGTGTCTGCTTGAATTTACCATGAGATCAGGGAAAATTTTCTATAGATGAGCAGACGATTCCTTTTTTTAGGACGTGCCTCGGTAAAGCAGTATATAAAAAACAAACCACACTCTGTTTTAACAGCATCATCTGGGATAGTTTTAAATTTGTATTCTACCAGTGGGAAAGTACAGACCTGTTCCACAAGGATCTAGGCTTAGGACCTGCTGTCAGGGCCGAAACTAAAGGGGGGGGGGGGCAGAGGAGACATGTGCCCCGGGCGCTAGAACGAAGGGGCGCTAAATGAAGGATTATACCTTTGGAAAGGATTATTTTCTTCTGTTGGACTGATGGCTTCCATTATTATGAAACAGCCATTATAAATGAAGTGTTAGGTGAATATGAAATAGCAGTCGTAAAAAGTTAGAACTCTGATTTTTTGGTCAGAATGGGAAAAAAAAATGGCCATAATTTTTTTTTTTGAAAAAAAAAATAGGTATAGGAAAAAAGGGACTGTGAGGATGGAACGGTAAGGAAAATTATCACCTATTTTTAGGAAAATCATGTTAAGACTAAGTGATAGCCACAATGTTCATTGATTTCTAGAAACAGTTGTTAACATTGGATTAAATAATTTTTTTTTCTTAATTTACCTCGAAAAGTGCAGAAATAAACCTTGGGGACGGTAAGACATACCAATAAAGCCACGATCTTGAAATTGATATTTAAATGCTGATTTAATTTTTGCAGTAAATTTCCTGTCAAAGAATTTTAGACATTCTTTCTCTAGCATACTTCTCCATGAGAAAAAACTTGAAAAAAATTATGTGGCTGCATCTGAAGTGATTTTCTGTATAAGTTTAGCAAGAGGGACGGTAAGGAAGAAAAAACCCAGGGACAGAGTTCAAAAAATAATATCAACCGTAAAAATGTGTGCAGGTTAATTTTTTGCACAATATTTATATTAAACAATTGTCCCAGTTTCGGAAAAAAAATTACATCGAATTACTTTTATTGAAGTAATTTTATACAGACAGCTCCAAATTTAAAAATCAGCATCAGGGACGGGACGGTATACGAGTTTTCCTGGTATTTGGACCCCCAACATCGTCCAAAACTTATTTATCTCGTTAATATTGTTATATGCAATCATGCAATGGAATGTTCTCCAGTATATGAAATAAAAAAAACACAAAAAAATGTATTAAAATAAAAATTATTATTCAGGGACATAAAAGTCAAAAGATTGTGAGAATTCCCCATATATTGTTGTGCTTTTGTATTTTTTCGGTTTTGGTTACAGTTTTCTTTTATATGAGTACAGTTTCACTTTCAGAACAGGTTTCAAAATTGAAAGTATCTGCATATAAAAAATTGCATAAAAGCTCGAAAAGGTACGATTGCACAACTATATATATCAACCAGGTGTATTCTATGCAAAAAATAATATTAAAAAATATTAAAATGTGAGCCCAAAATATGCAAATAACTATCCATAGAATTAACATTAACTTGAATGTTAAATTTTACTTCGGGTGACTAATGTCGGTTTTTAAGAATTACATTTTTATTAAAGATTGTTATCATAGAAGAAAATAATAAATAAAGATGCAGTTGAACACTATTTTACATGTGAAAAAGGATTCAAAACGAAACATCTTTAATAATAACACAAATAAATAGTCTTCGAATCTGACATTAACAATATAACAATGGAATTAAGGTTGTAAGGTCCAAAGTTTTAATTATCAAAAAAAAATTATTTTGTAACTATTAAAATAATATTTTGGTGCTATGGTATCCGAGGTTTTAAGTATCACACAAAGCTATTTTATAACTTTTTTCTGGGGGGGGGGGGGAGGGGGGAGAGTTTAAGTAATTAGTCGATGCATTTTAGTTATTTAGCTCTAATTCATTGTAAAAATTCTGGATTTTTTTAAAAAGAGCTCCGTATAATCCGGTTTCTCGAATAAATTTGTATCGTACATACTCTAGACATGACGTTCATGACTTTAGCGTACACCCTCTGATTTTTTTTACGATTACAACACTGCAAACTAGATCAATATGTCATAATTTTACGAACCGGAATATTGTTCCGATTTGCTCTGCATATTTCAAGCCCAGGTTTGCTGTCGCGAAAAATTAACAATTTCAAAATATTCGTATTTAAAATTTAAGAAAAATAGGAAATAAAACGACTTATACACATCCGATTAACAAGCAGTTATGTCAAAAGAAAAGAGAAATTTTTAAAGAATTAAATAAAACTGACGCCGGAAGGAAATACTGTTAATAACTTTAATAAAAATTAGAAAATAGCGATACAATAGAAGTCCATGATAAGAAGCATGGAGAATAGCACACTAAGAAACTGTTTAAAATACTTGATATTTATATATAGAAAGGGGTTTAATGGCCATGAAAAGATAATTTAAATTTAAAAATACATTCGAACGCACTGCTGAATTCAAGAGGAGGGGGATTCCCCCGGAAGGTTTAATATTTCATGCTTTTTAATAAGCAATTTCCACACCGAATCTCTAAAATGTCCCCCCCCCCCCCCTCCAGAGTCGCAGAAATTAATCCGGGAGAAAAATATATGAATTCAGCACTGCTCGATCGGCGTAAGCAAGAAAAAAGGCAAATATTAATTAAAACGATATCTTAGAAATTCCCCTTAAAGTTGAGAAAAATTCATTTAAAAATTAAAATTTTCAATAATGCCTTAACATGGACCAAAACCAAACTATTTAAAAAATATAAGCATTCCTCAGTAAATAAACATAACTTTTTAATTTATTAAAATTTCTGTACGAAATAAGTTGTAGTTTGTACAGAGAAAATACAAAAATATCCGAATCACATTTGAATAATTAAAATAATAAATACCTTTATATCTGGGTTCTTTACTTGAACGCTAATCCAACGGCGCTGCTTCATGGAATTCAATAAAGAAGTGTTGTAATTTTGTCTTTGTAAAATTTCCGCGCATGCGCGTTTATATCTGTTCTCCTTCCAACAAAAGGAATTTTTCGCTTACGTCGTTATTTTACGACAGTGTTTTATCAGGTTTAGAGCAAAGTTGCGTTGCAAGAAAGCGATTGATTATATTCCGTCTACCTAGTAATGTCCTTGCGGCAATATTATTACTTCAAATTTTTCGTGACAAGAAAATATCAAGAAAAAATTAATCTTGCTGCAATTGTTCATGCTATCTGGGCACGGAGCGATTCTCTGAGAGAAATGATAGCTCGCCGGGCCTGCGGACCCGTATTTATACTCGCTCTTGACCTCGAGAGACTGTTTTAGAACATCCTGTTTCGCCAGAAAAAAAACATGCGATCACGTGACTTCCTTTCGACGAGTCGTGGGAAATCGAAGCGAGAACGAAAATAATCTCGCGCGGCCTAAACATCCTGTTTTGCGGGAAGCTGATCACGTGATGACCCTCGACCCGTTTCTTTTGATCTTTTCTCGGAACGATTGCGCGACGCGAGCGTGGGAGGAAGCCGATAAGAAAACTGGCTATAATTAATCGCTCCGCGTCCCCCCGCGAGACCTTTGACCTTCCGAATAAAAAATGCCGACGCGTCCTGTTTCGCACGGGAAACTGGTTGCGTGACGGACTTCAGATAACGAGCCCGACCTGTTTTCGTTTCCGTTTCGGGAAAAAGTGTGGAAGGAAGCCGATAAGAAAACTTGCTATAATCAGTCTTGTTTCGCGAACGAAATTATCTGGAGGGCATCGAACGTGAAAACATTGATCGCCAGAGAAAGAAACGAGTCGCCCCCGGTATCGAAAACCTGAAAAACACTTTACCTGATGTCGAAAATTGGGCTTTTCCTGATGTCGAAAACTGGGCTTTTCCTGATGTCGAAAATTGGGCTTTTCGGAATGGACGAAATGCTCTTTGAAAGAAAAATATCTACCAAGAGTTTCGTGGATTTTTATACGGCTGTTGAATTTCTCGAGGCCCCGAAGCTTTTCGTTTACTCGAAGAAAAAAAGTCTTTTCCACCTTGTTTTCCACCTTGTGTCGAAAATTGGGCTTTTCGGT
Organism: Maratus speciosus; assembly: GCA_963932465.1. Lineage (NCBI taxonomy): Eukaryota > Metazoa > Arthropoda > Arachnida > Araneae > Salticidae > Maratus > Maratus speciosus. The sequence continues at coordinate 49,152,739 of OZ010796.1, read as the reverse complement.
TACGCGATGCGTTCTCTCTAACGAAGAAAAAAACGAAGTATAAAGAAAAACTATATATAAAAAAAATCCCTGCCGGCCCGGCCTACAGGCAGAGGTAGATTTTGAAGTTAAGTATACTAATTTCAACAACAAAAACTAAATCATTATTAGATATAAATCCACTTTAACAGTTTTATCTGTCTGCTTTTGACGAGTTTTTTTTCCTTTTTATAAAATAGCTGGTTTTATCAGAATCATGTTAAGGCGATATTAAAAAAAATATTTTCCCATACTCAACAACTCGAAATTTTCTGGCACATTTTCAGATTCATTTTTAATTAAAAAAAATATGAAACATGCTGACGTGATTTTTGAAAAGATTTATAAGCGACCTGTGTTTTTATTTTTCTTTCAATTAATTAAAACTTGATTAATAAACAATTATTTTCTCAGTAGGGCAATATTTTTCGTTTCTAACACAATCGCTTCGGGAAATTCTGTTCAAAATGCCCACTTTGACATCATTTTTTGAAATATATTCTGCTTCTATCAAAAAATCGATCATTACTGTACATTATATAGTTTCTGAATAAGAGAATCTAGTAATTGGATGCGTTTGAGAGCAAAAATGAATTTAAAAATGAGTAAGAAAATAGACAGTTTGGATTTGAATGCACCCTTAGCAAAAAATGACATAGGATTTTTTATGGAAACATATGGTTTTATATGGAAAATCATAAAAATTTTATGGCATTATATGGAAACATACTGTATCCATATGGTAAATATTCTTCATTCTATGGTATTCCATAGCAAAGTGTATGGTAAAATTATAGGGTAATGAAATTTACCATATATTCAATGGTGTTCCATAGCATGATGTATGGTAAAATTATAGGGTAATGAAATTTACCATATATTCAATGGTGTTCCATAGCATGATGTATGGTAAAATTATAGGGTAATGAAATTTACCATATATTCAATGGTGTTCCATAGCATGATGTATGGTAAAATTATAGGGTAATGAAATTTACCATATATTCAATGGTGTTCCATAGCATGATGTATGGTAAAATCTTGTAATAATTGCTTGTACCATAAACTGTATGATATACCATAGCATGATGTATGGTAAAATCATGTGATAATTGCTTGTACCATAAACTGTATGGTATACCATAGCAAGATGTATGGTATACCATAGCATGATGAATGGTAAAATCATATGGTAATTGCTTGTACCAAAATTATATGGTATTCCATAGCATGATGTATGGTAAAATCATATGGTAATTACTTGTACCATAAATTGTATGATATTTCAAAGCATGGTGCATGGTAGAATATTAAAATTAGGGATGCACCGAATATTCGGTATCCCGCCTATTGGGCCATGTTACCGAATATTCGGTTAGGCCGAATATCAAACTATTTGGTATACCGAATATTTGGCTTGGCCGAATATAAGAGATTTCGGTATACCGAATATTCGGCCAGACCGAATATTTAAAAGCCTTAATTTTTTTTTTAAACCGTAAAACAACTTCTATTTTTAACTATCAGTTAATAATGATATTTAGAATAATTAGAAATAAAATTATATTTAAATAAAACAGAATACTTTTACATTTTTTACTTGCTAAAAAGTATCACGTAAGAAAATTAACCAATAATGACGATTTATTTAACTTTTTAATACTTTGAAATTCTGAAATTTAAACTTATTCGGCAAGCCGAATATTCGGAATTCGGTTTACATGTTGGCCGAATATTCGGTATTCGGCCAAAATCACTATTCGGTGCATCCCTACTTAAAATATACAATACCTTTTGAAAGTTGATAATATATTGATTTTTTTGTAACTAGAGTACAAAAAAAGTTGTGTTAAAAAGCCGTATGCTGTGTTGAATTCAGGGGGTGGCCGGGGAGGACCCCCACCCCCACCCCTGGAGCAATGAGATGATGTCCCTCCCCCTCCCGGGAGATTTGAGATTTTGCGTTATCAATGAAAAACACAAAATGAAATTCAATTTCAAAAAATGAAATTTCCCCCTGGAACTGTATAATGCCCCCCTCCCCCGGAACCACAAAAATCCCTCCCGGAGAAAAGTGCCTGAATTCAACACTGATAAAGACCGCTACTCATACATTTAGATTTGGAGAATGGCAACGCCTGCCATCGCCATGCCTGTTTTGTTGAAACATTTCCGATATCTTAACCTCGAATGCATGTTCGCGAAAAAGTATTCTGTGGTGCAGGCTATGCAAAATATATGTTTAATAAAGTTTAATTATGTCTTCAAGTGTGCTTTATTATTATTTGTTTCTATTATACTGAAGAATATTTCAGGTAAGTGAAATTTTAAAGTATTCTAGGTATATTTTCTGAATTATCATCAATTTAAAATGAAGAAATAATAAATAAAAGGTAAAAAATTAAAAATATGACTGTGGTATTAAAACCAGAAATATGAAAATTTAATGCAAAATGTATTTTTCTTTATTTTTAAATTATTTCGTAATGTTTGTTTTCGTAAAAAAATTCCTGAGGATTTGCATATCTACTAAAAAATTTTCCATTTCTGTTTATGAATTTATCATTGTTTTATGTATTTGATGAAGTAAAAAAAAATCACTTTTATCAAGCAGTTTATTGGCGACTAGCGCCATTTATTGACCAGATTTGAAATTTCCATTTCCAGTGCGGATTATAGAGCGGTGCAGATAATAAGGCAACATTTATTTTAATTAATGAAAAAATATGCTTGTGGATTATACACCGCTGCGGATAATAGACAGAAAAATATGGTACTAATTGTAAGAATGATGAATGACGGTAGTGCAATAAAACCAAAACTAACTAGTCTCAATGAAAATCTTTTATCTGAAATAAAACTGGCAGTCCTACTTAGAGAACTATTCACTTATTCATATCATTCATAACTTAATTTTTGTATTAAAGTATTAAGTTTATCTTTATTTGCAATGATATACTTAATACATATTTTAAGTCAATTTTATCCTCAAATACGTTCTTCATAATTTAGGTTCGTTTATCAGCATTACATATATGTTCGTCATTTTCTTTTTCTGTGATACTTTTGTTCATTCCAAACAATAATCTTTCGGCCGTATTCTCCCCTCATGCGGAATCGGAATATCGTACTGAATTCAGTGATTCCGGTTGTTATTCGGAAGATGAGCGATTCTCCCCTCAAAATTCGGAATTCGGGCATTTCAAATATCCGGAATATCTCTTACTTTTTTCCGGCTGCTCAGAGGCAGGTGGAATACCGTTCGGATGGCCGGAATCATGTAATAATGGCGGATGTAAACAGTTTTTCTTTATGTATTTTCATAAAATATATCTTACGTTTTAAGTAATAAATCACATTAGATATGAATAATTTTTTTATTCATACCTGTTTTGCGGTCAAAATGGGAATATTTTTCAGCAAATTGGTATGTTATAAATTTTATTTTCTAAGTAAAAGTTTGCTTTATTTTGCAATATGGTAAAAAGAAATTATATTTTAGATTCTGTCTCCTTTCCACCCGTATACTTTTTTGTTTACAGATTTGTTGAGGAAGTAAATTATATATTTCATTCAATTTAAATATTGATGTGTCACCAGAATTGTTTAAATGACTTGTTAATATTTTGTAGTATTCGTTTAACATATCCATCTTTCTTATATAATTTGAACATTTTTAGGTTTTTTTTAAACTGAACTTAATATTTCTGAATGACCTTTGTAGCTACGTATAACTTAAAAACCTGTGCTTCAAGTATGTATACATACATACTCGTGTAATATTGTGTGTTGTTTTTTATTATTATTATTCAAATGTACTCCAATAAATTACAAAGTAGCCTCATGTTTTTACATTTCAGTGCTTAATAAGCCTTGTGTCCGACAGTTTTGCATTCAAACTTGCATGTGATAAATTTGATTAGTGAATTAAAATGCCCTCATGTTGTAGAAGCTTTGTAAGTTTTAAACTAAAAAAAAGCTATACAGCCTTGCTATAAGGCCTTTTTGCATTATCAGTAATAGCCGCAAAGATTCTGCTAGTATACATGGTCCTATATGATTCTTTTATTAATACATGACTATTTGTGTGAAAAAGTGTGATAACTAAAATTTGAGATTCTGCCTTTTCTCAAAACAAATTTTCTGAGTTCTCGAATTGCATCAATATAATTGGTCTGTTGGTTGTTTTATACTTTTAAATGTTCATGTTGCGTGTTGATGATTGCAGACAGGGGATTTTTATTATTTATAAAATCACTAATTGTTATATCTACATTAATTTCTTGTAAAATTCAGGCAAGAATTATTTATGCAATTTGTTATTGGATTACTAAAATCTTTTCCTACTTCCACATGGTATGTTTCTCTATTTTTGATTTGGTTTTGTCTATAGTTTCTTGTTAGTAACTTATGCTTAACTTGCTGTATACTCATTAAATAATAATTTTCTGTATTATGAAAGGATGCCACCTGCTCTTATTTTGCAAGTTTTTTTATACAGGGCCAGCCAAGTATAGGATCTGGTGGTGTTATATTGTTTTGAGGCTTTTTTTTTCTCTTTAAACTTGTCATTAGTAGTTCAGTTATTCTTTTTATGATTTTATAATATTTAATGTTTAATGGAATCTTGTATTTTTTAAGAAACAGAAAAATATTTCTCAGATGATGAAACACTTGTATTGCAGTTGTAATATTTCTTATTTTCTTTTTCAGGTGAAATGTAACCTGTAAATTGAATCTTCAATTTTTTGTCCACTGTGAAATATGTGCAAGGGTCTATAGGATCCAAATGACAAGAATTACGACTTATAGTGTCCAGCTGGTACCACTTTTAAAAGCATTAAGAGGTGTTATTTGTTCTCTGCTTTTGAGTGTGTATCCAGCTAGATTGAAATTTGGAAAGTGCGGAGTTTTGATGCCAATGGACAACATTGATTTATGACTCTTGGCTGTTTGCAAGTTGTTTTTAAGCCAAGGATGTTTAAGGATCGTCACCAAACTCCCGTTCAAGTAAGAAATAAGACTAAAAAAAGCATTTATTATTGGAATTTTAATCGTGCTATTGTATATAATTCAAAATTTATCTTCTTTGTTTACAGTACAAAGGTTAAATATTTGGTAAGTGTTTGTTTTTTTAAATTGGTATTTTTTGCATTGAATTTAAATAATAAATTTTAATATTTAACTGTATTTTACAGATATATATGAGTATGTATCACTCAACTACCCCTCCCCTTTCCACTTTTTAAAAATTCTTTTGCAAATTTAAAATATGAATAATTAATTAATTAATGTACTTACTTTAACATCAGTTGCATTTAATTTTTATATGTAAAACATAAGCATAGCAAGAGGCTATTTGAGTCCCATGAAAACACCCGTTCACTAATGTTAATCCAATGGGAGAATTTTTTTAAGATATCTCGTTTGCATTTGAACATTTTAAAATTATTATAATTAATTTATTTTTGGATAGCTGAAGTAAATCTCCACAAAGGCTGTTTTTTACTTTTGCTATATTGATTGCAGGTTTTTCTTATGAAGAGGCTTTCATTTCTGAAAGCAGTTCTGAAAGTGAAAGTGGCTTAATTAAAAATACTTGTAAACAAAATCGAAAAATGGTCTATGTTGTATAGATCTACCTCAGCTATCCAATGCCAAAAAAATTGAAAAATATTCAAATGCAAACGAGATATCTTAAATTTCTCCCATTGGATTAACATTAGCAAACAGGTATTTTCGTGTGGCTCACACTATCACGGGAAGAAAGGAAAACACTAATGTTTATATGGGGTCTTTATTTTCAAATTTCTCATTTGAATTTTAATATTTTTGGGCATAGGGTAGTTGAGGACAATCTATAACCAGGCTAGTTTTTACTTTTTCGATTTTGGTTATAGTTTTTTTTTTTTTTTTTTTTTTTTTTTTATTAGGATAGTTTCAATTTCAGAACCGGTTCCAAAAGTGAAAGTAATTGTTTTTAAATCTGAAACCAAACTCGAAAAAATAAAAACTAGCCTGGTTATAGATCGTCCTCAGTTATTTTTGAAAATAATGCCCCTATAGATTTAACATTTTCCTTTTTCCCGTGATTAGTGTGGGCTCTTAAAAAGGTTACTTCAATCACGTGAAATCACCCATTTGCTAATGTTAATCCAATGGGAGAATTTTTTTAAGATATCTCATTTGCATTTGAATATTTTTAAATGATTTTTTTTTATTGCAATGGATAGCTGAGGTAGATCTACACAACAAAGACCATTTTTTGATTTATTTTACAGGTATTTTTAATTAGGCCACTTTCACTTTTGGAACCGATTCTGAAATTGAAACTATCCTAATACCAAAAAAAAAAAAAAAAAAAAAAAAAAGAAAGAAAACTGTAACCAAAATTGAAAAAGTAAAAACTAGCGCAGTTAAAGATCGTCCTCAGCAATCCTATGCAAAACAATTATTCAAAAATATTAAAATCAAAGGGAGTAATTTGAAAATAATGCCCCCATAGGATTAACATTAATGTTCTAATTTTTTCTCATAACTGAAGTAGCCTCTTAAGAGCCTACACTAGTCACGGACAGAAACATTCAAGCTAATGTTATTCTTATGAGAGGATAGTTTACAGATTTCTCAACTTTTATTATACATTTGTAGTTTTTTGATTTACTTTTTTATATATAAGGATAAATTCACTTGTGGAACCAGTTCTGAAAATGAAACTACCCTTATAAAAAAATAAAAAGAAATGTGCTCGGTTAAATTGATGGCACTGAGCTCACAGGCTATTCACATTAATTGTATATTATACTCTTATTTTTTCAAAGAATAATGTCCCTTGAAAAATACTTCAATTTTGTTGCAAGTGAGGAAAAAAAGAGAAATCACCTTTTATCGATTTATAAAGTTTTCATATTAAGTGCAATATTTTTCAGTTTCTAATTTATATTTCTTTTAAAAATATTTATCAACAATAAGTCTACTATTTTGAAAACATTAGATATACATAAAAAATATCGGATATTTTTGATATATTCAAAAATATATTTACGGACCCACCCTGGGTATAATTTTCATAATTTTTTTTGTTAACATATACATGTATGTGTATAATTTTAGATTTATGCAATGTCAATTATTTTACAAAGTACAATTGCAAGAAGAGCAGATACTGCTATTTCTGCTATTAACTAATGAATTGACATTTGCAGTTTTTATTGTTTTATAATTACTAATTATAATTTTATTAATTATAAAAAATTAAGGTACTTTTCGGTTAGCCGGGCGCCAGTGTTATATATACATATGTATGTATACCTATATACACATATATATGTATATTTATACATATATAGAAGCTATATGTATACATATATATATATGTGTGTATATATACATATGTATGTATATGTAGATATACATACATACGTATATATAACACTGGCGCCCGGCTAACCAAAAAGTACCAAAATTAAATTATGCTTCTTAATGTCATCAAATTAAAGGTGTAATTGTTTTGGAAACACATTACTCTTGATAGACATTCAGTACCTTAAATCAAGATTGAAAATCAGATTTTTTTTTTCCTTCTATTTTACACTTTACTTTTGAGTATATTTTGTTATACTGAAATAGTTGAGTTATTTTTCTTATAAACATTCATATAGGTTAAGTATTGATATTAATTAAATACAGTAGAACCTCGCTAATCCAAACTAATTGGGACCAGTGGCTGTTCGTATTACAAAAAATTCTGATTACCCAAAATTTTGATAAAAATAGAAGCAAAATAAAAATGCGTGCTAAAAAAGTTATAAGTAGTAGAACAGTAAACATCCTGTTATCCGAAATCCTAAGGTACGGCATGACTTTCAAAAAATAATAGTATTATTTGTTTAATCACTCCTGATGTCTATAATAATCCAATGGAACTTCAGAATGAGGAATTATGTAACAACACAGGAAAAACATATTTTTATCATCTAAATTAAATACTTTTTGCATTTTAGAAAAGAATTTTATAATGACTAGCAAACAAACTGATATTCAAGATTTCTTTTACGATGGCTTCTACGAGTAGACCTACAGTGCACGTTTTTATTTTATATTCGCTTACATATATTGTACTTTTACATTATTTGGTATTTTTTAAAATTCTTTTCAAGCTATTTAAAGAATGAAAAACATGCTTTACTGCCTTTTTTTTGTTTAATTCTAACTTCTACATGACATTCATTCTGTAATTCAGAGTATAAATATAGAAATTTCATAATCCGGTATACTTCAAATCCAGTAATTTTCGAATATAAAATCGGTTTGTATTAACCGGAATTTCGGATCAGTAGGGTTCTACTGTATTTATATTTACCAATATCTATGTACTCATAGATGACTACAAATAAAAATATAGTATGATTACGTATTTAACCCCTTGGGGACAAGCGACTGGTATTCATGCCGCGTAAGGTGTTCAGAATCAGGGATTATTCTCATCAGTAAATTTTTATTGTAAATTTTGTCTTATTTAATACGAGCATTTTGCCCATTCAATTAGGCAAAAATTTCTGGTTTAAAAATCCGGTGATTAAAGATTAAAAATTCTGTAAAAGACGCTCGTCCTGAAGGGGTTAAAAAATATGCATCGTCATAACAATTACATAGCCTAGGATTTTTCTCCAGGAAATGTTTTTCATCAATTTATTCAAAAAAAAAAAAAAATAATAATTGTTTAATTGTTCAAAAATATAATTTTTCTGTTGACTATTTGAGACTGTCTGTTAACCCTTAACTGCTGTGACAAAAATTGTCACGTAACTGCTGTGAGCGGTCTGTGAGACCGCTTAATCTAAATATGAATAAAAGGCAACATGAACTAATAAAATACCATTTTTGTACTAAATTTTATGTACAGGTCTATTATACTTAAAATTCAAATATTCAGAAGTCTCTAGAGACAGTACTAGAGTCTAGATACTGGTTAAATTTTGTTTCTTTTATAGTTAAACTGAAAATTACAAGTTAAACAGTGAAAACTGAAAAAAGCAGCGGTCTGTGAGACCGCTAACAGCAGTTAAGGGTTAATTGTTGAATATTTTGCTGAACTATATTTTTAAAACTATGAACAAAAATCCAAATTTGACTTTAACCTTCTCGTCACCCTGATCCTCATATGAGGCTACTACTACTTTGAATTGCAATATTTGAAAGAAAAAAAATATTTTTGTTAATTCCAGCACCTAATAGCGATAGCATATGTCGATACATTTACTATTATGACTTTACTTATGCTTCAGCATTTAATAATAATAATATTAATAAAAGTTTTATTAATTATTAGTAAACCGATGGCGTTTCTTTAATTCAAACATATGTTTCACTCTTTAAATTTAAATCAATGCAAAAACCCTTGACGGGTTAAAAGTTTCTGACGCAGCACTTTATCTTATGCTCTAAGAATTTTAAATATGGAACTTAAAAATACTGATATCAAATTTTGAGTGACGTTATGCTATTTCTTAAAAAATATATTTGTATTTATTTCATCATTTTATTTTTGTTTTATTTATAATCGCATGTACAAAAGTTATGTTCAACATGAAAAGCTGCATAAAATTTTATTCGCTATTGCTTTATCATTTACATCTCTCATAAATTCAAAATATGAGTTTTAAAAGATATGATATAAAATTTAAGTGACGCCTTGATGTGACTTTAAAAGGTTTGTTTTAAAATTCAATTTAAATTATTTTTGACTTGGTTAAAATATTTTTTTACATCTACACAATACTTTTAATTTTCCAATTCACTGTTAAATATATCACTTTCATTGAATCTATACTATGCATTGAAATGTATTTATTTCAATAAATTGATTTATCTTTTGTGTCACGCTATTCAAAATTGTGAGTAAGATTTATGTAAATGGTTTATTTGCGTCAAACTATCCTTTTTCATACATTTCATGTAGTTTGGACACAATGACGCAAAGAAACCATTTACATAAATCTTACTCACAATTTTGAATAGCGTGACACAAAAGATAAATCAATTTATTGAAATAAATACATTTCAATGCATAGTATAGATTCAATGAAAGTGATATATTTAACAGTGAATTGGAAAATTAAAAGTATTGTGTAGATGTAAAAAAATATTTTAACCAAGTCAAAAATAATTTAAATTGAATTTTAAAACAAACCTTTTAAAGTCACATCAAGGCGTCACTTAAATTTTATATCATATCTTTTAAAACTCATATTTTGAATTTATGAGAGATGTAAATGATAAAGCAACAGCGAATAAAATTTTATGCAGCTTTTCATGTTGAACATAACTTTTGTACATGCGATTATAAATAAAACAAAAATAAAATTATGAAATAAATACAAATATATTTTTTAAGAAATAGCATAACGTCACTCAAAATTTGATATCAGTATTTTTAAGTTCCATATTTAAAATTCTTAGAGCATAAGATAAAGTGCTGCGTCAGAAACTTTTAACCCGTCAAGGGTTTTTGCATTGATATCATTACTTTTTTGAGGTTAGTGATAAAATGATTAAAAAAAAGATACTTATGGAATTTAATGCAGATTTAATTTTTACTATTTTATTACAATTTTCCTTATAGCAGTTTGTATATAAAAACAAGTTGGTAAGTATAATCGCAGATCGCACAAAGGGTTTCATTTGATATTCCTTTAAAAACACTTTATCCTTAAATTAATAAATCCAAAATGTTAATTTATAATTATTAAATCCTTACATAGATGGTGCACCAATAGTTCCAATTTTCATGGGGCAGGGAACGCATTCTTTTAAACAAACCACCTTCCAATTGAAGTCACCAAAAACCAAGTTGAATAAGCCAGACCCCGTTGTGTTGTTTCACAAACAGCAATCTCATGTCCCCTCCTTCCCCCCTTTTTCAAAAATTTTCAGACCAGTACCTAAGAATGGAACCGAAATAATTTTTTCTCTTCAGAAATTACGATAAAAAAAAATAGTATGCAGTACTCATAAATTTACTTTAATGCTATATAGGGTGATTATTAAGTTAATTATAACGTTTGGAATCTGTTGCATTGATGTCCGAAAGGTGGTTTCTGAGTTATTGAAGCTGGACCCATAAGGCGCCATAGAGGGGCGAAGCCCACTAGTGTCTATCATAATTATATCTGCCATGTGGACTAATTGCGATATTTAATCAAAATAGCCCCCCCCCCCCTCCTCATCCCCGGAAATATAACAAATACAAAATGTGTCTTTATAAACCTATCGTCAAATAGGTTTTTATTTCTTTTTCCCTAAAAAAAAAAAACATGATTTTTATATCCGTAACGTAAATAGCGGACGAAGCCCGCTAGTTCCTATCATAATATATATTTTTAATAATTTTATATAGTCTATAATAAAAATCAGACTTAAAATAGTCTAGTTCCATGAGTACTTGTAGTGTCAGTTACATGCTACGATTTTTGGATACCAGTATTTTAGAACGGGAAAATGTGACTTATTTTATCGGAGATATCTCATTAATTGAATAAGGTGAAGCAAACTTTTTGAAAAAAAGGTGGCCAACAAGCATGGCAGTTATCAGCTATGTGACTTTGTGCTAAAGTCCATTAATTTGATCTGCTTTAAAAAGATTACGGAAGATTGAATTATAGTAGAACCTGGATTAACCGAGCTTCGATTAATCGAGGTTTCTGTTAACCGAGCCGATAACAAAGTCTGATTTTTTTTTTTCCTTTTGAATGAGCCTTAAAAATAACCACATTCTTTAGCTCACTGTCCGTGCTATACAGGCCCTTCTGCCCCCAAAAGCACTCAACTACAAAGAAACACTGGACCCTGAGAAGTCAATAGCGAACAATGCTTTGTTTCCAGTGGCTGTGTGAACTTTCGTAAATTTTTCAATTTGCATTTTAAAATTTACTACTGGTAGTTGATTTTCTTTTTAAATTTGTTAAGCTGTGAAACAGAACTTTACATATATTTATTTTTATTATTTAAAAAACGTTCTATATATTTTTTTAAAAGAGATGTTAAATTCGCAAGCACGGCGAGTTTTTACACACAGTTTCTATTAACCGAGATTTCCGATTCCGATTTACTAATAGTCCCAATTAGCTCGGATAATCGAGGCTGCTCTGTATAATTAAAAAATCAATGGCGATATTACTGTAAACGGGTTTCCCTTTTACTGAGGGATTTCAAGATCGAATCAGCTGATGTTAGTTGCTGTTTCCGTGCTTGATTAAATAAGATTAGTTAAACATTTGAAAATTACCAAATATAAAAGGAACTAAGTCAACAGAGTGTTTGCTTTATGGTATTTTTTAACAACGCTATAAGAAAATGATTTTAAATAAGAGATTTTAAATGCAACGTTTTAAATCTGACATAATTTTCACCAAACTTTCCTTTCTCTTTGTAACATTCAACTGAAAATATTTTTATTATTAGAAAGATAATATTATTATTTGCGCTACCTTAAAATTGGCAACTATAGTTAAAAATATCATCTCGAAATTTGAAATAAATCTCTCATATAAGTATATTTTTTAATTTAAACTGTTTTGCAATATTATTATTTGGCCACTTTGGCCAATATGACGTAATTTCCTCCATTTACGACTTTTAACACATATCAATGAATTTATTATTTAAAAATTTTCTTTTTCTTTTAATATTCACGTGTAAATATAATTTTTATGACGTAATTTTCAATGTTTTCCTGCTTTTAATGCGTAATCATTTAATTCTAATTTGAAAATAATTGATTATTTTATAATTTTCTTTCATTTTAAGTAAGCATGTGTAAAAACAATTTTTATGACGTAATGTTTAATATTTTCCTGCTTTTAACACGCTATCATTTAATTCTAATTTAAAAGGATTTTTTTCTGTTTATAATAGTCACGTGTGAATAAATTTTTAATCTAAAGGATATATTATTCTTTGCGCTGTTTTAACAATTGGCAACAATTTAAAATAACCTTTTCTAAAATATGTAAAAAATATCTCTGGAAATTCTGAAAATTTTAATTTAAAATTGAAATAAACCGTCAAAAAATTAGGCAAGTTAAAAATAATAAATGCACTCTGCAAACTTCGAGTTTCTATTGAATGATTAAATTGAATGAAAATGATTAAATTCCCATGTATATTTTTTTTGCTATGAGACTTTTTTAATGAGACAATTTTATCCAGATTTAACATTAAATATCTCTTAAAATAATTCTTCGATTTAAAAACTGTCTACTTCAACGTTTTTATCAAACATTTCTCTATAATACTACCCATTTTAATATTTTTGTATGCAGTAATTTTCTTAATATTTGCGAAATAGACCTCTAGTCACAAGAGATTCTTTCAAAGCGGTGAAAAGCGTTAGTTTTTTCTTTTTTTTTCCGAATAAGAGACAAAATGTAGTACGCAATTGCGTCAAAAGATGGCGACACCAGAATTCTGATATGCTTATTATGTAAAACTTCATTGTTATTTATAAATAAAACATTTCAACTAAATTATTTATTATAAAATAATTATTACATCACAATAGTTTTTATGCAAGGAAAATACTAATTATAATAATAATAATATTATGGATGTCAGTGATTATATATTGATTGACCGTCATAATAATAAAAAATGATATTATAAAAAGAAGAGCTGAAATGAATTATTTTTTTACGTTTCTGATAGTGTGATTTATATTCAAATGATAATTATTAATGTATATTTTTTGTAAAGTGATTGAAATTAAATATATTTATAAAATTTATGGTAATATTTTTATTGTTGAAAAATTGCCAAGAAATAATCATCATCAAATTGGCGTCATTATAATTGTAATTTTATTTAACTTAATAGCAATTAAAAAATTACAAAGGAACTGAGAATAATGGTCAACTAACAGACTTTAAAAAAAAAAAAAAACTTCACACGCACCAGCGAGTATCGAACTGCCTATGCTAAGATCAGTAGACGATGGCCCTCAACCACTCAGCCGTGGGAAGACAAAATTTTTCTCCCCAAAAGTGGTTAAAAAGAAAGCATGTGTATGAATACAGTGTCATGCATTTTCGGTGAAATTTCCATAGAATGGCGAAGAAATATAGTCCGATTTTTCATGCGCATTATAAAACGAACAAGAGTTTTGCTGGAAACAAGTAAATTGTTATTTGGTTCATCTGAAACATATTTATTTGATTTTTAAAAAATCGCCCGTGTCATTTTCGAGAGAAAAAAAAAATCGAATTATTTAACGAACGAGAGTTTTCCCAGAAAAAAGAAAAGTGTTATTCACCTCGCCTTAATCACATTTATATTATGTATCAATTTAAAAATAATCGTTAGAACCGTTTTCGAGATTTTCAAATTAGGAACTTCCTCGATATTATACCAACGTTTTCACTTTAAAAATGACTATTTAGATTTCAAAATATACTTAACTATAATAGAAATGTAAAAATTTCAGTATACGATTAGACTGCAGATATAAGACTGTTCTAGAAAATTCAGAACAATAAGACGTATATCTGCTGAGTTATTAAAAGGCGGCTTTTCGCATTTTCTTTGATGTCGAGTTAGCTGTATATATGAGTTCCGCCATCTACGAATTCTATGATACGATACGATTTTAGGCTTAAGGCTGCGTCACTCGAAATACTACCGTCTTCCATGATTAGGGACTCCTTTTTCGAATTAGTAATTTGTGATAAGAAATAAAAAATACTACTAAATTTTTTATGTTTCTTTAATCTGGTTGTAATACGACATTTTCCAAACGTCTTAAAAAATTCTTCCTTAGACTATTTTTATATGAAAAATGTGCAACATAACTACATTCGTTAAATTTCAGTGTGATTTCGATAGCTACTTTTAATTTTGTTACAGTAAAAGTAATTTTTCCCAAAATTGGAAAAAAAAATTGGTGCCGAGAGGGTTAAGAGAAACACCCTAAGTTCTTGATTAAAAATATATTGTAACTTTAATTTCCTATTTAAAAATTGTTTAACATGACTTGTATTATCAACTCTAAATATTTGTTCTTCTAATTAGGAATACATATATATAAAAAAGGTTTTTTTTATTATAGATACGATGTATAGAAACTAATTTAAAGAAAAGAAATAACAGACATAATTAATATAGTATGCAACATTTCAAGACATGATAAAAGGATTATTCCCTTTTTCAGTAGAATTTATTTTTTTGTAAGAAAGAGGGGGGGGGGGGGGATATTCGTGTAACATGTACACAAAGAATGCATATTTCTGCTATTGCTATTTATTCACTTTAGCTCTGAAGAAAGGAAGTTTTATTTTGAAATCTATAAATAGCTATGTGTTAAATTAATAATACATGCTGTGCTTTCCTTTGCATTGTTTTTTACATGTCACATAATAATCATAATACAAAAGTATTTTTATTTGTTTTACCAGTCATTAGAGCTTTGGGGAAGGGGGGGGGGGGGAGTAATTTCTAAATCATTCTTTCCTCTGGCTGCACCGGTGCTTTTAAATGACTTAGATAATAATATATATGATTTTATTAATCGTTAAACAAATTAAAATCATAACTAATTTGAATGACTGAATAACTAAGTTGTAAAATCAGTGCTTCCAAGACTGCTATAAAAAGCTCGTTTTTTTATGTGCTGACAATTTGATGATATATATAACCAAAATGTTTATTAAAATACATCAATATCTAGATTTATCAAATGAAAGAAAATTCATGTTTACATAGATACTACTATACAATATTATAATAAATTTCCAGTGCATACATTGAATACAAAATGCTGTCTTGACTAGTTGGGCTTTTTATTATGTTAGTTTTTACATGTCCATGTACTTACTAAACCTGTTGTATGTACATGTAAAAAAATGAAATTGTTTATTTTGTGATGAGTATCTGACAGATATTTTAACTAACATCTTCGAGTTTCTCTGAAAAATTACTAAGATACAGTGGCTTGCTACGCTGTACGTTACAGAAAAATCTGAGGAATGTATACCATCATACAGCTATAAGGTAAGAGTTTATAAAAAGAAAAGCTGATGATACAAAAAGCAAAGTATGCAGGTACATCCATTCATTACTCTTGTGACCATTAGAGTAAATTTTCAGAAATATTTCCAATTATTTTATTATTAGGATAAAACATTACATAAAAAGTTATATACCATTATGTATCATTCACATAAAATATATCTAATTTGTTACAAAATTTTGATATATTATATAGACAAGTAAATTGTTTTTTGTTACAAATTAGATACATTTTATGTGAGTAGAACACGATGGTATTTAACTTGTTATACTATCCAGCGGTAGAATTGATATAAAAAAGGCACTGGTCCCAAGGACCAGTAAGCATAAGAACTTACTGGTCCGCAGTAATCATCACTGGCCTGCTACATAAAATTCCATTAAGTTCCTTTAATCCTTTGAGTGCCCTCCCCCCCCCTTCCTAGAATATAAATCAAACTTCCTTTGCAATTATCCAAAATTTTCATCCTAATAAAATGTAAAATTATAATTTGCTAAAAATTAAACAGTACATAAAGAAAAACTATAAAATTATTAATTAAACATTTCATTTCAGATAATCTATTTCAACTGACTAAGGTTTAATTCAATTTTTTAAAATTAATTTTTTTATGTTAATTAATTTTTTGGTTGCAGTTTTCTCAAGGACGGGAAAGTTTACGTTTACCTGTCAGAGAGGGAGAAAGTTACTGGTCCTGCGGACCATTAAATTTTTCAAATTAGTGGTCCGATTGAATTTTTGGTGGTCTCGGACCAGCGGACCACCAAGGATTTCGAACGCTGCTATCTATTTTATCCTATTTATATTTTGTAATAAAATAATTGTAAGTATTCCTGAAAATTTGCTCTAATGGTCATAGAGTAACAGTGCACATAATGTTCATATAATGTATGCTCTCATATAAAGTTGTTCAGATTTTTTTTAATGAAATATTTTTATTTTTTACAAAAATATTACTTACGATGAAATTTTAGAAATCATCTTTATTTTCCATCTTCAATGAATTTATTAGTTAATAATGCAGTATTGTAATTACGCTCCCCCCCCCCCCTCCAAAAAAAAGAAGAGTAAAACAAATAAAGTAGTTTTATTGCTTTAAAAACATGAAGAATTTTAAATTAATAGCAAGCAATTATAATGACGATTAAAAAAAATAGATAAAAATTCAGCCTTTATAAAATTATATTTTAATCTTAAAATAGTTTTCTTTTTCAACTCGAAATGATAAAAACTTTAAATTATAATAAAGCTTAATAGTCCCTTCAATAAATTCTAATGTGAAAAGTAACGAGTTACATGTAAAATATTGATTATCATAATTTTTTATAATCAAATCATTGTTGTCCTTGAATTAATCAGAACTAATTATCTAATCTTAATATCTAATTTAATCCTTAAAATATTTTTTTCTCTATTCTGCTGCAATGGAAAAAAAAAGGAGGGGGGGGGGCAATGATTGAGTTTTAACTATTAATGTCTTTTTTTTTCAGTAATGAGAATTATTGGTACTTCTTAGTTATCCCGTCAACCAAATTGTTTCCAAATTGTAAAATTAAATGCCAATAATGGTTTGCCATTAATGAATTGTAAGATTAAATGCCAATAATGGCCAATAAAACCATTAATTCGACGCTTTAAATGTTTTACTAATTTATTTGCTCTTTTGTTATTTAAAATAAAAATTATGTCAATGTGTATAATTTGGCGAAACTGGTCGACGGAATAACTAAGAAGTACTGAATTATTATATTAAATAAGGGTCAGGTTCTTTTATATTTAAGTCAAGAGTACTACCATACTATTCTTTATTTACATGGACAATATCTGTATCTGAGTATCCATAAAAGAACAACTTTTTACTAATAAACTTTTATAGGATAAATATAAGTTTTTATTAAAGTTTTATCAGTTGTAATTGTATTCACTTTTTGTTTTTATTATAAAGAAAGAAAAAAAAAAACTTGGATGATAAAAAAAAAAAAAATCTCATTTAATATAGCTAATTTTCAACCAAACAGTAAATAAATATATTTTAAAAAGTGCAATTTAAGTGTATCTAACAATTGCCAATGAGATGTTTTGTTCCCAATTAGAGCACAGGTTGACATATTTTGCCAAGACAGGATCTTTAATGTAAACATTTGGTATATTACAAAGTCGATAGATATTGTTTGCAAATTTTTGGCTTTGCAAAAAATTGCCATACCTGGAGAAAGCTATGACACAGACACACACGCACAATATATACGTACCAAATGTATATACACACACACATGAACTTACACTTACATATTATTTTTTTGTTCAATGTATCTAAATAATAATTCTAAGCAAAATTATGTATGGTGCTATCTATATTGTATATGCAGCCCTTCCTGGAGTACCTAAAACCTGATATGATGGAACAAAACATATTGCATTAAAGTGAATAACAGTGCATGATGTGTAAAAATCAAAATAATAAAAGTCTGAAGAGATAAAAATATTTTAGAATGCAACTGTTTCTAGATTGCAAAATAGGAGTTCTTTTTTTTACAAAATTCATGAAAGAGGATGAGAAACATTCGCAGCAAGGCCTGTGTATATCTGTTACCACAGTTTCTCGCTTTTTATTCTGATGATTAAAATTGGGTCTCCTATTATGAAGCCTTAAAACTGCTCAATGAAATTTATTTTGACTACTTGGGCTTTTCATTACATTAGTTTTTACACATTCCTGTACTTACTAAACCTATTTTATAAACATAAAAAAAAGAAGAAATTATTCCTTTTATGATTCGTAACTGCCATCAAGTGAAGAACTTAACTGCATCATTGTATTACAGATGATTAAAATTGCATTAGCAAGAATAAAATGTGTTATGGAATTTGAAAAACTACAAATACAAAAAATAAAGGATATGTGTAATCTAGAATACAAAATTTTTTAATATTACACAGAACATATATTTAATCCTAGTACAATGTGTATACTTAATCATATATTTAATCCTACATTATCCGCATCTGTATGTTATTTCTATGAGAAATGTGCATCACTAATATATACTAACATACACTAATATTCTACAAAAGTATGCTTAATAGTAAAATAGATTTCAAATTTAAGTTGAAATTTTGTATATCCAATATCATGAATTATTTGTCAATCAAAATACAAAATTAATAAAAATTATAACAAATAAATCAGTGTATGATTAATCATTGATACTTAATTCATCCGATTTAAAAATTTCATCATTAACGTAAGAATAACTACACCAGTAAAAAAAAAAAAAAAAAAAAAAAAACTACTGAAAGTTAAAAATAGAAAAACAAAAACAATAGTAATATTTTTTTTTCAGCGAGCGATCCCCCAACCCCCTCAATCTTTTTTAGAAATATTTCATACAGCACTGAAAAGTATGTTATTTTTCTTTAGGTATTCACTCAGTTACGCAAATTTATTCGAAAATTATTATTCTGATTAAAAGCTCCTCGCTAGCCAAAGCCATCAGCTAAGCGAAAAAAAATAAACAAACAAAAAAACGTGATGTATATTTTCATTCTGATTGGTTCTTCACACTTCAAAGGAATTTGTGATGTCACTTCCTTTCAAAAGCCACGGAATAAATATCGATTATTCCGAATCCGGAATCTGGCTAGGGGAGAATCGCTCTTTCCATTCGATCCGGAATAATCGCCATATTCCGGGTGAACTGAATTCCGATTCCGTTCCGCTCCGGAATAAGGGGAGAATACGGCCGTATCCCGCCAGGTTGTGACAGTGCATCTCAGTGTGTTGAATCGATATTCATCGCTTCACACTGAACCTGATGTCTGTTTGTGATTGGAGCTCACAGTATGAGTTGCTCGCACATGTCACTTCTAAGCCTTATGAATTCGTCACACTTTTATTCCCCTTCTAAGGGGAAATAGTCTGATGGAACTTACAAGGAAGGTCTCCATACGAGCATATTCAGAAAAATCTGAAAAGAATTACAGAGTGTTCTTCTCACGTGGATATATATGTTTATAAAAAAAATTTTGGTGGAACCTCGATAGAACTTTCGTAAAATTCGTTTATTTGGCGATGAAATGAAATTTTGGAAAATGCTTTTTTTTATGTCGAATACACTTTAAGACAAAAATGTTTCATATTGAACTTGTTTAAATAAATTTAATGTAAATAACTTTAGTTTTGTCAGTTTTAGTTTGATTTAACTATAGTTTTGTCATATATATAATGAAAGTTAAGTATCAAATTTTATGAATTAAAACAAAATTAAAATTGTTTCAATATCTCAAAATTAAGTCCAATCGAGCACTGTTGATTCAATTTTGTTGCTATGGAAACGACGAATTCTTTGATATTGAAACAAATAACTGGTAAATGAATCTTGCCTTTATTTTTGAATATGCTTAAATATATGAAAGTATTTTTTATATATGAAATTGTTTTTAAAGTAATAAAATTAAATAACCAGCAACATAAATATGTAATACAAAAAATGTAGTTATTAAACTCTCTCATTGTTTATATTTAAATTCATTAAATATTTTTTACAAGCATTCTAAAAATTAACAAATAATTTTCAGGTACAGTAAAATCGTTTGCTTTTGGCAATGAAAAGTGACGGGATTAGATTTAGATAAAGATTAAGTTTAGCAGAGAGTTGAAAATGCCCAATGGAAACTTAAGCTGATGACCCCAAACCTGTTTATATTAAATAGCTAAAGAAGAATAAAATGTATGGTGGCGAAATAACTACAAAGATAAAGATAAATATAAAAACAAACTAACGTTTATTGATCAAAAAGATAAAAACAATATATATAAGTTAACTTTATATTCATTCAGTAAATCAAATAGGTTTTAAACATATTGAACTGTTAAAATATATAACATTTAGAAAACTATATTTAACAGTAATGAGATTGAAAATAGATTTGACAAACCTCATGACATTTAGAAAATGGAGTACTGCATCAATGAGTGACCGCCGTAATGCAAAGTCCCATTTACTACACAAACTGCTTACAAAACATGTCGGTTATTTACTTCCAAAAACAGGATTGAATTGTTGAAAAACTTCTTTATAACTGATGACACTTCAATGGAGAACGTAGCGATAAACTTTGAACGAAACGCAAAACATAAATGATTTAGCTTTGGACTTCCCGACAAACGTGACTCATTAAACGACGTTCATTTAGAAACACTTAACACTGAGTCCATACGCTAATCCAGAGCCGATGTCAAAACTATCGAACTCCTAACAGGTAAATCGAAATGTAAGACTCCAAGTAAATCATTATGATATTAACTTATCAAAATATGCAGAACTTTCCATGTCACATCAAAATGCCATTTCAACAATCAAAGGACGACCATTTGTTAGTAGAGTAAAAGAAGGCGACTGAAAGCTGGAGGAGGTAAGTAATCAAAGAAAACATTCATATTTATATGAACCGGGAGAACGAATAATAACTCATCACGCAGTTCAACAGGCAGCTAACGATGATTCCAGAGTGACGACATCATGACGAAGGGACCTTATGCATGCGACCTGAGGTCGAGACTAAAATTCGTCTGCTGGCGGTATTTACTGGCGGTGTTTAGCATAGCAGTCTATGGAGTGTGATTTATTAATGCTTGTTTGTTAAAAATACTGCAAAACAATTCTTTGTTGTAGCAGCATATTCTTAATATATTGTAATATAAATTCAAAATGTTGTTCTGTTTGCGAGAAAATTTCCTAAGTTTGCAAATTTTCAGTTAAAATGTATGGATGTAGCCTGGGTCAAGGCTAAAGTCGTCTGCTAGCGGTGTTTGCGCCTGCGCATACTGGCATTCTGGCGATGCAGTGAGTGGCTAGAATAACAGATAGACATACCGCCAGCTCTGGCGTCTGACGTCACCTGAATAGGGTCCAATGTCGTCGTACATCCGATGTGCCGTAGGCTCGAACGAGAGACGCCATCTAGTGGCGACCGTGAAACCAGACGTCAAAAAAAGTTACGTGCCGTTGAATGCGTGGGAGAAACAGATGGATGAAAAACGGAAACACGAAGAAAAGCATGATAATGTAAACAGAGTGGATAAATTAAAGACATGATAACAGAAGTTAATTTAAGGCAAGTAGAGTGACGTTTAAATTAATAAAGATATTTTATCACCGATAAATAAAGAAGTAAAATGTATTATTTAATAAAAGTGAATATAGAAGAGATAGATATATTGTTATGTAAAAGTATAATGTAGAGGGTAAATTCCCGGACAGTGGCAAGACAGGAGAGGGTAATTTACATCTATCAAAAAGTACTGCTCGCCAAATCGCGTGACGCTTTTGGCTTTTCGCACCAAATACTTGAAAGCATTTTATTTTTTTACAGACTTTCTAATTGTATTCCGCCGCTAAGTTTGACTGATCCTTTATTGCATATATAAGTAGTTTAATTGGTATTTTTTTCAAAATTTTCTGAGTATGCCCAGTAAGGAGACCTTCCTTGTTAGTCGTTGGTTCTGACACTTCTATGGAGTTTTTAATTAGATTATTTAATGTATGTGATGTTATGAGAATGTTTCCTTATTTCAAATTATGTACTGTATATTTTCATCTATCTTAAAACATGTCAATGTGTGCCTTTTGCTCTCAACTGCTTTCAAGATATACTGTAAGTCATTTTTGTTTCCATCCTGCTCTGTGAACGTATAAATCTGCTGTTGAAATATTTATCTTCAATGAAGTATTGTGAAGCTCAACATGCTTTTATATATACATGGCGATAAATCCGAGCTTCCGGATTACAGAATATAGGAGAAAAACCATTCATATGTATTATTTATTAATGTTAAAATCATTTTTTCTCTTCACATACTAAAGGCACAGTGATGAATGAGATATCTTTCGAAAGGTTCTGCAAGCGGCTTTTGACATAGCATACTTATGTATCGTTAAAACATGTTGTTTGATAAAAAGAATTCCAGTTAATCAAAAATTAATGAAAAAGGCGTATCAGCAAATAATCTCAAAGATTACAGTGAGAAAGCCTCGCACAAGTCTACATTTTTTCTTTTTTTAAAAAATTGATAACTGATAGATTTTTTACAGTTAATACATTTCTTAGAATGTCTACTAACAATAATAAAAACCATATTTATATGAAAAGGAGCAATAATGTTTTCAAATACAGTTTGAAATGTCTTAAAGCGATATTTTCATATTGGCCTCATGTCACAGCCGAAAAAAATCTCCAAAGATCGCTGTTTACGATCAGCCTTTTTGATTCTGTTCATTTCAATGGATTAAGTGTGAAATTCGATTAGAGGTCTTAAATTTGTGCTTTATTTTTATTTTATTGTTTTATGTATTGATTGATGAATGTTTTAATTTCGTCATGGAATATAATCTAGAATAAAATCATGAGCTATTTATATTAATTTAAGTGCAAACCAATTTACTTTTCTAATCGTCTGCAGGCCCAGACGATAAAGAAAGTTAAAAAAAAAATTTGATGCTTGAAAATTAATTTAAAAGCAATAAAAACTGAGTAAATTGCTATACAGTTTTCAAGTAAATTGCGATATAGTTTTCAAAGAAATTGCTTTTGAAAGTACATTTTTTTCTCTATTCGACAGTATAAAAAATAAAAATATACAGTATTTAGAAGTTTAAAGTTGCAATAAAAGTTAAATTTAAACGTTTGCTGTTGCCACTGTCAAAATGACGTCAGCATTATGCACAGACACATTTGTCCTTTATAATATGGATACAGTCGAACCTCGTTATCCCGGCACCCATCTTTCATGTCTCTCTACATATCACGTCAGTTTTTCAAAGTCCCGATTTTCTGTATATGATTTAATGTAAATAAACTCCGGATTTTACGTCGTTAAATAATTTACCACTCCGGATATTCCGACGGTTTAGGAAAATTGTCCATTTTTCATAATCCACCTTATAAGCGCGGAAATTAAGCGGTGAGAAATATCTTAGCCAAACTTTTCACAAAAGTGTCTAAAATACCCATTGAGATAAATAAGAAATTTTACTTCAATCCTTTATCTGAATAAATAAAGCCACACTCTATGAATGACCCACTTAAACTTCAGATAGACGTATCAGTCTACTCGCGGTCTTTTTGTTTTGGTCAGGCAGAGCTTTCTTGTGGTTACACAGTGTTTTTCAGCCGACTAAAACCGATGCATTGCATTGCATTGAAACAATCAGAAATTATTTAACATCCATTTCTGAAACAATGAATATTGATTACAATACATTGTATGATATTGAAAAAAGAATTGTAGGTAGCACATCTAGGGATAAGAAAACCTTAAGTCATCAATATTCCATATAACAATAAAAAAACAAGTCATCATAAATCTGATTTTTATTCTTTTCAATTTTGTTTTTGTGTTTATTTTGTATAATAATAATAATGTTTTATTGCTTAAAACTGCAAGAACAGTTATGAATTTAAAATTGTCTTAAATTAATTAAAAATACAGCTTTTTATAAACATACTTTTCTCCAACTCCAGTTACTGCGACACTCCGCTTATGACGACACTTTTTTCTGGCCTTTAGAGTGTCGGGATAACGAGGTTCGACTGTATATATTGCACACAGAGTGGAGTTTTTCAAAGTTTGTCAAAGAAGTACAATTTGGTTTCTTCCTATGTTTTCATTCAAAGAATTGAAACTTATTGAATTATTTTAAGCCAAATTTTTAAAAACTAGGATTATTTAGGATTTTCCTTAAAAAGCAGGGCATTTAAAAAAGTATTGGAATGCCGGAATGTTAAGTCAAAATCCAGAACTGTTCCAAGAAATCTGGACACTAAAAATCTTTACTTTGTCAAATCTAGGAATAGCCTCGTTGTTCGACAAATGTCTGGTTTAAAAACATCCTATCCACATGTGATTTCAATTCAGCTGATTGGAACATCTTGCTAGCTCTCACACCAGAAGTGCATTAATTGTTCATTCTGTCATTCAATTAGATGACTACAAAAATAATGTAGTATATAATAACATTATGAAAGGTCTCTGAAATGTCATGCTATATGACTATATTAAAATGGGTTTTGGTTTTGTTATGTGCTTATAATTTTTATATTCTTGTATTTCTAAATTTTATTTGCATTTTGTCATATTAATCCATTTTATAAACAAAGTTTGTTTAATTAAGGCAGTTTTACTATTTTTTATTTCGAAATGTTCATTCAATTTTCATTTTGTGTTTCTGCTTAAGACTTTTATTGTTGAAGGTCTAAATGGTTCAGTGGAGGATTTCAGCGATGGAGTTATTATAGCCAGAGTTTTAAACAATATGTAAGATTTTTCAAATTATCATGAATTACTGTCTTAACCAGTATATTTGATTATTTTTTTGATAAATTTATCATGAATTTATTATTTAGTTACTATTTGACAATTTATTCAATATTCGCTGAAGAATCATTCTAAACAAACTAAGCAAGTCAGCTAGGGTTGACATGTCACAGACTTTAATAAAAATCAGCATATAAAAATAGATCATATATATTTATGAGTCAATGCAAAATAATAGATTTCAGGATTGTTTACTTATGTATTAAAACTTACATTAAAAGTTGATACCAAAATCGAAATTTAGTCTATATACTTCAAATTTCAATGGAAAGGCAATATCAAAATGTTTTTATAATTAAGACTGAATAAGCAGTAATAGCTTGGCATAATTTAATAATTGTATTTTTATTCCTTAATGAAAAAACAAAATAAGTAATGAAAAATTTTTAGAGGAAAAATGCAATATTTCTACTACTTGTTTGAATGTGAAGGAAATCCCTTATAGTTTTAAATTTATTTGACATTATATAGACAAAACTGTCGATTATAAATATAGAAACTTTCATTCTTGCTTTCAGTTTATTTTTGTCTCAAGAATATTTAAAAATAGATTAGAATTGAACAAATAATTATATACTAATCATAAATCAACATTTATCACAATTATCAGCAGAAAGAGAAAATAATTTGGAAGAAAAAGGGGGGAAAATGAAAAAGAGTTTGTGACAAATTTCAATTTCTTAATTAGTTTCCTATGTATCTGAAAAATATTGGTAGCTTCGTATTTTTACTGGCATTTTACAAGATAACCATAATTTCCTTGTGAAGAATTAGTCGACTTGGACCTTCATAAAAATTTTCCTGACCCATTACAGATTATCTTTGTTTGACATCACTTGAAAATATACATATTATGGTACCAGTTCCGTTAACAGGCAGATCTTACAAAATGAAACAACATGCATTGAACCAGATGGAGGAAATATATCAAGAACGATTCAAATAATCTATTACATAACTGTTGACTGATATTTTTTTTTTTTTTTTTTTTTTTTTTTTATAGTAGTACAGTAAACACTCGGTTTAACGGACCTCGGTTCAACGGACTTCGGATTCAACGGACTAATTAAAAAAAATTAAAAATTAAACAAAAATTAAAGTCAAACAAGTGGGTAAGTGTGATTGCAGATCGCACAGCGGGTTTCGTTTAATATCCCTTTTAAAACACTTTATCCTTAAATTAACAAATCAAAATCGTTAATTTAAAATTATTCCCCTCTCCCTAACCTGAAATTCAACGCCCGTATTTCAAATTTTTATATTTGACAAATGTCAAATATTTATTTATCACTATTATTTACTGGAAGCCTCCATGATAAAACAGCTTCTAAAACGAGGAAACACGCTTCGGAAAAAAAGTATTACTGCCCCCCCTCCCCCTCCCCTACTTGAGAATCAACACGCAACCCTCTTTTAAGCTTTTATATGTAAAAAATCAAGCAATGAACAACGACAAAGCATTTCTTTTTACTATTTTTAAAAAGCGATTTCTCGGTAAAATAAAAAAAATATTTCTTATATCTGTGGCGACACAATGTCTCGTGATCAAATGAACGAAACCTTAAAAAAAGGGAAAGAACACGAAACGCCGAAAGCGCGCGCTTTGATTCTCACTGCAGCGTGGTTTTCGTTCTAAGCATGTGCAATGATGCTGGCGACCTATGCGGCCATGTGATATGCTTTTCGTTCTATGCATGCATAAAAGTTGCATATGTGTTAATTCGTTTGTATTTCATTACCAATATTGTATTATTAAAAGTAATGTATCGTGTTTATATATATATATATATATATATATATATGCAGTAGTATATATGTATATACAATATATATTTATGTATATACATATATTGTATATATACAATA
Organism: Maratus speciosus; assembly: GCA_963932465.1. Lineage (NCBI taxonomy): Eukaryota > Metazoa > Arthropoda > Arachnida > Araneae > Salticidae > Maratus > Maratus speciosus. Next base: position 49,125,419 of record OZ010796.1, on the reverse strand, counting down.
CATGTATATACACTGTATATATTGTATATATATATTATATATATATGTGTGTGTAATTTTCACTGTAATAATATATATATGTACTATAATTATAACAAAATAATATTATAAATAGTACTTTGCGATTTAACGGACTTTCGATTTAACGGACTTTCGATTTAACGGACACATCTTAGTCCAATTAGTCCGTTAAATCGAGGGTTTACTGTATGTGTTTATATACGTTTTTAAATTTTTTGCTCAGTTTGTATGGAATGACTCTGAAATAATACAGTAGCGCTGAAAAGTAGTATTTTGACAAAGACAATAATTCACTTAATTGAAAAGAATAATAAAATACAAATATCAATCATTTACTTTATTTAACCATATTCAATGTTTTAATTTTAATAAATTAACAATAAATATTAATAATATTAATAAAATTACATATATACTGTATATATATGTATGTATGGAGGCATTCTCACAATCTTTTGACTTTTATGTTCCTGAATAATAATTTTTATTTTAGTACATATTCTTGTATTTTTTTTATTTTATATACTGGGCAACATCCCATTGCATGATTGCATAACAATATTAACGAGATAAATAAGTTTTATATGATGTTGGTGGTCCAAATACCAGGAAAACTCCTATACCGTCCTGTGTCCCTGATGCTGATTTTTAACTTTGGAGTCGTCTGTATAAAATTGTTTCAATAAAAGTAATTCTATGCAATTTTTTTCCGAAATTGGGACAATTGTTTTATATAAATATGTAGCAAAAAATTTTTGCTACACATTTTTACGGTTGATATTATTTTTTTAATTCTGTCCCTGGGTTTTAGATTCCTTACCATCCCTCTTCTAAAGTTATACATAAAATCACTTCCGATGCAGCGACAGAATTTTTTTCAAGTTTTTTCTCATGCAGAAGTATGCTAGAGAAAGAATGTCTAAAGTTCTTTGACAGGAAATTTACTGCGGAATTTAAACCAGCATTTAAATATCAGTTTCAAGCATCGTGGCTTTATGGGTAGTCTTACCGTCCCCAAGGTTTATTCCTGCACTTTTCGAGGTAATTTTTTTTTTTTATTTATTTAATCCAATGTAAATAACTGTTTCTAAAAATCAATGAACATTGTGGCTATCGCTTAGTCTTAACATTATTTGCCTGAAAATAGTGGTAATTTTCCTTACCGTCCCCTTTTTTTTTTCATTACCGTTTCTTTTTTCCTATACCAACCCCTTTTTTTTTCTTCTGTCCCTTCTTTAACACCCCTTTAAGACAATGTTATACCAAAATTTTGTACTAAAAATACTACATTGTTATTATTTATTATTTGAATGCCCTGCGGGTACTATGCAAATTTATTATAAGTAAAAATTTAGAAGAAAATAGAAAGTTATAGTGGTAAAATGGTAAGGAAAATTAAACTCGCAAGTTTAACTTAAACCTCTGTTAAATAAAAAATTTTTCGCTGCTGACCATTTTTTTCTTTTTGAATCATTAAGGCATTCGTCTATCAGATTAAAATGTTATTTTAGCAAGTTTAATTTCATCAGATTTTTATTCCTGAAAGTCAAAAGATTGTGAGAATGCCCCATATATATATTTATATCTGAATTTTGTCATGCTGTAACTCTCGAATTTTTGAACAGATTTGGATGAAATTTTTTATATGCATAGTACATACTAATGCCTCGACCGAGTTCGTTGGCCAGCTTCATCCACTATCTTGTTTCAAAATGGCGGAATTTGTGAACACGTTTGGAAATTTTTAGATTTCCTAACTTTCTCTTTAAAATGACCTATGTTGTTAACTTACACTGTGTGACTCTTTAAAATATCTTTTAATGTTTCTAACATTCTGTTTAAAATGATACATAAGAGTTTGCACTTTGTGAAACGTAACATTTTCTATAAGTATACAATGTTAGAAAACATAAAAATATTTCAAAAATTCCAATGGCCGCCATTTTGAAACAAGATGGCGGATGAAGCTGGCCAACGAACTTGGTAGAGAATTTAGTATGTACTATGCATATGAAAAATTTCATCCAAATCGGTTCAAAAATTCGAGAGTTACAGCATGACAAAATTCAGATATAAATATATATATAGTATATATATAATTTTATTAATATTATTAATATTTATTATTAATTTATTAAAATTAAAACATTGAATATGGTTAGGGCGATTCCATGGATATTGTCACACACGTAACGCTACTAACGTTTTTCTACTTCAGAAAAAAAGCACATTTTGAGTATGAAATTAAATGATATCTTTCTGTGAGTTTAATTTCCCCACATTTAAACTAAAAAAATATGGTAATAACTCATTTACCATACCACCTAAAATCACAATTAAAATTAAAATTTAATAAATAATTGAATAAATGAAAATTAAAGCCTGCGTTACGTGTGTGACTCTCCGCATGGAATCGCCCGTTAAATAAAATAAATGATTGATTTTTGTATTTTATTATTCTTTTCAATTAAGTGAATTATCTTTGTCAAAATACTTTTGAGCGCTACTGTATATCACTGCTCACATTAAATCACATTTTAAATTAATTATATCTTGCTTGAGTGTCACATAAATAAAATTGTACGAAATTATATTACTTTATACAGCATTATATTATTTTATATTACAAAATAATTAAAAAAAAATATTTTTTTTAAATTAAATAATAATGTGAAAAATGTAAAGAAAAGTATGATTGAGTGTTTTTTAATGTTTGTCCTGGGGAAGGATTTAGAAATAAGCATATAAATGCAGGCTGTAAGAAATGAATTACCAAATTATCTAACAATATCTGAAAGATAAAATTGTATTTAAAGTTTACATTGTATTTTTCAATAGATTATGTTCTTAAATTAATATTTCTAACATAAAATATCAGATTCTTTTCACTTACTTTGGATGTCGAGTTTTGAATGAAACTAATTGTTTTTATTTTCTTTTGACTTTGAAAGTTTAAATTCAGAGCAAACTCTTCTTTTAAAAAATACATATTAATAGTTGATATTAATATTAAAAAATATGTGTATAGTTTATAAATATTCAATAAAATAAAATTCTTAATAAATGCTATTTTTTTCATAATTTTCAGTATTCTGTTTGATGTACAAGAATAGATCCAAAAGAAGGTTACAATGCTTTCACATCACTGTCTCAAGAGAACGTTGTTCCGGATAAATGTTCCTTCAATTTGGGTAAAAGGAAATAGTCACTGGGTGCCAAATCTGCGCTGTATATGGGTGGGTGGCTTCAGACTTCCCACTTGAACATTTCCTGAGTTTGGTGAGCAGTATTGGGCCTGGCATTGTCATGTAAGAACATGATACCATCACTCAACATGCCAGGGCATTTGTATCGGATGGCTTCAAAGTGGCACAATAATGATCGGCAGTAATGGCATGGCCACGTTCCATATACTCTATCAGGGTAACATCGCATAAATTCGAGAATATGGTTGTCAAAACTTTACCGGCAGATGGTGTAACCTTAATTTTTTTTGTTGTTGTTGCCATCCGTGTCTTTATGTATGCCCAAACCATTTTTGTCTTTAGGCTAATGTCCGACGAATGTCTATTTGCCCGCTTTTTGTCTCAACATGTAACAGAAATGCCTTCGCTAGGTGTTTCTGTTACAACATGTTGAGACAAAAAGCATGCAAATTGATGTTCGTATGGCATTAGCCTTAACTCTTTAAAGGTTAATATCTTGTCTAATTACTAACAATTTTTTTCGAAACTCGTTATCAACAATCCTTTTATACTTCGATGATAATAAGTACCTCAAGTGCCCCTCAACTCCCTTGCTGAGCACCCACAAAGTGAAATTTGTGTGTAATGGAAAAAATGAGATTTTCTCAAAAACTATGTGAGCTAATTGCTGCAGTTTTCCTGCTAGTTTAAATAAATTTATACTACTACTAATTTTTTCATAATTTTAGTTTCAGTAGATTCGAAAATTTACCAATCTAAAAAAATCGTCATAATAAAAAACACAATCGATACAGTCATCAATTACTTCCAAGAATCTACAAACAAGATGTTCTACAATCGATTATTAAAATCATTGTTTTTACATGCTTATAAAGCAGTTTTTAGTAAATACATGGCAACTAAAAGTAGATGGAATTAAAAAACAACAAACCAAAGGGAGTCTATAATGGAGCCACAATAATGGAAAAGTCATGTGACGGCGTCCTCTGGTTGCAAAAAGTTGAAAAGGCACAAGTAAGTATAAAAAAGTAAGGGGAGTTGAAGCATAAAAAAATAGAATTTTCCGGCAATTAGCAGCAAAACGGCCAAAGAAATAAGAATTAAAAGCACCCCTGGTGGCAAAAACAGGAACTAAAATGATGGTAAATAGGATCAATATTTTTTATTGATTTTTCTGAGTCATTTGAGATCAGCTCCATAATTTTCCTATTCTTAGAATACCCCGTACTGGATTAACGATTTGAAATTACGATTGACGATATTATACTACAGATGTGTTTTGTAGCCTGCAGGAAAAAAGTAAGAATTAAAATGCAAAATTTTGGCAATGCACCGTCATTTGTGGCATTTCAGAAGGGTTACAAAATTTTTCAGTCTTGTTTAGTACTTATTCTTTTTCACATCCTGTATATACTGTAAAGTACCGAAAGTAATCCCCCCCCCCCCCTTCCTCATGTATGTGAATTTTTCCTTTTTTGAAAAAGTGCCATTTATAAACTCTCCCCTACAAGCTTTATTTTCTGATGCTTTCAATCTTTTTGTTTTTCAAGGAAATTCCTTAATTTTTTGTTTCTATATCTCCTAAACGAGTATATTATATTCAATTTATTTTTATCTAATCTCTTTACATATCATTGTATCAGAATGGCATATTTCTTTATACTATACGGTTCATATTTCTTTCATATCTAAATTAATTATTTTATGTAAATTTGTTTCATAAATTTATTGTTGTTATTAATGGAAACTACTTAGCTTCTATGGAAGGAAATTTTAAAACCAAAAAATGTTAACTTGATCTGATTTTATTTTGTAAATTGAATAAATCCTGTCAAATTTCATCAATTCCAAATATACGCCTCCCACCCTCCCAATTTTCTTAGCGTTTTCACAAAAGTTCCAATTATAAGCCCTCTTAAAATCATTAGAATTTCTTAGCTGCTAAAGGGGTGAAAACTTTTGTTAATTTACAGTGGATATTTTTACATTTGATTCTTTAAAATCAGAATTATTTCTTAAAAAAAAAAAAAAAAAAATCTGCTACTAGTAATTTACTTGAATTTATCTGCATAATGTAAGTAATATTTCTGTTATTTCTTATTAACTGAGTTTTACAATCCAATTTTCTATATTTAGATGCTAAATTGATAAAAATCAGAGCTTACTTTTGTAATTTTTAATATTTCTTTAATTTGCTATTTTTCTGTTGCTGTTAATGTCATTATTGAAATTGATTTTAATTATGAAACTATGAGGAAATGAAATGTCATTATTGATATTTATCATAACTATGAGGAAATGTTATTGAAATTAGAGATCGACCGAAAATTCGATTTCTTCCCAAAATCTGAGTTTCGGCAAAAATGCTGCCAAAAATTTGGCCAGACAGAAACTATCTGTAATAAAAAAAGTTTTTTCTTTCAGAAATTTTCAACATTATTCATTGATTTGAGCTCAATCGGCTCAATTGAGAGAGACTATTTATTGCTATGAACTTCACTGTTTATAATTATCAATCATGACTAGTGTCGTCAGGTGCTCCAAGAACCATCCCATGTAACCCCTGCACGGGACACCAAACATCCTGATTTTTCATGATGCATAAATTCTTCTAAATTCCTTTTAGTACCATGCTTTTCGTTAGTCTATAAAGGTGAAACTAAATATCCTGTGCATTCAGGGGCGCGCCAGAAGTATCCGGCGCCTGTGTGCAGAACTTCACTTAGCGCCCCATATACCCAAACCCCTCCTCCCTACACCCCCTCCCGAAAAAAAAAAAATTCAATAACTATAAATACATACCTGCCAAGCCAACCTTCCGGGGTTTTCTCTAGGTCAAATAAACAAATTTTGAACCTGAAATTTTGTTTAATGAAATGTGCCTTGTTTCTATGGGGTTCTTTTTTATTTTATTTAACCCTCCGACTGTCTTGGAAAAGGGCAAAATTGTAATGTTGTTTTCTCTGCATTTTGTTTTAAATGTTAAAAAAAATTATTCTTTGAACATTTTATAAAAAAACTTAATAACGAATATGAATGCAATCCTTGGAAGTATTAATCATTGTTCAATGTATTAAAAATGCATTAAATCAATAGAATTATATTACTTTAAATATTGCTTGTATTGCAGTGAAACTTGGAGCTTAGTGAACGTATTAACACGGGCTTGTCAGTGAGGGGGTATTTAATAAATTAAATTTCTTGTTCAAAATATTTTTGTTTGACTTTAAAAATAAGGAATGTTGACAGCTATGTAAATAACGGACATCCCTAAAAAATGGGTGCTTCAGCTGCTTGCTACCTCCCACCACAATGGCATACCTCCTAAGAAATTAGCTTTTGCCATCTCTCCCCGAATTTTTAAGCGTTAGTCTTTATTTATATTTGTACTTAAAGCAGTTCAAACAAACTTTAATTAAGAAATATAAATGTGTTCAAATAATTAATGGTAGCACCATGACACAAGGAAAGGGGTGCTCGTAATACGGTAAATATACATAAAGGTAGAAAAATATTTTCTCTACTTACGGAGCGAATTATAATTTTTTTATTGTAAGATGCGATTTAAACAATTACCATACGTAAATCATAGTTAGGGGTGCATTTTTAAATGTTTCCCCCGTCCTAGAACGATTGGTTTTATATTAGCAAATATAGAACCGCTATGCTGCTTATATAATAATTGTCAAAACGTATCTTTATCTTGTCACATGCTTAACCCTTCCTTCTTTTTCGGATTTTTTTATCTTTTTGATTTCAATTACACATTTTTTTTTGTTGTTGCTGAAAATTAATACAGTGAAACTTCTTTTAAAGGCCACCCCTATTCAAAGGCCACCTCTATTAAGGGCCAATATTTTTAGGAACGAAAATTTTCCCCATAGACATAATGCTAAATTTACTTCTATTAGGGGCCGCACCTACCCCTCATAAAGGCCATTTTTTTTCACATGTGCCTTAAATCTTAAACAGGTGTATTGAATTTCTGAACCAAAAAGTAAGAGTTCAGCAGACAACTGCACTTGCAACAAAGAAGGCAGGGGGAGATGGGGAGGATTTAGAAACACAATGAAGGACGACAAACATGTGTTCCTCACACTTTGTTAGACCTTTCAACCTATAGGGGTTGGGTTGGAGGGAAAACTTGACCCTTTGTTGTGGGCCCACAAAGGATAACAGGTTATCTAGAAAAACTGATTCCACATTTACTAAAACTGTGAATGCATATTGAAGCACAATTTTTGCACTTGTGTGTAAAAACGCTAGCATAAATAAATGAACTAATATCTCATTCTAAGGCATTAATAAATTATGCAAATTTAAGTAATTTGTTCCATAAAGTAAAAAAATCATGAGAAACCAAAATTGTCTATGAAAAAATTATGAAAAGTAAACAAAATTCAATAGAAAATGTTTTCAATCATATATATAGAGTTTGAAAATGTTAATAAACAGTTTTTTCACCTACATAGGTTGTGATTTCCTTATTTTAGTTGTTTTTTTTGTCACCCCTATTCAAGGGCCACACCTCATAAGGGCCAATTTTCGATGGAACGGTATGTAGCCCTTACAGAGAGGTTTCACTGTATTATGTTCTATCCCGAATACGCAAACGCAAAATAATTTTGTCATTAAGCAAGTAGCATTATTCTAGGTCAGGATCGGCGAACCTTTTTACGTGCGCGTGCCAAAAATTCACCAACAATATCTATCAATGGTGTAACGTGCCACATTTTGACATCAAATAATTTTGCAAAGTACGATGTTTATACAAAACGCTAGTTAAAAAATCAGATGCTATTTCTCTGCATATTTGAATAAACCATTAAATTAAAATTTTAATTCGTAAATATGATTCATTTATGTAATAATTTTCACTATGATAAGGAAATAAAAATAGGAAATTTTATTTTAGAAATTTTTGACCTTATTATTTATGCATCTATTTATGATTATCCAAGTTGCATTAAGCATTGTATCAATAAATTATTGATGAGATTTTTACTGTTGTATGTTCGATGGAGAATGCTTTATACCCGATTCATATTTTGATAGTTTTATAAATTGGATCCATTTGCCATCTTACTGAAGGGACTGTCTTAAAAAAGTTAATTTGAAAAATACAGCATTATAAAAATCATACAGAAGGGCAAAATACATGTCGCAAACGCTGCATAACATCGCAAGAGAAGAAAATTCTTTTCATGCAAAAATAATTGCCTTATTTGTGATAGTCTGTCCGTATGAAACAAAATTTTATTCATTATAATAGAAATTAAATTTCATCTGTATAATAATTATAAAATTTATTTTTTCGCGTGCCAGAGAAATTGTCTTACGTGCCACTTCTAGCACGCATGCCATAGGTTCGCCAACCCTGTCCTAGGTCATATAGTTTTTCAGAAAATCGCACTTTTCCGTTATACATAAACTTTACTTTGCTCAGTGAGGAAATTAGGGGGAGTTCGAGGTACTCATCGTCACGAAATCATCCAAGGATTGCTGATAATAATTTTCAAAAAAGATATTGGATAATTAGCAGATATTAATTAATAACCTTTCTAGATAAAGGCATCACAGATCAAGGTGGCGATGCGACTTTGCAACATCCTTTCAAGGCGCATTTGTCACAATGTCAACTTTAAACTTTGTACAAGGTCTTTGTTTTAGGTAAGGCGAATCATAACGATAAATAGTCACCCTTTTTCATTCCAATTGAATTCAATTATTGATAAATATTTAATAGAACAATGGCAAGTTTTTTACAAAGCCAACGCTTAAATTTATTGTACGGAACTTTTTGTACGCGAGTGAAACTCGCACTTGACCGATTATTCTTTGTTCAAAGCAAATCTAATAAATACAATTGAAATTTCCATGAAACGTAATTCAGTTTGAAGTTGTTCTAAAAAATATTTTTACCTCCTGAACAACATGAAACTTTCTTACATATTCATGGGCTCGTTTTTATGCGTAAAAGCATAAAATGATAGGCGTGACTATTAAATTGGTTTGGAATCGAATAGCGCTTTTAATTTTTTTTAAGCATTGCATTTTAAATTATATCCTGTTTTACTTATTTATTGTTTCAGTTATATGTAGCCGATTAATTTGTGCTTTTTTCGGTAATTTACATGGGAATCGTGCATAACCTGGGGCTTATGTTGCTTTATCATTGTGCAATACAATTACATTCAAAATTGCATTTATTCATGTATAGGGGGGAAAAAAACCTTTCCTCCTTCAAAATTACGTGTTATATTCTATTTCAAATCATTTTAATGATATTTTGATCAAAATGAAGGGAAAACAGAAATCATGTTTTTCTATTTCAAATTAATTACATTCATATTTATGTCGGCGACGTGTTGATACGGCGCCACTCAAGAGACTGAACGATGAATTTGCTTTCAGTTCGATTTTCTTTTGTGACAGTAGGGTAATTTTTTATTGGCTTTTTTTTCTAATATTTAGATATCATATCTAACCCGAAAAGAATATTTTCTGTTTTTAGCCAACGAGCATCAGTTTGAGGTTTTTTGTCTTCTATTGCGTACGAGTATAAAAGACACGTTAGTGGTTTTTCTATTTATTTTGTATCATGAACATTGTCCATGCTATGGTTCTGCTCTGCAGATTTACGAAGTCAATTTCATTTGTAAGTAGATATAATTGCCATGTATAGTTATTCTGATAGAAAGCAATCAAGCAGTGTTTCCCCTTTTTTGTATAAAAGCACCGAATCTTTCCGATAACTGTGTCAAAATTTTAATCTAATCTGATTTTCAGGGACTCACTACAAAAGATTGCTACTGCTAATCAGAAGGAATCGATTATAGTTTAAGATATGCACTTTTTATAGGAAATTGAAAAACATTAGTCCATTTTTCAGCAAATAAATATTAATTTCGGTAAATTTCATTTTATTTTTTTTCTTAAAAATGCGTATCTGCAAACTATCCTTTTTTTGTGTGTGTTAACACTATTTACGAATCATAATCGCCCCACCAGTGGCTGAGAGGTTCTGCTCTCGAAGCTGGTAGACGGGAGGTGCTGGGTTCGAACCCAATCGCGCCCGTTGGCCTAATCGTTCGGAGTTTTCGTGGTTTTCTTCGAACCGTGGATTTCCATGCGTTAATACGGATTAGGTTCCCTTAGAAAGACCTCCACGGAAGGCACTCCCCCTAGGGCCCTTATCCCTCGTGTAGATAATTGGCCGTCAACAATCAACCCAACCCAACCCGAATCATAATCCTTACCATATTTAATCGAAGAATTCTGCAATTAATTAACATTAAAATTAGGCAAAGATTACTATTTAAAAGGAGTGATAACTAGAAAGTGGAATAGTTGACAGCTAAGTATATGCTGATAGATATTATTTAATTTTTACTTTCTTCTATCTTTACAAGAGGAAAGTATTGAATTCATGAAAATTTTCGAATTCCGGTTTTCGACGGATTTACACGTTTTAGGGGTCAGAGAACCCGAAAAACATGTTTTTACAAAATGTCTGTCTGTGAGTCTGTCTGTGTGTGACACAATTTTTGTGGGCGCTCTAGCTCAAGAACTAAAGCACGGAATTTAACAAAAATTCAGGTAGTCCCTGATCAGAGTTGGGCAAAATACATCGAAAAGTCATTTTCGATACAAAATACAAAATACATTAGTTTTAGAACCTAAAATACAAAATACAAAATACTTTTCGAATTTTAAAATATCCAAATACAAAATACATGTATTTTCAAAATACATTGAAAATACAAAATACATTTAAAATTTTAAAAGTTTGGGCATAAGGTTACAGCAAGGTCTGCACCGGCCGTGCCTGGCAGGCCAATTTTCATTCAGAACACTCTGATCGAGCCGGACCTGGATTTCACTCTTTCCGAGTCAGGCACGGGTTTTATGTTTTTCTGAAGGCTTGGGCCGGTCAGGACCTCGACATCATTCTTTCCGGTCCGGGCCTGACTTCTTTTTTTACGGGCTTAGTCCCTTGGGGATAAGCATCTTATACAGAATTTTTAATCTTTTATCATCGGTTTTTCATAACAGAAAATTTGGCCTAATTGGATCAAGAAAACGTCCTGATAAAGTATGGCAAAATTTACAATAAAAAAGAACTGGTGGGGATAATCAAGATTCTGAACTTCATTCTTCATAGAGGTCTGCACTGTCCAAAATTTTCAAGCTCGGTCCCGACCCAACACGTATGAAAATGTTTGGCCCGTCCCTGCCCGGTCTGGCCTATGCAAAAATCAGTAAAATCTGGCACGGCCCAACAATTTTTGCACAAAATGTATATTTTTTAAAATCGCCATTATTCTACAATTAAATTGCTAAATTTATTATTTTTAAAGAATAGTACATATAGTATCTCTAGGCAATGAAGTTAAAGCACGGAAAAAGAAACTGTGAAAAAGAACCTGCCTAAGACGAATCATGTGTAAAACTGAAAAATGTGTTGATCCATGCAAAATGAATATAATAACACGCGCGAAAAGAATACATTTACAACAAACTATGTACCTGCTAAGAACGAAACCTGTCTATAACGGATATTCTCCTTTCCTGTCGATTCCGTCTTGGAAGATTTTATGTTATAGCATTTTTCATATATTTAAGTCTCCACACCATGGAATGTGGATTAGAATGTGGATTAGATTTTAAATGATAACTAAGATTTTTCCATACAAATACAGATACATTTAAAAGATAAATATCGCAGTCCAGCATGTTTTCTTAAAAATGAAAAGTATAAACATGAAAAAAAGGCTAAAATAAGTATTTTTTGTCAGAATTCCTCATACGAGACGATTTTTAACCATATTGGCGTAAAAATCAATATTTTGTTGAAATTCAGTTGGACCGGGTTAATCAAGGTTTTGTACGAGCTGGGATCGGGCCGAACTTTTAGTTTTTATACCAGGCTGTGCCAATATTTATTTATTTATTTATTTATTTATTTTTTGTACAGGACGGGACGGGCTAAAAAGATTTTTCTACGAGTTGGGTTCGGGCCGAGACCTGTTATTTCGGGCCGTGTATGTTTGCGTAGTAACAGTTAGACAAAATAATAGTTTTTTTCATTTTAAACAATATAGTGAAGTTTATTTTTAAAATAGGTTAACAAACCAGCGATGTAGTGGAGGATATACGGAGATATACGCCGTATACCACCTGGATTATTTTTAAGAAGCTCTGTACACTCTCTGTTTAATCAATAAAGTTACAGCGCCTACCTCTGTTTTCACAGACTAAGAGAGACTGCTCAGATGAGGATATTAAGAACATAGATCCCCCCCCTCCCTCCCGACAACTCTTATTAAGGATTTTAAAAGTGCAATTTTTTCAGCTGGAACTGAATCCACAGGAAACCGTGACTTTTTTTCTTACGATTTCAGCACTGTTTCAAACCCATCCCGCAAGTATCAACTAGAACAGACCAGAACTCGAATTAGGGTCAAACCAACTCGAACCCGACCCACAATGAAAGAATGAGCTTCCACCTGACCCAAACGGCATCTCTGGTTGATGTGCGTTCGGGTAAAATCTGGTTACTTACTTGGTGCAGAACAGTAATTCACGTTCATTTTACTTAATTCCCTTAGCTATTTAATATCGCTCATTTTGACGTGCAGTACACGATGGATGATATATTAAAATTTCGTGATGATAACTTCATTTTTACGAAAGTTAATGCTTATAAAACGAAAAAAAGGTTTATAGTATTGTCCTGTTGAAATCGAAACGTTGTCACCTTCAAACTAAACCCTTTCTTTACAAGAAAAAAAAAAAAAAAAAAAAAGTAGAAGAAGAGTGAGCGAGATTGAAAATCGTAGCATCAGTTCAAGAGTTATGCATGGATATACACGAATTGCATAACCCCCTTTGTTGGAAGTCTGTATATATATATATATAGATAGATAGATAATTCATTAATGCCTCGATCACTGCAACTCAAATATGAGTGCTTCACATGAATAAAAAATAAGAAATAATTTAAAGAGAAATATAAAATAAACAACATGCTAAATGTTTTTGTTTAAGAACTAGGAATATCATAATATGCGGAAGTGACACCAAATAATGTTTTTTCTTATTTTTTTCTTTTAGTAGTGAGCTTTAGTAATGATCTTTTAGAGTTTAATAAATTAAAAATGCCTGTAATCAATGCATCGCTCTTTGTCGTGGTCTGTCTTAAAGTTTCATCAATCTTGAATAAGTGATTTTATTAAAATGACTTTAAATTTTCATAACGTATTGAATATCTCATTCATTTATATGGTAAAACTGTATTTAAACATATACATACTGTATTTGTAACAATAAATATATCAATAAATAGAACTATATTTATGTAATAAAATTCATTCTCCATTTAATAAATATCACGAGTGGGGTAAATTACACCTGAACATTAATACAATGAATACAAAGGAGCTATAAAAAAATAATGTTTCAATCAATGCATAACCGTTATAAAACCAAAAATCTTACCTTTAAATGAGTTTTAAAGTTAGTTGTGGCTTGAAAAGTTCCACTTATAAAAGTAGACCTTGTTTTACACATGCATAATGCGTTAACTTTTTAACAACATTATCAACAGAAATTATTTTTTAAAAAATTCCCGCCTAATACAGCGCAACTGTATTATCCCAAATAATTAATTCACTTGATACATTACCAGCGGGGGCTGAGTCATTCTTTCATGAGTCTCCTAAATAACTAACTGCAGTATATTTCTATGGTATTTAAAAAATAGAATACACAGCAAAACTCTAAATGATTCTTCCTGTTTATCACACAGTAGTTTTTCCTTCTCATAGCAACGTTAGAACTATAAAAACTAGAACGTTTTGTAATCATTCAGCAAAAATACTTCAGCAGAGCAGATGCATTCATTATAATCCTAAGACGAAACAAAACAGTCCGGCACGTATTTTGCTTTTGTGAATCTTAGATTTTGCGGTTTTAAAAAAGCAGCTTGAAATCGACAGAAATGTATTTTGAGTATTTTTAAAATACAAAATACTTGGAAAAATCATTTCAAAATACATTACCAAAAAAGTCCTTCCGGCCAGTGCCGGGAGGAAGAGGTAGCTTTCATATTCCTTATTTTAAAAAAGCCAACTTATATTATTCAAACACACGAAGCTCAATTTAGTGGAAACCGAATATAGGAGATTCAATACTAATTTTTATCAATACTAAATCATTATGAATGAGAATTTCGCGAAATTAGTTATTAATTTCGCGCTTAATTAGTAAGTTTATCCAAGCTGCTTTTATTTAAAGAATTTATATTTGACTGCCAAATTCGGCGATTTCTTAAAGTGCCCGCCATTTTAAGACAACATGGTGGATGAGGCTAACCAGTGAACTTGGTCGAGACCTTAGTAATTGCTGTGCACATGCTCACTCACATCGGAATCGGTTGATATATACAAGTGCTGTCGCAGGCAAAAAATCAGATTTTACAAAATGTCACCCACATTAGAAATTGAAACTGCTATATCTGAGCCATTTTTTAAGATAAAGACAAACAAAAAATGCTCCTGAATCCTTATATCAAGGTCAAATACTTAAGAAAGAAACCTTTTTCAATTTCTAATTTTCTTGCACCTCACTTTAAATATAATTTTTTTTAATTTAAGGGCCGCCATTTTGAAACAAGATGGCTGATGAAGCTGGCCAGCGAACTTGGTCGAGATATTGATGTATACTATTCACATGCCTTCTTACATCGAAATAGGCGAATGCGTGTGTTATCGCGTGACAAATACAAGATCGTTTCAAAATGTTAGCCATGCTAGAAATTCAAAGTGCTATAATTCAACCACTTTTTAAGATATAAACAAAAGAACAAATTTTCAGAAACAAAAACTGCTCCGGAATCAAGGCCAAACACATAAAAAAAATCTTTTTAATTTTCCAATTTTTAATACCTTATTTTATATTTTAAATTTAATTTTTTTTAATGGCAACACTTTTGAAACAAGATGGCGAATGAAGCTGGCCAACGAATTCGGTCGAGACATTGGTATGTACTATGTACAGACGAAGTTACATCCAAATCGGTTCATAAATACGCCTATTATCGCGTGACAAATATCAGGTCGTTTTAAAATGTCAGCCACAATAGAAATTCAAAATGCTATAACTCAGCCATTTTTTTAGATATAGACGAAACAAAAACTGTTCCGGAATCTTTGTATTAAGGTCAAACACATACGAAAAAATCTTTTTCATTTTCCAATTTTTTGGTATCTCATTTTAAATTTTAAATTTTTTACTATTTTTTAAATGGCCGCCATTTTTAAACAAGATGGCGGATGAAGCTAACCAACGAACTCGGTCGAGACATTGGTATGTACTATGTATAAACGAAGTTACATCCAAATCGGTTGATAAATACGTCTTTTATTGCGTGACATAATTCAGGACGTTTCAAAATGTCAGCCACGCTAGAAATTCAAAATGCTATAACTCAGCCATTTTTTAAGATATAGACGAAACAAAAACTGCTCCGAAATCTTTGTATAAAGGTCAAATACATAAGGAAAAAATATTTTTTCAATTTTCAATTTTTTGGTACCATATTTCAAATTTAAATTTCTCTTAAAAATTTAAATGGCCGCCATTTTTAAAGAAGATGGCGGATGAAGCTGGCCAACGAACTCGGTCGAGACATTGGTATGTACTATGTATAAACGAAGTTACATCCAAATCGGTTCATAAATACTCCTTTTATCGTGTGACAAAATTCAGGACGTTTCAAAATGTCAGCCACGCTAGAAATTCAAAATGCTATAACTCAGCCATTTTTTAAGATATAGACGAAACAAAAACTGCTCCGGAATCTTTGTATAAAGGTCAAATACATAAGAAAAAAATATTTTTCCATTTTCAATTTTTTGGTACCACTTTTCAAATTTTAAATTTTTTAAAAATTTTTAAATGGCCGCCATTTTGGAACAAAATGGCGGATGAAGCTGGCCAACGAACTCGGTCGAGACATTGGTATGTACTATGTACACACCGAATTACATCGAAATCGGTTCATAAATACGAGAGTTACAGTGTGACATAGGTCAGATTTATATATATATATATCAATTTTGAACGGAGGGTGGTTTCGGGGTCTGGGGGTCATGATCGATGAAAATATACCAAAATTTTTTGAAATCGCTTTCCTCCGAACGGCTGCAATAGGTAGCTTTTTGTAATGAAAGCTACCTAATACTTTCCTTTAGTCCGTTTAAAATACAAAATACAAATGTATTTTGAAAATGTATTTCAAATACATGTATTTTCGATACTGCCCAACTCTGTCCCTGATGAAAATTGGTGCTGATTAGTTTTTGGTGTAAATCGCTCAACAGGTGGCGCTGCTATGCTGCATTTTTTCCGATTTCCGCAATAGCTGTATCTCAAGAACTAATGCACGGATTTTCATAAAACTTCAGGTTCCGTTAGTCCTTGACATAAATGGATGCTGTTTACGTTTTGGTGTAAATCGCCCAACAGGTGGCGCTTCTAGGCTGCATTTTGCAGGATTTACACGATTTCTGCAATAGCTCTATCCTCGGCTCCATCTCAAGAACGAATGGACACATTTTCATCAAACTTCAGATTCAGTTACTCTTTGATATGAAATGATGCTGACTACGTGTTGGTGTAAATCGTCCAATAGGTGGTGCTGCTGTGCTGCATTTTGCACTATTTCTTCAATAGCTCTATCTCAAGAACTAATGAACGAATTTTCATCAAACGTCAGATTTAAGTATAACTTGATTAATATTGCTGCTGATTATGTGTTGGTGTAAATCGCTCAACAGGTGGCGCTGCTATGCTGCATTTTTCATGATTTGCGCAATAGCTCTATCTCAAGAACTAATGCACGAATTTTCCTCAAACTTCATATTCAGTTATACGTTGACATAAGTTGATGATAATTAGGTTCGGGTGTAAATAACCCAATAGGTGGCGCTGCATTGCTGCATTTTGCTGGATTTACACGATTTCAGCGACACCTCGAGAACTAATGCACGGAATTTCATCTTTATAGAATTCTCATGATGAGCACAGATTGCCATTTAATTTGGCACTGTGATAGCAAATTTTGAAGCATTGACATGTATGAGATAGAAGAAAGTTTTGTGATGGCCATAACATACTAGTTTTATTTTGCTAAATAAAAAAAATGCTTTAAATTTTGCAAATAATGTACGATATATAAATATGCAGATTGGAGTGACAGGGGGGGGGGGGGACGGTACCGCAAAATACTAGGGCTCCGGTACTTTTTTGTTAGAAATTAAGCCCTGATCGTCAGTATGTCTATCGCTACCAATACTACAATAAGATACAAGTGTTACATATTTTCAATTATTTGAATAATGGAGTCCATCCATGTTTGCCACCAGCTGCAATGCGCATCCTGTTTTCGGAAAGGTTGGAAAAGCCTGATCTAGAGCAGGGATGCCAAACAGGGCATTCGCGGTTTCCTTCCCGAATTTTTAAAGTTTCTAGTTTCTTTTTTTTTAAATGTATTTCAGTCGCTTGAAGGCGCCGTTAAAACTTATGTGGCGCCCTTCGGCCGTTAACATTCAACTGATCTTTCGACACCTTGGCGCCTTTCGGCTTGAGACTCCCCCCCCCCCCTCCATCCCTCCTAAAGCTACGACGCTGAAAAACATCTGCAAATTTTATATATTTTTAAAATAAAAATAAATTCATAAATGTATCAGAAATAAACCACTTTCGAGTTTAATAAATTTAAATTAAATAAAAAAATTTCAAATATTTCAGCTTCGCCTAAAATATTTGGCGCCTTTAGTATTCTGGCGCCTGTGTGCGGTGCACTCTTTGCACACTGGGTCGGCGCGCCCCTGTGTGCATTTTATATGATTCTTCCGGAAGGAATAGTGTACAAATCTACTTGCTAAAACTGAATATTGCCCCAGTCCCTAGCCATTTTGTTTTTATAGATGTAAAGCCAATGCATTTTGATTAACAAAACTTGTGAAAAGAACCTGTGTATAACGAAATCTTACCTGAAATGTAAACATTGTGTAGTCCCTGCGGAAGCAATACCATACAATTATAACTGCTCAGTCGGAAACCTCCCTAAAACGGAAGTTTGTTTTGATCTCTAGTGATTACGCTTTCACACATTTTACTATATAAGATTATTGTGTTTATTTAATAGAGTAAAATGTTCTAAGATGGAATTTCAAGTGACCAAAAAAAGGTATATTTGTTTAATATTCCTTCCGTAAGGAACATGATTATTTTCCGTTACAGTTTTGATAGGGTTTACTGCATTTTTATGTGCTGATTTAGGAGCCACTATTGCACTTTTATTGTCTCTCTGTCCCACTTTTTGTGACAGTGGACCTGGCAACACTAGTCACGACAGGCTCAAGGCGTGACAGCAATTTATAAAGCAAGCAATGCATAATGACTAAACTTTGAAGATGCTTTTCATGTGCTCATTAAAAACTGTAGACTAAACAGTAATAGAAAATTTATAGTTTAAAACCACAGAAGTGTTTTGAATGCTCTCTGAGAAAGTTCTAGTGTAACAGGGTGTCATTTACAAAAATGACTATAAAAGATAAACTGAGATATGTAACTTAAAATATTTTTTAATCAGATGAGTGTTTTTTTAATTAGATTAGTATAATTGAAAATCATTCTGAATTGTGGATTAATTAATTACATTTTTATATGAAAATAGAAAGTTTTTGTCAGAGACACGAAGAGCCAACTTGGGCCACCCGAGATAAAATTTTCAAACAGGAGTGGCATTTCAAAACTTTGTTTGAAACTTAAACACATACATGCAGTCAAACTTAGTTAAGACACTCACAGTTAATACGCGACCCCACTTAATAAGCAGATTTTTTCCGATCCCTTGAACATCGTCTATAAGGCTAACTGCAAAAATATCACATTTAATATGTGAACAACGGTTATTATGCGATACATTTTCGATCCATTCAGAAAAAAATTACGTTTAAAATACACATTCATCACGATGAGAATTCCTTCTCTCTTCGTGAGTGTTGCCATTTTAGTGGATTCTTTTATTATGATATAGTATGTATTTACTCTATTTAGTAATAACAGATTAATTAAGGCAAAAATTACTAATCGGAAATAGTGGCAGGTATACGAATGAAAAGAAAACCCGCTAAATTAGCAAAACTAATTCTCCATTGATCCTGCCTCCTAACATTCTTAGTCTCTCGCTTTGTGTATGCTTTTACTGTAGTAGAGAGATATAGACGAATTTAGGATGCTCAGATATACTTCATAAAAATTATTATGATTAGAGACTATCATACCTGTTGTTAGCGAGATTTTAAATGTACATTTTATCACTATAAATATGTAATGAGATGTATAATGATCTATGTAATGAGACGTATAATGATCTATGTAATGAGATATGTAATGATCTAATGAATAATATACACCCACTTGGGGAAGGACCAAGAAGATAGTAAGGTGAAAGCCTGATACTGCCTATTTACATCCCCTGGCTTAATATGGTTGCAACATCTGGCGATGCAGCACTCATTTCGGCGACATAAAATTAATTTTGAATTGCGTTTACAAAAACCTTATTTCAAAGATTTTTTTTTTCGTCATTCTTTGAAAAATTAAATACAATTGGTTATTTGCAATTTATCACCAAGGCATATTTTTTAAATTAGAATAAAATACATTATTTTCCAAGAACATTTCAACTTTGACAGTAATCTTGAGAATTAAAATAAATTGAAAGGAAAAAAATAAACACATTGTTGCAGTTTAACATCACCTATAATTTATTTACCACCTATAATTTTATAATTTTGTAAGGGAGTCATAATTGTTTCGTTGAGAAATGTTTTTTAGAACTAATACAAATGTGTTTCTAATCAGGTTTAAAGTTATATGTATGTAACACGTAACAGGTATCTACTATCTAGTATTGCTTAATGTGCAGTTTTGAAGAACCACATGAATTCACATTTGTATTTTATATAAAAGTCTTTTCATTCAAAAAAAAAAAAAAAAAGAAAGAAGGAAAGAAAGAAAAAAAATAAAGAAAGAAATAGAGAAAAACAAAAAAAAGAAAGAAAGAAAAAAGGACAATTGAACAGTAATTTCATTTTCGTTAGAGAGGGCCACCTTTCCTGAAACCCCGTTTAAGATAAACTGTCCGACCTCATTATCCCGAAACCCGCTTTTTCCTGTCATTCTGCTTATCACGTCAGTTTTTCAAAGTCCCGATTTTAGGTAGCTTTCATTACAAAAAAATGCAGCCGTTATTGCAGCCGTTCAGAGGAAAGCGATTTCAAAAAATTTTGGTATATTTTCATCGATCATGACCCCCAGACCCCGAAACCACCCTCCGTTCGAAAGTTGATATATATATATATATCCATATATATATATATATATATATATATCTAACCTTTGTCATACTGTAACTCTCGAATTTATGAACCGATTTGGATGTAATTCGGTATGTACATAGTACTAGTACATACCAATGTCTCAACCGAGTTCGTTGGCCAGCTTCATCCGCCATTTTGTTTCAAAATGGCGGCCATTTAAAATTTTTTTAAATATTTTAAATTTGAAATGTGGTACCAAAGAATTGAAAATGGAAAAATATTTTTTTCTTATGTATTTGACCTTTATACAAAAATTCCGGAGCAGTTTTTGTTTCGTCTATATCTTAAAAAATGGCTGAGTTATAGCATTTTGAATTTCTAGCGTGGCTGACATTTTAAAACGTCCTGAATTTTGTCACGCGATAAAAGGCGTATTTATGAACCGATTTGGATGTAACTTCGTTTGTACATAGTAATACCAATGTCTCGACCGAGTTCGTTGGCCAGCTTCATCCGCCATTTTGTTTAAAAATGGCAGCCATTTAAATTTTTAAGAAAAATTTAAATTTGAAATGTGGTACCAAAAAATGAAAATTGAAAAAATATTTTTTTCTTATGTATTATACCTTGATACAAAGATTCGGGAGCAGTTTTTGTTTCGTCTATATCTTAAAAAATGGCTGAGTTATGGCATTTTGAATTTCTAGCGTGGCTGATATTTTGAAACGTCCTGATATTTGTCACGTGATAACAGACGTATTTATGAATTGATTTGGATGTACCTTGGTGTGTTCATAGTACATACAAATATCTCGACCGAGTGCGTTGGCCAGCTTCATCCGCCATCTTGTTTCAAAATGGCGTTCATTTAAAATTTTTTTTAAAAATTAAAATTTAAAATGAGATACCAAAAAATTGGAAAATGAAAAAGATTTTTTTCGTATGTGTTTGACCTTAATGCAAAGATTCCGGAACAGTTTCTGTTTGGTCCATATCTAAAAAAATGGCTGAGTTATAGCATTTTGAATTTCTATTCTGGCTGACATTTTAAAACGACCTGATTTTTGTCACGCGATAACAAGCGTATTTATGAACCGATTTGGATGTTACTTGGTCTGTACATAGTACATACCAATGTCTCGACCGAGTTCGTTGGCCAGCTTCATTCGCCATCTTGTTTCAAAAGGGTTGCCATTTAAAAAAAAATAAATTTAAAATTTAAAATGAGGTATTAAAAAATTGGAAAATGAAAAAGATTTTTTTATGTGTTTGGCGTTGATACAAAGATTCCGGAGCAGATTTTGTTTCTGAAAATTTGTTCTTTTATTTATATCTTAAAAAATGGTTGGATTATAGCACTTTGAATTTCTAGTATGGCTAACATTTTGAAACGATCAGGTATTTGTCACGCGATAACACACGTATTCGCCTATTTCCATGTAAGAAGTCATGTGGATAATATACATCAACATCTCAGCCAAATAGTATAAGTTACTTTAAATAAAAGCAGCTTGGATAAAGCTGACTAATTTCACGAAATTCTCATTCATAATGATTTAGTATTGATAAAAATTAGTATTGAATCTCCTATATTCGGTTTTCACTAAATTGACCTTCTTGTGTTTGAATAATATAAGTTGGCATTTTTAAAATAAGGAATTTGAAAGCTACCTCTTCCTCCCGGCACTGGCCGGAAGGACTTTTTTGTATATAATTTTAATGTAAACTCCGGATTTTATGTCATTGAATAATTTGCAACTCCCTATATCCCGAAGGTTTAGGAAAATTGTCCATTTCCCAAAAGGCAAGTAGTCATAAATCTGATTTTTATTCTTTTCAATTTTGTTTTTGCGTTTATTTTGTTAAATAATAATGTTTTATTGCTTAACCCCTTGAGGGGCGGTGGGATATATTTTATCACACCTACGATTAATGAAGATTTGCACCAGAAAATTTTATGAAATTTTACTTTTCTAACTTTGATGGAAAAAAGTTGTAAAACTGCTTTTCCTTATTTTGAAATAAAATTTTTCTAAATTTCCGGTGGGAATTCTGCATTGCACAAACGTAATTGTTTCACCTTCAAGGGGTTAAAACTGCAAGAACAGTTATGAATTTAAAATTGTGTTAAATTAATTAAAAATGCAGCTTTTTATAAACATATTTTTCCTTGACACCGGTTATTGCGACACTCCGCTTATGACAACACTTTTTTCTGGTCATTAGAGTGTCCGGATAACGAGATTTGACTGTATTTAAAAATTTTGAATGTAAGAAGGAAAACAAATCTAAAGGGAAAAAAATTATAGCATGTATGAGTATACACTATAAAAATATGTAAAATAAACTTTTAAGCTTATTTTTATTATCAATATTTTCTCTTTATTTTTAATTCAATCTCATAGTCATGCCAAAACTTCTGTATTACATTAGCATGATTATGCAATTTTTTTTCTAATATTGCCTATAACCATAAAAATTCCTGTGCAAGACAATTTTTAAAACATATGAAAATAAAAACTAACTTAGGAATTTAACAATTAAATAATATTTAATATTCAGAAATAAATTTATCAGGATTTAAAGAGAAAACAGAAAAAAAAAAGTATTAAACAGTAATGTTTTTAACAGTTCTTATTTTTTTTTTCAAGGATTTAGAGCCCTCCCCTCCCCCCCCCCCCCTGCATATGCCTATGTTTCTATTAAAAATAACTCGAATTTGCCAGTAGAAAAATTCGTATTCGAGCGGAATAACTTTCTTCAACTTTTTTATTTACAACCTCAGCATTATAAACAAACACCTTTCTATTCCTTTTATTTTGCATTTTTTATTGTTCTAAATATTTTATTGTCATGCTTGGTATCCATTTGGGTTAAAATTTTCCGATACGTTCAAATCCACAAAAATTGTTTCAATATTTTAAAAAGTTTCAAAAATAAAAAATATATATCGCAGATTAAAAACCGCAATCTTAGAGTAATTATCTGTTAACACACCGGAAATTGGTGAGACGTTATCTCTAATAGGTTTACAATCTCTGTACAACACATGTTCATTAGCGCCAAAATTTCGCCAAAGCGAATAAATACATTTTTATATAAATTTAATATATACATATCATAATAGTGACAAATTTCAACTTAAATCAGTTTTATTTAGTCAATGAATCGCTTTTGCATTAAAATTTTGAAAAAAAAAAAAAAAACAGATATCGGGTGATATTTTATTAAAATAGTCAACGCACTTCTTCTTGTCGCGTAAGTATAACGATCGCAGTATATTCAATACTATCAAGTTCCTCGTTCCCCAAGTATACTATTTTTTATAATGCATATTATTGGCAACAAAAAAGGAAACTCATAAAGATCAAACAAATATGACTGCAGTTGGATAATTCTTTTATGTTTTCTTTACTTTTTGCTATGCTAACTATATTTTTTACACAAAGATTAATATGATAGTTTTTTCCAGGGTTGTTGCAAAACTTTAGAAAAATGATGAATTAATAAACTTGTAAAGTGACAAACATTTTTAGTCAATCAAACTTTTCTTATAAGCTATAAATCTACATGGCAGACTAACTAATTTTTCTAAAATTAGCTGGGAAAAAAAAAATAGTTTTCTTTCTTCTTCTTTTTCAAGTCTTTTATTTTAAAAAATAGCCAAAATGGCAGATTTGAGCTAAAAATACACTTTTACTACTTAGATTGCTTGATTAGTTAAGATTTACATCAGGCATGTCAAACACGCGGCCCGCGGGCCACAACTGGCCCGCCGACCTCTTATATCTGGCCCGCGAAGCCTTCGGCATTTTACGTTTGTTTAATTTAATTATTAGAACGCACATGCTGAAGATACACTTTGCATGAACACACTTGCACCAACCGTAGTCTTAAAGATGGCGAACAAACGATAGATATGTATTTGTATTAGAGGTCTGCACGGGCCCGGGCTTGGCCCGAGGCCCGTACCCGGCCCGGCCCGCGGGCCGGGCCGGCGGAATGAAGGCGAATTTTCAAACGGGCCGGGCCGGGCCGGCAGAATTATGACAATTTTTTCAACGGGCCGGGCCGGGCCGACAGACAAAATAAACGGGCCGGGCCGGGTCGGCAAAAAAATTAATCGGGCCTATCGGCCCGATATAAGAATTTAAGCGAAAAAGATAAAATACGAGCCATTTTCAATGAATATGATTTTCTCGAGAAGTATAAATGTGCATCACGAGCCGATGCGAGTTTAAGAACAAAAATACAGAAATGTAACATGTCCATCGTAGAGATCGGCATCGTACAGTTACAAGATGTCTGATTCCGAGTTTAATTTTTTTTTCAGCAGACTCGTGCCGGGAGGAACTGGTCTTAATCGATCTCAGGATGTGTAGAACAGTCATTGTGTTTTGTAGTATTAATAATAATAATGAACTTCTCTTAACAGTATCTTTGGAAATATACATTAAGGTGGTTCTCATATTCACTGCTCAGCAATACGAAGCTTTCAGACACATTTTCTGACAAAATTTTTAATTATAAAGGCATAAAATTGACAGGCCTGCCTATTGAAGGCGTTTGGAAACGAATAGCTTTTTCCATATTTGATAAATTACTTACAGAGATAACAGAGATTCATGTCACGTGACTGTACGTCTTTCTCCTTTCCTGTGCTATCGCTTCCGGAAATTCGATTCAAAACTCTAACTTTGACAGTATTTTCAGAAAGATATATTGCTTTTATCCATGAAAAAAAAAAAAACGACATTTACATAACTTCTGAATAAGAATACCTGCCAATCTTACGCGTTTCCAAAAAGAAAAGAATTCATAAATGTGTCGAAATGTAGCTCCTTTGGATTTGAGAAAAACCTTAAAAATGAGAGAAATATTTTCACAAATCTACTTTTTATTATACAGTTTCAAAAGTTATCATGTTTTTAATTCTTTATTCTGAACTACATTAATCTTTTAATGAATCCTTATTTCCATTTTGAAATGTCTGTAGACACGATGACTAAAACACTATAAGTAATCGTTAATGTTTACTATTGTGTGTTTTCTGTTTTGCGACCATCATAGTAATGTAAAATATACTGTAAAATGTCCCCATAAATATGTATGTAGTATTCATTAAAAGAATCTTAATTGTATGTTGAGAAAAAAAGGATTTTTTTTAATAGAAATTGTGTCGGGCCGGGCCTGTTTTCACTGATTTTTTGTACGGGCCGGGCCGGGCCGGGCCGAGAACTGTAAAAATGCAAACGGGCCGGGCCGGGCTCGGGCCGAACTTCCAATTTTTACACCGGGCCGGGCCGGGCCAAGATAGCTTTCGTTCGGGCCGGGCCGGGCCCGGGCCTGAAAATTCCGGCCCGTGCAGACCTCTAATTTGTATATACGTGTTAATTAATTTTGAAGATTTTTAATTCTGATGTTAAATTAATTATTATAGCCTTTGCCTAGTGCCTGTCATTAGTCGAGTTTTCCCACTGACATCTCGGATTGCATTATTACAAAAATCATCGGAGTAGAAATTTTTAAAAAATATATTAAAAAATTATTTCAAAAGAAGATTTTTGAGTTTCAAGAAACATGAAAAGCAGTTCAGTCTGTTTCTTTCATCTTTAATAATTGATGTTCAAATTATTGTTCAGAATTTATTGCTGCAGCTAATCAAATTTTAGTACGATTCCGTATTAGCGCCTATGTAGATAGATATCGAGTTTCCAAATTTCTGTAATTATTCATCAATCGAAGACATCAATTGAAAGTACAGTATGTAACCTTTTGTTATTTTTCAAATCAAATAGACATAATGTGAACCAGAAAATTAAAAAAGGAAATCAAATAAGTGGCGAAAATATATGACATACTTTATTAAATAGATTTTCTGATTCAAAATATGTCTGTTTTTATTTTTTACATGGAGAAAACACAGAAGTAGAAGATTGACTGCTATGCCTTTGCTGAATCCAGATTAGTGTGTACAAGCAATTTTTAAAATAAACGCAATTTATAAAAGCCAATGAATTTTTTTTTTGGTTGATGAAAGCAATTTTGCGAATTTTTTCGAAAAATTAATATAAAATAAACTATGTACTTAATGTTGGAACGGAACTTTGCGTTAGAATTTCTTTAACATTGCTATGTTTCTCAATGAGAAATTTTATTCTGTGCAGTGGTATTTTTTTAATATGGCCCGCGGCTTTGTATATAATGCTTAATTTGGCCCGCGGTGTTAAATGAGTTTGACATGCCTGATTTACATTATGCCTCAATGATGACATAATCATAAGTAATTCTCTCCATTGGTTAGTCTTTGTTCTGTATGCTAATGAATGATTGGCTGTGAGTTTTCTTTTTTGTATCATGGCTATTAGGTTTAGTAAGCCTTTGTTTTTCTTGCATTCCTACATTGGGATTGGGGGTTTTGCATTATGATTTTATTCTGTTACCAGCAGGGTTGGCATGGTTTAATTCAATTGGTTAACCAACTGGTTTTTTAGAAAAAATCTAATATAATATTTTCTTATTTTTGTAATTTAAGTGTTTCAAATCATTGGATATAAATAATTTTTACTTTTAACCAGGGATGTAGTGGAGGGTATACGATGTATACCTTCTTAATTTTTTTAAGAAGCACCGTATACCCTCTGTGTCTCAAATAAAGCTATAGCGTATACCCTAACCAAGAACGTTTAGGACTTTAGCGTATACTCTCTGCATTTTTTTACAACTACAACACTGCTTTTAACAGTCTTATCCCAGCAGTCACCGTGAGACATAGTGAGTCTAGTTTAACTTGTATGCATGTAGAATGCAAATTGCATGTGTTGATGAACATATCTGAAGCTCTAAAGAGAAAATTTAAAGCATGTGAATTTAGCAAAGATAAAATAGACTAAAAATATTCAATATTTTGAATAAAATATTTTCCTTTGAGAAAACGCAGATTATTTTACAATTAATAACATAAAATGACCTTTAAGATTTCAGTCAAGCAGTAAAAGAAAATTTTCTTGATTGGGGAGATTATCTTTTAAGACTGTTCTCAACTGCTCTGCTCAACAAGCGGAAAATGCTTTGACACATTTACAAATTAATTTTTTAACGGAAAGATATAAAATTGGAAGGCCTGATTATGGAAGCGATTTGGAATCGAACTGTGTTTTCCATTTTTGATAAGTAAATTACCTATTGAGTTACAGGCAATTTTGATCACGTGTCAAAGATGTTTTAACCTTCTTTGAGTGGTTATTCTTCTTTCATGAGGAAATTCGGTTCAAAACGCCCACTTTGACAATGTTTTCTGAAAGATCTATTGTGTTTGCAAAAATACGGAAAACACAGTTCCATTATATTGTATCTGAACAACAGCATCTGCTAGTTTCATGCATTTCCGAACAAAAATAAATTAAAACTTATGTCATAAAGTTGCCCTTTTGGATTTGAGAACAGCCTTAAGAATAAAAAAGAAACTCAAAATATGAAGTCGAATAAGAGGACATAGAAAAATTGGGTGCTAGCGAAGTACCTGTTTACTTTAAACTAAAATATGCAATAAGATATATTTAAATCGTCTATTGCATAATCGAATCTACTATTTAGATCTGGACAAAAAAATGGGAGAAAATTGAGCTAAGGTTCACTTGAGAGATAATAGAAAAAGTCTCATAAAAATGCTTATAAACGTATATTAATTTTTAGTTTAGACATTTAAAAGTAATATGTATTATAACGTAGCTTAGAAAAAAGCCTGTGTATTAAGTCTGATGGCTATTTAAATGTTTTAATGGATGACAACATTTAGAAATCTACTTTCCATTTTAAGATCAATGTTTTCAGTAGTCTAAAAAGCTGGTAAATAGGTATTTCTGTTTATTTTACTGTCACCTCTTTATTTATTTATTTATTTTATTTTATTATTTTTTTATTTATTTTTTTTAACCTGGCAGTTTCTGAGAAGTGTCAAATGACAATACTTCTTGAAATGTGTAACGACTCTACTGCTAAATTCAAATCATTCCAGGAATTCTTTATAAAAAGGTTTACTTTCAATAAAAGATAATAATTGTTCATGTAGTGTTCTAACAGAAAAATCAGATATGCAGATTGCAAATATTTCAAATAAATTATTTTGAATAGCCATGGGAAAGTATATTGTATTTATGAAACTACACCATATATTTATTTATAGTACTATAGTAATCAAAAGATTGTTTATTAAGATTTTCAAGGTGTCTTTGTTTCACTATGTAGAGCATTTTATTCATGGAACATATGACAAAGCTTTTACTAAAAATGTTTAAATTATTTCGCTTTTCAACATAATTACGGTAATTATTTAATTTAAATTATTTTTAAATGAATTTATATTACTTATATATCCAACAATGTTTATTTTTATCAATAAATATGCATGTATAAGTAATAGGAAAACATATTTAAAAAAAACCCGGTTTAAACCAAAAAAAAAACCCAGGTTTTTTGTTTTTTTATTTTCCGTTTTTATTCCAATCGGTCTAATAAAAATAAACAATGGTTCAAGTGGAATACAATTAAATTGTAATCTAAATATGTATAAAAGCCACAATTTTCCCCTGCATAATTGTAAATGAAAGCTCTGAAGTTCATTCAGATGATTAGATGTGTAAATAAGCATAGTTTCTGCAACAATATAGAAATCGCATTTAATATGGACTTTTGTCTACTCCCTTTAAATATGTTAATTGGGTTCGACTGTATATACGTATATTTGTTTGTCTCTCAGAAATGTGCTTCTACACACATATAATTAATTAAATATTATGTATGTATTAATCACATAAAAAAATTTTGGGGTTTTTTCGTTTTCAGCAGGAAATAAAGATTACCGAAATTCAGATTCAGTCTTAAAAACTTGTTTTAGTCAATAGTTAATTGAAATTGGTCGAAATTTTGAAACTATGAGGAAATTTCATTATCAAAAATTATCTTATAATTACGAGGAAATTTCAGGAAGTCATGTAGGTTTATGTCAGAATTTCAGATGATCAATCTTCAAAAATGACACTTTGGCGTGTTTTGGGAAAAAAATCGTCTAATTCATGCTACGAACCACAAACACATCTATTTGTTCCTATTAAAGGTCTGCAATGTGTCAAAACTGACAAATTACATACTATTTAAAAGCATTTTTATAGTGTTTTTAAATTTAAATATATATTTACATATATATATTAAATATATATAACATATAAATATATTAAATATATATTTACTAAAAAAGAAAGAAAATTTTAAAATTATTACGAGTAAAAATAGTGAAAATTATGGGATATTGCAAAACAATACATTTAAAAAGATTTTCTCATGGTCAATATTCATATAACGGCACAGTGAGAATCACATGGCATAAAGTAGCAGCTAGCATGTTTACATACGTCATCAATTGATGCAGCATCAATACAGGCGAATGCAGGCCTAAAATACATACTTTATTTTATATGAAAAATTTAGTATTCAACAGATGTAAATAATAGTATTTGATTTTTTCAAAATTCTTCGATTAAAATCAGAAAATTTTTTAATTTAAAAAATGATAGGAAAAAAGATTTAACTCTAACATGAATATAATTTACAATGTCTCTAAAGATATTTTGCTTATAGAATAAATAACAGAAGCTTTAAATAATAGTTAAGGCAGTTTCTCGAAAAAAAAAAAAAAAAAAACTTTGACTCATTTTTAAACCTAAAAGCACGATGCTTGTAGGCATGATTATTGAATAACATCCCACCAGTGAACAGTTTTTGTAGATAAATTAATTACGTTGTGTGTTATAAGTTATTGTAATTTTGTGACGGCAGTTTTTTCCCGCTCCTGCATTCCGATATTTGGTTCAAAATACCAAATTTGACAATTTCTGAAAGATCTTCTACCTTTATTGGAAAATTGAAAAATTTTGATTACATATAGTTTTTGGATAAGAGCCCAGTATCAGAAAATTCTCCAAGTGTCTGCAACAGAGTAGAAAATAATCTGCAGGTAAAATATTTTATAACTGAAGCGTTAATTAATCAAACAATCAGAATCACTTACCTGTAACATCTTTATGCATTTTTATTAATAATCTTAAGTTTTTGTATTAAGTAATAAAGAACTAAACGTAATATAAAGCAAAATAAAGGTTCTATGGTAAAAGAATCTGCAAAAGAGAAAAAATCTGTGACACCCATTTCCCATCTTGAACTTTCTGCTACAATGGATAAGAGCACCTGATAATTTCATGTGTAATGATTAAACTGTGTAGTCATAAGCAGGGGTTGGGAAATACATCATTTTACTCGCCAGTGGTAAGGGAAGTTTTAGGTAGTTTTTGAAAACTGTAGGCTATAGAGATAAACCAAAAATACATTTTTTAAGCCCAGATATTGTAACTTTCCAAATTATTGCAATGTAAACATGGTACAGTACACCCCCTTAAATCCACACAGCTTGGGACGAAGAGGTTTTGCAGATTTTAGAATTTTGCAGCTTTCTGGTCATTGCTTTGTTTACATTTTTTAAACACCAATTTGAATGTAATAAGGCAATCAAAATTATAATGAATGCTTGCAATATAGTAAAATATTAAAATAATTAAGTTAAGCAATAAACTAAAATAATAAAAAGTAAGATAATTTAAAAACATGATGCAATTATCAAAAGTAAAGGTCAAACAGGTAATTGATAATAATTAAATATGCATAAGAAAGATGAGATATTTTTTTTTTCAATTATTCAATTCCTCTTAAAGATACTCTATTAATTCACATCAAAATCATAAAATAGGGAAGTTTTATTTCAGGTTTAGCCAGTCTTAATAACCAAAAAAGCTTGATTAGTATACAAGAAAATATTTGGTAAAAAGACTGTGATTACTAGTGATATCAGCAATATCTTGATTTTTTTTTCCAGAAATAAATTTATACTTCCTTCATGAAAAGCGATGAGTTCAGTCATATTATCGAGAATTACATATTAAAATACTTACAGAATGATATTAAAAAATACATATTATGTAATTCTGTTCTTATATCTGAACTGGAAGTTTCATTGTTTACATCTGTGATGATGTGTGGATTTTATGCATTTGCGGATTTCAGGGAGTCTACTGTATTAAGTTAGCTATCCTATATTAAGCTTTCCTCTGTTGCATATATTTCTTAATTTTATTGAAAAAAGAATTATGAAAATGCATTGTAGTAATAGGAATTAATTATTTGGCAGTCGCGTATGATTTTGACATAACTATCTTCAACTGTATGCAGCTGGCTGGTAAGATTTTCTGAAAATTCCCCACCCTTGGTCAATAAGTAATGTGTAATGAAATAAATTAAAAGATGTATCAGAAAGTAGCCAGTTTGGATTTGAGAACAAGCTTAGATCACAAAGTTTGTCGAACAATAAAGTGCAACAGGCTTGCAAATTGTAATTTTTTTTTCAGGTATAAAAAACAATTTAAAATTTATATAAAGCTATCATTCCCATTGTTATAGAGCAATTTCCTTTTAAAAATCAAATTATTCACTCTTACATAAAATAAGCATAGGAAGCATAATAAATTTCTCTAGATAAAAGAGAGTAGAGATTCTCTTTTCTCATTAGACATTTACAAATAAAACATTAAAATGGAATAAACTTCATTTTTCCCTTAAAGTTTTTATTACTTAAATAAACAGAAACAGAGTACTGTTAATTTGCAAGGGCCTGTAATTCGTATTGTACATATGAGGAGGAGGACGTGAGTTTCAAAACTTACTTTATTCAAAATTTTAAAAATCTAGTTTTTTCTATCAAGCTATTCTATTGATTAATACTATTACTATCAAATAATCTATTCTATTGATTAATACTATTACTATCAATTAATCTAATATATTGATTAATTGATCTACCTGCATAAAAAACCCAACTAAAATCTGAAAAAGAAAAAAAATTATTGTGTATTTCTGGTATTGTAAAATCTTGGTTTACAATGAAAGCCAATGGAATGCAGTCAGAGGTTTTTCACGATTTTCCAAAATTTGATTTTCTAGATAAGAAGAGTTTTGAAACTCGTATCCTCATATGAATATAAACAAAAAGTTTAATTCTGTAAAAAAATATTAATGGCGACAATTTTTAAATTTTCTCCTCCAGCTTTAATCTTTTTTTCAGATACCTATTATAATCATTCAACTTTTGTTTTTATAATTTAAAATGACTACATAAAAATATTTATTTTAATTATGCAGTAAATTTAAGAAATTCTATCTTTTCAAAAATTAATTCAGTATACTATTCCGGGCCAGGTCATATTCACTGCGGCAACAATGGTACCAAAAATATTAATTACAATAACCCTTATTTTATTTACTTTCATCACTTGAATTGCATAGTAAAATTAATGGCAGAAGTATTTAAATGCATATAACTATACAATATGATATAGTATAGATATACTACTATACCTATTTATATTATATTCATTCTGGCGAGCATAACAAACTGCTGGAAATAAAATTACCAGCGTTAATATCGTTTGTTGCTAAAAGCCATCAAATTGATGTTACCTATTTAATAAATGTATGCTAAATTGCTATTTTGTATCATTTCAGTTTACTTTTATATACACTGGTTTCCAAAAATTAAGGAAAAACAACAAAAGTAGCGATTAATCAAAATGTTACTAGTAGATTTTAATAAAACTGAGACACAAATTACATCAAATAGTAAGGTATAAAATAACATTAAAAGAAATTACCAGACGATTGTGGTGTTTCAGAAATTAATACAATTATAAAATAAACAAAATAAATGTATCAGTTTGGTATAGGAAAAGTACCTTTAATATGGAGGAGGATCACTCCTAGAAGCAATACAGCACATACAGCGAAGTGTGATACTGTCAATTATGCTATAGATAAGTTTGCTGGGAAGTGCGAGCCATTTCTTTTTTAAAGCAGTTATATGCGTGGCAAGGGTCTGAGGAGGGGGATTGAGAGCAGAGACACATCTTCCTAAAGCATCCCAAAGATGCTCAATGGGATTCCAGTTCAGTAATCGCTCTGGCCATTCCATGCGGTGAATTGTTTTGTACTGAAGATAATCTTCTACGATGTGAACCCTGTGCAGTCCAGCGTTATCGTCCTGTAACAGGAAATCTTTACCTATTGCATCGGCATAAGAGTGCACATAAGCATCAAGAATGTCGTCTCTATAGGTGTGAGCATTCACAGCTCCACGTGGAAAGACATGGGGGTCTGTACGTCCGCCCAAAGAGATACCATCCCAAACACAGACACTGCCTCCTCCATACGAATCTCTTTTGCGAATGTTTGATGGATGAGAGCGTGTTCCCTGTTCTCTCCAAATCAAATAATGCCTACTATCGCTCTGGAGGCTAATCTGGAACTCATTTGTAACGAGAACACGCCTCCATTGATCAGCCGTCCAGTGGACATGTTGACGTGCCCAACTTAAACGTTCCCTCCGGTGACACGAGGTGAGCGGCACACAAATATCTGGTCGCATCGCGTAAAGACTACCTTCATGAAGCTTTCTACGCACAGTAGACGTTCATACCAATCTTCCAGTGACTGAAGCAAGGACAGATTTAAGATGAGAGGGGGTTGCTGTTCTAATCCTTCGTACACATAACCGCAAATATCGGCCATCGGTGCTTGTCGTAGGTCTTGCTCGTCCTTCGCTGAACCTTCTGGAGGCCGAACCAGTGGCATTAAAGTGTTGTCAAAGCCTATGAATCAGAGAAGGACTCACATTTAGCCATCTGGTCACCTCTGTCTGAGTTTGGCCTACATCCAATCTTTCAATAGCTCTATATCGCAGGTATGCGGAGAAATGATACCTCGAGGTCATACTAATGAATTGGCTATCTCAGTTTTCTTATCTCATAATCACAGCGACACCAGCAGCAGTACTCTCTAGCATGCATTTTTATGCTCCGCACAGATGACGCAATCCGATTGCACCGCCACTAATTTACATTTTGCAATTTTAATCAGCATCTTTTAGTTAACAACATATCCAAATTTCATACGGATAGGTTAATTTTTGAACGAGTTATCGCTCTTTTTGTGATTTTTCCTTAATTTTTGGAAACCAGTGTATTTGTCATTTTTTACAATGATTTGTATTTATTAAATCAACATTAAATTACCATTTTGATCATGACTGACAACTGTTAATGATAAACAAAATTTGTGATTAACAACTAGGGATTGACCGAAGCAGCAATTTTGCCGAATACCGAAGCTTCGGTATTCGGTAAACAAAAGCAACCGAATACTTGAAACTTTTTAATGCGCATTTTTGCATATATTAGCTTTTTTAATAAGCTTTAATTGAAATTAAATTCTCAATAATTTAATTCAGTTACATTTTTATTCTGAAATCAAATTACACAAAAAAATTTAATGACTTCTTTCCATTCACAAATTCATTAACCCATCACTCATTTTTTATTATTTTATCACTAGTCAATACCCAAAAATAACCTATGAAAGTATTCAATTATACAGGGTATTATTAAGGATAAGGATTGTCAGAAAAACAAAAGTTCATTCAAATACAAAGAAACAATGTTGTCATTAAGATGATTTACTGATTGTCTAAGTCTAATTATAAACATATTGAATAAGAATGTTCTCAAAATACAAAAGGTATATCAATTTGTACAGTTAACTATTTTCTGTCAAATTATTGATAGAATAGTTATATTTTGTTTAACACGTTCACGCCGGCGCGGTGGGTCACACTCGACTGTCTCAAAGCTGCCAAGTCTCCGCCTTTTTGGATACCAGTATTTTAATACAGAAAATGTTGTTTTATTTAATTAGAACAATTGGGCGATTTAAAAGAACAACATTTTCTCTAAAATAACAGTGGTGTGCAAAAAGCTGGAGACTTGACAACTCTGAGACAGTCGAGTGTGACCCACCGCGCCGGCGTGAACGTGTTAATATTTTAACATTGTGGTGATGAAGAAAAGAAATTTGAACGATTTTGATATAATGGTTATAAAAGCTATAGGATAGGCATAGAGGTATACTTATTTGATGTGTGTATTTTCTTTAATATACATCTCTGATATACTTATTTGATGTATATATTAAAGAAAATGCACATTAAATAAATTTAAAATAAAAAAAAAACTAATGTAGAAGTAAATAAAATTAAATGATAAGGGAAAGATGCGCATCTTCCTTACTTTTTTTTTTCCTGTTGTAGACAGTTGTTTTGATTTCACACCTATGTAGACTATTTTAGGAAGGAACAAGTTTTTTTAAATAAAAAATGGCCTTTGACTTGTTTTTTGTAGTGCAGCTGAACTCTGAACTCATGCACATAATATTGAAACTCATTGTTTAGCCTATTCTACTGCTAAGTAAAAGAGAATTCTTCTACTTCTAAGAAAATATTTATCTGCAATTATTCGGCCGAATACTTTTAAGTATTCGGCCGAGGCCGAATATTCAGTTTACATGCCCGAACCACCGAATACCGAATCAACTATTCGGTATTAGGTCAATCCATATTATCTTCCCCAGATAATATGCAAGTACCATTTATTCTTTCAAAAATATATTTGCGCTGAATAATGATTGATTACTCATGCAATAAATGTAATCTCTCGTCTAGAAACAAACACAATTTATAGGATTTAAAACATTTATTTAAATAAAAAACAGTAATTAATCCCTTAAATCAATGTTAATAAATATAAAAATCAATAAATTCTTATTTAATCTTTACATAGCTATTTCAAATATTTGACAAAGAAAATTTGGATATTTAAATTTCTAAAAGCAAAATTTTGAGTTTTAGTATATATAATTCAGCGCTGGAATTGATAAAAAAAAAAAAAAAGGCCACTGGTCCCAAGAACCAGTAAGCATGAGAATTTACTGGTCCGCAAGACGAAATTCTATTAAGTTCCTTTAACCCTTTGAGTGGCATGAAAACGTGAAGTGAAAACAGACAACTTAATGATATTAAAAGAGAGCCATTTATAGAGATAGAACTCCCGTCACCCCCCCCCTCCCCCCCAAAAAAAAGTCGTTTACATTCAAGAGTTTCGTGTGGACGGGGTACTTGTTTATATAATATATGGATGGCATTTTATAATATATGGATACATACAATGGTGTAGTCGCGGGAAAAAAAAACAATTTCGCAAAAGTCACTAGTATCAATTTAAAAAGCGATTTCAAACAATTACTTTATGCTGAGAATAGTAATAGAATTAGATTATTTTGTGTGTCCCTGTAAATAAACGATAAAAACTATTCAATTTGTATTCCATGTAATGTATCAAATTAATAAATTTCGATTTAACTGTGTTTGAAGTACTGTAACATCATTAAAATACACTGCAAAAAAAAAAAAAAAAAAAAAAAAAAAAAAATTTCCATGGGACATAATGCAATATTTTTGTGTGTCTTTGTTGTCTTTTGTGTAAACGGACTATAAGTGTTACACACTCCAATTTTCATTAAGGAACCTCCTACAGTAAATCATACACATAAGTGGCGTAGCAATCTGAGTTTATTTACGTTTACGGACAGACTAACCGAAGCCATACGCACTTTTCAACTATTTTGGAAAGTGTTAAAATGTTGAATTTTAAATTTGTAATTTTTTGAGCAAATTTTATAAAGATTAAACACATATTTAAACAATATTTTCGTTACTCAGTAAAATATGTATCTTAACTAGAGGGGAAAGAAAAATATCTTGAAAAGCTCGAATAAATTTGGTTTCATCCCATGGGCGCACGCACAACAAAATCCAAGGAGGGGAAGATTTTGGAGCAGATATGTGCTTGTACTACACTGCCAAAACTTACTTTTTTCCTTTGGCAATAAGAACCTTACTTAAGACAATTTCGAAACATACCACCATTAAAAAAAATACAGAACTGTAAAAAATAGGATGTATATCAAAAATCAAACTTCTACCGTCTTCTTTATATATAAAAAAAATTAAATAGTTTATTATTCTTTTTTTCCCTCAATTTATTTATTTTTTCCTGAATCGCAATTTGAAATAATTTTTAATTTATAACGTAGAAGAAAAACAAAACTGAAATTGGTCTTTTATGGAGGCTTCAAGGGGACAGACTATTAACCTCTGACGATTGGGGGGTTAGACTTGGTTAATTTTTTTTCTTAATGTATATTTATAATAAATCATTTGAGAAGAACAATCTATTACTTTTTCAAAATCATGAGAGAAAAGGAAGATTTAGTTAAATTCGAAAATTCAGAGAGGGACAATTGCCCTTTTCTTATTTCCCTCCCCTCGCCCATTGCTGAAGCCCATGTTTCATCCCTTTCTACAAAAGGTATAGTTTTATATCCGAAGCATATTGATATTTAGAAACTATCGAACACTCATTATCAAAAATTCATGAGATAACATATCATATAATTAATTAACAGCATGTTATAAGGCAAAGCTTAATAATTTAAAATTACTTACAAGTCTCTTGAATCGGACGTTTGATTTCCAATTGGGAGTTAACAATTTCGTGTGAGTATGATTGCGTTTGGTAAGGGTTATAAAACTTTCCAAGCCTGGCTGTATACGTTTGCATTTTGTTATTTTTTTTAGTCTTCAAAAATAAAAAATCAATGAATTCAAAAAAGAGACACTCCAGAGTAAAATATACTTGTTCGAATTCAGTCTAAAACTCTTGTGGGTTTTTTTTTCTGTCCTCTGAACTAATCCGGAAATAATTGTCAATGTGAATGATAAACGATATTCTTAGGTAGTGGAAGCTGTGATAATAGGAAGATTCTTGCACGGCAAGCAGTTGCGGTTTCGATTGATATTAATGGTCCCTCTTGTTTACCCTAAATGTGTTTAAAAACGGACCCTTTTAAATCACTAATGACAAATTGTTGTTGTTAATTGTCATTTGAGAAAAATTCTTCCATGTGGTGTACAAAGGTCATTTCGGCAGATCGGTCTTTCAGCTGTCGTGGCCGTGGGTAGGGTAATAAGTTTTCTATAAGAGAATGCTAAGTAAAACTAATGCATGCATCTGAAGAAACTAACGGTACAGCTGTATCTCATTACTGAAACAGCAAGTAAACATAATTTTTCTGCAGCTCTTTTCAGTTTTTTTTTTAATGCATTTAAAGCCTAAAATACGTTAAAAAATCAATGCCTTACTTCATAAAATTGAATTTATTAATGTGCTTGTTCTCTTAAACATTTAATAAATTAGGAAGGTCTGCGTCCCTTCGCCTCCCTCTTGTAAATAAAAAGCAAGAGGGGGAATTTCACGACCTCTTTCTTTGGAAGTCGGTAAAAAATATAGACATTTCATTTAAAAAATTGACAGCAGTAAGAAAATTATTTAATTTTAGTGAAGAATTCGTAAAACTAATATTTTTAAAGATATATATAACGTTCAATAAATGACAGAAACGTCAAATAAGATTTAGGTGTACTAATAAATTTTATTTATTTTTAAATCAAAATTTATAACTTTCGACTACATATAAAAAAGCCATAATAGCCCAGTAAATTTAGACCAAAAAGGGGGTCGATAGCTAAGAAATTCATAATGAGCTAAAATTTTCAGGATTAACTCCTGGGTATGTATAGAATGGATCCTGAAAAGTCTAAAAAAATTCAATGTCGGCTTCCATCCAAAATGGCGGATCAACTGTAGTCGCCAAATAATTGCGCCTTGTTGGATGTTTTTCTGCATATTTACGTCAAAAGTGAATATTTTTCGTTTCTAAGGAAGCCAATGCAGTCATCAAGTATGCTAATTTGAATATGAGCTTAGGTTTATAAAATAAAGAAATTATAAATGTACGGTAATACGATTTATTTAAACAGAAATTATTTAAAAAAATAAAAATCGTTTTATTTTTTGGCGTTTTCACCTACATTTTCACACACAGGCATTTTTTTCAACAAAAAATGCAGATAAGAATAAGTTAATATATATTATAGCATAAGTTATTATCACTGTGACATGCTTAGAGAGTCTTAAGAGCACGTTTTCTCACACACATAACTCTGTATGAGAAACTTCTTCAACACTCTCTGCACGAGTTAGATGACAAAACCAAAAGCAAAATTCGAGATGTTATTCATGAACTTATGGTGACAAATGGAAGCCGTATTGAAGATCTTCAAGACAACAGCTGCATTAAACAGTTCATAAACTCTATTGAAACAGCTGCAGAAAGCAGAGACTTTTCTAGAACTGGCAAGCTGTGGTTACAGTACATGGAACAGATTACACTTATTATTTTCTATATTCAAGCAGATCGAGTTGGGAACTGGGAATTACATTTGTATAGCATTAAATCCATGATGCCTTACTTTCATGCAGCAGGTTACATTTTTTATGCCAAATGTACCCATTTATATATACAGCAAATGGAAGAATTGATGGAGAAAATGGAAAGCAATGAATTAAAAAAAATTGTTGATTGTTAATTTACTATTCGCAGAAAAGACAGGGCATGGAGTGGAGTTGCATCAGACATGATAATAGAGCAGAGTCTCATGAAATCCATAAAAGTAGCAGGAGGCTTTACACATGGCCGAGGAATGGAAGATTCTACTTTGTTTTGATGGATTGCTTCTTGCCCAATGAACATGAAAGTATCGGAAGCATTAGACGATTTTTATGAAAAAACTTATGTATGCTAAGAACAACACGTTGAATTTCGGCTTTCCAGACAATCAAGAGATGATTCTGATTTGAATAAGCTATCCGAATGGCTACTGCTTCACAATCCTTTCTATAATCAATGTCCTAAACATCTGTTGATTAATGTAGCTAGTGGATTGGTTGCTGATGATAAAACAAACTGTGACAATGCAAAGAAAGTTGGTGAAAATTTACTGACTTCAATCATAGGATGTTCATATGGGGAAATTAAACTTCAACGAAAAAAGAGAATTATACCAATATCGGCAACAAATAACACATTGATAATAAAGAATTCAATGTGATATTCAATCCTCTACAGTTGTTTACCAGGATTGCTGCTGTACTCAAGTCAAATGAAAATCTACGAGATTATCTCAAATACGAATTGGCTCCTCAACCTCCCTCCCTCTTTGATGAAGTTTCAATGAGGAAGAATGTTAAATCAACTTTAGCTTCTATCATTGAAACAACTGAGTCTTGTGTTGAATCTCCACCAACTTGCTCGTTTATTGTAGATGGAGGATTTCTTTTTCATGCATTGGTTTGGAATGAGTCCGACACCTACAGAGATATATGCCTCAAATATCTTAGATTTGTCCAGAAACATTTCTCTCCATGTGAAGCAGCTGTTTTTGATGGGTACACTTGTGCCTTATCAATTAAAAGTGTGGAGAGGTAAGAAGGTTGATGTCGAAAATGTCTGCAACTATTGCTTTTGACGAAAACAGATTCAGATTCAGCCAGGCGGGGAGGCCTACCATGGTGGCCACAACCAAACAAGCTGTTTTTTACGGAACTCCGAGAACAAGGCTAGGCTTATTCGAATGGTCATGGGCTACTTCCAGGCCGAAGGAATAACTGCCCTACAGGCGGATGATGATGCTGATGCACTAATCTGTACAACAGCAATTAATCCAAGTAAGACCAATTATAGATTAGTCACAGTAGTTGGTACTGACACAGATCTGCTGACCATTCTCATTGCACGAGGTAACCCAGAAAAACCACTCTTCTTTCTACGACCTCGCGAACAAAAATGCTATAACATATTTAAAATTAAAAAATCACTTGGCCCAATGAAGGATTCCCTTCTCTTTCTACATGCAGCGACTAGATGTGATACCACATCAGCAATTTTTAGGAAGGGGAAATCATCAGCTTTTAAATTGACAAAGAAAAAGTCCTTCCGGCCAGTGCCGGGAGGAAGAGGTAGCTTTCATAATCCTTATTTAAAAAAAGCCAAATTATATCATTCAAACACACGAAGCTCAATTTAGTGGAAACCGAATATAGGAGATTCAGTACTAATTTTTATCAATATAATGAATGAGAATTTCGCGAAATTAGTCAGCTTTATCCAAGCTGCTTTTCTTTAAAGTAACATATATTTGGCTGCCAAATTCGGCAATTTCTTAAAGTGCCTGTCATTTTAAGGCAAAATGGTGGATGAGGCTAAGCAGTGAACTTGGTCGAGACCTTAGTAATTGCTGTGCACAAGCTCACTCACATCGGAATCGGTTAATATATAGGAGTGCTGTCGCATGCAAACAATCAGATTTTTCAAAATGTCACCCACAATAGAAATTGAAACTGCTATATCTGAGCCATTTTTTAAGGTAAAGACAAACAAAAAATGCTCCTGAATCCTTATATCAAGGTCAAATACTTAAGAAAGAAACCTTTTTCAATTTCTAATTTTTTTGCACCTCACTTTAAATATATATATATAGTTTAATTTAATGGTCGCCATTTTGAAACAAGATGGCTGATGAATCTGGCCAGCGAACTTGGTCGAGGTGTTGATGTATACTATCCACATGCCTTCTTACATCGAAATGGGCGAATACGTGTGTTATCGCGTGACAAATACAAGATCGTTTCAAAATGTTAGCCATGCTAGAAATTCAAAGTGCTATAAATCAACCATTTTTTAAGATATAAACAAAAGAACAAATTTTCAGAAACAAAAACTGCTCCGGAATCTTTGTATCAAGGTCAAACACATAAAAAAATCTTTTTCATTTTCCAATTGTTTAATACCTCATTTTGAATTTTAAATTTAATTTTTTTTAAATGGCAACCCTTTTGAAACAAGATGGCGAATGAAGCTGGCCAACGAACTCGGTCGAGACATTGGTATGTACTATTTACAGACCAAGTT
This sequence comes from Maratus speciosus, assembly GCA_963932465.1. Classification (NCBI taxonomy): domain Eukaryota; kingdom Metazoa; phylum Arthropoda; class Arachnida; order Araneae; family Salticidae; genus Maratus; species Maratus speciosus. The sequence goes on along the minus strand of OZ010796.1, from coordinate 49,082,941 downwards.
ACATCCAAATAGGTTCATAAATACGCCTGTTATCACGTGACAAAAATCAGGTCGTTTTAAAATGTCAGCCACAAGAGAAATTCAAGATGCTATTACTCAGCCATTTTTTTTAGATATAGACGAAAGAAAAACTGTTCCGGAATCTTTGTATTAAGGTCAAACACATACAAAAAAAATCTTTTTCACTTTCCAATTTTTTGGTATCTCATTTAAATTTTTTTATTTTTTTAAATGGCCGCCATTTTGAAACAAGATGGCGGATGAAGCCGGCCAACGAACTCGGTCGAGATATTTGTATGTACTATGTACACACCAAGGTACATCCAAGTCGGTTCATAAATACGCCTGTTATTACGTGAGAAAAATCAGGATGTTTCAAAATGTCAGCCACGCTAGAAATTCAAAATGCTATAACTCAGCCATTTCTTAAGATATAGACGAAACAAAAACTGCTCCCGAATCTTTTTATCAAGGTCAAACACATAAGAAGAAAATATTTTTTCAATTTTTAATTTTTTGGTACCACAATTCAAATTTAAATTTTTCTTAAAAATTTAAATGGCCACCATTTTTAAACAAGATGGCGGATGAAGCTGGACAACGAACCCGGTCGAGACATTGGTATGTTCTATGTATAAACGAAGTTACATCCAAATCGGTTCATAAATACGCCTTTTATCACGTGACAAAATTCAGGACATTTCAAAATGTCAGCCACGCTAGAAATTCAAAATGCTATAACTCAGCCATTTTTCAAGATATAGACGAAACAAAAACTGCTCCGAAATCTTTGTATAAAGGTCAAATACATAAGAAAAAATATTTTTCTATTTTCAATTTTTTGGTACCACATTTCAAATTTTAAATTAAAAAAAATTTTTAAATGGCCGCCATTTTGAAACAAAATGGCGGATGAAGCTGGCCAACGAACTCGGTCGAGAGATTGGTATGTACTATATACACACTGAATTACATCCAAATCGGTTCATAAATACGCCTTTTATCGCGTGACAAAATTCAGGAAAGTTTCAAAATGTCAGCCACGCTAGAAATTCAAAATGCTATAACTCAGCCATTTTTTAAGATATAGACGAAACAAAAACTGCTCCGGAATCTTTGTATAAAGGTCAAATACATAAGAAAAAAATATTTTTCCATTTTTAATTTTTTGGTACCACATTTCAAGTTTTAAATTTTTTTAAAAATTTTAAATGGCCGCCATTTTGAAACAAAACGGCGGATGAAGCTGGCCAACGAACTCGGTCGAGACATTGGTATGTACTATGTACACACCGAATTACATAGAAATCGGTTCATAATTACGGGAGTTACAGTGTGACATAGGTCATATATATATATATATATATATATATATATATATATATTACCATTAATTAAACATAACCTACCACCGTCAATTATTATGAATTAAAGCTGTAAGTATTAAAAAAAATATATATTATAAGAATTATTATGGAAGAAAAAAGAAAAAAGTGGACACCGACAAAAATTGAAAAGCTTATACATTGAATTACGTTATCAAGGGCACAGAATTCAATGATATAAGCAAAATGGTAGTTTTCTGTGGGAAAAATAAGCTAAAGCTAAAATTAATTTTCCCCTGTGCCCGAACAACCACTAAAATCAAGTGAATTGATTAAAAATGAAAGCAGAATAGAAACAAATAATATGAAATGGAAGAATCAATAAAACGTATTTAAATATTTATAGGATATAAAATATAAATAATAAACACCATACCGATTAATATTTCAGTATTTTACAAAAATCCATGTGCACATGTCTACCAGTATATCAAAAAGATTAAGGTGAATAAAACAGTTAAGAAATCACAGTAAATGATACCAAAGGATGCAGTTAATACATTTTGAAATAAAATTTGAAATACCTTGTAAAACAAATTTAATCTAATATAAAATAAATAGATATTAATTACATTATTTAAAATGCACTATTAAATTAATAGATAACAGTTTAACAATATCGTCAAAATTTAGCTAAAAATACCCCCTGGTGTATAAATTATAACTGAAATGGAGCTAGAAAAATTAAAAATTAGAGCAATCTGAAAGATACAAATGTGGTGCTGCCATCTATTATTAATTATATTAAACATCTATCGCAAGATAAAAATTTGTAAGCTTTTGAATGTAAATAACTGTTTAAACAGCAAAACCAAACAAATCCTTATATATAGAGAATTATAAACCTAATATAAATCACACAATGTATTTAAAACTATTGTTAATAAAATTTAAAAGCATACAATATATTCTATTAGCTTACTTATTTAAACTAAACTAAGAGTTTAAATAATGCTAGAACATTGATAATATATAGCATATAGCTATATGCTATAAAACAAAATAAATTCAGTAATAATTAATATAAATAATTATTAAAAATAATATAAAAATTATTTTTCAATGAATTATATATTAGATATTTATAAAATGAACAGGAAATAAAAAACATGTGGAAGTATATAGAAGGTTAAATAATACTTAAAATCCCATTACTTAAAAAGCACAAATCTAGAATGTGGATTATTATCAGACATCCATAAAAATCCATAAAGTTTGAATGTGGGACATTCAAAAACATTAAACCGATAATAAATATTAAAAAGAATAGAGGAAAAATAATAAAAATAATTACCCAATTTTAATGCATACAGTATAACTATATTTATATTAAAACTACTTATATGTATATTATTCACTATAAGAGTGGCATACTATTAGTAATTAATATGATATTGTTCTTAGTAAATTAAAATTTAATAACAAATAATTGTAAATTAGATTAATGAATAATTAAGCTAATTATAATATTAATGAAAATCTCCAATTTACATATAAAATATCAAATCAACATCCACATAAAATACATAACAAAAATATAGTAATAATACAAGAGCCCCGCTTATTTTATTTATTTTTTATTTATTTATTTTTTTTTTATATATATCAATTTTGAACGGAGGGTGGTTTCGGGGTCTGGGGGTCATGATCGATGAAAATATACCAAAATTTTTTGAAATCGCTTTCCTCCGAACGGCTGCAATAGGTAGCTTTTTTGTAAAGAAAGCTACCTAAAACCATGCGCTGCTTTCTTTGACCTCCTTATTCAACAGTCCTCAACTTAAACCCCAAAAGGTAATTGAAATTGGGGAGATATTCATGAAAAACCTTTTTGGGGAAGAGAAAGTTGACTCCCTAGATGAGCTGCGATATATTTGTTACAATAAAGAAGTAACCAAAAATCTCTCATCAAAATTTAACCTGGCCGTTCTTCCACCAACAAGTGCAGCAACTTCGCAGAATTCACTTCGGGTTTATCTTCAAGTCCAACAGTGGCTGGGAAACAACCTAGATCCTACTGAATGGAGATGGTTCATGAAAGAAGGCAGATTAAACCCATTACCTTCAACACTTTTCGCAGTGCCCGTAGATCTTCTGTAGCTTATCTCTTGTGATTGCAAAATAACTGCTGCAAGGGACTGGGATGAAAGATGTCAGTGCAAGAAGGCAGCTCTCCATTGTTCTAGGTTTTGTACCTCTTGCTTAGGAGAAACATCCACAAATTCAGTTCGTCATATTAATGGATTTGAAGACGGCGATAACGGTTACGACGTTGAATGAGTGGCATTCTGGTAATTTTGTTTTATGTTTATTTACCACAAGATTATTAGCTTATTTATTACAAGCATTACTATAATGTTTTATTGTACTTTTACTTTGGATTTAAATCTTTGTGCTTGTAATAAATAATTTAAACTTGTTCTAACTTTCTTTCTTTTTTTTCCATCACAGTCCTCTCACAAATATTTCTATATAGAAAAATGGAATATCTGTCATTTTTTAAAACAAAATTTTAAAAATAATCCTCACAAATAGGATTACAAACATACAGATGACTTGTCAATAGTTTCTTAAGTACGAGGCAAAACAGGCTAAGGGCAATGAAATTCTATTCATTTGACGACAAATAAATGAATGTACAACTCATTCGTAGCTTTTATTTTGATAAAAACTAGGTACAGGGCTCGACTAATCGACTGAGGCCTGGGCGGGCCTGGGTAGGCATCTCTTTGCGGGACCCCTACACCTTAAGGTTCTTTTACAAGACCATTAAAAAATCTCAACAGTGAGGGAATTTTTTTTAGCAATTTTAATGTTTTTTTTTAACTTTTGAGGCCTTTTCTGGCACGGGGACTCGGGGCACATGCCCCGTGTGCCCCTGCTTTAGTCAGGCCCTATGTATACATTAAAACAGGATGTAAGTAGAGGTCACAGAATTTTTCAGAAGTAAAAATATATTGATATATGACTTAGAAATGAAAAAAAAAAAAAAAATTGGACGATGCAAAAAGGTCTTAGCGGCCATCTTTGATCGGCCATTTTGGATAGAAGCACACATGAGAACTTCTGAGACTTTTAAGGTTTTTTCTTACTTGTCATAAAGAGCTAATTCTGAAATTTTTAGCTCATTATGAATTACTTAGCTATCAAACCCTAAATTTACTGGGCTATGAATATTGGGCTATATTTCGAATCTAAAAACATTTCATGAAAAACATTGCACTTAAGGTTGTTCTCAAATCCAAAAGGGTAACTTGGTGACGTAAGAATTAATTCATTTTTGTTCGGAAATGCATGAAACTAGCAGGTATTATTGTTCAGAAACTATGTAACAGAACTGTTTTTTTCCCTTTTTTTTTTTTTTTTTTTTTTTGAAAACGCAATAGATCTTTCAAAAAATAGTGTTAAAGTGGGCATTTTGAACTGAATTTCCGCGCGAAAGAAGAATAATCACACAAGGAAGGGTGAAAAACGTCTTTGTCACGCGATCAAAATAGCCTTTGACTCAATAGGTAATTTATTTATCAAAAAATGGAAAACACATTTCGATTACAAATCGCTTCCATAGTCAGGCCTTCAATTTTATATCTTTCCGTTAAAAAAGGAATTTGTAAATGCATCAAACGTTTTGCGCTTGTTGTTCAGAGCAGTTGAGAACAGTCTTAAAAGAAATCTGATGCTCGACGAGTATTGACATTTTTTAATAAAAAAAAAGTACCACTATTTTCGTCTTATCTAATGACAAATTAAATAAAGCCGAATATTACTATTCGGAAATAGTAATGGATTTTTTAATAAAAAAATTTGCGAAATTCGCCAAATAAAGAAATATGGCTAAATAACAATCAAATGCTAGCCACAATCTAGGGGCGCCATTAACTGTTCTAATATTTGTGAATTACAAAAAAGGTCTTGGAATGGGTCCACATATCCTCCTGTCAGTCTTACTCTATAGGCTAAAAACTATATCTCAGGTCAGGAAGGCTTACGCATATATACATATATTATGACAAATTGTTAAACGAAAAATCAAAGCCAAGGGTCTCATATGCCTTCGGAGAGGATTGCAGGGGGAAGGCTGGGAAGCTGCCCTTCATGCTGAAAATTAAGGAGTGAAAAATATACAAAAATATTAATACTAATACTTTCACCAGAAACCACCACCAGTGGATTCAATGAAAAGTCTTTCTTAGAGTGCCGTGTACCAAAGCCAGCACTGTACTGAAGAATAAAATGAAAATCCGTTTTTTTCTTTTTTAATTGACACTCTATGTTTTTCTTATAGTTTGTACTTGCCAAAGTTATAAATGCCAAAATACTGTGTAACCACCGAGGCGTCAAATTCTCAAAAGTAGAAAATACAAGAAAGAAATGCTGAACATTGAATTTTGTTTCTTTAAAAGTCATCATTTGTATAGATGCTGCAAAAAATATGCCTCTGGGCATCATTATTACGAAAGTCACCTCTGCCAATGTGACCATTTAAAATTAATTTTTTTTTTTCTTAAACTGACCTTCAATCTTTTTTTACCGTTTGTACTTACACAAAATGCAGAAATACTAAAATATCTGGAAATTACACTGGGCGAAAAATACGTAAAATGGGAATAATACTTAATATTAGTTTCTTCGGAAATCGTCATTCATAGAAGCGCTCAAAAAATTTGGCACGAGGGGCCATGACTATATCAAAGCCATACCTCTGTCAATGGGTGGAATTAAAATGATTTTTAAGGCATTCAATCGTGCTTCATAGTGTACATTAGCTCAATAGGTAGAAATTCCAAAATAACGGGCAACCCTACGAGGCGCCAAATAGTACTTAAATGTAGAAAATACGCTAAATACGTGATTAATTCTTAATATTAGTTTCCTTACTTCGTAGAAGCGCGGAAGAAAAACTATTGGCACGGGGCGCCATGACTACCAAAGCCACCTCTGTCAATAGGTCGAATTAAAATGATTTTTAAGGCATTCAATCCTGTTTCATCGTTTGCAACCACACAAGGCGCCAAATACTTAAAGGCAGAAAATTAGTTAAATGCATGATTAATTCTTAATATCAGTTTCCTTACAAGACATCATTCGTAGAGGCGCTGAAGAAAAAAAAAATTGGCACGGGGCGGCATGACTACCAAAGCCACTTATGTCAATAGGTCGAATTAAAATGATTTTTAAGGCATTCGATCCTGTTTCATCGTTTGCATTAACTCAATAGGTAGAAATTCCAAAATAATGGGCAACCCTACGAGGCGCCAAATAGTACTTAAATGTAGAAAATTAGTTAAATGCGCGATTAATTCTTAATATCAGTTTCCTTACAAGACATCATTTGTAGAGGTGCTGAAGAAAAAAAATTGGCACGGGGCGGCATGACTACCAAAGCCACCTCCTATTCCAAAATACCGGGCAACCATTGGAGGCGCTTAATACTTAAAGACAGAAAATTAGCTAAATGCGTGATTAAATCTTAATATCAGTTTCCTTACAAGGCATCATTCGTAGAGGGACTGAAAAAAATTCTGTCCCAGGGCGCCGTGGCCCATGACTACCAAAGCCGTCTCGTGTCAAAATAGGTCCAATAAAGGTTAAAATTAGTTGTTCTTGAGTTCACTTCTACCTCTTTCGATGTTGACTTAACCAATGTGTAGAAATACCATAATAGCGGGCAATAGTTCGAGACGCACATTCTTAATGGAAGAACATACTGTGAATATAACGTATAAAACGTTACTAATAGAGTTTCCTTAGGAAGTATCATTCGTAGATGCGTTTTTAAAAGCGTCAAATAAATTTTTTTTGCCGCTCAGAAACTTTATTTTAAGCGTGGGTCTAAACAAAAGGATATCATTCAAAAAAAAAAAAAAAAAATCCGACGAGGGGCGCACCGGACATTTGCCTCGTTGCTCGGTGGGCCAGTACGACCCTGGATTTATCGCCCGCGATATACCTGTGAATAAGTAGTATTTATCATGATCAAGCAGGACGGTCGTTCTGCCAAGCCAAGCTATGAAAAAATTTTAACCTTGCCAAACAAACAAACGGCAAGAACCGAAAGCCAGAACGGCGTAACTGCTTATTATACTGAAGGGAACTTCTCCATGTTAAATCGACAAAACGTGCCAACGTAAAATTTCCGATATTAAAAGAAAAAAATCATCGCAGAAAAATAAAACGGATACTAGACGAATCTAATGAAGAAATTCTTCAATTTGAAATCAAACCCATCTTCATAAATTGAATATAAACAGAGATATAGACTTTTTTAAAAAAATGTCGAGATACTCAAAATGATCAATTATTTTTTTTCGTCACAACTTTAATTCAATTAAGATAGAGACTTAAATAATGGACAGAAAAAGTAAGGATTACATTTTTGGACAGATATTTATTAAATCTACGTGCTTTTATAAAATTTGGTTTAAAAAAGATAAAATTTCTATTCTTAATTACCAAAAAACTGTTAATTAATTCTAAAATTAACAAATTATGCCAAACAGCGATAAAACAGCCAAATAACACGTAACTATCTACATTATAATAGCACAAATCAGATACGGTAAGACCACTTTGATTTTAATAACCATTCGGCCATTTTTCCTTATGATTATTTTTTTTAATAATAAAACTGGATAAAAGTTATATTTTTAGAAAGATATTTAAAATAAAATTAATTTTTGAGAGAAGAAATACTTTCTAAAATGTATGCATTAAGAGTTATTGGCATTTAAAGTTTCATTTATAATATAAACAAAACCTTTGAAAATAGTCCAGGCAATAGGGAATTTTACCTAGCAAAATTAATGGTAGTACTGGAAATCGGCTTTCTAGATGTTTTTTGGGCCGCTGAATCCGAATTTGTAACTCCCCACCAAAATTTCCCCCGGCAACCTCTCCAAATTTTGGTAAAAAGCCCCCCCCAAAAAGGTTTTTATTAAAAAAAGTATCTAGAAATTCAGAAAGTAAACAAAATTTCCAACAAATTAGATATATGACATTATGACTTAGGATGAAGGGGGAGGGGGATCTGCCTCGGAACATGCGCGCGGTGCTGCGTAAACTAAGTTGCGCAATTCCACTTAACCACTCACACGTTTACATTCGCCCTCCCATCTCCCCTCCGAACTTTCTCTATAAGGTTTAATTTAAGATTTTTGGGTCGCTGAATCAGAATTTTTAACTTCCCCCCAAAATTTCCCCCCCCCCCCCGAAACCCCCCTCAAATAGTTGTTTTTAACTTAAATTTCTTGTTGTTTTAGGGGAAAAGCATTACGAAATTCAGAAACTAAGCAAAATTTGCAACAAATAGGATATATGACATTATGAATTAGGATGAACGGAGAGGGTGAGGGCTGCCTCTGAACATGCACTGCGGCGCTACGTGCACTAAATTATGAAGTCCAGGTAATAGGGGATTTTATCTGGCAAAATTAATACTAGTTCTGGATTTCGACTCACTTTATGTTTTTCGGGTCGCTAAATCCGAATTTGTAACTTCCCACCAAAATTTCACCCGGCAATCCCCCCCAAAATTGATTTTTTGAAAAAATTTGGTTTTTGAGAAAAGCGCGCGGGGAATGTTCCGAGGTAGCCCCCTCTCTCCGTTTATCCTACGTCATAATGTCATATATCCTATTTGTTGCAAATTTTGTCTAGTTTCTGAATTTTGTAATGCTTTTCCCCTAAAACAATAAGAAATTTAAGTTAAAAACAACTATTTGGGGGGAGTTTCGGGGGGACAATTTTGGGGGTAAGTTAAAAATTCGGATTCAGCAACCCAAAAAACTTAAAGTAAACTTTATAGAGAAAGTTCGGAGGGAAGATGGGAGGGCTAATCTAAACGTGTGAGTGGTTAAGTGGAATTGCGCAACTTAGTCCACGCAGCACTGCGGCGCATGTTCCGAGGCAGACCCCCCTTCCCCTTCATCCTAAGTCATAATGTCATACATCTAATTTGTTGCAAATTTTGTCTACTTTCTGAATTTCTAGCTACTTTTCCCCTAAAACAATAAAAAAATAGAATTTTTTAATAAAAACCTTTTTGGGGGCTTTTTACCAAAATTTGGGGAGTTGCCGGGGGAAATTTTGGTGGGAAGTTACAAATTCGGATTCAGCGACCCAAAAACATCTAGAAAGCCGATTTCCAGTACTACCATTAATTTTGCTAGGTAGATTCCCTATACGGTCTCTATTGCCTGGACTAAAAGGAATTGAGTTGAATGTTATTTTTCTATTTAAAAAAAAAAGAGTTACTTCGTTCGCGAGCTGAGAGGCAAATCTGAAAATATATTTGACGTCATTTTTCTCTGAATGAAATTCGGTTTTAGCGTGAAATATTTGTCTGTTTCTAGAGCGTAATCTCCGGAACTACACTGAAAAAATTCTGCAGCTTTAGCTACATAGTCACTCCACCGCTTTTATAGAATATCTGTATTCTGACTACTGAGAATGCTCCACAGTATAATCAAGTTTTCTATAAAAGCAGTGGAGTGACTATGCAGCAAATGCTACAGATTTTTAACAGTGTAAGCTATATTTGATCTCGGCTTGGCGCTGTATCTCGGTTCTACCAACCCGAAGCGTATACATGCGCAAAAAACGTTCTCGAATAGCGATTTGTGTAATACCTCTGGGAAAAGAAACTTGAAATTTGGCATTTTCGTTATTATCCAGGATGTGACTATATAAAATCCTTGGCTGGGTTCTAGATAGATTTTTTCGCTGTTAGCGAAACGAGATTGATCAATCAGAAGCCAGCATTTTTGAAAACTGCGAAAAGTTCGCAAAAATGCGGGCTTCTGATTGGTCGATCTCGTTTCGCTAACAGCAAAAAATCTATCTAGATCCCGGCCATCATGTCATTAAATACAAGAAAATTATATATTTTATATAATGGTAGAAATAAGGGAATCTAATTATTCAAGGCTGCTGACGTAAGGTTGTGCCTAAGCCAAAAAATAATAGTACCACTTCCGGTTTATTTTTAAAAGTTTATCCTTACTATATGTAACATGAGAAAAATAAAAAAAATGGAAAAAGTTGCCTTCATCTAATACCATAATATATTGAGCGCGTTCACGGACCGCACTCTGGGTTCCCCAGGTTTCCCCGTGGGGAACCCGAAGCGTTCAGAGCCGGAATCACGTGACTTTTCCCACGTTTCCCGCAGCGTTCAGAGCCGGAGATTACCCGGATTTCGGGGAACCCACATTACCTGAAAACTTTTGTTGGGTAAAGCGATCACGTGGTTGGGAAATCTGATTTGTTTACCATTTTATAGCTTAACTGTGACTGTTAATCGGAATCACTGTTTTGAGATCAGGGGAGCGGTTGTTGCCGCACACGGGAGCCACAAAATGGAAGCATGCGCATTTGAGCTCTGGTTTGTCGTCTGCTCGAAAACATAGCTGACGTTGTCTCTGTTTATACATCAGTGTTTAGATCTGATAAAATTTTGAAAGTATTTATTTTAAATACTATTGATACGTGTTTTTAAATCCTTGATCACGGATTACATCGTGTACGGAGAAGTTTCTAACGCAGTAAATCATTATTTTACTGCCAAAAAGCTCACCAGTTTAAGTCTAACTGTTGTATTATTGAAGAAAGTAATGTGAGTTCATATACAGTAGACTCCCTCAAATCCGCAATCCTAAAATCCGCAAACGCCTGAAATCTGCACATCATCACAGATGTAAACAATGAAACTTTCAGTGCAGATGTAGGGACAAAATTAAGACTTTTTAGATCAATTCTGCACGTTTTTAATGTGTAATTCTTATTAAAATTCTTATTATTATTCTAATTACTAAACTCATGCTTTTTCATGAAGGAAATATAAATTTCTTTCTGAAGAAATTCAAGATATTGCTGATATCACTGGCAGTCAAAATCTTTCTACCAAATATATTTATGTATCAATAAAGCTTTTCTGGATATTAAATCTGGCTAAACCTGAAATTAAACTTCCTTATTTTATGATTTTGATGTGAATTAGTAGGGGACCTTTATGAGGCAAGTATCATTGAATAATTTAGGAAACATGTATCTCATCTTTATTATGCAGGTTCAATTATACATTATTAATTATTTCCTTGACCTTTACTTTTAATATTTTAATCATTTTTTAAATTATCTTAAATATTATTATTTTAATTTATTACTTTACTTGATCATTTTAATATTTTACTACATTGTAAGCATTCATTATATTTCGATTACATTATTATATTAAAATTACTGTAAAAATGTAAACAAAACAATGACCAGAAATCCGCAAAATTCTAAAATCCGCACAACCTCTGGTCCCAAGCTGTGCGGATTTGAGGGAGTCTACTGTATAATTATATTTCTCTTTTTATTTTATATGTATGTTTAAAATGTGTTTTTGTAAGCACTTATAATTGAAGTTTGATGTATATATTTTTTTAATTAATGCAGTACTGTGGTATCAGCTCAGTGGTGGTATCTAGAAAAAAAGTGTTAAAAAAAAAAAAAAAAGTTTAGTATTGTTCTCAGTGTATAATCAGTAAGTGTAAGCCTGCTTTATATATTATGGAGAATAGAACTCATTTTCTGAGATATTATAAAAGTGAATCAAAGACTAACTAACATCTTACACCCCCCCCCCCCCTTTCTTTAAAAATTTAAATATTCTTTTTCAAGTATCTTATTTTTTGAGAATACTCTCTCTTTCCAGCTCTAGGTTGTGAGGTGGTCTTTCTGTGAGAGTAGTTCTCAATTTTTATATAAAACAAAAGTATTTATTTTTAAACAGCAAAATTAAATATATTCAGTTTAAAAATGTATGTATATTTGTTTTAAACAATAAAAATGATAGTACTCATTATAGTACTGGTTATTTAATTGTCGTACACATTTGATTAACTTCATTTTAATTTAGCAATTATAGATTGCTCTGTTTACTTTTATAATTTCTTGTATATAAAACTTTTCTGATACTGGTATAAATGAAAATATTTACTGAAAAACAGAACATTTTAATACTGTTATTATCCAAACATGTACAATTAAAATAACTTTCCAAATCCCAAATGAACTTCAAATATTAACTTAATATGTATAAACTAATGCCGTTATTGAAGATGTCATCTTTCGGAGGTGAAGGGGCTGAGTCAAGAAGGATCATTTTGGATTTTGATGACAGCTGGGTACACTTGCAAGGCAGGATTTTCTTTTGATTTTCTGTCAGTGAGTGTAACTTGCTAGTTCATACTGGATGTTCTTCCATACCACAAGAATATATATCAAACTTGTTGTCAAAGTCGTACTTGCTGTTTCCAACACAACGCCCACACCACTCTGGCTGATGATCTGGTTTCATTTACAGTTTGTTAATATTAAGTTCATTTGGGGTTTGAAAGTTATTTTATCTGTGCACTTTTGGGTAACAGTTCTATTAAAAAGTTCTTTATTTTTATTTAGTGTATTTTTATTAAAATACAATAAGAATTCTAAAATTTGTAGCAACTAAATTAAAATGAAGTGATTCATATGAGTTTAATATTTTCAATGTTTAATAAAGGAATAAAGCACATGTTGTAAATACCATAAGAAAGTTTTTTTTTTTTCTTATCTTCTCTAACTATCACTAAATAGCAAATTTTATGCATGAAGTTAGTCTCCCTACATTAAAAGTTTTATTAATCCCCCCCCCCATTTTTTAATCCTCATTCATGTTTTATTACAGCAAGTGAAAACATCAATTTTAGTATTGTTGCTGTTTAACCCCTTGATGGGCAGTGATGGCATCAACTAATTTTAATCCCTAATTGTCACATTGTCATTTGATTTTGGATTTTTTTTATAGCGTTGTCATTTTTGATCCAACCAAAATATAATCATAGTTTTTTACACCCTAAATTTTATATATTTAACTCCATTTTGTCTGAATTTATATTTTTCTGTGAAAAAATCGTGAAAAGTTGTTGATGACATTTTCTTGTTCTTTCATAATTAATTATTCATAAATATTCATAATTAATTGTTTCATTTCATTATTAAAAAGTAAATAATAGTTCTTGGTGTCCAAACTTTTTTTAAATTTTTATTGGTTTGTTTTTTCATGTTTGATTGTTTCATAATAAATATATAAATAGTCCTTGTTGTCCATTCTTTTTGAAAGGTTTGTTGATTATAATTGTTTTTTCATGTTTGGTTGTTTCATAATTTAAAATAAAATAAACAAATCTTGTTGTCCAAACTCTGAAATTTTTATTGGTTATAAATATAACGTTTTTGCAGCCAGTGTAAAAATTTTGCATTATATGGATCACATTTCACACATCATTAAATTTACCTTGTAAACATGACCAAATGTGTGACAAATATCAACAGTTAAAGATTGTTATTGAAAAAATATTCCAATTACTTACCAATTTTATTTTTTTATTTATTCATTGTTACCATTGAATGGTGCAGAATTTTTGTTTAAATAATTCTTTAAAATTGTAAACAATAGGTTTTATTGATATTCTACATGAGATTTTTTACTAAAAAATCCAAAAATATAGAAAACGGAAATTCTACACAAATCTTTAAATTAAAAATCAAGGACTTTCATTGGCCCAAAACAAAAAAATTGAAGCAGCAGTAGAATTGATAAAAAAGGAAAGTCACTGGTCCGCAGTCATCATCACTGGCCGACTACATAAGATTCTATTATGTCCCTATAAGGGGATTCTTCACTCGCTTGAAAACGCCTGCTACCTAATGTTAAACCAATGGGCAGGTTGTTTTTGAATTTCTCGGTTAAATTTGAATATTTTTAAATGATTTTTTTTTTTTTTTGCATAGAAGAGCTGAGCTTGATCTTTAATATGACTGTTTTTTACTCTTTCGATTTCGGTTGCAGATTTTTTCAATAAAGGTACAAAAAAAAATTAAAAATATTCAAATTTAAATGAGAAATTCGAAAACAATCTGCCCAACATTACAGTGGGTATTTTCAAGTGAGTTAAGACTCCCCTCCCTTAATCCTTTGAGTGATCCCCCACTCTACCTCATAGAATATAAAACAAACTTCCTTTGCAGTTATCCAAAATTTTCAGCATAGTAAAATGTAAGATTATAATTTTCTAAAAATTAAATAAACTACATAAACAAAAACTGTAAAATTATTAATTAGATATTTTTTCCAGTTATTTATTTCAACTGGCTGTAAGATTTAATGCAATTTTAATATTATTATTTTAATAAAATAAAATTGTTTGATTTACTTGTCAGAGAGGGGGGGGGGGCTTACCTACGGGTCCTGCGGACCACTCAATTTTTCAAATTAGTGGTCCAATTGAATTTTTAATGGTCTCTGCCAAGGATTTTGAATGCTGTTAACGACCTACAAATTAAATAAACTAATAAATATAATTAAATTAATATATATAATTAAATAAACTAATGATATTATGCATTTTTTAAGGCTTTCATTTTTTAAGTACAAGTTTTAAACATTGAAATGGCCAGGAAAGGGGGTGGGTGAATTTCAGGGTGGGGCAGAGAAATTTGGAAAATTTTAAAATAACAAATAATCGAATGTACCAATCCCTAAACTTTCTTCTATTTCATACACGTTAATACATTAAAATTCACTAGTGTGCCAAAATTAAATGGCAATCTATGCCCATCATAACATGTGAAATTCTGAATATATGAAATTCTGTGCATTAGTTCTTGAGATATGACTATTGCTACAATCATGTAAATCTTGCAAAATGAAACATAGCAGTGCCACCTGTGTTGCTGATTAGGTTTTGGTGTAAATTGCCTAACTTATGTCAATGTCTAACTGAATCTGAAGTTTGATGAAAATCGGTTTATTTGTTTTTAGGATACAGCTATTATGAAAATCTTGAAAAATGCAGCATAGCAGCGCCACTTGTTGGGAAATCTACACCAAAACTTAATCAGCATAATTTAATATCAAGGACTAATTGCATCTGAAGTTTGATGAACATCCATACATTAGTTCTTAAGATAGAGCTATAGGGAAGTTGCAATCAGCTGACACAAACACAATTATCATTTCAAACATATTTCACACCTGGTTTTTCGAACAGCGGATCATATATGCGCATACACATATGACAAAAGAATAGTAATGCCAAACATTGACATATTTCGGAATTAAACATTTTAATAATCATCAGGGGTGATTGTGTTCAGGTAATATACCTGAATTCAGGTATATTACCTGAATTCAGGTATTTATTTAATTTTCAGTACAGGAATTCTGTTTTTCTGATAGTTAAATAAATTAAGTAATATCAATTTTGTATGATTGCTAAATATAATTAAAATATGACTGTTAAATATAATTAAAAATTATATTTTTCATATTGAGAGGATTGGACCTCCCTGCAATAAATTATATGTTCTCTCTAATATACAAAAACTACTTTCGCTACAATTTCATATTATTTAATGATTTTAATAACAACTTTGTATTCTCATAAAAATATGAAAAGAGCAAGTTACAAATAAAAAGAAAAAATTTTAATGTAAAGAACAAATTACAAATAAAAAGAGAATATTTTGGTTGGATCAAAAATGACAATGCTATCAAAAAATCCAGAATCAAATGACAATGTGACAATTAGGGATTAAAATTAGTTGATGCCATCACTGCCCATCTAGGGGTTAAACAGCAACAATACTAAAATTGATGTTTTCACTTTCTGTAATAAAACATGAATGAGGATTAAAAAATGGGGGGGGGGGGGATTAATAAAACTTTTAATGTAGGGAGACTAACTTCATGCATAAAATTTGCTATTTAGTGATAGTTAGAGAAGATAAGAAAAAAAAATACTTTCTTATGGTATTTACAACATGTGCTTTATTCCTTTATTAAACATTGAAAATATTAAACTCATATGAATCACTTCATTTTAATTTAGTTGCTACAAATTTTAGAATTCTTATTGCATTTTAACAAAAATACACTAAATAAAAATAAAGAACTTTTTAATAGAACTGTTATCCAAAAGTGCACAGATAAAATAACTTTCAAACCCCAAATGAACTTAATATTAACAAACTATAAATGAAACCAGATCATCAGCCAGAGTGGTGTGGACGTTGTGTTGGAAACAGCAAGTACGACTTTGACAACAAGTTTGATATATATTTTTGTGGTATGGAAGAACATCCAGTATGAACTAGCAAGTTACACTCACTGACAGAAAATCAAAAGAAAATCCTGCCTCGCAAGTGTACCCAGCTGTCATCAAAATCCAAAATGATCCTTCTTGACTCAGCCCCTTCACCTCCGGAAGATGACATCTTCAATAACTGCATTAGTTTATACATATTAAGTTAATATTTGAAGTTCATTTGGGATTTGGAAAGTTATTTTAATTGTACATGTTTGGATAATAACAGTATTAAAATGTTCTGTTTTTCAGTAAATATTTTCATTTATACCAGTATCTTCCAAGTTGGCTAAGATGTGTTATTATCCCACCCTCCGCGATGTTGAGTATTTGGCGATTTTTATCGCTCTGGCAACCCCAGCGTTTGGCGTCTAGTAACTTATTATGACAACCCCCCTTTTTTACGACGCGAGAGCGTGCTGTCGTTGCTGACGGTTGCTTGACTCTTGTACCAGATACTCTTTGATATCGTGTTCTATGGCTGTCTTTTTATTTTTATGTTAAATTTATTGGATGTATTTCATTGACTATAGTTTCTGTAGTCCTTTTAAACGCTCTTGCTGAAGTAATTAAGAAATGTGAGGAAATTTTGACATGAAAGGGAGGTTTGTTTATAGCGTGTCAATGCGTATTAAGCCTATTTTGGAAAATGACGGCGGTGTTATATTTTGTGCTGTAGGTTTGAAGAAAGCAGATGTCTGTTAAGGTATGTTGATAATTTTATGTATAGTTTGTTGCTTTAAGAGTTTTTTACATTTTGAGATTGCTACAAAACGAGAACTACTGAATTTTGAGAATGCTATATCGCGAAAAATGCTAAATTCGGCGATGTTTTTTTTCGGTAAATGAGCGCGAAGCGCTCATACAACTATTGCTGATTGCCACTTTAGCGAGTTTCGTTCTTTATGTATATTTTGCTGTTTTAAGCGTTTTTTACATTTTGAGATTGCTACAAGACGAGAACTGCTGAATTTTGAGAATGCTATATCGCAAGAAATGCTGAATTCGGCGATGTTTTTTTTCCGTTAAATGTGCGCGAAGCGCTCATACAAGGATTACTGATTGCCAGTTTAGCGAATTTTGTTTAGTATTTACATTTTATTTTCGTTGAGCCAAACATGCGTATAAACGGGTGCTTGGCGACATTTACTACTTGGCGGAAAAGGGGTTTTCTCGCCAAAAAAAATCCAAGATGGCGGAGGGTGGGATAATAACACATCTGTTCCGAAAAGTTTTATATACAAGAAATTATAAAAGTAAACAGAGCAATCTATAATTGCTAAATTAAAATGAAGTTAATCAAATGTGTACGACAATTAAATAACCTGTACTATAATGAGTACTATCATTTTTATTGTTTAAAACAAATATACATATATTTTTAAACTGAATATATTTAATTTTGCTGTTTAAAAATAAATACTTTTGTTTTATATAAAAATTGAGAACTACTCTCACAGAAAGACCACCTCACAACCTAGAGCTGGAAAGAGAGAGTATTCTCAAAAAATAAGATACTTGAAAAAGAGTATTTAAATTTTTAAAGAAGGGGGGGGAGGGTGTAAGATGTTAGATAGTCTTTGATTCACTTTTATAATATCTCATAAAATGAGTTCTATTCTCCATAATATATAAAGCAGGCTTACACTTACTGATTATACACTGAGAACAACTTTTTTTTTTAACACTTTTTTCTAGATACCACCACTGAGCTGATACCACAGTACTGCATTAATTAAAAAAATATATACATCAAACTTCAATTATAAGTGCTTACAAAAACACATTTTAAACACACATATAAAATAAAAAGAGAAATATAATTATATATGAACTCACATTACTTTCTTCAATAATACAACAGTTAGACTTAAACTGATGAGCTTTTTGGCAGTAAAATAATGATTTACTGCGCTAGAAACTTCTCCGTACACGATGTAATCCGTGATCAAGGATTTAAAAACACGTATCAATAGTATTTAAAATAAATACTTTCAAAATTTTATCAGATCTAAACACCGATGTATAAACAGAGACAACGTATGTTTTCGAGCAGACGACAAACCAGAGCTCAAATGTGCATGCTTCCAATTTGTGGCTCCCGTGTGCGGCAACAACCGCTCCCTTTTTGATCAGTTTTATTGCACATTGTTTCTGTTTTTCCGTATTACAAAAATAATAATATAAACATTTCTGGTCTAAGTTTAACTTTTAGATAAGTTAGAAGATAAATGTAAATTTTGCCTATGACAAATCTCCGATTCAGCCTAAAATGGCTAGCAAAACCTGTGATACATATTTATTGGGACAGTATTCCACATAAAAATTAACTTTTGAAACAGTTTCCCATCTAAAAAAAAAAGTGATAATATAATCTATTTGCACTGTCGAAAGTGCAGCTGCCGCCATGTTTGTAAATGTAAATAAAAAAATCCCGCAACTTTACCGGAAAGCGTTCAGAGGCGTTTTTACCCAACCTTACACCGAGAAACCAGTATGACGTCATTCCCCATTTTTCTGAGTTACTCGTGTTTCGGTCTCTGAATGCGCTCATTGTCTATCTTGTCGCAAATGAGGCCAAACACGTGGTAGAAGTTTTCTTATCGTTATTTTAAAAGTCTATGGGTGCGTTCACGGATCGCACTCTGGGTTCCCCAGGTTTCCCCGTGGTGAACCCGAAGCGTTCAGAGCCGGCATCACGTGACTTTTTCCGAGTTTCCCGCAGCGTTCAGAGCCGGAGATTACCCAGATTTCGGGGAACCCACATTACCTGAAAAATTTTGTTGGGTAAAGTGATCACGTGGTTGGGAAATCTGATTTGTTTACCATTTTATAGCTTAACTGTGACTGTTAATCGGAATCACTGCTTTGATCAGTTTTATCGCACATTGTTTCTGCTTTTTCATATTACAAAAATAAGAATTTGACATACAATAATTTTAACACATAATAATTTGAACGTACCATATTTTCCATCGAATGAATGAATCTCCGATTCATCCTACTGGCTAGCAAAACCTGTGATACATATTTGTTGCGATAGTATTCCACATAAAAATTAACTTGCACTGTTAAAAATATCGTGAAAAATTACCTCTGTTTTTAAAGACTCTCTATTTTCTGACCAATGAGAACGCGACATTAATACCTATGAAGCGTTCTCATTGGTCAAAAAATAGATAGCCTTTAAAAACAGAAGTAATTTTTCACGATATTTTTAACAGTGTGGAACAGTTTCCCATCTAAAAAAAGTGATAATTGAATCTATTTGCACTGTCGAAAGTGCAGCTGCCGCCATGTTTGTAAATGTAAATAAAAAAATCCCGCAACTTTACCCGAAAGCGTTCAGAGCCGTTTTTACCCAACCTTACACCGAGAAACCAGTATGACGTCATTCCCCAATTTTCCTAGTTACCCGTGCTTCGGTCTCTGAACGCGCTCTATCTGTGGTATCGAATTCAAGAATAATTTGTATTTTAAAATTATGTTCAAATAGTTTTATAACGGAAAATCGAGGGTTGTCAATATTCAACAGTTGCTAGGCTTTCGGCAAAACATTTTATAAAATATGTGTTCATTTCATTTTGCATTTATTTCATCGAAGAAAATGATGGCGTGATCCAGATAGATTTTTCGCTGTTAGCGAAACGAGATTGACCAATCTGAAGCCTGCATATTTGCGAACGTTTCACTGTTTGCAAAAATGCTGGCTTCTGATTGATCAATCTCGTTTCTCTAACAGCGAAAAATCTACCTAGAATCCGGTCATTTAGAATGTTTTGCGTCATTTTCTTAATGCCATGGATGAAGAGGAATTTTTGTAGAAACAGAACGCTAAGCACAATGGAGGATATTCCATCTACGTTTTGATCACGTGGTCAAGGTAAAAACTTCTAGCGTAAAGAAGGGAAGGGCTCCGTAGACGTAATGTAAATCAATGGAAGATATTCCATTTTCGTTTTGATGACGTGGTCAAGGTAAAAACTTTTAGCGTAAAGAAGAGAAGGCCCCGTAGACGTGTAATATAAATCCCCGCTAGCCAATGAAAAAGTTCATGAGGCAAAGCAGTAGTATCTTCCCTTCTTATCAGTTATAAGTTCTTTGGGCAAATTACCGGTATCACGTGACTTTTTTCAGCCTCGAACCCAGATTTGGAATATCCTCCATTAAAAAACCCTTAACGGGTTAAAAGTTTGTGACGCAGCACTTTATCTTATTGCTATAAGAATTTTAAATATGGAACTTAATGATGATGATATCAAATTTTAAGTGACACTATATTATTTATTTCATCATTTTATTTTTGTTTTATTTATAATTGCATGCGTAAGAATTATGTCAAATTTAAAAGGATGTATAAAAATTTATTCATTGATGCGTTATTATTCACATTTTTCATAAATTCAAACTATGAGTTTTAAAAGATGTGATATCAAAATTTAAGTGACGCCTTGATGTAGCCTTAAACAATTTGTTTTAAAATTCAATTTTAATTGTTTTCGATTTGGCTAAATATATTTACACATCTAACCAAAAGTTTTAATTTTCCAATACACTGTTAAAAATACCACTTTCACTGAACCTGTACAATACACTGTAATGTATTTATATGAATAAATTGATTTATCTTTTGTGCCACGCTATCCAAAATCAAAAGTAAAATTTATGTAAGTGATTTCTTTGCGTGATAATATGCATTTGCATATATTTCGCTTAGTTAGGATACAAGTTAGTTTGGATCATGCGTAAAGCAGTAATAAGGAAAGCGCACGTGACGTCATACGTAAACAAACTCTAAGAACCATGAGCTTCTCAGGGCAAAACATAAGGAAATCCTATTGCTCATAACATTAAGTTAATTTTTATTTAATGTAACATATTTACTTTAGAATTAATTTTTTTTGCCGTCTGTGTACTCAAGAAACATTATTTTTCATTTTATCCGCTAAAATTAGTGTGGTAAGCCCTGAATAATTATTATTATTGCGATTAAAATAATGTATATCTAGTATTTCGTAGGCTCGCGTGTCTGCAGTTGTTTAACGTAGTATTGCATGGTAATGTGAAGAATTATTTGTTTGCATGTCTATTTCTGAATATTGCAATAAAATAATATTGAAAAAATAATTTTTTTTTGTTTAGAAACATAGCGTAACGGTTGCTTAAATAGATTTCATTTGTGTAAATGTGATTAAAATCTGAAAATGTTGAAGCGTTTGTTTGTTTAAAAATATATTAAGATTATAGTTATAACTATCTTGTCTGCAGTGATAACTAGAAATTTCTGATTGCAGAGTTGTATCTAACATTTAAAAGATTTTAATATCGTATGAATGCTTTCACCAATTGGGAAAGTAACTGCTTTTTTAAATATTTTCAGTAGGCTTAATTATGATTTTTTTAAAATACAGATTTAATAAACTAAATAAATTTATTTATTACAATGATATTATTTTCCATCCTGAATATACCTTTACTTCACATTATATGTGTCTGTGATCACATTTAAAAATATTGTTTTGACATTTAAAATGCTGCAGTTTATAGTACAAATTATATTATTATTGTTTCAATATAAGAGTAATTTATGTTCATATATTCCAGATGAATTTTTTCATTGCTATACATATGTGCTTTTTACATATATTGTTTGTATCAGAACTTTTTTCTCTAAAACAAACTTGCAGTTTGACTCGAAAAAAAAAAAATTGACATTTTGGCAGTCTGTGTTTGAATGTATTTATTAATCTATTTTTAACACGATCCTTTATGTATAAAAAAAGCTTGGCAAAAGCCACTTGCGGAACTACCTAAACTTTAAGAAAATGTTGTAGTTTTTAGGAATATAAAGGTTAGGAAATTTTATGATTACATTGGACAATAATAATCGTGCACTTTAGTCTGAAAGTTACGAATTTTAATTTGAAGCTGTTAAGCATGTCAAACGATATAAAACTGAGTAAATGTGCTAAATTATTTTGATTTGTTATTCATTATCAGGTTATCAAATGTAAAGTTAAAACAGTAAATTTATTCATAACTCTTTGTAATCAGTAAATATAGCACTCTCTTATGAACCACTTCATTTTAATTTAGTTGTTAAAGATAATTCTTACTAATTTTGGATCATTTCTAATATAGAATACCTTGCAGACAGCAGTATAAAGAAAAAATATTTACAGAAAATAGAAGTTTTTAAAGCTGTTATCTAAAAATGTGCCATTAAAATATCTTTTTCTAATTCTACATGAACTTAGTATCAAGATATTAACTTATAATGAAGTGTAATGAAACTACATGATGATATCTGTGGCCTGTGAACAATGAAGCCTACTTTTAGAAGTCGAGGAACTGAAGTCGTCTATTGGGATTTTTATAACAGCTGGATGCATTATCAGGCAGAAGTTTCTTTTGATATTCTGTCTGTAAATGTAACTTGCTAGTTCTGGGATGTCTTCCATGCCAAGAAATCTCTTGCTGCAACTCTCGTTTTGTCTACAGGTTTCTGTCAGTAGACGTTTCATTCACAATAAGTTGATATTAAGTTCATTTGGGATTTTGAAAGTTATTTTATTCTTACTTTTTTTGGATAACAGTAATAAAATGTTCGTTGTTCTCTTGTAAATATTTTTATTTTATACCTTTGTCTCAAAGTGTTATATATTAGAAATGCACATACTGTCAAACTATAGGGACCTTGGCGAGAAAAAGAAATTTCTCATGCATATTTTCTGGCGACCTATTCCCTATTTTCTTATACACATGAATTTCTTTTTTTATATTTATGCAACTAATCTAATACAAAGAAGCTATTTATCTCCTTTTATATACAAACAGAAGTACTTTGTATATAAGAACAGCAATATATATGTATATAAACAAGAATAAAAGTTCATCTGGTTTGTTTTCATAGGTGTTTATATTATTTGACCAATAAATTTCACTTTCTGAAGCCCAAACTGCACTAAGCTTTTTAAAACAATGGTAGAAAAATATTGAAATACATTATTAATTTATCTGTAACAAGTAAATTAAAATGAATTTACAATTCAAGAATTTAATATTTTCATTGGTTAATAAAGTACCTACATAGTGTGAATTAGTGATGCACTGAATAGTGATTTTGGCCAAATAGATATAATTTTTATTTAGATCTAATTTTTTCAGATATAATTTTTTTGATCAAATTTAGATATAATGTTTTTAATTTTTTAATACTTAAAATCACATTTTGTTTTGATTTTCTGGAACTTGTTTAACCAAATATCTTGGAAAACGGTCGAATATCTGTTCAATATTCGGCCACGCCGAATATTCGGCAAAAGGGCCGAATACTGAATATTCATTACATCCCTACCGAATACCTTTAAATTTCAGAGTTTAAAAGTATTAAAAAGTTAAATTTTAAAATGATTTTACATAATATTTAACGCATACTTCTATATACACTATATTACCATTATACACGTTCATAAAGAAGATGTTTTTAAAAGTAAATTTTACACACAAAAAAAATTATATTCTTTAAATTCTTATTTAAGAGGGTAGCTTCAAAGCATTTTTCATTTCATGGATTCCTCTGTGAACTAAAACAAATGATTAAAATTTTTCTGATATTCTAAAATAAATATTTTAAAATCAAAGAGAAAATTTGAAGAATTGGAAGAAAATTTTTATAGTCATATACTGTTTGTCAGGAAGGGACTGGAGTAAAAAAGTCCTTCCGGCCAGTGCCGGGAGGAAGAGGTAGCTTTCATAATCCTTATTTAAAAAAAGCCAACTTGTATCATGCAAACAAACGAAGCTCAATTTAGTAGAAACCGAATATAGGAGATTCAATACTAATTTTTATCAATATAATGAATTAGAATTTCGCAAAATTAGTCAGATTTATCCAAGCTGCTTTTCTTTAAAGTAACTTATATTTGGCTGCCAAATTCGGCAATTTCTTAAAGTGCCTGTCATTTTAAGACAACATGGTGGATGAGGCTAAGCAGTGAACTTGGTCGAGACCTTAGTAATTGCTGTGCACATGCTCACTCACATCGGAATCGGTTAATATATAGGAGTGCTGTCGCATGCAAAAAATCAGATTTTTCAAAATGTCACCCACAATAGAAATTGAAACTGCTATATCTGAGCCATTTTTTAAGGTAAAGACAAACAAAAAATGCTCCTGAATCCTTATATCAAGATCAAATACTTAAGAAAGAAACCTTTTTCAATTTTTAATTTTTTTGCACCTCACTTTAAATATATATATAATTTTTAATTTAATGTCCGCCATTTTGAAACAAGATGGCTGATGAATCTGGCCAGCGAACTTGGTCGAGTTGTTGATGTATACTATCCACATGCCTTCTTACATCGAAATAGGCGAATACGTGTGTTATCGCGTGACAAATACAAGATCGTTTCAAAATGTTAGCCATGCTAGAAATTCAAAGTGCTATAAATCAACCATTTTTTAAGATATCAACAAAAGAACAAATTTTCAGAAACAAAAACTGCTCCGGAATCCTTGTATCAAGGCCAAACACATAAAAAAAATCTTTTTCATTTTCCAATTTTTTAATACCTCATTTTGAATTTTAAATTTAATTTTTTAAAAATGGCAACCCTTTTGAAACAAGATGGCGAATGAAGCTGGCCAACGAACTCGGTCGAGACATTGGTATGTACTATGTACAGACCAAGTTGCATCCAAATAGGTTCATAAATATGCCTGTTATCGCGTGACAAAAATCAGGTCGTTTTAAAATGTCAGCCACAAGAGAAATTCAAAATGCTATTACTCAGCCATTTTTTTTTAGATATAGACAAAAGAAAAACTGTTCCGGAATCTTTGTATTAAGGTCAAACACATACAAAAAAATCTTTTTCATTTTCCTATTTTTTGGTATCTCATTTAAATTTTTTTTATTTTTTTATTTTTTTAAATGGCCGCCATTTTGAAAAAAGATGGCGGATGAAGCTGGCCAACGAACTCGGTCGAGATATTTGTATGTACTATGTACACACCAAGGTACATCCAAGTCGGTTCATAAATACGCCTGTTATTACGTGAGAAAAATCAGGACGTTTCAAAATGTCAGCCACGCTAGAAATTCAAAATGCTATAACTCAGCCATTTCTTAAGATATAGACGAAACAAAAACTGCTCCCGAATCTTTTTATCAAGGTCAAACACATAAGAAGAAAATATTTTTTCAATTTTCAATTTTTGGTACCACATTTCAAATTTAAATTTTTCTTAAAAATTTAAATGGCCGCCATTTTTAAACAAGATGGCGGGTGAAGCTGGCCAACGAACCCGGTCGAGACATTGGTATGTACTATGTATAAACGAAGTTACATCCAAATCGGTTCATAAATACACCTTTTATCGCGTGACAAAATTCAGGACGTTTCAAAATGTCAGCCACGCTAGAAATTCAAAATGCTATAACTCAGCCCTTTTTTAAGATATAGACGAAACAAAAACTGCTCCGAAATCTTTGTATAAAGGTCAAATACATAAGAAAAAAATATTTTTCCATTTTCAATTTTTTGGTACCACATTTCAAATTTTAAATTTTTAAAAAAAGTTTAAATGGCCGCCATTTTGAAACAAAATGGCGGATGAAGCTGGCCAACGAACTCGGTCGAGAGATTGGTATGTACTATGTACACACCGAATTACATCCAAATCGGTTCATAAATACGCCTTTTATCGCGTGACAAAATTCAGGACGTTTCAAAATGTCAGCCACGCTAGAAATTCAAAATGCTATAACTCAGCCATTTTTTAAGATATAGACGAAACAAAAACTGCTCCGGAATCTTTGTATAAAGGTCAAATACATAAGAAAAAAATATTTTTCCATTTTTAATTTTTTGGTACCACATTTCAAGTTTTAAATTTTTTTAAAATTTTTAAATGGCCGCCATTTTGAAACAAAACGGCGGATGAAGCTGGCCAACGAACTCGGTCGAGACATTGGTATGTACTATGTACACACCGAATTACATCGAAATCGGTTCATAATTACGGGAGTTACAGTGTGACATAGGTCAGATATATATATATATATATATATATATATATATATATAACCAATAATTAAACATAACCTACCACCATCAAAAACCATAATATTATGAATTAAAGCTGTAAGTATATATATAAAAAAAAAAATATATCAATTTTGAACGGAGGGTGGTTTCGGGGTCTGGGGGTCATGATCGATGAAAATATACCAAAATTTTTTGAAATCGCTTTCCTCCGAACGGCTGCAATAGGTAGCTTTTTTGTAAAGAAAGCTACCTAAAATAAACAAATGGGGACAACTCAGCTGGGCCAAATCAGCTTCTGTTAAGACATCTAATGGCAGTCTTTGTGTTTGATTAAACATGATCAGTTTGATATTTGAAAATAAGCTAATATAAAATGAACTAACAAGGAAGGTCTCCTTACAGGGCATACTCAGAATATGTTGAAAAAAATGCTAGTGAATCTACTCATGTAAGTAATAACTGATCAGTCAAATTTAACGGGGAAATTTCAGTAGAAAGTCTGTAAAAAAATAAAATACTTTCGAATATTTGGCCCGAAAATACGAAAGTAACACGCGATTTGGCGAGCAGGATTTTTCCTCGCCAAAATCAAACGATGTTAATGCATCTGAAAATTGTTTATTAATTGTTTTTTAGAATGCGCGGTTTTTAATTAATTTAAACTTAATCAATGAAAGAGATTATTATATATTTTTTATATTACATATACATGTTGCTTGTTGCGTAGTTATTTAATTTTATCACTGTAAAAATATTTTCTATGCTTTGCAAGTTACAAATATCTATTTTAAGTTATAGTCAGCTGACATTTGATTGCCATAATAAATTTCCATATAGAAGACGTAGTCGTTTCCATAGCAACAAAATCAAATCGACAGTGTTCTATCTGCCTTATATTTTTGAGCTTGAAATAATCTAAATAAATTTAAATTTTATTTTAAATCGTAAAATATTATATTTACATTTTATCATAAATACATATAAATACATATGACAAACTATATAGTTAAAACAAACTAAAAATGTCAAAACTATAGTTAAATAAATAAAAAATGACAAAACTAAAGTTATATAAATTAAACTTACATGATCAAATTCAACATAAAAAGTTTTTTCCTACATAAAAGCGCATTTTTTTTTTCATCGCCAACCGGTGATAAATCGCCAAATAAACGAAAATTTCGTTATTTTTTTACGGACGCTGTATCGGGGTTCCGCCAAAAAAAATTTTATTAACGTATATATCCATATGAGAAGAACATTCTATAATTTTTTTCAGATTTTTCTGAGTATGCCCGTATGGAGACCTTCCTTGTAAGTAAAGAGTCTTTTGCCTTCCAGACTTCCAGTATTTTTTAATAATGCTATAATAAAATTGTTTTAAATAAGACATTTTAAATGTAATTGTTTTAAATCTGACATAATTTTCACCATAGTTTTCTTTCTCTTTTTAATATTCACATGAAAATACTCTTGTAGGTTAGAAAGGAAATACAGCTGAACCTCGTTAATATGAACTATTTATTTAATACTGTTTCCCGTTATCCCATCAAATTGTAGGAATTTACTGTGATTTTAGTCCTTTTAATAAGAACGTGCTTAACGCGAAATATTGTTTATTACTAATTGAAAAGGATCAGCCATTGAAATATTTCCTCTCGTAGCACGAATGAAGCAAGTTTTCCCAAGTTTTCAATGCAATTGCACAGAGTTCTATTTTTCTCCAAATTTTTGAAAGAATGTTAGTCTCGGAAAGGAAATGTCTTTATTAGGGTTTCGTTCATCTGACGAAACCCTATTCGCCTCGCTCCCCTGTCTGTCTGTCCGTCACAGAGCCCGTTCTCAGAAACTACACATGTTGGAGATTTGAAATTTTGCATACTTATAGATGACTACCACACATACGACAAATCATAAAATTTTGAAAAAGTCGTACATTTAACCCTTTGGGCTCCCACATGTGTATTTTAAACTATCCTTTCTAAGTGCGTCCCTAATTAGGTTGCAGGCGTGAAATTTTGCGTACTTATAGATGGACACCTGAGATCAAACAACAAATCATAAAATTTTGAAAAAGTCATACATTTAACCCTTTGGGCTCCCACATGTGTATTTTAAACAATTCTTTCTATGTGAACCTCTAATTAGATTGGAGGTGTGAAATTTTGCATACTTATAGCTGAACACCTCACATCAAACAACAAACTATAAAATTTTGAAAAAGTCGTACATTTAACCCTTTGGGTTCCCACATGTGTATTTTAAACAATTCTTTCTAAGTGAACCCTAATTAGGTTGGAGGAGTGAAATATTGCATACTTATAACTGAATACCTCACATCAAACGACAAATCATAAAATTTTCAAAAAGTTGTATATTTAACACTTTGGGCTACCACGTGTGTATTCTAAACAATTCTTTTTAAGTGAGCCCCTAATTAGGTTGGAGGCGTGAAATTCTGCATACTTATAGCTGAGCATCACACATCAAACGGCAAATCATAAAATTTTCAAAAAGTCGTACATTTAACCCTTTGATCTTCAACATGTGTATTTTAAACAATTCTTTCTAAGTGAGCCCCTAATTAGGTTGGAGGCGTGAAATTCTGCATACTTATAGCTGAGCATTACACATCAAACGGCAAATCATAAAATTTTGAAAAAGTCGTACATTTAAGCTTTTGGGTTCCTACATGTGTATTTTAAACATTTCTTTCTAAGTGACTCTCTATTTAGGTTGGAGGCGTGAAATTTTGCATACTAGCTGAACACCATCATGCGACAAATCATAAAAATTTGAAAAAGTCGTACATTTAACCCTTTGGGCTCCCACATGCGTGTTTTAAGCAATTCTTCCTAACTGAGCCCGTTATTAAATTGGAGATTTGAAATTTTGCATGCTTATTATAGCAGAATACCTGAGGCCAGGCGACAAATTATAAAATCTTGAAATGTCTTACGTTTAACCCTTTGAGCTACCACATATGTATTTTAAGCAATTCTTTCTAAGAGAGCCTCTAATTAAGTTGGAGAAATGAATTTTTGCATACGTATAGCTGAATACCTCAGACCACACGACAAATCATAAAATTTTCAAAAAGTGTTATATTATTTACTCCTCCGTGCTCTAACGTATATTTTAAGCAATTTTTCTAACCTCCGCCCTTTTCACCCGGGGAGCACTTTTCCAACTTTTGCCGACATACCTTTGACCATTCTTTCATATTATGCACTATAGCCTTACATATTTGAGTTCCACTTTTTACCGCCAGGGGCGTCTACTTATCTCGGGTGCTATGGGCCCAATCCCTTCGACTAATATATATACGGATAGTATGTAAAACGGAGTTTCGTTCGGATAGAGATTTGTTTAGAATAGGGTGCGCCCCTGTTTGCGAAATGTGGAACTAACAGTTTTTTCAAAAGGATAAAGTGTTTTGAAATGAATATTAAACGAAACCCTCTGTGCGATCTGTGATCACACTTACCCACTTGTTTTTGATAGCTGCAGGCTAGTATTTGTAAAATCGTCAGGTGATTCCTCCTTCTACCCACTCAAAAGATAAAATTCTATTGCAAGAATTGCATTGAGGAGTGAAAAAAGTATTTAACAGTAATTAAAGTTCTTTTAACAAAGCTGTTTAAGTTTAATAATTAAATTGAGAGATTGCTGTGACAGTGATGACTTAGATTCTAATCTGTAAAAATAAATCGAGTTGGCTGTCCATAACTTTGGTAGATTTCTTAGTGTAGTGTGTAACGTAAATACCAACCAGTTCTCCTTGAAAAGACTTCCACCGAGAGATATCTCATGTGTAGGTCTATATTCTTGATGGATAGATCTTAAACAAATTCAACACCAGCAATACAGTAGATTTTGAAGATATGTATATATATATATTTATTCTTGTTTCATGGAATATATATTTTTTAAATATGGATAAGACGAACTACTTTTAACACAAGCAAAAAAAAAAAAAAAATTACCCGTGAGTGTTTACATTAATAAGATTCGACTGTATTACTATTTGTGCCGTCTTAGAATTCGCAACAATAGTTAAAATGATCATCTCGAAATATGAATTTTAATTTAAACAGTTTGACAATATTATTTTTTGGCCTTTTTAAATGTGACATAATCTCTGCCATTTACTGCTTTTAACGCATATTAATGAATTTAATATTTTAATGTTTTTTCTGTTTATAAGTCACATGTAAATAAATTTTTAATTGAAGGAAATGCTATTTTTTGTGATGTTTTTACTATTCCCAACAATTTAAAATAATTATTTTTTTTTCTTCTGTACACCGCAAGTTTGTAATGTATATCATTAGAAAAAATAGTTAAATTCATGTATAGTTTTTGCTTCTATAAACTTTTGGTAATTTTCTGTTAGCCAGTTTATGTATACATACGTATGTATATATAAATGACACTGGTGCTCAGCTAACAGTATTTTATTATGCTTTAAACGTTTATCATTTATTTTTTATTTTATTTTATTATGATTATATACATTAAATTCAGTAATACATAAATAATATGACTCCATCTTAAATAGGACGTAATCACCATGGCAACGTAGAATCATTACCTATCATAGGGTATCATTGAATTAATACGTATGATAGGATTTAATAGGAGACTTTCATTAATATCTTTTTATAGTTTTGATTCGATTTTTATAAAATTTGAAAGGACTCGACAAAATTCTGCAAAGATTATATTTATTAAATTTGAAACCATTCAGTGGGGTAGTTTTTACAATGTTATATGCAGACACACGGGAGGGATCAGACGACGACTATAAGTGCTACATATTTATATAGCTATGAACACACCTAAAAAGGAAAATGGTTACTATTACAACGCTATTTCGGGTACTTTGGCTTCCAAAAATAACAGAAATTTACAATTTTTGTTTATATCAGGTTAGATATTTGCATTGGCCGAAATTTCCAAGGCGCGAACCCTTAAAAGTTTGATCCTGCCCATATATATTTTTGCAGTTCACGCACCGGCCGGTCTTATATTCAAAATTTTATTTATTCATGTACAGAAAAAAAAAGTCCCTCCTTCAAAATTATGTGTTATATTCTATTTCAAATCATTTTAATACTATTTTGATCAGAATGAAGTGAAAACAGAAATCGTGTTTTTCTGTTCTAGTGATATTTTCAAATTTATGTCGGCGTGGCATTGATACGGCACCACTCAAGAGACTGGACAGTGAATTTGCTTTCAGTTCAATTTTCTTTTGTGACAGTAGAATAATTTTTAACTGGATGTAATTTTTTTAAAGATATCTAACCTGAAAAGAATATTTTTTGTTTTTAGCAACGAGCATCAACTTGAGGTTTTGTTTGTTTGAGGTTTTTTTGTCTTCTATTGCTTACGAATATAAAAATCACGTTAGTGATTTTTCTATTTATTTTGTATCATAAACGCTACCCATTAGGGTGTTTCATTTTGTAAGGCAAAAAATAAAATGTAATTTTTTTGCAGACTTTGCTTACGCCCCGAGTCTAAGTGATATAAAAGATATATATGCCAAATTTCAATAAGATCCGATAACATTTAGGGGTTGCACACTTTGATCAGTTTTGTAAATGTAAGCAAACAAAAAACGATTTTTTAAGGTTAATTACTTTTATTGGGAAAACTAGAAATCACAAACTCCAATTAATACTGAAACTGGACACTAAGATTAATAGATAGCATAATATGCAAAACATGTGTTATATTAATCAACTTTGAACGATGCAATCTCTTCTTTGTTCACTTGGTGACCACTTTTCTGTGATGCTCGACTACCCTTAATAAGAATTGTTTTTGTTGTTTGTCCCTCACCAATTCATTTAATCAGAAAAATTCCTCTTTCTGCAGTATCATTGATCACAATAAGAGTGTTCACGTGGCTTCTGAAGGGAATTGCTGCAGTATTCTGTCACATCGTGGATCCCAAACTATTCAAAGTCTTTGTTTTATTAGTAACGAAATGTTTCAGGACTTTTTCCTTCATAAACTAGGCTTTCACCTCAAATAGTTTCATTTCCTTTTTCTTTACAGGTTTTGTTTCTAAATTTAGAGTCATATTTCCCTTATTAGCTGGAGTAATACATACGTCCAAAAAAGCCAAACCTACGTTTGTTTCTAAAAGAAACCAAAAGCATCTGTATCTACTTAGCAACTGTGATAGCACTTTTTTTGAGACCTGCATCTGGGTAAGTGTTCAGAAGCTGTACCATATCCAAATTCTTCTTTGGAGCCCATCAACTTACAATTGCCTCAAGACAAAAGTGAAAGTATATGATGCTGACACAATGTACAACTCTTTTCATTCCTTTCAATTCTGGTTGAGGAATATTCAACTGTTTAGAGAAGAGTACAATTTTAAGTGCATATACTGCCTTTGCCATTCACCTTGCTTGATGCAGAGGCTCTGGGATCCTGAAACTGAAGTCGTTTTTAGACCAACCTTCTGGTACAGGAGTAAGAATTGTAATAACTTTTTGTAATCTTCTCTTAGATGACTTCTATCTTTTAGGACATTTTAGAGATAGTTAACACATTTGTACACTTAGTTCTTTTTTTTTTTTTTTTTGAAGCGAAAACCTTGTCAACTCCACTAACTGACGAACTCATATCATCTTATCTTTGTGACCTAAGAAATTCTTTATCTTCTTGTGATATGCTAGTCATGCACATCACATTTTGTCAGGAAATGTCAAATAACTTGACGAGATCACCTTTCCAAATCTGCTGTTTCACATTTGCTTTATCAGTGTTTCTTGATTTCTCTATACTCAGGTTTTGTTATTCTTTGTACATCTTCTGTAAACCAGCATTGATATTCTCCTCCGTCTTAACCCTTTGAGCTCTGACGGGTGAATTTTCACCCACATAAAATCAAAATCGTTTAATTTCTTTAAAACGACACGATCTGAAAAGCAAAAACTGAATTTTGCAGATTTTATTTGTCTTCTTCAAATCTAGATGGCAGCACTACTCCCTGCCAATATCTAGTTGGTTTTTAATGCGATTTTAAAAACACTCCAATTTTGAAGGTTTAGAAATTTTGTATTTTTCAAGCATTATAAAGCAATATTTTTCAAAGGATACAACTTTTTTTTTCTCTTGGACACTTCAAACATTTAATAATAATTACATGCAAATTACTAAACTGAAAATTTAAATAATTACAGGGGACAGAAATAAGTAATGGTAGAA
The DNA here is from genome assembly GCA_963932465.1 of Maratus speciosus. Lineage (NCBI taxonomy): Eukaryota > Metazoa > Arthropoda > Arachnida > Araneae > Salticidae > Maratus > Maratus speciosus. The sequence continues at coordinate 49,049,100 of OZ010796.1, read as the reverse complement.
TTTTCTACCATCAGAGCTCTAAGGACTAGAAAAATGTTATTTGTCACTAGATGGCAGCACTTCAAATTACATACTAGATAGTGTTTCAGAACCAAAATTTGGATGCTTATAATTTAATTCCTAGGAATCTAAATTTGTGTTTAATTCAACAGATTGACGAGTTTATTATGTTTTAAATATTTCTAAACAAAAATTAAATATTTTTAACATCTGTTTCATCTATAAATTTGATATATTTTTGATTAGTTTGTATTTTTAAATTATGATTTTAAAATTTTGAATTTTCACATTTAATAAATTTTTAAAATATTTAATAGTCTTAGAATTTGTCTAAACAATATAACTGCTTAAAATATGTTGAAATTTTAGCAATTATAGTAATTTTAGAATAACTTTGCGGTGTCATTTTTTGTATTTGCGTGTTGAAATGAATGCCCTAGAGCTCTGATGGTGGAAAAACTTCCCACGTCCCCCTGCCTAAAGGGGGTATTTAAATTTTTTTAATTACATAGTTCAATTTCAGACAGTCCCCTAATCACATTTTAAGTGTTTTTTTAGCACATTTTAAAAATTTTAATAACCCGGAGCTCAAAGGGTTAAGAGGGATATTTGCTTCCTTCTACACTTCCTGTAGTTTAGGACTGGTAGATTTAGCATAATCCGAAAGTATTTCTTTCATTTCTTTGTGATGGTAAATAAAAATAAGAATACTTGTTCCTTTGCAGGGAGTCGAGCTAATAAAAACTCATCACTAGGCACCTTTCCTAGCCGTCAAATTCCTCTTAAAACTCCCATTTTAAAGTTCAATTATCTTCAAAAGAGGAAAGAAACATCTGAGAAGCCGATTAGTACAAAGTACTTCAATATTAGAAATTTCACTAATTTAAGATAAAAGTGATCAAAGTGTGCAACCTCTAAATATTATCCAATCTTCTTGAAATTTGTCATATATATCTTTTATATCATTCAGACTCCAGGCGCAAGCAAAGTCATATGAAAATCAAATCTTTTGAAAAATGAAACACCCTACTACCCATGCTAAAGCATTAAGGCTCTGCTTTAAACATTTACAAAGTCACTTTCATTTGAAAGTAGATATAATTGTCATATATTGTTATTCTGATAGAAAGCAATGGAGCAGTGTTTTCCGTTTCCCTATAATTTCGGTAAATATCATTCATTTTTTTCATAAAAATGCATAGCTGCAAACTATCCCTTTTTTGTGTTAACTCTATTTCCGAATCCTAATCCTTATCATATTTAATCATAGAATTAGCAAAAAAACACATTTAACATTATAATTAGGCAAAGATTACTATTCGGAATGAGTGATAACTAAAAAGTGGAATAGTCGACAGCTAAGTATATACTGATAGATATATTTAAAAATTTTAATTTGCTAAAGAAAAAAAATACTGCTTTAAATTTTGCAAATAATGTACAAAACATAAATATGCAGATTGGAGTAACAGGGGAGGAGGCGTGAACGGTACAGTTGTCAGCACCGATTCCCGGTTATGTCCACTGAAAATTGTTCCTGTTTTATCGGCGTAGTTTAATTTTTTCAAATTTGTTATATTGGGCTGGTCAGCCTGCTTAACTTTTTTATCAGCCCAGTCTCACCCATTAACAAAAATTGTCATTATGCTGCTGACCCGGCCCATTTGAAAAATTGCTTTCATTTTCCAGGCCTTGGGTCCTTGCAGACCTCTCTACCTCAGTTTCCGCAAACCCAAAAAATCAGAGGGAGGGTACTTGTGTTCTAAATGTAAAATATCTACTAGATTTTTCAAATAAAAATGGTTTTCATCTACTCTGTAAAACTGCACATCTTTATCACAGGTAGATTGGTATAGTCCAAAAATAACAACAATAATTCATTTTATAGATATAAAATTACATATAATTGGTTTAATTTTACTTCAACCTGTCTAACAAAAAAAGTTGGAGTCTGCTTGTTTTTTAGCGACTCCGCCGCTTTTGCTCAAAAATGGATCCGATTCTGACTCCGCAGCTCTGCTAAAAAGGCAAAATTTTTTATTGTAATATTTGCTCATAAAAATGTTTGATAATAACTAGTCTTCATTCTGAAGCACCAAAATGTCAGGCTTAATAATCATAGCGTACATATTTAAGGGTGATGGACAGTAAGATCTCAAATTCCTTCCCTAATGTTAAACCTATACTTGCATAATGCATTCATATTTTTTAAATATTTCCACGGGAAATTATTATTTTTAGTAACTTCTTTTTTATTAAAGTATGCCTCTGTTTTTTGTTGTTTTTTGCTATCAAAATATTTCCCGGACAGTATCTGCATTTCTAATATATTTAATATTTTGAGACAAAGGTGTAAAATAAAAATATTTACAGGAAAACAAAGAACATTTTATTACTGTTGTTATCCAAAAAAGTAAGAATAAAATAACTTTCAAAATCAAAAATGGACTTAATATCAACATATTAACTTATTGTGAATGAAACGTCTGACTGACACAAATCTGTAAACAAAACGAGAGTTGCAGCAAGAGATTTCTTGGCGTGGCATCGCAGAACTAGCAAGTTACATTTACAGACAGAATATCAAAAGAAACTTCTGCCTGATGTGATAATGCATCCAGCTGTTATAAAAATCTCAATAGAAGACTTCAGTTCCTCGACATCTAAAAGTAGGCTTCACGGTTCACAGACCAGAGATAATTATGTAGTCTCATTACACGCCATTATAAGTTAACATCTTGATACCAAGTTCATTTAGAATTAGCAAAAGATATTTAATTGTACAGTTTTAAACAGTTCGTTGTTTCTCGTAAATAAAAAAAAAATGAAAGTTTCACTTTTATTAAATACGGGAGAATATGCTTTTACTTATTTACAAAAAAAAAAATTCTTGTGGTGTCGTTCAATTATTTCAACATTTTACGAATACAAGTACCTTGCCCCTGAAAGGGTTAAAGTTTTGTCCAAGCCCCTAAAAGTTTTTTTATAAAATTTTGTTGAGAAACACCAGCATAGAGATTTTAAAGTTATTGGCGGGACTCAGCCAGCTGTGTAGCTGTTATACCTGCTAAAATAGAAACTGAATAACCCTTTCTTCAAAAAGTTGTATATTTCTTTGAACTTTCTTTTCCAAAGGATCTGTGGTCATCAACAAATGAAAGGAGAGTCTCAATAAAAAAAGGCAGTGATAAACATATCAGGGATCTCCTCCGCAGACGTATAACCTGTCGCTGCACTGTAAAAAAAAATCTGTAAAGTTATTAAAGTTTTTCTAGGAAACTGGGATTCCAAGAAATTTTTAAGTAACGGCAACAAGAATAATTCCTGTAACAGACGCTGTTACAGGAATTCTTGCTGTTGCCATTACATAAAAAGTTCTAGGAATCCCAGTTTCCTAGAAAAATTTTAGTAACTTTACAGATTTTTTTTTTACAGTGTGAGCAACAGAAGACTGCCACATCAAAGGCACTGCTGTTGTAGCAGGAAGTAGTCTGTTCGAAGCTTAAAAATCTGCATGGGCCCTGACTCGTATGAAAATTAGCTTGGCCCTATCCTATATAAAAGGTTATTAAGTGCATGCCTAGCGATGGGTGTGAACCTTGGCATTCTAACTAATAATATTACTTTTCTATATGCACTGTGTACATCATGGACAGGACTGCATAAAATAAACATAAAATTATTTACTTTGGTAGAATATATATATATCATCCGTACTAAAAAGATATGCTTTGTCAACAATGATACTGATAATACTAATTAAACTCCATAGTTAATATTATCTATCTTAATACTATTTATCACTAAAAGCTGCCAACACGATGTTATGTATACAATGAATTTATACAAAATTATGATTTTATATTATTTTACTATTTTAAAGGATATATTTAATAAATGTATGTCAAATTATTGTTTTAAATGGTATTAATACAGTTATGATATCTTCATTATTGTTAAAGTAACAAACGAAAATCAAAGTTTGACCTAGTGAGATTAAATACTGGACAAAAATTGTCTGTCTTGATGTCTATTATTGACAACTAGCAGACCCGCCCGGCGTTGTCCGGGGTTTGTAAATAATAACATTAAACAAAACTTAAGTTTGATTGATTTTATATCTTTGGAAATTCTTTTAAATGAACCTAATTTGGGAGGCTCCATTGCCTTCCGCGGCGGCTATAATGTAATCTGAGGACGCTAGAACGATGGTAAAGAAAATTGCAAGGAATTCGGATCATTTTTAAAGAAGATGCGCCAAGGGCCCTAAGAAGACGATTTATATTCAAAATTGGTGGTAGTTCAAGCCTGAAATATATATATATATATATTTGTCGTTCATGTAATAGCTGGAGAACCTAAGATGTTGTTAGAAAAAAAAGCTAGTGAATCGGACTATTTTTAAGGGAGTTATAACAGGGGGCCCAAACGTTGCCAACTGATAGTTGAGAAAAGATCCTAACATGAAAACATGTTACAACGTTTTAGTACTTAGCGTTTTAGATCTTCGATTACTTGAGATTAAGCATAGGGTACGAATTAATCATTAGAATATAATTTAAAAGAAATGTGCAAAAAATTGGGGAAAGGCTTAAAAAAGGGCCCTAGGGCCCCAATAAAAATATGTGATTGTTGGTCTAAGGAGAAGAGTTTAAGATTCAACTTTAAAATTACGCTTTACGAAGGTCAGAAAATTAGGGTGTGAAAAACGAATGGCACACAAAAAATTTAAGGGGCCCTGGACCGGGCCCTACAGAACCCTAGATGGGCCCATGGTCTTAACTGGAATGTAGACACGGGGGTATAACTAAATGGAGAAAGTATCCCAAAAATGAGGATCGTATAAAAAGAAAGCAATTTATTAACAATTCAGTGCACTAAAAGTTCAAGAGGCCCTGTACTGGGCCCCTTGCAGAGGTTCCAGGGTCTTAACTGAAATGTAGAAATGGGGCAGAAACTGAAAGAAGAATTCACACCAAAAACGAAGAAGATCGGATAGAAAAGATGCATGCTATTAACAATTTAGTACACTAAAACTTCAAGGGGCCCTGTACCGGGCCCCTTGCAAGGGTGCCGGGGTCTTAACTGAAATGTAGAAATGGGTCAGAAACTCAAAAGGAGAATTCACCCCCAAAACGAAGAAGATCGGATAGAAAAGAGGCATGTTATTAACAATTTAGTGCACTGAAACTTCAAGGGGCCCTATACTGGGCACCTTGCAAGGGTGCCAGGGTCTTAAGTGAAATACAGAAATGGGCCACAAACTGAAAGGAGAATTCAACCCAAAAACGACGAAGATCGGGTGGAAAAGAGGCATGTTATTAACAGTTTAGTGCACTAAAACTTCAAGGGGCCCTGTACCGGGCCCCTTGCAAGGGTGCCAGGGTCTTAACTGAAATGTAGAAATGGGTCAGAAACTGAAAAGGAGAATTCACCTCAAAAACGAAGAAGGTCGGATAGAAAAGTGGCATGTTATTAACAATTTAGTGCACTGAAACTTCAAGGGGTCCTGTACTTGGCCCCTTGCAAGAGTGCCAGTGTCTTAAGTGAAATGTAGAAATGGGGCAGAAATTAAAAGGATAATTCACTCCAAAAACGAAGAAGATCGGAGAGAAAAGAGACATGTTATTAACGTTTTAGTGCATAAAAATTAAAAGGGGCCCCAGGGGTCCCGGCCCTTAAAAAATTAAAAATCTGAGCCTCAGGTGTATTAGGACCTGTCTTGGACTAATTACATCTGAATTTTCAGACTTCTACGTGCGGTAGTTTTCGCTAGCCATCGCACACAGACAGACAGACAGACACACAGAGCCATTTATTCTTTTATTAGTATAGATGAAAGTTTTCCTATTTTGTTTAGAAACACCCTTTTTGTGAAAGAGCATGAAACAGATTATTTACTAGACAATGTTCTGCATTTGTACATCAATTCATATGAAAATCTTATTAATCTTACTAATCTTAAGGATTAATTTTCTTAAGGGATACTTTAAAAACAGCAAATAAATAATGTAAAAACATTCTTTTCTATTTAAATATTTTTCTGTTTATAATTATTCTCAACATCTTTATAAGTTGACGGTTAAAAGTAGAAGTTGTGTAACGCTTTTAAAAATATGTTTAAAAAGATTTTTTTAAGTATTTGGTTCGGCCGAATATTTTGATATTCGGTGAAACCGAGTATTCGGCATACCGAATAGTTTGATATCCGGCCAAACCGAATACTATTTGGCAGACCGAATAGTTTAATGTTCGGTAACGTGGCCGAATATCGAATATTCGGTGCATACAAATACATACTGAATAACAACATTAATGACAGAGAGTTTAAAAATTACTCTTTACGGCGATTGCATTATGCAATCGCCGATGAAATTTTAAATCACGTAGAATAAATTATCAAAAAATTACACCATTAAATGTTTATTTACATGCAGCGCAGTTTTTTTTAAAGAAAAAATTACCAACCTGAGATGACATATTCATAAGCTGATAATGACTTATAATTTTTCAAAGTCTCATCATCAAGTATATCATTATTATAAGTTTTCAAATATGCATATACATATATCGTCAAACAGCACATGAGGCCATAAATCTATATCCTCTCCCCATTCACATTTCGGGATAATATATGGGTCTGGGAATGGGTATGAATAGACGTTCATTCCATTTAATTTTTCCACATACCTTACTTTAGCAGGAAGACTCAAATTTTCTGCATATGTGGATAAATTTAAGGAAGACATACCAAAAGACACATAGACGGCCATGTAAACTTCAGTAATGTTTTGCCCTGAGTTACTGCGCATCACAACTGCGCAAGCTCTTGTATACAGTTCAGCGCTTTCCTTATAGCCTCCCAGCAGATAAATTACCGCTATCACGTGACTTTTTTCAGCCTCGAACCCAGATTTGGAATATCCTCCATTTTACATTTCCACTTTCAGGACGGTTATCGGTTGTCATAACAGAAGCTTTTCCCTACTGCTTTCTCTAACACACAAATATCGAAATTTAACCAACAGTTCTTAGAATCGATCCCATAGCTGAAAGCTATTGTATATAAGAGTGGTGATATATACACAGGACACATACTCATTTAAAGTTTTTGTCCAAAGTACAGCAATCTACTTTTTTGAATTAGTCGATACTCGCATGAACGAGTTCAATTAGGCTAGTGAAATAAGTCAAACATTATAGTCTGACTATAATAACACGTTCGCAAAGATACAGCGTTTAGAACAGATTGTGTAGAAATCGGCTATCCCAGAAATACTTAAGGCGGATCTTAGGTCTATTGCTTAACAATCCCGAAACTTTCTGACATCTTTACCGATTCATTTTTAGACATAAAGGCACAAAATTTGCAGGACTGACTATGAAAGCGATTTTGAATCGAAAGACGTTTTCCATTTTTTGATAAATAAATTATTTATCGAGTTATAAGGGATTTTGTGTAACGTGACGACTGGTTTTCTCCCTTCGCTGACTGGTATTTCTCCTTTTATCGGGAAATTTGGTTCAAAATGCCAACTTTGACAGTATTTTCGGAAAGATCCTCTGTGTTTATCAAAAAAAAAAATGGAAAACGTCTGTCAATTACATTGTTTCTGAGTAAAAACACCGCCAATTTGATATGATCACAGATTTCTACTCTATGTATTTTAGACGCTGTAGCTCAGTAATCTAAGGTTCATGTTCATGAGAAAAGTGACCATGGAGTTATGATCGGAAAGGAGTAGACACGAGGCTAACGAAAAAAAAAGCAGGCTACCGCGGCTCATTCCATGTATCTTTTTTAGAGACCGCTGGAGTCACGTGATGGTTGAATGCACCAATTCAGTTGTACGAAAAGAGCATCACGCCACTCTAGCGGTCTGTAAAAAAAAGACAAGTGAGATGCACCGCAGTAGTTTGTCTTTTTCGTTAGCCTCGAGTAGACATAAATGACGTCACTTGAAACTAGGGCGAGGCTAACGAAAAAGACAGGCTACCGCGGTGGGTCCGATTCTTCTTTTTTTACAAACCGCTAGAGTCACGTGATACTCTAATGCACCAATAAAGGTGTGCGAAAACAGCATCACGTGACTCCAGCGGTCTGTATAAAAAGAAGAATCGGACCCACCGCGGTAGCCTGTCTTTCTCGTTAGCCCCGAAACTAGGGATGGGCATTATTTAACGTATTTGGATAAAAAACCCTGTTACTATGCTGGAACCTAATACTGAATTAATATGTTACCGAAAGGTCCCTGTTAATTAAATAACATATGGTTTTAAATGGCAGCTTCTTTATTCATTTGCCTTAATCAAGAAATCAATTTCGTGCCTTTAAAATAGAACAATATTCACAAAAAACGTCCTCCATCGTTTCTTTTCTGACATGCGCCCCTAGTTTGGCCCATCTTCCCCCTCTAGTTATGGGCTGTTAGGTGTGTGGTGCTAAAAATTTATTGTGCATTTCAGCAATCTTTAATGCATGAATAGTAATGACTTGCAGCACTAATTAAACGCTTTTTTCGGCTTGGTGCCTGGTGCTGGGTCATCAGCATCATCACATACTTTCACCGATTCTGATTGCGCAAAGTAGAGCATAAACCAAACACTGGCACAAGTAGTAAATAAGGAAAACATCTGAAAATTTCTAAGAAAAAAGCTCATGCTTGACATGTTTTGTACTCATGAATCGCATATATTGTCTTTATTTAGCATTACCATACCAAAAAGTCAAATTTGACTTATAAAACCCAGCAAAGTTTTGTCTAAATTTTGATCTGAATAATTTATTTTCAACTAAAAATACATTTTCGTGCTTTTTTTTTTTTTTTAATTTTCCACGAGTGATTTTTGTTGAATTTTGCAATATATTTCATTTATGTTATGTAAATGAAAAAAAGCATTGATTCCCCCCCCCCCCCCCTTTAAAAAAATGCGGCGAAACAGGAGTCCAGATTCATTAAATTTATAAAAAGTACCTTTTTGCAACATTTAAGTAAAATACATTTATTTACAATTTTATCTCTTAAAAATTTTAATTCTCGATTTTGAATAGAAAATCTATTTTCAAAAATAACAAAACATTGTTTAGCTACATTCAAATAAAATCCGTGAATTTATAATGTTTTAACTGATTAGCGCATTTAAAACGGGTACATTAAAACTTCAATTCATTTCAACTGAAAGAAGCTGAAACGTGTTGGAAACCAACCGCAGATAATTCCTTAATTCATTCTGAATCACGCCATCAATAAATGTGTTCTTAACATATAAAATTACCTTTTATAGCTTAGTAAGCTTATGAATAAAGAGAGATAAAAGAACATCTTTGCAATTATATATCTGTTAAAATTTTCTGCGGTCAATATAACATTTGCTTATTTCGAAACATTTGGTACAACAGTCTTTTAAATTAAAAAATACGCTGAAGGATAAATTTATCTGAATGGCAATTTTATCCGAGTGAAATGACTTTTTATTAAGAATGATTTATTTGAATATTTAAAGGCTTTTTACTCCGTACTCATGGAGTTTTTTTAGGGGATGGGGGGGGGGGGGGATTCCTGCACTATAAATTTTGTTTTTTGGCAATTTTATTTTTATTATTTTTGTTTTGTCATTGTTTTAATTTGCTGAAAAAAAGAAAGAAAATAGCCTTCTATAATTTGTGAGAAAACTTAATTTTAGTACAGTTGTAATAACTTTGAAAAACTTATTTGTACGAACGAAATTTGTTTGGACGAATTGCGTTTCATTAAAAGTATATAAATGATATTTTTGTGTTCTTGTGAAATTAGCTTTGAATATGCGTTGATAGATAGATATGAAGTCGGGATCAAATTTCTCTTTTTTAATACTTTCCAACGTAGTTGAAAAGTGTTTATGAATTCAGATTGTCTGTCCGTCTGTCTGTCCTTGCTTTAACTCGCGTAAATATTAGTCCGATTGCCATGAAATTGATATATCTTATTTGGGTTTAGTATGGCATGTTCGGTATTGTAAAGGAAGTGTGTACAGCATATTTGGTTCATTTATAGGGCCACTCAAAAGGATTCCGTTACATTACGGTATATGGGGAAAATCGCTTGCTGTGTATTTTAATGATATTACAATATTTAAGACAAATTGAAATTGATATAAATCACTGAGGTGTACTACAAGGTTATTACTATAGACTAGGGTGTGCATAGAACTTATCGTTTATTTACAGGAACACACAAAAGTATTTTGATATAGAAGAAAATGAGCAATAATTGAATTTTTGAAGCCACGAAACAATAATTGCTGGAAGAACGTTTTCAATTGTGGTATGCGTTTTTAAATTTAACAATTTTTTTTAAATATTACTTGGTGTGTATCAATTCCAGATCATATACAAGGTCGAACAACAGTTCTCAACAACATTCGTTTATTGGTTGAAATTGCTGAGCGGAAGTTTTAAAATGTATTATGCGTTTAACTGAACTAACTTTTTGCATACTATGTAGTATGCATACGTATCTTCTGTAGATCATATACAGGGCTGCTAAAAAAATCATATATGTTAACGACTATTCATGGTAATGGCAGAAATCGTGTTTTTAAATGCATTATGCGTTTTCCGAATTGTTCATTGAAAACGTCATCTTCCACCTTTGTCAATTGTGATGTTTTGTTATGGTATTCTGAATGTGTTGGAAAGTGCTTCATAATCTATGCTGTATGCATGATTCTCTTTTTTTTTGGGGGGGGGGGTGAGGGGATTAGAAATCGTGTTGTTAAAACTGTGTTAATTATTTATACAGGGTATCTCTTATCGTTTACCAATAACTAATTTCTAAATCGTTAGTTTTAAAGGTATGTTTCCAATTGCAAAAATGTTTCAAAATTTGTTCTGCATCACATAAAAATCGATTTACATTACAATAATTACTTTTTAAATAGATAAAAAATTACAAATTTTATACAATGCCTCTGTCATATAAGTTTGATTTAGAAAATGTTTTTCCATGTTCTAACAAGTAAAACAGCAAAAATTTATTCTTTTATGGTCAATACTTACTGAGTTATGATACTTAGAATTTTATGAATTTTCAATGTTTTAATCACCATAAATGCAAAAACACGTTTTTAGTGTCAGAAAACGCTAAAAATGCATGAAATTCAAACTATCATAACTAGGTAAGTTTTTGTCTTGCAAAAATTAAGTTTTTAATCACAAACTAATTTTGATTCATCTCAATAGAAAACAGCATTTATAATTATGTCAAAAAATTATTCCAAACATTTTGTTTAAAAGGCCTTCTGATTAAATCATCCGTTTATCGCATACACAGCGATTAGTTATATGTTATAAAAATAACAGGTTGTTGGAACCTGTTACCTGGGCTGTTCTCAACTGCTCTGTTTAACAAGCGCAAAACGTTTTGGCACATTTACAAATTCATTTTTCAACGGAAAGATATAAAATTAAAAAGCCTGACATAGAAGCGATTTGGAATCGAACTGTTTTTTCACTTTTTTGATCAATCAATTACCTATTGAGTTATAAGCGATTTTGATCACGTGACACGGCATTTTTCTTCCCTTATTGACTGGATTTTCTTCTTTCTTTCGGATATTCTGTTCAAAACGCCCACTTTGACGTTATTTTCTGAAAGATCTATTGCGTTTGCAAAAAAAAAGGGAAAAAACAGCTCGATGACATAGATTCTGAATAACAACACCTTCTAGTTTCATGCGTTTCTGAATAAAAATGAATTAAAACTTATGTCAGAAAGTTGACCCTTTGGACTTGAGAACAGCCTTAAAGGATTCAAATCGAAGGCCCTTGAAAAAGTGTTGCGTTGATCGAAAGAGGACATAATCGGATGGAGAGCCCCCCCCCCCCCCCTGAACTGTTATAGATATACCATTAGTACTCCTATATACGATACAAATTCTGGTTATATATGACTATTAGATTAAATATTTCCCAGAACTTTTTGCTCAACCTAATAAATGGGTGTAGTTTTGAAACTGATTATTACATAAATGATTATAACTCCGTTAAAAATGCAAATATTTTTATGTGGTTTTTTGCACTGTGTTCAGAATTAATTGAAGAATTAAAATAGATATAAAAAAGATCGATTTTTTAAAATTTTAGCCCCTTAACATTTTATGAGTATATAGTGTTACGATTTTTTTTCCATTTGGGAATCTTGCAATAATAATCTAAATTTATTTGTTCCGTTTTTATTTTAGACGATTCACTATTTAATTTATTAATGAAGTGTAATTTTAAATTAAAATAAAACTTGCCATTCTTTCATCCTCATCATCATCGCTATTTAAATCCCTAAAAAAGCAAATGAAATTAATCAAAGGCTACAGCAAATAATTTAACATTTTGAAATATTTAATTTGTCAATTATTTTAATGTCATTTATTTTAATATTTTTTAAAAAGAAAACATCAACGATCTACCTTTACACTGCATAACCATGTAACTAATTTTTATAATAACACTTTCAAAATTTATTTCCAAACAAATTTTTTAAAGAATTATTTATGGCTTCTTTATTTAATTGTCGGCAATAAAAGTAACACTGCGCAGAGATATTTGCAGTCTAATCACAGTATATAATTATAAGGACACTAAAAAACATAAAAATCGTAAACTGTATAGAACTCTAAGTAATTATGAACATATACGGTGAAACTTCCATTTAACGAAGTTTCATCTTTACACTTAAACAGTTCGTTATGAAGAAATATCGTTAAATAGTAATAACTCAAATTCATGAAATTTGTATAATAAAATAAATATGCATTAAATGAAAAATACACATAAAACGGAAATATTGGAAAAATGTATATTAATTCGAGCAGTAACTTTTTTTTATGCAATGTAGCCATATGAGACAAATTTAATTAGAATAATGTCTAAAAATACATATAATAAAGAAAGGTAAACAAAAACAGAAGCGTAACGTACTTTTTCTCTTTTTATTCTTAGTATTCCAAATCATTAACTTAAAAAAATCTGTAATATTATTTTGTACGGGTCTCTTATAAAAAAATACGCTGTTCGTAAAAGTTTTTGCACTATTGTAAGTATCCGAACAATAGATCTGTAGCATTTTCGTGAAACTGGAATCTTCTTATTGTATCGAAAACTTTTAGCATTTCTTCTTTTGGATGCAAATGATTAAATAAATAACTAATTTCATTTTCATACAATCCGATGAAAAAAAATCCATCCACCCATCGCAAAGGAAACATCTCCGTTTGAAAGTTGTATACGCAGGAAGTGGAATAAACTTCGTTATGTAGAATATATTTTTCGTAATATGGAGATTTATTTACATATTAATGGCGTTCAAATTCAAGGTTCAGCAACTTCGTTAAACAGGGACTTCGTTAAATGGAAGTTCCAGTGTAATATGTATTTATAAAACAAAGAGTATTACCACGCTCAGTTTTATTTAAAGGGGGGGGGGTGTTATTTTCAGTCGAAAAAAATCGATTTCTTTCTTTTTATACATTCTTATATTCCCTATAGTCTGTAGATTATCCGTTTACAAGGATCTGGCCGAATTCAAAGACCTTTCTTATCTATTTAGTGCTTTGGCGCAACGTGTCCGTAGGTTTACACTGTTTTCGATCAATTTAAATATATTTTACGCAAAACGACTTTTCGCAAACCGGGTGGGATCAGAAGGCAAAAGAAGTGGTTAAACCGATTTTTAATTTTTTTTTTTTAATTAAAGATGACATAATTTATTGGAGCTTGGTCCACTTTCAGCCATTTTTAGGTGCGTTCGTAATTATATAAATACGTAACACCTATAGTTGTCGTTCGGTCCGTCTGTCTGTCTGTCCGTCCGCATATAACAGAGCAAAAACTACCCAACCGAATGGCCTGAAATTTTAAATATGTGATTGTTGCTAAATTTTGTCGGGTCATTTAAAATTTTATGAAAATCGGATGTACAGTTTAATTACAGGGACAGTCAAAAATTTTCCGTTACAGTACGGCCAATGGGAAAAAAATTATTTCATGTGCATTTTAATGATGTTACAGCCTTTCGAACAGAATGAAAATGATATGCACTTATGAAGTGAGCTAAAATATACATTCAGTACAATATGCAGTGTAAAAAATATTTATAAAACTAGTTTTAGTACGAACGCACCTCATTTGCCACGTTTCACGGGAATTTCCAACTTGTTATAAATATTTTTAGGAGCACGCCAAAGTACGAAAAGGGTTTCAGAAATAGACCTTTTTTCTAATCACTGCCACTTTGTTGATTTTAACCTTTTTGATCTCAAAATGTTTGAAGCTCCAGTCAGTATTAACTACTGTCATAATCCTTAACGGAAATTGATTGCAAACGACTCTTTCGATTTGTCGGATCGCGCCCGATTGGAAGTGCACGGCGCACACACTAGGGCATCCACCCACGCAACTTGAGCCGAATATTCAGTTTTTTACTAAAGAATTTTTGAAATGCTCTTCAAATGATATCAAATAACATAACAAGAAACAGGGGATAAAATCTCCCCCCCCCCCAAAAAAAAAAAAATGCTAAAAAACACCCATCTCTCGGCCTTCTACACTCTCAGAAAAAACTGTAAATTTATGAGCGTTTGCCCTTCAGTTTGCACGGGCAACAACCTTATTTGATGAAAAACGGTCTGATCCATTAAATAAACGGCCTTATCCTTAGATACTTAAAAAATTAAGGGCAATCCAGATATTCTTACAGTTCTAGCCCATCTTTTAAAAAAAAAATACGGTACGACCCCATGCATTTTCCTCCGCTAGGGTTTAACCCTTCACTTTAGTCGTGTTTCGAAAAATAATGTCACTTAACCGCGACCGTAGCATACTTTTTAACCGGCCAAAAAAGCGACTCTGTGATGATATAGCTAACGTGCTACGGAACAGTAAGTAAAGTATTATTGTGTTTAAAAGTGCATTATATCCTGTTTTAAGGCCATTAAATTACGGGATGCGCAAAATGATGGGCATGGATTACGGGGTAGGGGAGACCGGGGCTAGTAGGCGCGGTTTTTAGTTATTCATTTTTATTAATTTTTTGTATAAGTTTTTTATGAAACTTTAACTGTACTTTTAAAGAACAGGCATTGGGCTATATATACCCGGAGTTTTGAGTTTGTAGCTTTTGTAGTTTATGTTTAGCGGAAGCCTAAAGTAAAAGGAAAATTGTGCGCCAACCTAGCCCGTCACGGGGCAAGTTGCCTATACCTATGGGGTAAGTTGGCACACACTTTGTAAAAATTTAAATGAAGCTCAAATAAGACACGCGGTTAAACGAAATCAATTTCATTATTACAAGTAAGTTTAAACAAAGGCATTATAGCCGTACAATGTAAATTCTAAATTATACAGACATAAAATTATTGAATAAAACATTAACATTCAGTAACTTCTATCCTACTCTATATCATCATCAGAGTTACAGTTGTCACAAATAAAAAATCGAGTGTCTCCGTTTGGGCAAGCCTCATGTGCCCAAAATCCTGCATTGCAACTACTTCTCTCGTTGTTTGCTGTTTTTCAAGCTACCAGCACACACCAAATACCGAGCCAACTTGCCCCGTGTTCAATGCGCCTACTAGCCACATAATAAATTTCTTCACAAAAGGGACACGTAATCCTCTAAGCATAAATAATCCAAGTGAATCACATATGGGGTAGGTACAGTTAATCATACACTAAGAAAAACTGCACAAATTAAATCGCAATTATTAAGATAAGTATTAGAAATTAGAAAAAGAATGAAGCAACAAAAAATTACTTATGTGTGCAAAAAACAGAAAAATCGTAATAAATGTCCACTGCAGGTAGGTAACGCTACAATACTACAATGAGGATTGTAAAAAGCAATAAGAAAGGTACTATGTGACTGGTTGCGCAATCTATCCACAAACAGGCGATTTATGAGGACTGCGCCTACTTACCCTGTAGCCAACTAGCCCCGGTCTCCCCTATGACTAGAATCTCTGCTGCCGGCCTCTGCGCATAATTTTACAGGGATATTTTTAAGGGGCTGATCACTCAGCTTCCGATTTCCCCTCACTCATGTAAAGTCTATGTGCATTTGATGCATTCGTATATTTAAAATATCTTCTCGAAAAATTAATATTTTTAACTTCTATTTTTTGTGTACACTTCCTAAAAGATGTCTCTCTTTTTCTTAATTCTGAAAATATTTCTAAAGTATAGACTTAATTTTATAGGAGTGTTAAAGTCTTACCCACAGTTTTAACCCATAAGATATTAAATTTAGCATAGATTTTAGAAATATTTTGAAAAGTAAGAAAAAAAGAAACAACCTTTAAGAAGAGATGTTAAAAATATGAATTTCCTGAGAAGTTATTTTAAATATACGAATGCATCAAAAATCCGTAGACTTTACATTACGGAGGATAATTCCGAAGCTGAGTGACCAGTCCCCAGTGTACAGGCAAAACCCCCTAAATAGAATGATAATTTGTCTAAGAAAAATGAAATACCACAATTTTTTAATGTTCATAATTATAAGGTAAGTTTACACAGATAAAATTTAAATTATAAAAAGTAACCGCTGTTATTTTGAAGTCACTCAACCAAACGATCCGGCATGTTTTGAAAAAATTTTGATATTCATGATGGGGATATAGCAAGGGATAAGTGGAGAGTATACGGTGGTTTACGGCGCATACCTTCTGCATAAGTCCTTATAATCCTCTGTAGTGGTAGAGTATGCTCTGGTGTATGCCCTTTGCACATAGCGCATACTCTCTGGTTATTTTAACTCTTTCAGTGCTGGATATAGCTGCCCAGAGATTGTAAATAACTTCCTAAAGGTTCGCAATGCATGAATATACAGGAAACAAGAAAGAAAAATCATGCGTCAAACATAGATTGTGAAACACTTTAAAACACGTCTAGAATACGTTAACAAAAACTTTTTCGTTTAATAAGTTAAAGAAGATACCGAAGTAAACATTTTAGATACCGCATAACACATTTGAAAACCAGATTTAAAAAATTACTGCACATAGTCAGAAAAGTACTCCAATTCTTTTGTGCACCTCTGAATATGGTCTATAAATTTGTACAGATTCTACATAATATGCTAAAATGTAGTTACAAAACGCATAACACAATTGAAAATTCAGCTTTAGAAATTTCTACCAATAGACGGAAACGTACTTGAATACTTTTGTACAGCCATGTATATTATGTAAAGACACGCCACATATTAAGCTGAAATTTCATTGTGGCAAAAACACGTTTAAACTACTGAAATCACACTTCCAGGAATTACTAATGATAGGCATCCATTTATCCAGTTATTTGCTTAGCCATGTATATGATTTTATTTATATGCTACAAACATCTCTAAGTATACTAAATGTAGTTGATCTTGAAAATACATAACTCAAAAGAAAAAGAAAATACCTTCAAACAATTTCACACTTATTTCGGCTTATTTATTTACAAGATTCTGCGATTAAGTATATTGAATAATACTTTACCAAATCACTGGTATTCAAAAGTAAGGTGGTGTTGGTGTTATTTATGACGGCCGATTATCTGCACGACGGATATAGGCCATACGGGGGAGCCCTCCGCGGGGGTCTTTGTAAGGGGACCTAAACCGTATTTACGCAAGGTTTCCCAAGGTTCGAAGAAAATCACGGAAACTCCGAACGGTTAGGCCACCTGGCGCGATTGGGTTCGAACCCAGCACCTCCCGTCTACCAGCTTCGGGAACAGAACCTCTCAGTCACTGGTGGGGCATCAAATGTAAGGTGTTGGTGTTGTTTATGACGTTCAATTATCTACACGAGGGATATGCATAGGCGTAGCGTCGGGGGGGCACGGGGGGGCGTGTGCCCCCCCAACCTTCTACACCTCGGGCGCCAGAACAGAAAGCGTAGGGGGCGCCAAATGAAGATTTTTTTTGTCTTTACACACAAAAATATATATGAATTTATATTGAATTTGCATAAAAATGTCTTACAGCCGCAAAATCCAAAAGCAAAACTGAACCAAATGCATTGAAATTTACAAATATATAAAAAAGATTCATCTATAATAGAAGACTGCAAATGAATTGGAACAAAGAGCTTTTCTTTTAGGCATTATTCTTTCTCCAATTCCAAGTGTACCGAAAGGCGAGGGGGGCGCCAAATGAAGATTTTGTTTGACTCTGACTTTTCTGATGAAAAGATTCCATGAAGACTGTTCAATTTTTTTCTCTCTCTCCCTGAGCAGTGTTGAGCTTTCATTTTTCCCGTCTTGATATGAGCGAGAACGGGTGGCTGCCCGAGACATGTTCGGCTAGGTGGGGAGGCCTACCAATTGGCTTTAGCTCAACAAGCCCCACCCAGGCTGCCCGGGACAATAAAAACTAACGGGAGAAGGAGTCAGGGCTGAAACTAAGGGGGGGAGAGGGGGCATGTGCCCTGGGCGCCACGCGAAGGGGGCGCCAGAGGAAAATTTGTTTTACAGTTTCATACAATATATATATATATGTGCGTGTGAAATTTGTGTAAAAAAATATTTTTTAGCTGAAAAATCAAAAAGAAAACCTGAGTAAAGCGCATTAAAATTGTCGTATAGATAAAAAGATTCGCCTACAATATACAAGACAGCAAATAAATAACTCCATTCTTTTTCTTATAATTATTTTTTACATGCGTATCCCCATATCTGGCCTTAGATGGGGCGAGGTCGGGTGACTGACTGGGACAACAAAAACCAAGCGGTCGAAAATTCACAAAATGAAAAGTAAAAATTTAGTAATTTTGCTGTTGTTTTGAGTCATACATAAATTTGAAAATTAAATTTGAAAAGTTGAGGAAAGTATGTAGACATATCAATCTATAAATAAGAAGAGTGATATAAGTGATAATTCCACAAAGCTGGTGTTAATCCTGGTTTTTTAGTTCCTAAAACAATGGGACTCATATCACTATGACATTAAAGTATCTCACTTGTAATAATTTGTAATGCTACAAGAGTAAAATCTAGAAATATGAAATCTAACAAAAACATAGCTGTGAAAAAAGGGAGCCAAGTTCTGTAAAGACAATGGCAAGAAAAGAAGTGATATGTAAGTGGGTGCCAAGTTCAAATAAAATTCACTCAAACTTACCTACTGAAGAATTATAGCATTTTTTAAATTGTTTAGAAATAAAAATTATTGATAGCTTATTAATAATAAATCTAGAACTTGGCAAGTTTTTAGCTACGAGTCATTTATTTTTAATAATGACATTATTATATCAAATCTTGTTATTTCATGATTAAGCCTTAATTTGAGTGAGCTCCTTCCCCTTGAAGGGCGGTGGGATAAAATATATTTCACCCAATTTAACTGCAAAATGCCACATTGACACCAGAATTCAGGACTAAAAAGTTTAATTTTATTAAATACGTGAAAAGAAGCTTTTACCCATTTTGAAATAAATTTGTTTTTAAATTCTGGTGCGATTCAATCATTTCAGCATTTCATGAATAAAAGTTATTTGCCCCTGAAAGGGTTAAAGGCGTGCAGTCTCTAGAGTGATGACCAAGAACAAGCGTAAATATATCTGTCTCTTTGTCAGGCATCTTAGTCTGTTTTCATTGAGGTTTCTGGAGGGTGGGTGCTAGAGAGATAACAAAAGACGAGCGGGAGTGTATCTGTGTATTTATTGGTTTATCAAATCTTTAACATGAGTCATTTGTTTTATATTAATTTTTTTTGTAATGTCATTGAAATTAATATCGACATCACCATTTTTTTAAGACATGAAATTGACAGGCGTAACATTTATCAAAAACTTGCCAAGTTCTAGAATTATTATTAATATGCTATCAATAATTTTTATTTCTAAACAATTTAAAAAATGCTATAATACTTCAGTAGGTAAGTTTGAGTGAATTTTATTTGAACTTGGCACCCACTTACATATCACTTCTTTTCTTGCCATTGTCTTTACAGAACTTGGCTCCCTTTTTTCACAGCTTTGTTTTTGTTGGATATCATTACTTTTTGTAAAGTTACAACATATTTAGACTCTTTACTTAATGCTTTTTTATGTGTTTACGTGTGACTATTTCATCCACCAAGCAACATTCAATTTTAATTTTAATTTCCTACAACAAACTATTTGGTTGTCCATTTGCGGCAGAAATCTATATTTTAATACTGCTACATTGAATGCAGGTTTTGAAACGAAATGATTCGAAATTTTTATTGTTTTTGAAACAACAATTCCTATTAAATTCCTATATTAAATTTTTCTATTAAATTTTACAATTAAATATCCTATAGCTGGCCCTGCTTTTTTGTACTGAAAGTGAAAAATAAAGTTATGTGATTATGCCACACTAATGTATCATTCATCCATGGGTGCCGGCAAAGAGGTAGTGCAGAGAAAGGACATTGCCCTGCCTGGATTTTCAAATTTAATTAACTAAATATCCTTTTCTCTGATGATTTTGAAAATAACAAATGGGTAAATGTGATCACAGATCGCACAGAGGGTTTCGTTTAATATTCCTTTCAAAACACTTTATCCTTTTGAAAAATCTGTTAGTTCCACATTTCGCAACCAGGGGCGCACTCTATTCTAAACAAACCTCTATCTGAACGAAACTCCGTTTTACATACTATCCGTAGATATATTAGTCGAGGGGAATGAGCACATAGCATCCGAGATAAGTAGGCACCCCTGGCGGTATAAGATTTAACAAAAATGTGTATGGCTATGGTGCATAATATGAAAGAACGGTCAAAGGGGTGTCGGTAAAAGTTGGAAAAGTGCTCCCCGGGTGAAAATGGCGGAGGTTAGAAAAATTGCTTAAAATACACAAGTTAGAGCCCAGAGGAGTAAATAATCTAAGACTTTTTGAAAATTTTATGATTTGTCGTGTGGTCTGAGGTATTCAGCTATACGTATGCAAAAAGTCATGTCTCCAACTTAATTAGGGGCTCTCTTAAAAAGAATTGCTTAAAATACATATGTGGTAGCTCAAAGGGTTAAGCGTAAGACTTTTTCCAGATTTTATGATTTGTCGCCTGGCCTTAGGTGTTTTCAAATCTGCAATTTAATAAGGAGCTCAGTCAGAAAGAATTGCTTAAAATACGCATGTGGGAGCCCAAAGAGTTAAATGTACGACTTTTTCAAAATTTTATGGTTTGTCATTTGATGTGTGTTCAGCTATAAGTATGCAAATTTTCACGCCTCCAACCTAAATAGGGGCTCAATTAGAAAGAATTGTTTAAAATACACATGTGGGAGCCCAAAGGGTTAAATGTACGTCTTTTTGAAAATTTTATGATTTATCGTTTGATGCGAGGTGTTCAGCTATAAGTATGCAAAATTTCACGCCTCCAACTTAATTAGGGCTCACTTAGAAAGAATTGTTTAAAATACACATGTGGGAGCCCAAAGGGTTAAATGTACGACTTTTTCAAAATTTTATGATTTCTCGTTTGATGTGAGGTTTTCAGCTGTAAGTATGCAAAATTTCACGCTTCCAACTTAATTAGGGCTCACTTAGAAAGAATTGTTTAAAATACACATGTGGGAGCCCAAAGGGTTAAATGTACGACTTTTTAAAAATTTTATGGTTTGTCATTTGATATGTGTTCAGCTATAAGTATTCAAATTTTCACGCCTCCAACCTAATTAGGAGCTCACTTAGAAAATATTTTTTAAAATACGCATGTGACAGCCCAAAGGGTTAAATTTACGACTTTTTTCAAACTTTTATGGTTTGTCATTTAATGTGAGGTGTTCAGCTATAAGTATGCAAAATTTTACGTCTCCAACCTAAATAGGGGCTCACTTAGAAAGAATTGTTTAAAATACACATGTGAGACCCCAAAGGGTTAAATTTACAACTTTTTCAAAATTTTATGATTTGCATTTGATGTGAGGTGTTCAGCTGTAAATATGCAAAATTTCACGCCTCCAACATGTATAGTTTCTGAGAACGGGATCTGCGACGGACAGTATATCTCAATTTGTTGATTTTCTGTAAGCAAGTAAACCCAGATAAACCCCCAGTAAGTAGATAGGTTTACAATGGAAGTCTATGGGAATTTGGCGAAATATTAGAGATATCGCCAAGGTGGCGTCACTTTTGGCGACTAATTTTGGTCGCCAAATTTGGCGATATATCGCCATGTTGGCGAGAAACTTGGCGGTATTTGGCGACAGAACAGCGTCCCCTCCTACGCAAATTAAAATTTCGCCTAATAGACGCAATGGTAAAGTAAAAATGGGCACCCCCGGGTGGGTAATTCATCGATTTTCACAATTTTTTTATTTTTTTCCTCGGTTTTATAGTGTAAACGATCTTCGCACCAAATTTGAAGTCTGTAGCTGCAGTAGATATACGAGATCTTTTTGATGAGTGAGTGAGTCAGTCAGTCAGTCAGTGGTAAAATTATCGATTATCAGACATTTTCAAATGCCATTATCTCGGAAACTAATTATGCGTTATTTATAAAATTTTGGATTTTACGTAATTAGGGTGGCCTTACTACACATTTCGTATAACAAGTACGTAGGTCTGATAGATTTTTAGTTGTAGAGCATTGAAATTTGAAGAAAACAGCTCGAAATGATTCGTGTAAATAACACACGGCTATGTCAGGCGAACTTGGCTGACACACTGCCGTGTGTCTAGATATTTCTTTAATGGAATATTATCTTAAATGAAAACAACTGCATGGTTCCAACAGAAATAATACCAACTATCTGCTAAGACGGAAACATGTATAAAGCGGAATTATTTCAGTTTCCTTTCGATTTTTTTCACAGGTTTTAATGAATAAATATTTGACAAAGCTGGTTATATATTTCAATATTATTACGTATTTCGCTGCTACACATTTTAAATTTTAAAATAAATCCTCTAATGGAAACTTTCGTAAATTTCTCTTTGTAAATTTACTTTGCGGAGGAAGGAGGGGGGGGGGGGGCGCCAAAATCCATGTTTGCTCGGGTGAAAATATAGCTAGTTTCGGTCCTGGAAGGAGTGCACAAAGTAAAATGCTTTAGTAAAAACTTTTAAAAGAAAAAAAAATGAGTATAGCATTTGCAGGGGTACAATAAAAAATCTCCCACAGGCGCCATGGCTAATAAAGTCGCCTCTGCCTTTATCCCCCAAATGATTTTTTCACTTCTTTTTGCCTTCTTGCCCTTGAACTTCCTCAGTCAGTCGACAAAAGAAAAGACGACTTTCGACAAAAGGTCGTGAAAAAATATCGTGAAATTCGTCAAAAAATCTCTGAAACAAATACCGAATATCATTTTCGTCAATCGGTCATAGAAAAATTCACGAAATTTGACAAAGGATCGTGTAAAGAAAATCGCGAATTCCATAAAACGATCGTCGGAAAAAATGCGAATTTTGGTAATTCGTCGTTGAAAAAAATCGCGAATCTCCTCAAAGGACCGTGGAAAAATATCTTTAATTTTATCAAACGTTGCGGAAACAAATAGCGATTTTCGTTATTCGGTCACAAAAAAATCATCGCATTTTTCGTCAAAAGAATGCACAAAATATTACGAAATACGTCTAACGACCAAGAGAAAAAAAATTGCAAATTTCGTCAAATGGCCGCGGACAAAAAGACGACAGGGGTGATTCTGAGTAAAAAAAAAAAAAAAGAAATCTGAAATTTACAGCAAATTTTCTCAAAGGTTACAGCAGAGGAGAGAAAGGGGGGGAAATCTCCCGACCCCAATTATGCGTATTTTCGGCTGTCCTTTAGCGAAATTCGCATTTTTCCGCGATCCTTCGACAAAATTTGCGTTTCTTTATCGCGATCCTTTGACGAAATTCGCGCTTTTCCGTGATCTTTTGATAAAAATTGCGTTTTTCGCGATCCTTTGGTGAAATGTGTGTGTTTTTCGCGATTCCCAGACGAAGTTTGCGTTATCTCGTGATCCCTTGTAGAAATTCGTGTTTTTTCCCGCGATTCTTTGGCGAAATTCGTTTTTTCTACGATCCTTTGAAGAAATTGGCGGCTATTCTTGTGTGAACGATTGTCGAAATTGATTTTTTCGGCGATCATTTGCCGAAATTCACGATATTTTTTATGCCCGAATTTTAGGATTGATGACCGATTTTTTTAAATTTATCGGAACCGAATGCCTTAAATTTTCGGAAAATTCACAACAGAATCACCCCTGAAAAGACGCGAATTTGGTCAAATAATCGCGTAAAAAATCGAGAATTTAAACAAATAATCAAGAATTTCGTACGTCGGTTTTGAAAAGAAAATCATGAATTTCGATAAACTATCGCGGAAAAGAATCGCGAATTTCGTCAAATGATATCTGAAACAAACAGCGAGTATCATGAATTGGTCGCGGAAAAAATATATATCGCGAATTTCGACAAGTGGTGGCGGAGAAAAAATTTCCCCAGTTTGTCGCAGAAAAATTCGCGAATTTTGGCAAAGTATCGCGGGAAAAAAATCGTGAATCCCGTGAAACGATCGCCGGAAACAAAAACACGAAATTTGGCAAAGGATCACGGAAAAAAATTATGAGTTCCGTGATGCGATCGCCCCAAAAAATTTGAGAAATTTGCAATAGGTCATAGGAAAAATTGCGAAATATCCTTCAACGACTGTAGCAAAAGATAGCGAAAAGAAATAACTATTATCATTAATCGATTGGGGAAAAAATCAGGAATTTTGCAATTCGTCGCGGAAAAATTGCGAATCTCCTCAAACAACTGTAAAAAATATCTTGAATTTTACCAAAGGTCACGGAAACAAATGGCGATTTTTGTCATGCAGTCGCGGATAAATCATCGCAAATTTTGTTAAAAGAATGGACAAAAAATTGCGAATTTCGTCTAACGATCATAAAAAAAATCGCAAATTTCGTAAAATGGTCGCGGGCAAAAAACGAAAATTTGGTAAAAAAAAAAAAAAAATGAGAATTTAACCAAATGATCGCGCAAAAAATCACGAATTTTATAACTCGGTCATGAAAAGAAAATCACGAATTTTGACAAACGATCTGGAAAAGAATCGGGAATTTCGTCAAAAGATCTCTGAAACAAATAGTAACTCCCATCAATCGTTCGCGGAAAATATATATCGCGAATTTGGACAAGTGGTGGCGGAAAAAAATCGATTTCGTTAAAACGTAGAAAAATTTGCGACATTTGGCAAAGGATCGTGGAAAAAATCGTAAAATCTCCTTCAATGATTATATAAAAAGATTTCGGAAAAAATACGTATTTTCGTTAATAGACTGGAGTGGGCGAAATCGAGAATTTTGGAATTCGTCGCGGAAAAAATCGCGAATCTCTTCAAACAACCGTTGAAAAAGTGTGTTTGGGAAGATTACTTTACAGGTGCTTTGAAGAAAAAGATAAAATATTTTCAGTAAAAATAGTCACTGAAATCCGGAAAAGTCGCCTTTTTTCTTGAAATAGCCGCTTTTTAATGGTTTTCGGCCTAAAATAGTCGCCATAGCCACCAGTTGCTGAAAATAGTCGCTTTTAGTAGCAAGCGGCGGCCCTGCAATTGCATGTTAAGAAAAATCGAAATTTTTTGAGAAATTGTGTCGAGCCGAACCGGGATTGATTTAATTGATTTTTTCACGGACCGGGCTTGTTTTCATTGATTTTTGTACGAGCCGGGCCTGGTCTTAAACTGTGAAAATATAAACGGGCCGGGCCCGGGTGGAACTTTTAATTTTCTCGCCGGGCGGGGTCTGGGCCTTGGAATTGCGGTCCGTGCAGACCTCTAGTGTGCCCTCCAGGGGCGTGCAAAGAGCAGGCTAAAGGAGCGGTCGCCCCGGGCGCGAAATTTACGCTGCAAACCACGGTTTTGTTTATTTATTCATTTTTCGGGGAATTTCTTCTTCTCTCTTGATCATTTTATCCCCTGTCGCTAAACATCATGAACTCTCTAACAAATAACTGCAATTTTTTTTTTATGTTATTTAGTTGTTCTGAATTCCTAAATTAAAATTAAACCTTTTAAAGTTCCAAAATAAATGCGAAATATTTATTCGATAGAATTTATTTATGTTTCTGCACTTTATCAATTTTATTATACCTATCACAAAAAGAAAGATTTGTTTAGGGGGGAGAGGGGGGGGGGGCGCAAAATTGAAAATTCGCTCGGGGCGCCGTTTTTACTTCGCACGACCTTGGTGCCCCCCCAAAATTTCTGGTCACGCTACGCCTATGGGGATATGGGCCCAATGGGGGGGGGTACCCTCCGTGGGGGGACTTTCTAAGGGAACCTAAACTGTATTTACGCAAAGAAATTCAAGGTTCGAAGAAAACGACGGAAGGCTCCGAACGATTAGGCCGATGGCCGCGCGATTGGGTTTGAACCAAAGCCGCCTCAAGACTACAAGCCAGACACGCCCTTCATCCCCCCACATGTGACGTCACAGCCCGGGGCTGGCTAACTGCCAACGCGCCAGCCCCGAACATTTGAATTTTGTATCTTGCTATTTTACGTGCACGTGCGTTTTACTTAGCCTAATAACATATTTTTTTCAAGGTAAGTTTTATTTCCAAATTATTTTTATATGCTATCAGCACAAGTTTTATTTCTTGTGTTCAAAATCTTTTATTTTTAATTTCTTTGAAATAAATTAACTAGCAAATCCTAGTACGATTCTATCAGTAATACCGTATCTCAAAACGAAACGATATTATTGTAGTTCTGTTTCTTTCCACATAGAGCAATAATTTAAAATGGCAAACATCCCTAAATCGTGTCAAGACTTATATCATTTAATTTGTATCTTGTCACACCATCCTCTGTTTATAATTTGTTCTGTTTTCTCTCATTCATTAGAGTGACCTTTAATTAACGCCCATTTATTAAAAGACACTTGTCGTGTGAATAGTAGTGACCTTTAATTAACGCCCATTTATTAAAAGACACTTGTCGTGTGAATAGTAACTCGGGTTATTTTGTATGCAGAATTAGTTGGACTTTAATTTGACAACAAATTTATGTATATATATATATATATATATTCATACTTAAAAATTTAAATATTCTAGAAATTTTCATAAAAGTCGCTGTGAATACATAGCATTTTTATCTTGTTTACTTCTTTTAAAGAAAACCACGATCGATATACTTGTATCTATTGTTGTTTTTTAATCTTAAACGTTTGCTATCTTAATAAAAAATCTTTTTATAATTTTTTGTTAAATTATAAATGCTTATGTACTGCGTAAATAGAGCTATGGGGATAATGTTTTTGAATCTCTCTATTTTTGCCACAACTGTAAACAATTTATTTACAAGACTAGAGGAAGGGTTGTTAGTACCCTTATGCAAAACAGTAGTTCCCCCCCCCCCCTCCCACACACACACACACCTTCTTCGCAAAAATCCTATGTGTTTTCATATACATTTTAATGTTTAATTAAAAATAACAATAAATATAATTATTATTCTATAATTATAAATTTACTTTTAGATCTAGTCAGGAAATACTTTTCATCTCATAAAAATTGATTATTTTAAGCTTAAAAGATGTGAACAAACATTTAAGAACCCACACAACATTATTTTGGAAATGAAATATTTTCGTGGAAGGTTTTTGTGTTTTTCGATGTTTTTTTTTTATCAGCTATTACCTAAACATTCGAGGAAAATGAACATAAATTAGGAATATTTTAATTCCAATTGATGAAAGTCTTTTCTTTCTTTCTTTTATTTTTCTCTTCATATGTCAATACATTTTTTAAAAAATCTATTGTTTGTACCTTGCATAACAAAACTAAATAATAATTTTCTGAATCATGAACTTGTGTTGTTTTAGTATTATGACAGTTTTATGTTTTTTAATTTAATGGATTTTATGTGAAAATTACCCATTTCTGATAAGTAAAGTTTACAGTACGAAAATTTATTTATAAGAATACTTAATTTCATGTATACTTTAATTTTACTATTTATTATATGCAGGTTTCAAATCACTTAATATTTAATAGGATATTTACTGTATAATTTCAAGCCCAATTAAAAATAAAAATAGAACACAACTTGAATTTGTTTTCATTTAACATTCACTTTTCTTCCACTTTAATTTAATTTTTAAATGTGAGTTTTGATTGGCACACTTATTGTTATTTATTTATTTTGAAATAATTGAAAGCAAAATAATTCAATTTATGTGTTTAAACTGCAAATTTATATATATATATATGTGTGTGTGTGTGTATATATATATGTAATAATGTATAATGTCTTGTTTTTGAATATATACCAAATAGATAATTAATATTGTTTCTAAATTTCAAAGTAGAATAAATAATAAAAACTGTCTACTAAAATAAATTTAATACTTGGGATTTTTTTTTCATTAACGAACGAATTTTCTTTAATGTATCTTTAATTCTGGTGCACATTTTCATTGACACAGTGATATTATTTCATAAATATTGTTTTTGTGTTATCGTTATTATTGTTTGGAGTGATCGAAATTGATTAAAAAGCACTTAATTAGCGTCTTTAAACTATAAGTTTTTATTTTTTTCCCCATGTGCTGTGATAAGTTGAAATATGGAGGAAAGAATTAATGTTTTAAATAACGCATGTGCTCTCCATGGCTGATCTAAGCCCCGCGTCGTGACGTCACGAAACCTTCTGTTTGGCTTGTAGTCTTGAGGCGGCTTTGGTTTGAACCCACCACCTCCCGTCTACCAGCTTTGAGAGCAGAACCTCTTGGCCACTGGTGGGGCTCAAAAAAGAAAAAAAAAACCCATATGAAACCTGCTACGTAAAACCACGCCAGGGCACGTTTCCAGATATAAATAAATGGATATGGCATTACACTCTTCTGAAAAGGACAAAGGCAGAAATTACGAATCTTTTTACATGCAGATATACGTAATTTACAGATTTATTAATCGCAATCTAACATGCCTTGTTTTGACATGGTAAGTACGCTAATAAAATTCGAAATTTTAGTAAATTTTTACAAAAATAGTGTTTACCCTATTATAAATTCATAAATTTAACTGCTGTGTTGTTACATACTCGGTATGAATTTAATAATGTCCATAACATATAACTCATATTAATAAGTTATTGATGTTAATTTTATTATTGTAGGTTTCTTGCCGAAAGCTTTACAATGAAGTTCATAAAGTGCATATATGAAATGTATACTATTACAAATCATATTCACCTTGGATCAAGTCAAAACCAAAATTAAATAAAAACTGCTAAAAAGGTGCATTTAATATCGCTCCCCCACAAGAAAAGTGACACATCTCGACAACAGTAAATTTCACAGGAGAGGCAAAAGAAAATGTGCATGATTTTACTGTATAGCACTAAGCTCTGCATGCAGGAATAAAAACGTGCATAAAAGCATAAAACCGCTTTGTGAACCGCAGAATGAAGACGTAGGATGATGTTTGGTAAAGTAACTATATTTCCCATATCTACTTGAAACGAAAAACCTATCTGGATTCCGGCCCCTGATTCTAAACACACCAGTGTGTGTATGTGTTCAATAAATAAATAAATAGTTCAAATGAAATCTTTCAGGTCTATTTCTGAAACTAGGTTACCGTAATTTTGACAAAAACTTCAATATGAGCATGCTTTCTGTGCATTCCTCTGTTATAGGGCCTGATTCTAAGCGCAGTTGATTAAATTTCAGTATATGGGTGGTAGATACAGCGTCTAGAATATATATAGTGTGGAAATCGGCTATCCCAGTAATACTTAAAAAACTACTAAAATATTGTATCCTTTAAATGTCAGACAATGCTGAAATCCAAACAGTCGATCATAGCGACATCTGCAGGAGATTTTCTAAAACTCAAGACAATTTGGCCTACATTGTTAAAATTCTGTAGTTTTTTCTGCATAGTCCCTCCACCGCTTTTATTTAAAACGATTACTTGACTAAACTATGGAGCATTCTCATTGATCAGAATGGAGATATTCTATAAAAGTGGTGGAGTGACTATGCAGCTAAAGCTGCAGATTTTTAACAGTGTAGACGTTTTAATAATACGATGTTAATATTGAAATGTGAAAATATACCGCAGATGTCGCTCGATCGGTTCTTTGTATTTCAGCATCGTTGCACATTTAAGGGATACAAATTTTTAGCGCTGTTTGTATAGCAGATTTCCACACTATTTATTATAGGCGCTACAGTGGTACACTGTAAAAAAAAAAAATTCCCTTACTTTACAGCAAAAAGGGTGGCAACTAAGTTGCCACCCCAAGTGGTGTAATGAAATTGTTTGTTTGTTTGTTTGTTTATTGACCCTCTTGGGCCCGGTGAGCAGCTTTCTATTTCTGTATAGCTGTCATAATCCACTACCTAGATAAACTACAAGAGACAGATACGACAGAAACCAAATAAACCGGCACAACGAAGTACCACCACTGTCAACATTAAGTCCTATACAGCAGCGCCAATCCAACTCCGACAGTGACGATAAATCTCATTCAATAACTGAGAGAACAAAACCAACTCATCATTACCCTTTCTCCCCATTGCAGAAAAAATCTCTTCGTACGACATACTCTTCGATATCGATAACTTGCTAAAAATCTTATCCCGAATCCTACAAAATTTCTTACACCTCAAAACCAAATGATCCTCGGTTTGCTCCTCGCCACCACACAAATCACACTTAGCATCTCCACTACCCAGAAACTTCTTTTGACGAACCAGAGTGAGAACCGTCTTGGTCAGAAACCGAGCAAATATTACGCCACTCTCCCTCCTAAGGCACTGATGCGGATGCCCTATGTTGGCGTAATCCCAACCACGACCTGAATGATCAATCCTATATTGGTTCCAATCCCAAATATACTCCCTCTGTTTATTATTTCTCACAACCATCATCCAGTCCTCGGGAGAAAACCAAGGAATACAAATATTGCTATACGGGCCCTTCCTGGCCAGCTCATCTGCACACTCGTTGATTTCGATTCCTTTATGACCAGGCACCCAGATAAACTCCATCTGAAACTGATCCATCCTCTTCCTATTAATCTCATCCCTTAGCATGGTGATAACCGCCACCGACTTACGATTGATCTTCTCAAGGGCCATCAAGACACTTTTGGCATCCGTGAAAAACATATATTTCCCACCCTCCACCATATAATACTTAATAGCTACCAACAATGCAATTGCTTCCGCAGTAAAAATCGAATTGATGTTGGGAATTTTCAACGCCATCCGGTTGCCCGTATGTTGGTTGACCATTCCAATCGCAGTCTTGTTCTCCTCTTTTGAAGCATCTGTTGCAATGATGATCGCCTTGTCTCTATGCATCTGATAAAACCAGCCAAACGAATTCCTAATAACCTCCTCAGGGAAATCTTTATTCTGGAAAGGCCAGGCATTAACATAAATTTTGCAATTTTCATTCACCTTGGTGCCCCACTTGTAAGTTATCATTTCGTTAACATTCGTGTTATGCCGACTAAGGATGTTCAGTTCCCTGTAAAGTAAATCCTCTGACAGGACATCAGTATACTCTTTATGTTTGATTTCTGAAATAGTCCTCTTTACAGCCAAGAATTCTCTTCTTGAGTGGCTGCTCCAGACCCCGCACTCTTGTAATAGCACTGGGATTGGGCACCACCTTGGCATGCCGCTCGCCCATCTAAGGCCCACATTTTGAATCACTTGAAGTTGGCGACTTTCAGTTTTGTTTGAGTGCGCTATAATCCTTGGGTTACCATCAAGAAGAGATCCCATCATGCTATTTGTAATTTTTAAAAGATATTTGGTTTCAGTGCTCCAACTCCTGCCAGCAATAACTTTAAGCATGTTCATTCTCTTGCTTGATTTCTCTTTCAGCATGGCAATATGGTTCTTAAGATTCCCCTGACTATTTAAGAACACTCCTAAAACCCTTAACTTCTCTGAAAAGTCAACCTCCTGACCTCTAATCTTAAACTTCTCCACGTCCTCATTCCACCGCCCTATCTTCATGATTTGGCACTTATTTGGATTCACCTCAAGATTCCATGCACGTAACCAATGGATAGTCCTAATCAGATTCTCCTGTAAAATGTCCCTCAACCACGCCACATTGTCATGAACACCATAAAGAAAAATATCGTCAGCATAGATCACGCAATGAATACTAGAGTCAAAAATCTCAAAAATATCAGCTAAGTAAATGGCAAAAAGAAAAGGAGAAAGAGGACTGCCCTGTAATAAGCCCCTCAGATACATGAATGGCTCCGAGAACCAGCCCCTCCATTTAACACGAATCCTCAGTTCCTGCATGAGATTCCGGATCAGAATACACAGATCTGCACCTAGCCCCAATTTTTTTAGTTTAAGCAGAAGACCATCCCACCAAACATTATCATAAGCACCCTTAATGTCCAAAGCCACTAAAAATCCCTTCTGATTGGCTTGACGTCCTCTTCGAATATCCCTGTAAATCCTGTACACGGCAGCCTCGCAATCCCTGAACGGAATAAAACCATAGTGGTTTCTATGAAATATTTTGTTTTTCATGCTCCAATTGAGCAGAATATCTAATATCATCTTTTCAAATATTTTTTTACTGGTCACAGTCAAAGCGATTGGCCTATATCCCCTTATGTCGTTTCTTTTCTTTCCTGGTTTTCTAATGGGTAGCATGATGACTTCTTTCCAGATTTCAGGGATTTTTTTTGTCTCGAGAATTTTATTATACATCTCCAGCACCTGAGATAACACCTTGGTTTTTAGGTTTTTAAAGAAATTCATTTTGATCCCGTCTATACCAGGTGAAGTAGATTTACTATTCCTGATTATCCTCTCCATATGGTCCATCTTAAGCCTTGTGTCCAACTCATCATCTCCCGAGAAGTCAATAGGTATGTCATGAAGGATCGGAGAATTTTGGAATATAGTAGCAAACAAGTTTGCTTGGGAAACCGCATCAGGTGGACAGTTTGGGAAGTCGAAGTCCATATTCGCCTCCTCCTCCTTCAAATTGTTAATTCCCCGGATAATCTTGTAAATGTGAGGTCCCCTTCCAGCCTCCCTGGCAACAGAATCCCAAAACTTCTGATTGTCTTTCTTAATCTGCTTCTTCAGTTTAGCGTTATAGAACTTGTATTTGCACCATAAATCTAACTGACCTAAACGAACAGCCTTCCTGTGGTAAAACCTTTTAAGAGCCAATAGTCTACGAGTGACAATCCCCCACCCAGGCGGAAGATTGCCCCCACTCACTGGAAACCTCTCCGTGCACTGAATCAACGCCTGGGAAATATCCGTTGACCACCTGTCCAACCCCTCAGCATAAACACCATCTTCCAAACCATCCACCACCGAGCAAACACGCTGCCAACTGACCTGAGTCCAGTACCGTTTCTTACTGCTACCTCCGTTGGACTTTTCAAGAATCCTGATAGGATAGTGATCCGAACCCAACGGGTCAGGAAAAACATCCACCTGGAAGATCCGAGCTAAATTATCCGACACAATTGTCAAGTCCAATAAAGAACCCATGCCCCCGCCCCTACATCTCGTAGCCTGATCTAAATTCATTAAGATAGCATCCGTGTGCGTGATCCAATTCATCAAATTTATCATTTTATTAGCTTTAGGGTTATTTTGCCAATTCAGAAAGTTAATGTTGAAGCCGCCAACAATGATATAGTCATGCCCGATCACCTCTTTGATACTCTCCAACCACCTAATATCCGCAAACCCCTTCGGCGCGTAAATATTTATGATAGCAATCCACCTTTTTTTGTGCCAAATTTTAATTCCAAGAGCCTCATGGTCTCGGCCAATCCTAGGAAGCTGAAGCATCTTAACAGGTATCCGCTTCGACACCGCAAGCAGCAAGCCGCCTCCCGCCCTCGATGAACAACCAGGCCTGTCAGCTCGAAAAACATACCTATTACTCAAGGATAAATTAAAATTATTGCTGAGAAGAGTTTCCTGAAACGCCCAGACGATACTATTACGAAACATACCAGTGCGAAGCCAGGGCAAGTTTGACCTTAGTCCCCTTATATTCCACTGACATAAAAAAGTGTCCATAAACAAAAACTGAAAAAAACACTAAAAATACAGAACAATAAACAGACACAAAAACTTTCAACACTTACCCCACAATTCAAAGTCCTGTTCAATCCAGAATAAATACCAATCCACCAACCGACAATAAACCATTCACTAGCACCAAGTAAACAAGCACAACCGAGACCGTAGACCTTATCCATTTTCCGGATCTACCAGCATTTTATCGTTCTCTGGAGTTAGGCTTGCCTGAAACAACAATAGTTCTCCTTCCTGGGCTTCATTTGTTAGCTTCAATTTCTTTTCTTTTAGCTGGTTATAAAACTCAGCCATGACATCTCTTTTTCCCATTTTGCTTTTTTTTGTAGTCTCGTCTTCGTTTCCTTCCGACCCCTTTTCAACTACATTTTCTGGTTTTTGCTGTAAACTCACCATAACTGCACACATGTTAACTACAATGTCCATAATCTTGTTGAATTTTTCTTCCATCAGTACCGCAAGCTTGTGGTAATTGCTTTCATCATTAACTTTTTCAATGTTTGTTTTTGTTTTGGCTGCGTAACTTTCGGTTGTTTTCCATTTGAACTGTCGCCTGGCTTCAGCCAAAGTAATATGATTTTCGCTCTTATATCTTTGAATTTCAACCTCTTGTTTTCTTATTTCACATTCATCGTCGTCTGCTTCATGACTTTTCCCACAGTTTGCGCATCTAATTTCTTCTTCTTTACATATCAATTCAGGATGTTCTTTTCCGCATCTTTTGCATCTCTTTTCATTTGAGCATTTATTCGTTCCATGATTAAAGCTTTGACACACATTGCATCTTCTGGGCCTATCAACAAATAAATTAATTTTTTGCCTCATGTAGAACATTTTCACGTATTCAGGTAATTCGTGTCCATAAATGGTTAATAGCACAGTTCCTGTGGGTATCATCCGACCTTCGTGTCTAGTAGTAAATCTTCTGATATTTTGGATAGTTATTTGATTTTCTTCTTCTATCTCTTCCTGGATTTCCTTGAGGGTTATGTCCGTGTCTATTCTGAAAATTAAAAATCTTGTTGTTATGTTTTCATTCATTAGTATATGCTTGACTTTAGTATTAAATATTTGCTCTTTATTTACAATCTCGTTGGCACTTTCGTAACTTTTCGTGGTGATTAACATCTTGTTGTTTCTGGTGTATCTGACTGTCTCTATTTCTTTGTAGTGTTCAAAGTTCTGTTTCATTTCATTTTTTAGCCGGATTGGGTTTAGCTTATGTAGCCCGCCCTCTTGACTCTCTACAATAATAACGTAGTCTTTTAAATTTGGTAAAAAGTTGATTTGCTGCTTAGCCGTCCTGCCGTCATTCCAGTTATATTTTTTGAATTCTTCATTATTGAATCCTGTACTTTCTTTAATCTTTACCTCCGTTCCCGACATTACTCAAAACCGTGCCTGGTGACCAGTCCAACGTACTCAGACTGTACACGTGCACTTAAAAGGAACTACACTCAACACTAATTACAAATAAGAAATACAAACACTAATTTATTACAATACTCGAATAAATTTTACTCTTACCACACTGAAAAGCAAAACCCTCGACGCGCACGTGGGCTAATAGCTGCCGCAACAACACCACACACGCTCACCGGGCCCTCCTCATACTCCTGTAATGAAATTCCATTTGTAAACTGATGTAATGAGCCACCAGCTATCAAATGGTGTAAACAAACACCACTTTTAGTGGCAACTTAGTTGCCACCATTTTTGGTGTAAATTCAAGCTACTGCTTATCTGGTGTAAATTTACACTACTGCTTATTTGGTTTGCACTTTAACAGTAAAATAAAAAACAATTTGAAAATTACATTTTAAATCTAATGCAACCATAATTTACAAAAAAATAGTTTAACGCAAAGAGGCTGCTAAACACTATCTTAACTGCGATAATTTATTATCTCAATTAAACATTTATTTTAAACATTTTAGTTTTGGTAAACAACGAAATTTCCTCACAAATCATTCGTTCGTTACATCTGGATTTACGTCACGTGTACTTGACTCTTTTTTTTAAAAAAAACTCAGCGTAGGCCTGACTGGTTTTCGAATAAATAGTCTAAGCAAATTAAAATAAACATACCATAAATACAACAAAACATTGGAAATTGTACAAAAATCAGATACAGAGAGCTAAAAAACACCAACCTCTCACGCGCTAAAGAACAATTTTTATCACTTTTAAAATGCAAATTAAAAATATTTAACGGCATAATTAATTAATAAACACTACACCACTAGAAAGCTTGAACTTTAAGCTTTTAAAATATGCTAATAGTTAAGCAAAATGATAAGGTTTAAATAGTTAAAAAAGGTGCAAAACAAAGTAAACAAAACGCGTAACGCTATGGGAAAGCGGTCTGAGACAAAAATTTTTATACCAAATTTCATGATTTTTTTAAACATGTCTAAACTCAACCCATGTCATGCACGGTGGGTGGTGGAGCAAAACCCGTACTTTATAGAACATAAAACAAGTATTAGTTTTTTAAAATAATTAATAAAAAGTTGAAAATAAGCTATGTTAAAATATGTCAACAACAGTAAAAATCCCATGTATTTCTAATGGGCGGAACTAGCTGAAAAATCGAAAAATGTCAACTTTTGAAAAGCTCAGAAAATTCACAAAAAATGTTCAAAACTTTTAAAACTAGATAGAATCTTGAAGCTTAAGCTTTAAATGAGCTGAATATCACATTAGTTTTTCAGAAAAAGTTAGTTTTTGTAGTTAAAAAAGCTTAAGAATATCGTTGTTTACGTAATGTATTTCCTGTGGGAAAACGAAAGTCGTAATGCTAAAAACGATACTTTTTAAAATGGCTCGCAAATTGTTAAAACTTATTGAAAACTTAAAATTCTTGGTTAAACAATAATCTACGATCTTTAATTTAGTAGAATCGAATATTATTTTAAAGTTAACAAGCGGAATTCATTCCCAGATAGCATTTTTAATTTTCAGAAAATTTGCAGCAGTCTTGCTTTGAAAACCTGCAAAGTTGCAGCAAGCTCAGCATGACAAGACTGAACATGGGCGTAATCTGGCGGGGGCAAGGGGGGCATATGCCCCCCCCCCCCAGTTTTTTAAGAGCAGGGGCAAGACATGTATTTTGCCCCTCCAGTTTTTTGTCTTGTTTTCAAATTTCTGTATTTCCTTTTTCGTTTTTTTTCACCCCTTTAGTTTAATAATTCATATACTATCTTGGGTTTGAACTAGAATTGGATGCAGCAAAATCAAAACAGCCAGAATTAATGTTTTCACGTTGACAAAAGTAATTTCTCTTATATCTTGACAAAACCTTCTGCTATAACAACAGTTCAAGAGATTTTTTTTCCCGTCTCCCTTTTTTCCCTCTTTGTACAAAGTAGAAAACTTATTTTCCTCTTCATTGCCAGGGATGTTTTTTGGGTGCACGTGTGGGAATAGATATCACGATTACTGTGTCTTGACTCTGACCATTGTCCTTTTTCGTAGCATAATATAAGCACAAAACAAGAACTTCCTGGCCCTCAGGGCTCTCGACTATATTGACGCTCCTTGAATATACTCGTAGCGTCAGTCCAGTACTTGTGAGCTGAGGAAATTCTCATGGCGTCTGGATATGCAGATGCACACACATTCCGTTCCCTTGCGTATTTACAGGGACTTGCACAGGTCACGTTGTACCCATGGGCGTAGGGAAAGTGGGGTATCATATGCCCCCTAGTTTTTCAGGAACAGGGCAAGACTTACCTTTTGCCCCTCCAGTTTTTGTATCGTTTTGTAGTTAAAGCCCAGCTTTGTATTTAAATTTTCTGTGTTTTTTATTTTTATTATTTTAACCATTTATATGCTACTTTGCGTACGAACTGGAATAAGTATTGGATAATTAAAAATAACCAGAATTAACGTCTTCACGTTCATAGAAGTAAATTCTGTCTTACGTCTTAACAAAATATTTAATGTAGGGGAGCTAGGGGATGAATGGGACAAGGGATGGTTGGGACATTCTCAATATTTCAGGCAATAAAAATTTATTTTAAATTACTTCCTATCCTCATATAAGGCTCTATCACAGTGTGCTTCAGAACTAAAAGTAGGACCACATTGCTGTTTTCATTTTCCTTCAAAGTTGCATTTTCTGAAATCTCTGCTTAAATAAAAGTATGTTTTTTTTTTACATTTGAAGATGTGAAATATCTTATACAATATAAAAAAATTAAGCTATGTTGTAGTTATTTATTTTAAGGTTCAATATCGATAATTAAAATGAATTAATAGTAACCATTGTAACAAAATAATTTTTAGAGCAAAATGGCTGAGAAGGGAATATATGCATCATGGGGATGATTGGGACATTTCAAATGGGGATGAATGGGACATTCTCATTCTTCCTTAGAGATGTTGAAAATTTTATTTATTAACTAAATAGTATTATATAGGTTGATAAATTAATAATTTGCGTTAATTAATAGTATTAAATAGTATTATGTGAGTTGTTATTGTTTAAAATTTCCGAGTGTTGTTCATTGTATTGTAATAATTATTAATGGATTATCAAAAAATT
This sequence comes from Maratus speciosus, assembly GCA_963932465.1. Taxonomy (NCBI): domain Eukaryota; kingdom Metazoa; phylum Arthropoda; class Arachnida; order Araneae; family Salticidae; genus Maratus; species Maratus speciosus. The sequence continues at coordinate 49,010,507 of OZ010796.1, read as the reverse complement.
CGTACTAAAACTTAATCAAATAGATAAAGTTGTTAAAAATAGTATATGTTTATTGATCAAATGGGGGAAATTATATTGAATTTTGAAATGTTGCACAAATAAATCCCCAACCCTAACATATTGGGTCGATCGGAAAGTCGTGTCGTGTTGGAAAACCAATTCGTACCGGAAAATTCTATCATTTAATTATTAGACATTGATTCCGATATCTAATATCTAATAATTACCGGGTAGCATTTTCCGATACGAATTGATTTTTCCAACACGACACGACTTTCCGATCGTCCCAATAATTTCCTTTTTGCATGTTTCTAAGATACATTTAATTAATATTAATTAAAATGTTATGATTGAAAATTATTAGCTATGCCATATTTAAAAGACATTTTGCACTTTCATTTTAAATCTAAAATGCCTCATAAGTGGGAAAAAAAGAACAGATTGATAGCCGAAGTCTGCATTAAAAGTTAAAACTGCAATAAAAGAAGTTATTAAAAAAAAAACATATCGATTCGTGCTGTAAAATCATATATTACAAATATAATTACATATAAGGTTATAATTAAAAATTTTAATTTGGCAAAATTGAATACAGGGAGGAAAATCTTTGTGTCCCATCCATCCCTATTAGTGTCCCATTCATCCCTGCTGTGGGGATGATTGGGACAGGGAGGAACGTTTTTTTGATTTCATAATATTTTCCTGAAGAAATCATAATCTAGAATAAATATTGTTCATGTATGTTGTCAAATACCTAATGTATGAAATGTGATAATAAGTATTGATAATAACTTAAATAAAATAAAAAAAAATATTTTTGTGAAAATGTCCCATTCATCCCCCATCTCCCCTACACTATTATGGCCAAAGGTGACCGAACACTTGTGATTTTAGACGTTTTGTTAAATATCTAGAAAAATACATGAGGAATTAACTTGAAACTGCAGGTGTGTAAACAATATAGTATAGGTCATATATTTCCGCGAAGATTTTTTGCCGAAACTCCATAAAGGACCGTCAACAAATTGAAAAAGAACGAATATCTTTTGGATAACTCTGTAAAAACTAATGTAGCAAAAGCGTTCAAAATCCAGATTATTAATAAGTGGCTGATTTTAATATACTGTGTTCATTTTTATGAAGATAGCATGTATACTCGTAGAGAAATTTAGGTTTTTATAAAAACAGTCCCAAATTTCACTAAGTTTTTTGCTTATAATTTGCTGAGTTCTTAATATAAAACAAAGTTCTTTTCAGAAAATATGACAAACAACATTATACATAATACTCTGCAATCAGAATTAAAAAATAATAAAAATTGGATGAAAAATGAGTAGGTTTACTAAAAAATGTTTCACTGCGCATGCGCGAATGCAATCAAAATATAATGTGCATAATATATTAGCTAAGTATATAGAGCAACTTTTGTGAAAGTCTCAAAATCATAGCTTGAAAATTCCGAAAATTATCGTCGATAGAATAAGCTCGAAATCCGCTGTTCTCAAAAGGAAGCAAAAAGATGAGGGGCTGTATCCAAATATGTACGTGCAATATTCTGTACGCTATCTTGACACTAATCAACAGATATTTGATACAATCCCTCATCTTTTTGCTTCTTTTTGGGAACAACGGATTTCGAGCTTATTCTATCGACGATAATTTACAGAATTTTCAAATTATGAATTTGAGACTTTCACAAAAGTTGCTCTATATACTTAGCTAATACATTACGCACATTATATTCTGATTGCATTCGCGCATGCGCAGTGAAACATTTTTTAGTAAACCTGCTCATTTTTCATCCAATGTTTATTATCTTTTAATTCTGATTGCAGAGTATTGTGTATAATGTTGTTTGTCATATTTTCTAAACAGAAATTTTTTTTTTTTTATTAAGAACTCTGCAAATTATAAGCAAAAAACTTGGCAAAATTAGGGACTGTTTTTATAAAAACCTTAATTTCTCTACGAGTATGCATGCTATCCTCATAAAAATGAACACAGTATATTACAATAAGCCACTTATTAATAATCTCGAGTTTGAACGCTTTTGCTACATTAGTTTGTACAGGGTTACCCAAAAGATATTCGTTCTTTTTCAATTTGTTGACGGTCTCTTATGGGGTTTCGGGAAAAAATCTTCACGGAAATATCTGACCTATGCTATACTGTTTACACACCTGCAGTTTCAGGTTAATTCCTCATGTATTTATCTAGATATTTAACAAAACGTCTAAAATCGCAAGTGATCGGTCATCTTTGGCCATATAGTGTAGCAGTCAAAGCTCAAGTAAGAATATTTCTTCTGCTCTATTTTTCAGAAAAGCGGAACCTATTTTTACTTTTTTTTTATCTTCATAGAACTGTTTAAAAGCACTTGGGGGATAGATCACTTGATTGCTATATTTTGATTCTGACTATTGTCATTAGGGTTTCCTTCATCTGACGAAACCCTATTCGTCTCACTCGTCTGTCTGTCTGTCCCTCTGACACAATGCCCGTAACTATATATGTTGGAGACTTGAAATTTTGCATACTTATAGCTGAACACCCCACACCAAACTAAAAATCATAAAAATTTGAAAAAGTAGTAATTAATGGACTTTTTTAATTAAAAACCCCCGAATTACAAGATCGGAAAGGCATTCATGTTTCAACAAAAGCATGAATTTTTTATCGAATTATAAAAACTATCTCTTCCATCGATTAAAACCAGGTGTCATTTTAACGGCAGATAAGGACTAGCGATTGCTTTAAGGCGCGATTACTTTCTTCTACGCACCCCAGAAATTCGAAATTAGTACCACAAGACAGGAGGGGGGGGGGGAGGGATCAGCTTTCAGAAATTCTAAAAATGATCTCGATCGTACCATAAAAACTCGAAAAAATTTTTTTTAAAAATCGAGAAAAAAATCTTTTATTTTTCTTCATTTGTGAAGGCGACGGATGTCTGATGACATTGAATTTTCGGCGATAACCAGAGAATATAAAACACGTGCGGTCTTGCGGTCAGAAACGGACTCGGAATTTTTATAAAAGACCAAATTTTTTTTAAATATCGAGCTTCGAGCTACGATTTTTATGCCATCCTATGTAAAATTTCATTCTCTCTCAGAATATGTCTATATTTTTTAATTTCGACAATCGGAAGCGAAGATAATTAATTTTTTGGTAATTAAAACCAGAATTGCATTTTTTGCACGGCAGGCCACGTGACAAGGAAATAAAAAGAGATACATTTTTACAATAGGATTTCATTAATCGTAGTACAAATTTTTTTTTTACTATTGATTTTACAAATTTAGTTCTTTCGCATCCGGATGTTATTTCGTACGCTGATTCAAAAAATCTAAATAAAAAATAAATGAGACTCAACTTTCCGATTTATGAAAAAATCGATTTTTAAACAGAAAAGGGATGCTTTTTCGCACAGACAATTGACGGGCATTTGTTAAAATTAGGAAAACTAAAGAACCGATGGATTTTAAACTTTGACATAGTTCATAACACATAATAAGAATTTTAGGAATATAAGGTGAGTTGAATTTGTGTGTGTGTGTGTGATGGGGGGGGGGGGGGGGGGTAGGGCAAACAAGGGCTCCGTGAAAAAATGACTAATCTAATTTTTAAAAAACCTTTACGCATTTGGTTACGTCTATTTATTAATTTACCTGCATTATCATTTAGCTTTTTTTTTTACCGTTTATTTGTTAGCTCACAGGCTATCAAAGCTTGATAGCTAATGTGCCCGCAGGTTCTGTCTGTACGTATGTATATACGTAACGCGTTAATTCTTGATAGAAATATCCATTTTGTTTTAAACTTTGTATAAAATATAAAAAAATTAAATATGAGAGTGGATATTTTTCAGGGGGACGCATTCCTAAAAATAATAGTGCTGCCATTTATGCAAGAAATATTTAATTTTCTATTAACAATTTTGATTTGTTAATTTAAGGATAAAGTGTTTTGAAAAAGATATTAAACGAAATCCTCAGTGCGATCGGCGATCACACTTACCCACTTGTTTTCTTTAGGCTAAAATAATACATAATTGATGATTTTTTGATAAGTTTTTCTGGCTGGTTTTCTCCTTACGTCCGGAAATTCGGTTCAAAACGCCAACTTTGATGGTATTTTCTGAAAGATCATTTACGTTTACTAAAGAATGGAAAACGTATTTCGATTACATAGTTTCTGCATAACACTTGCCTATTCCATGCTTTTCCGAACAAAAATTAATTAAAACTTGTGTCATAAAGTTGACTAATTGGATTTGAGATCAGCTTTAAGTACAATTGAAGAATACGGTAAAAAAAAAAAGAAATATGTTTTAGATAAATCGAAGCAGAAAACTTGATGTTTTTTTCTTCATTCTTCCATCAAAATACTATAAATTACATAAAATTTTGTATTTAATATTTTAAAAGTAAAAACATTATATAAAAATACTGAATATTTGTATTTAGGTCTTTAAGGGGAATCCACTTTGAAAATTTGAAAAATTAAAAACATTCGAATTACAATAAACATTAAAATCAACGTTTAATTTAAATTTTTGTATTGCTAAATTATCCTGATTTATCTTAAACCAGTATGAGTGGGATCGTATCAAAAGTGTTTTTCGCTAAGAATGGCGTTTGACTTTCGGGATGTTTCTCTGATAACTCCCCAGTTGATTATTTTTTTCACACTACATTTGAGGATGTTTCAGAGCTTTGATAGTCAAGAACGGAAAGAGTGTGAAAAACGAGTTATCTGGAATTTCCCTGGAAACTAGTGATGGTGACTATGACAGTCAACCGCCAGTTGAAAAAAATGAACTATTAATGTTACTAGATTTAAATAGCTCTAAAATCTAACCGATGATTAAGATGTCGCGTACGAATTATTTTTTCAGTTAATCCCTTTCAAATTTCTCATGTATGCTAATTTTGTTTTTCCCCCTTAATATATGTGTATCAGTATGAAAAAGAAGGAATAATTATCAAATGAATTATGGAAATATCAAAAAAGCTCGCCCAATTTAGGGACAATCTATACTACTAAAAAAAAGTTTCGCTTTGTGTGTGTGTGTGTCTGTGCTTATGCGATGGCTAGCAAAATCTAGCGCAAGTACGAAGCTGAAAATTTTTGTGAAAGTAGCTCGAGTCTCTTCTGATGCATCTCAGATTCAGAATTATAAAATTCTAATAATTAGTTGAGTTATTAATTAAAATTCGCAAATCACTCTTATTAATAACTCATCTCGGCCCTTGCGAGTGGAAAAAAGTGATGGCGCACGCGCAGAAGCCTTATTTATACATCGGGAGAAAATGAAGTTTGAAAAGAAGGAATTTCGGGAGTATTTTGCGTTTATTTATTAACTTACATCAGGCAAACTGCTTAGTAAAGTTAAAAACGGAAGACATATTCTATAAGATCTTACTCTTATGTCTCAAATGCCGCAATCAATTGAAAAAAATATCGCAGTTAAACCTTTTTTTTTTCAAAAAGGCTCGTTTTTTCGGTAAAGCGTTTTCCTGTCCTGTTGCAATGCCCCTCGAGGGCGCAATTTTAGAGGTACCGACAAACTAAAAATGTGCTCTCAAAGCTAAATCCTTCTAATCGATGGTTTTAAAAAATATGAATTTTAACCTTTTCAAATACACTGGCGAACTCAGGTCACTTCGCGTTTTATGGAGACGATATATATATATATTTTTACCCAAAAAGTAACAAAACGTCCATACTTTAACACAATCTTTTTAGAGCATCTCTATAGACCAGACTTACATAACCTACAAAATTTTTGAAACGCTCGGACGGGTATAAAATATTTTTTACAAGATAAAATGTGTGAAAATTTCGATGAAAATAAAAAATCTAAACGTTTCGTCGCTGTTTCGCCCATTCAGGGCACAATTTTAGAGGTACCGACAAACCAAAAATATGTTCTTAAAGTTGAAATATTCTCCTAATCGATGTTATAATCGGCTTTTAAAAATAAGAATTTTAATCCTTTCAAATATACCGGTACGGAAATCACTTCGCGCCTCACGTTGATGATATTTTTTCTATGCTAAAAGTAACTAAACGTGCGTATTTTAACAGAAACTTTTTAGAGCATTTAGATAGACCAGATTTACGTCATCTGCAAAAATTTCGAAACGTTCGGACGGGCATAAATATTTTTATAAAATAAAATATATGAAAATTTTGACGAAATCAGTAAAAATCTGGGTGTTTCTCGCGGTATATAAAAAAATACTTCTTAATTTAAGTGTATGTGTGTGGTGATGGGGAGGGAGGGTATAAATTAAAAAAAAAATGGCCTCAAGATTTTTGCCCCCCCCCCCCCCCCCCCCCAATCTTAGAGCCCAAGTTACGCCTATGAGACTGAAAGTTCATAACAAGACTACAGCAAGATAACGCAAACGCCGAAGTTACCACACTTTGAACTTGCAGCTAACTTGTCGTGCAAGTTAAATTCATGCTGTATCAAATTTATTGCAAATTAACAGCAAACAAGTAATCAGAAATACTGCAAACTTACTGCAAAGTAGTAATCTTTCACGACCCACTATCGGTTTACAACTATTACACTATAAGTTTAACCCCTTCAGAGGGGCCCGTAGACCTAGTAAGGTCTATTGACGCGAACACACCGTCAGAAGGTGCATGTATCGTTTTCATCACCATAAACAAGTTGAGGTAATATTTGTACCCTTTTACTCGAGCCTTTTTTTAGTATTTGATAAGTATAGCGTTTAGAAAAAGCGGTGCCAAACGAATAAAATTTCTGCAATTTCTGCGTATGTGCTGATTGTCTATCCTCACAACAGAGGGATTTTTTGCTTTCGTCACTTTCGTGACTTAAAGACAGTCTTGCCATTAGTTTCACAACAAACTACTCATGCAAGTAGGGGATGGTATATCTAGCGGAAAATTTGCTGCGAATTTCTCAATTCAAATTTGTCACGGCAAGATAATATCAGAAGAAAATCAAACTTGCTGCTAAAGTTCATGCTATCTGGGTTGTATACTGAGCGTCTCAAAAGTGACAAAAATGCCAATATTTGAAAATGGCACCAATACACTGTAAACATAACTTCATATACTCATAAAATTATAAATATAGCAGCTAGATATACATAGAAGGTATTAAAATGTTGGAAAATGATTGGGAATTTTTGAAAAATATGAAGTTAAACATAAGTTTTAAGTTCTTACCCTATTCCGAAGAAATTAGCAAAGAAGACATTCAAAATGGCGGACTATGTGTCGTTTAAAAACTTTACACCCGCACTGGTGTTCGGTTTCCACAATTTCTTTAAAAGATTAAAATTAAACCGTTTTGAGTGTATCATGACACTTTATTCAGTGTTTGCACCAAGTATATTTAATCCTCATTTGGCATTTCATAAACTCAAATTAAGTGTAACTATAGTCCCCCCCCCTTTTTTTTACAGTGAGAGAAAACAACAGTGAAAACTACCGCTGCTATGGAAACAGCAATTTCTTCGGTATCGAAATGTGTATGGGAACAGTACAGAATCAGTCTTTTAGATAATTTCAAAGAGATGAAAACATATTGTTGTTATGTACCTTTCCTCGATGAGAACATTGTGTTCGGCGTTAGATTTCTACAAGCATTATACTTCATTCATGGCATAAGAGAGTGACACGAAACTTTCCATATTACATAGGTCGGGATCCAGATAGACTTTGCGCTGTTAGCAAAACGAGATTGACCAATCAGAAGCCAGTATTTTTACGAACTCTTCCCTGTTTTAAGTAAGAAAATTTTCTGATTTGTCTATCTCGATTCAATAATAGCGCGAAACTTATCTGGATCCCGACATAGTTTTCTTCCATGAATTTATTAGAAATGAACATGCACTTTATAAAATGTTTTGCCGAAAGTCTAGCAACTACCGAACATTATCAGCCTTCGATTATCCGTAATAAAATTATTTGAACTTAAGTTTAAAATACAAATTATCCTTGTATTCGATAACAGAGGTAACTTTTTAAATAATTACGAAAAAAAAAAATTCCACCAGGTTTGACCCAGTCTGCGACAAGGCAAACAATGGACTTTATTCCAAATCTGGGTTCGAGGCTGAAAAAAGTCACGTGATACCGGTAATTTACACAAAGAACTTCTAACTGATAAGAAGGGAGGCTATACTACTGCTTTCCGCATGAACTGTTTCACAGGCTGGCGAGGGTTTTTCATTACGTCTACGGAGCCTTTCCTTCTTTACGCTAGAAGTTTTTACCTTGACCACGTGATCAAAACGTAGATGGAATATCCTCCATTGATGCAACTCTTAGCTAATGAAAATTCCGCAACAAGACATATATAGGTAAACACCTTTTGAATGACTAATTCAGAAATCTGAGAACTAAAAGAAGTGCTTAAAGTGCCATTCCTACCTCCCCCACCCCCACAAAAAAGAAATCCGATAGAAAGTTATAAATATTTTGTTAACTTTATTATGTCTGTGTTCGTTCGTCAGAGTTTAGAGATGGAAACTGTGTATATTTAAAGGAAAATTCTGACGAAAGATAAGACTCAGGGTCAAGCAATCAGGGAATTTTTTACCGGAAAAAAAAATTATTCAATTGTAATGTACATGCAGCTTTAGTAATAGAGTATTAAAAAGAATCAATTTGGGTGAAATTTTTTATGAAAATAATATTCTCACATTTATTTAAATAGGTATGGGTATGTATGAAAGGGTTATGATGTACAGAGTGGCGAGATATTACATGTTTATTCTTTCATCTCTACAACGCGATCAAAACAAAGATGAAATTTTATGCACAGTTTATTTCTTTTAATTTTTATATTTTTTTATTCAATACATTTTTGTTCATTATGGGTAGAATTGCTAGATTTACAAATCTTTAAACTGATCTTTATTCTCTAGATGCCTGCTGCGCTTATTCTCTGATTAGCCTTAGGTATTTATAGAGACAAAATAATTTTGAAAAACTGATATATACAGCACAAAAATGCCATTTTTTTTTTCCATTCTAACCAGAAAATCAGAGTTCTAACTTTTTACGGCTGCTCTTTCATCTTCACCTAACACTTCATTTATAATGGCTGTTTCATAATAATAGAAACCACCAGTCCACCAGAAGAAAATGAAGTAATGGAAATGCCGGGGGCGACACTAAATTCTAAAAAAGCAGAATTCCTGTTCTCTAGTAATTACATTTTCACAACACATGAAAAAATAGCAACAAAAAATATAATTAATATTTTACAACTATTTTTCCTTTACTTTCTACAGAAAGGGAGTACTTCCGTTGCCAATATTAAGCAAATGGCTCCAAAAACTACAAAAAAATTAATATTTCAAAAATAAATGAATATGCAGTTTTCAAACAAATTGCATTTAAAAGTAGTTTTTTCCCAATACGACGGTGTAAAAATTGAAAATGTGCGATGCTTAGAAGTTTAAAAAATTGCTATAGAGTATTTAATCGTACTGCTTTGTTTTACGGCTAGCTTTTGTAAGGTAACATTATTTTTTGGCGAGACACAAAATAAGCTGGGAGAAAAAGAAATAGCATAACGTACTGGGGGCTAATAAATTTATTGCATAATAATTAAAATAAGTGGGTAAGTGTGATCATAGATCGCACAAAGGGTTTCGTTTAATATTCCTTTCAAAACGTCCAGTACATTTATCGCCATGGAACATCTACTAAATTTTGGTAAACCCTTCCTAAACTATCGTAAAAAGCTTCAAACAGATTCGCCTTGTTATATTTTCTAATTTTGTTCGTGCCACCCCCCCCCCCCGAAATACTACGATATATCACATGACGGGTACCTGCCAAATTTAGAAAAGTGCCCCCTTGGGGGGGGGGGTGAAGCGGGAAATGGTCAGCATGATTTTTGACGCGGCCTGATGTTTAAAATTTTTGTTATGTTTTATAAGCTATATTAAAGTTTCAAGCAGATCGTCCAGCTATATTTCTTAATTTTGCTAGCGCCCCTCCCTCACCCCCTCCCCTCGAAATGCGACACGCCATTCTTCTTTATACTTCATTATCATTTGTTATAAAGTATCTTAAAGTTTAAAACAGATCGCATTGTTAGATTTCCTACTTTAAATGAAATCGCGGTCTGTTAGTTCCACATTCCACCACCAGGGACCGCACTGTATTCTTAACAAAAGCGTATCTGAACGAAACTCCTTTACACAACCTATTAGTAGATATGTTACTCGAAGGGGTGGCGGTCTTCAGCAAGAATTTAAGATAATTGGTGAAATTACTATTCGGAAATAGTGGTAATTTAACTTTTGACATGTTTATATTTAATAAGTAGCATGTATCTGAGGACTCCGTCAAAAAAACGCACCTGAAACGGTATGAAACAAAAAAGAAATATTTTGCTCCCTCCCTCTCTCCCCACCTGCCCGAAATTTCACGAGCCATTTTTTATAAACTTTTTCTTATGTGTTATAAACTATGGTAAAGTTTCAAACAGATCGCCTTGTTAGATTTCCTACTTTAAATGAAATCGTGGTCTGTTAGTTCCACATTCCACCACAAGGGAGCGCACTCTATTGTTAACAAAACTGTATCTGAACGTAACTCCGTTAAACAACCTATCAGGAGATATGCTATTCGAGAGGGTGGCGGTCTTAACCAAGAATTTATTATATTTGCTGAAATTACTATTCGAAAATAGTGTATCAATACTTCTGACATTTTTATCTGGCATAAGTAACATTTATGCTGTATTTTTAAAAATCGGACACCGTTCAGAAATATACTGCAATGAAACATCATGTGACGGCCTTTTAAAATAAGTATATAATAGCAATAAATCAATTAGTGAAATTAGCACACCCCTACCCGAAATTTCACGCACCATTTTTTATAAACTTTTTCTTATGTGTTATAAAATATCTTAAAGTTTCAAACAGATCGCCTTGTTATATTTCCTAATTTTAACAAAATCGCGTTATGCTAGTTCCACATTCCACCAACAGGGAGTGCATTCTATTCTTAACAAAACTGCATCGGAAGGAAACTCCGTTAAACAACCTATAATTAGATATGTTACTCGAGGTGGTGGCGGTCTTAATAAGAAAGTAAGATATTTGCTGAAATTACTATTCGGAAATAGTGGTAACTAAACTTTAGACAATTTTATATTAAATAAGTAGCATATATCTCAGGACTCCCTCAAAAAAGGCACCTAAAGCGGTCAGAAACGCTAATTTTTTAAATAGAAATGTAGCGCCACCCCTCCCCGGAATTTCACGTGTCATTCTTTTTTACACTTTATCTTATGTGTTATAAAATATGTTAAAGTTTCAAACAGATCGATTTGTTAGATTTCTTAATTTTAACAAAATCGCGTTATGTTAGTTCCACATTCCACCACCAGGGAATGCACTCTATTCTTAACAAAAGCATATCTGAACGAAACTTCTTTACGCAATCTTTCCGTAGATACATGGGTTGCGATGGTGGCGGTCTTAAACAAGAATTTAAAACATTTGCTGCGGTAACAAACGCTAAGATTTTAAAAATAATTCTAGCTCCCCCCCCCCCCTCCTCGAAATATCACACTCCATTCCTTTTTACACTTTTTCTTATGCGTTATAAACTATCTTAAAGTTTCAAACAGATCGAGTGGCGGTCTTAACCAATAATCCAAGATATTTCCTGAAATTACTATTCGAAAATAGTGGTATGAATACTTGTAAACTTTCTGATGATGAATGAGTTATACTTATCTTTATCTCATAGCGCTGTTCAAAAACCCCACGCAAATTATTAGATTTCCTAATTCGTAGTTAAAAAAGCACGTGTCTCCATTTTAATCGACGCATTTGATAGCAATAAACCGAATAATTAAATAATAATTAATATTTCAGCTTGTAATTAAGATAAGACGTAGATATGGGTATCAATGAAATCAGCGAGAAATTTGACATCGGGATGCCAAAAAATTTAATCAAAAAATTTAATATTTAAAAAGTTAAAATTTCGTATTAAAATACGCTATTATGGAAAACCGCAGCGTCGTCATGTCTACCTGCTTTCCCGCCGAATTGAAATCTTTTTTCCTTGTCTTTCCAATTAAAGAAATTAAATTTTTATCGATCGATTTTTAGTGGATATTTTAACTTATACACATCGCAGAAATGTGAACTTTATACCAAATGAAAGTAGATTTTTTTCAGCGTCTGTCTATTCCATTTACAAATTTCTCGGACCAATATTTTCTGATATCGATTTCGCTTTAAAATGTCCACTTCATTTTTCGGCTTAATTTTCTCCGTGGTAACCGTGCATTGGCTCATTTTACTGGCAACCCATAGGAGAAACACGGATGATTTGGAGAAGGTCCGTTTGAACCTGCGTTAAAAAGGTGAATTGGTTAATTTTATAAATTAATTAGCCCGTAATTCGGTTAATTGCCAACTTTTTCAAAATTTTATGATTTGTTGTTTGATGTAAGGTGTTCAGCTATAAGTACCCAAAATTTCAAGTCTCCCACATGTATAGTTTCTGAGAACGGGCTCTGTGACGGACAGACAGACGCACAGTGGAGTATTTGACCCGAAATCCTGGTCAAAAATATTTTTTGATGTATATAGTCCGATTGGCTTGAAATTCTTAGGTGTTATTGGGTATCACTATGGCATGTTTGGTATTGTAAATGAAGTCGGTAGCCTTTACGGTTCATTTACAGAGACACCCAAAAGAATTCCCTTACATTATGGTCTATGGGGAAAAATCGTTTGCTCTGTATTTTAATGATATCACACTTTTAAACGTGCTGAAATTTATATACATCACTAAGGTGTACTAAGGCACTTATTGTAGAATATGGTGTGCCAAGGGCGGCGCCAGAGGGGGACCGGGGGGGCATGTGCCCCCCGTCGGGCACACCTGCCCACCCCCTCCCCGTCGGGGTCAAATTTAATCGTCGTCGGGGAAAGTTTTTTGACTTGAGTGTTGAGTCCTGCATCGGGTCGGGTAATCCGATTTTTCCTGCACACAACCCGAGTCGTGTATAGTCGGGTGCAGGTTAATTAAAAAAAATCTTAGGTTAGTTTATAGAAAATGCGACCCACGGAATAGCAGGGCGCTGATTTTTTTTTCTTCGGAAGTCGGATTGACTTGAATCACATGTCGGTTAACGGCTATCGTCACAGCGGCCGGATGTTACCGAAAACTTCATATATTTTGTCTAGAGCTCATTCATGTGCACTCCTGTTCTATGTTTATTCGATTGACCGCAAACTTACGCGCCTATAAGAAATACGATTTCAAGAAGAGACTGGACGTTTAAATTCATCTGTTCGCTTCGATCTTCTCATTAAAAAGCGTAGGGTAAGTATTTTTTTTATAAATGAATGAGTAAATAAAAAGAGAGTTTTGTATAATTATTCAAGCAAACTTAGTATCAAACTAAAAATTCCTTCTTTGTTCATTAATTTCAATATACAGTGAGTAGAGTCTCATTTTCTAGATATTAATCTCTATTTAATATATAGAAGAGAAATGGAAGGTATAAATAAAAAAATAATTATATACATACATAACTTCATTGTAAATTACGGGAAGATGTGTATATAGCAACTACTAAAATCTTGCATCGGGTCAGTTAATCCGATTCTACCCTATCATGTTGGCCATTGGCTCTAAAATTTTTCTGTGGATCGGGTTGACTAGTGTTTCCATTTTCGGATCATCTCAGATTGGAGTTTTTGTATCTTAGGAGTCGATTCGAGAACGCCAAATTTTTCCAAAGAAAAGTCCGCCCCACCAGTGGCCGAGAGGTTCTGAACTCTCGAAGCTGGTAGACGGGAGGTGCGGGGCTCGAACCGAATCGCGCCCGTCGGTCCAATCGTTCGGAGTTTTCGTGCTTTTCTTCGAACCTTGGATTTCCATGCGTAAATACGGATTAGGTTCCCTTAGAAAGCCCCCCCCCCTCCACACGGAGGACACTCCCCCTTCGGGCCTATATCCCTCGAGTAGATAATTGGCCGTCAAAAATCAGCCCAACCCAAAGAAAAGTCCAGATTATTGTTTCAAATGATAAAAAAAAAAAAAAAAATACTTGTATATGAATAAGTAAATGTATGCATTCATTTTTTGAAATATAAAATTGATTGTCTGAGCGAGGCAAAGGCTAATACTCAGCGAAATATTACTGTCCGGACACATTACAACTACGATGGATATTAACGCCATGTCCTACTAAAAAAAAAGCCTAATAAAAACCTTTCGTCAAGCATAACTCAAAAAATATTTGTCGGATTTCGTTTCTGATTGCACCAGAATGTACCTATGAGGGCCACCTACTGAATGCACCTACTATGAAAAATAAGTTCCAAACCGTTTAAAAATTATATTAAAAAAACTGATAAAAAAGCACAATTTATCTGCATACGTCACAGAAATTTGGTGTGCGTCACTTTCACCGGTGGATGTTTTCGTAGACAACTGGTTTGAACACATGGAGCAAATTAAAAAAAATACGCACGCAGTAATTGAATAGATCAGTTTCAACCATGTGATTACAAACCTTGCAACAACCCGTGGCAACCAGTTTTGGTGGGCAAACAAATAATAATACAGTACACCGTACCACGGTGACCGTTTTTAGCCTGTTGTATAAAATCTGGCCTGTTGTATGACATACAATTGTGGATGATTAAAACAAAAGACATGAGTGTTTATTGCTCCGGGAGGTTATCTTTCTCTGGATGTCTGTCCCTCTATCATACAGCATGCAATTTTCTTGTGAAGGATGATATTAATATGCAGTAAAACCTCCATAACGGACACACCCGATTAGCGGACACCTCTATTTAGCGGGCATTTTTTCGATTACCAACCCCTAAATAACTGTACATTTTTTACTCTCAGTAGCGGACACCTCAAAATAGAGGACAAATTCTGCCCTCCCGAGGTGTTCGCTATAAACCTCCATAGCGGACACACCCGATTAGCGGACATTTTTTCGATTACCAACACTTAAATAACTGTACATGTTTTACTCTCAGTAGCGGACACCTCTAAATAGAGGACAAACTCTGAATTCTCGAGGTGTCCGCTATTCAGAGGTTTTACTGAATATAATATTGATAGTTATTTTACAGGGCCACACAAAAGAATAAGAATATATGAAACGAATATAAACTAAGTTCGGGATTGGTAGATCGCTGATGGTAATGTAATTTTAGGATGTTGTTACAGTCATCCGCAGCATGTTTTTAGAGTTTCGTTCATCTAACGAAACCCTACCTGTCTCACTCCTTTGTCTGTCTATCTGTCCGTCTGTCACATAGCCCGTTCTCAGAAACTATATATGTCGGAGACTTGAAAATTTGCATACTTATAGCTGAACACCATACATCAAACGGCAAATAATAAAATTTTGAAAAAGTCTAATATTTAACCCTCTGGGGTCTAACTTGAGTATTTTAAGCAATTTTTCTAACTCAGCCCGTAATTAAGTTGGAGACATGAAATTTTGCATACTTATAGCTGAACACCTCACATCAAACGACAAATCAATTTTTCTAACTCAGCCCCTAATTAAGTTGGAGACATGACATTTTGCATACTTATAGCTGAACACTTCACATCAAACGACAAATAATAAAATTTTGAAAAAGTCTTATATTTAACCCTCTGGGTTCTAACTTGTGTATTTTAAGCAATTTTTCTAACTCAGCCCCTAATTAAGTTGGAGACATGAAAATTTGCATACTTATAGATGAACACCTCACATCAAACGACAAATAATAAAATTTTGAAAAAGGTGTAATATTTAACCCTCTGGGCTCTAGCTTGTGTATCTTAAACAATTTTTCTAACTCAGCCCCTAATTAAGTTGGAGACATGAAAATTTGCATACTTATAGCTGAACACTTGAGATAACACGATAAATCATAAAATTTTGAAAAAGTCATATTTAACCCCCCGGTCTCTAACTTCTATATTTTAAACATTTTTTCTAACTCAGCCCCTAATTAAGTTGGAGACATGACATTTTGCATACTTATAGCTGAACACCTCACATCAAAGAACAAATAATAAAATTTTGAAAAAATCTAATATTTAACCCCTAAGATTTTGTCTCGCGCAATTTTTAAATTTAAACTGTTTTGCAATACTATTTTTTGTTCATTTTGCATAATAAGTGTAATGTGACGTAATTTCTTCTATTTCAGACCTCTAACGCATGTTAATGAAATTATTTTACAATATCCTTTCTCTTTTAAAATTCACATGTAAATATAGTTTTTATGGCGTAATTTCCAATAAGTGCCTGCTTTTTATACCTAATTATTTAATTCTAATTTGAAGGCTTTTTTCTGTTTATAATAGTAACGTGTAAATAATTTTTTTTTTTTTTTTGAAGCAAGCATTACTGTTTGCGCTGTTTATACAGTTGGCAACAGTTTAAATTAATACCATTTTCTAAAATACGTAAAAAATATCTGTCGAAATGCTGAATATTTGAATTTAAAATAGAAATAAAACCTCAAAAAATGAGTCAAATTAAAAAAATTAATGGAATCTGCACATTCTGTACTTCTATTGAATAAAATGATCTAAAAATGATTAAATTCCCATGTATAGCTTTTGCTCCTATAAAACTTTTTTAATGGAACGATTTTGTCCAAATTTAGCATTAAATATCTCTTAAAATAATTCTCCGATTTGAAAACTGTATGCATTAGCGTGTTGATCAAACATTTCGCTATAATACCACCGATTTTCATATTTTTGTATGCAATAGTTTTCTTAATATTAACGAAGAAAGACCTCCGGTCACAAAAAAATCAAAACCGGCGGCGGCGGCGGTGGTGGCGGTGACAGCGTTAGTTACTTTTTTTAGAATAGAGAGATATATAAAAATGAAAACTTGTCTATCTATCGTTTTGTAATTCTATAAAAATCCACAATTTGGAAGCCAAAATTGTGAAAAGATACGTACATGTGTATTAAAACATGGCCGAGGCAACTAAAGTAATCCGGAATCGAAATAATTTATAGTTAATTTTTAATTAATAAAAAACAACCAATTTAACAGCAATTTCTTATCAAATTTAAACATTTTTCGTTATAGCAGTTGCCAACAATTAAAAAACACAATAAAATTATTACTACAACAATTAATTTTCTACTGCAAGATTTCCACGTGAAAAATGAAAATGAAATAAATAGTTTGCCGAATTTAAAAAAAGGTGAATATTACGTCATAACTTTTCTATTGCAAAATATTCACGTGAAAAATGAAAATGAAATAAATAGTTTGACGAATTTAAAAAGATGAAAATATTACGTCATATTGGAAATATAAAGGACGTGGTGGATATAGTATAAAGTCATATGAGTGTAAAAAGTGTATTGAAGCATGATAAAAACCCGATTAGGGAAATATTGGCGTATTTTAACATTATTGCTCCAATTATAAATTGAAATAAGTTAATTTATAGCTGTATTCTTTTGCGTCTGTTATATACATTTATACATTTTTATATAGCGTTTTCATGTGATTCATTCATACAACATTTCGACTGCTTTTTTTAATGTTTGTTTTGTGTTGTATGTTAAATTTTGAAATTGATTTTTCAGAACAAACATCCTTCAAATTCTGGGCAACGCCGGCCCTTTAGTTTGTAACAGATAAATGGCTTTTGTATCCGTACATCTAATGCTAATATTATAAAGCGTTATAATATTATAAAGTGTATAATATTATTAATGCTTGTACGTTTGTGAGGTGTTATCCCTGAAACTACATAGCCAACTTAAAAAAAGGTTGGTGGCCATCTCTGCTCTGAAAAAAAGACTATTTTATGTCAGTGCAAGAACCTACATCGCTGCAGGAGCAAAAAAGTTCTAAAATTGTGATTTCTGCGATATTGATTGGGTTAGAAACTTTAAATTTGGTGCGGTAGTTACTTTTAAGATGTAAATACTCGTAATGAACGCTCTCTAAAAGGTTCAATTTGACGGATAAACGTAAAAATTTCTAGAAAAGTTCTAAACTATGATTTATTTGGAATACTGAAATTTTTGTGATACTGTTGGGGTTAGAAACTACACTGATGTCCAAAATTAAGGACCAGTCACAAAATGCTAATTTTTAAGTAAGCGAATACTCAAAAGGAAATAATATAATTCAAATGATTACTATCCCTACAGCACAGCTAGTCCATATAGCATCTCATTCATGTCACACATGGTCACAAGTGTCACAGTCACTACGGTGAAGCAAAAAGTAGGAAATTCCACACGTCTCATTATGAGTCTCAAATGATCCCTATATGTGACTCCCCTGAGACGTCCATGTGACTGCTACTTTGTCACGAGTCACCAGGTGACTTTCCAATGTAGTTACATTGTGACTCTCATGTGAGCGTCATTTTTAGACTTCATTTCAAAGTCATCATGAACTTTGCATTAGGATAAGTCACGAAATAATATAACATTATAGTCACATGGGGACTTTCACAAAAGGGCAGAATGGTGACTTCGATGTAGTCTCTCTGTCACCTGAAAGTCATCATGTGACTTTAATGTCACATTATTTGATAACTTATCACAATGCAGCGTTCACGATGACTTTGAAATTGAGTCTATAGATGACAGTCACATGCGAGTCACAATGTAAATACATTTTTAAGTCCCATGGTGACTCGTCACAAGCAGCAGTCACAGTGACAACTCAGTAGAGTCACGTATAGTGATCATTTGAGACTTTTAATAAGATGTATGGAATTTCCTATTTTTTTGCTTCACCGTAGTGACTGTGACACTTGTGACCATGTGTGACATGAATGAGATGTTATATGGACCAGGGCCGAAACTAGCCTTTTTGGCGCCCGGTGCAAACATGGATTTTGGCGCCCCCCCCCCTCCACCACAAAGTAAATTTACAAAAAAGAATTTTACTAAATATCTAACAAACAACTTATTTTTAAATTTAAAATATATAAAACTGAACTACGTAATCAGCTTTGTCAAACATTGATCCATTAAAATCTTTGAAAAGTTATTTGAAAAGTTATTGAAAAGAATTGCATTTTAATCTTTTTAAACTTTTTTTTTTTTTTTTTTTTTTTTTGCATAGTCTAAATGAGGTTGATATCTAAAAAAGAAAGGTTTTACAAAGAATTTTACTCTGTGCATTCCCCTTCCCGTTGTCCTGGGCAGTCAGCGCCCATGGCAAAACGGCAAAAAAAAAAAAAAAAAAAAAAAAAAAAAAAAAGAAAGGAAGGAAGCTCAACACTGTTCAGCGGAAAAAAAAAACAAACAGCTTTCATGGAATTTTTTTATCTAGAAGAAAAATCAGTCTGAGGGGTCACTTCTCCTTTGGTAGTTATCGGTAGTGGACAGTAGGGTGTCCCACAATAGAGACTGACCTTGAAAAACGGTAAGGAATCTCCCTCGGATTCTCCTCACAGGAAGTGATTTAAAAGGTAGAAAGCAAACGCATAGGCATGATACTTTGAAATTTTGTATTGTAATGAATCTTTTTATCTATTTGTAAAGTTTAATGCATTTGGTTCAGTTTTCCTTTTAAATTTTCCAGCTGCGAGACATTTTTATACAAATTTCATAATATATATATATATATATATATATATACATTCTTGTGTCAAACGTCAAACAAAATCTTCATTTTGGCGCCCCCTTCACCTCCTGTTAAAGCGGCGCCCGGGGCACGTGCCCCTCTGCCCCCCCCCTAGTTTCGGCCCTGGTCGGGTATATAAACCTCTGTCGGGTCTCTGTCATTTTGCTCAGCCTTGCTTTTTCTAGCACGCTGTGTCTTGCTCTATCTTGCACTTAAGAAGAATCTCGCTAGTAGATTCGAAACAGCTGTTTGCTGCTTTTGACGTATTATTTGTGCATTTTTAAACGTTGGTTTCCGGCTTTTCAATAAAATTAATTCATTTATTACTGAAATTCAAAAGCTTACTAAATTCCAAGATGAAAATACTACAATTATGGCTAAGATACCCTAGAATTAAAAAGTCCTTCCGGCCAGTGCCGGGAGGAAGAGGTAGCTTTCCAATTCCTTATTTTAAAAAAGCCAACTTATATTATTCAAACACACGAAGTTCAATTTAGTGGAAACCGAATATAGGAGAATCAATACTAATTTTTATCAATACTAAATCATTATGAATGAGAATTTCGCGAAATTAGTCAGCTTTATCCAAGCTGCTTTTATTTAAAGTAACTTATATTTGGCTGAGATGTTGATGTATACTATCCACATGCCTTCTTATATGGAAATAGGCGAATACGTGTGTTATCGCATGACAAATACAAGATCGTTTCAAAATGTTAGCCATACTAGAAATTCAAAGTGCTATAATTCAACCATTTTTTAAGACATAAACAAAAGAACAAATTTTCAGAAACAAAATCTGCTCCGGAATCTTTGTATCAAGGCCAAACACATAAAAAATCTTTTTCATTTTCCAATTTTTTAATACCTCATTTTAAATTTTAAATTTAATTTTTTTTAATGGCAACCCTTTTAAAACAAGATGGCGAATGAAGCTGGCCAACGAACTCGGTCGAGACATTGGTATGTACTATGTACAGACCAAGTAACATCCAAATAGGTTCATAAATACCCTTGTTATCGCGTGACAGAAATCAGGACCTTTAAAATGTCAGCCACAATAGAAATTCAAAATGCATTAACTCAGCCATTTTTTTTAGATATAGACGAAACAAAAACTGTTCCGGAATCTTTGTATTAAGGTCAAACACATAAAAAAAAATCTTTTTCATTTTCCAATTTTTTGGTATGTCATTTTAAATTTAAAATTTTTTAAATGGCCGCCATTTTGAAACAAGATGGCGGATGAAGCTGGCCAATGAACTCGGTCGAGATATTTGTATGTACTATGTACACACCAACGTACATCCAAATCGGTTCATAAATACGCCTGTTATCACGTGACAAATATCAGGACGTTTCAAAATGTCAGCCACGCTAGAAATTCAAAATGCTATAACTCAGCCATTTTTTAAGATATAGACAAAACAAAAACTGCTCCCGAATCTTTGTATCAAGATCAAATACATAAGAAAAAAATATTTTTTCAATTTTCAATTTTTTGGTACCACATTTCAAATTTAAATTTTTCTTAAAAATTTAAATGGCTGCCATTTTTAAACAAAATGGCGGATGAAGTTTGAAAACGAACTCGGTCGAGACATTGGTATGTACTATGTACAAACGAAGTTACATCCAAATCGGTTCATAAATACGCCTTTTATCGCGTGACAAAATTCAGGACGTTTCAAAATATCATGAACCGCTAGAAATTCAAAATGCTATAACTCAGCCATTTTTTAAGATATAGACGAAACAAAAACTGCTCCCGAATCTTTGTATAAAGGTCAAATACATAAGAAAAAAATATTTTTCCATTTTCAATTCTTTGGTACCACATTTCAAATTTAAAATTTAAAAAAAAAAAATTAAATAGTCACCATTTTGAAACAAAATGGCGGATGAAGCTGGCCAACGAACTCGGTTGAGACATTGGTATGTACTATGTACATACCGAATTACATCCAAATCGGTTCATAAATTCGAGAGTTACAGTATGACAAATGTCAGATATATATATATATATATATATATATATATATATATATATGGATATATATATATATATGGATATATATATATATATATCAACTTTTGAACGGAGGGTGGTTTCGGGGTCTGGGGGTCATGATCGATGAAAATATACCAAAATTTTTTGAAATCGCTTTCCTCCGAACGGCTGCAATAGGTAGCTTTTTGTAATGAAAGCTACCTAAAAATATCGTTCCTTCCTTAGAGGATTTGCATACTATCTAGGTAAACTTCTGCTTTATTATAATAATCAAGTTAACAATATTCAGCATAAATCATCAGAGAAAATTCTGATTGCTCTAGATAATTCACGCCTTCAGGTGAAGTTATTAGCTGCCTGACATCAGAACTCTCCCAAAATAATATGAACATAGCCCAAATTAACGATAACTTTCATTCTTTTATTGCAATTGCCGAATTTTCGAAATATTCTACTCAAATTACTGAATTCTGCAAGAATCTTACTAATAAAATTTCACAAAAGATTGAAATTCTCACTAATGATCAAGCTATTGCTGAGAAATGTTTTATGGATTCCTTACAAAATCAATCCACCATCTTGGTTGAAGTAAAAAGCATCAAAGAGAAATTGCAAGACTCATTATCTTCAACTTCGTACCTCTCTCCACTAATACTCCAGAAAAGGTAGAAAGCCTCATTTTCAGTCTTCAAAACCACCTGATATGCAAACTGGTTTAGTCAATTTTCTTCTTTTCATGGAAAACCTCCAAGAGATAGTTGAAGAGGTTCTAGACCAACACTCAATTCGATTGAATGAGCGAAGAACTATCCTACATGAACTCAGCGATATCAACCGCGAGACTCTTCCACCAACTACATCAACAGGAGAAATTTTCTTCAAAACTACAGGCAGAGTCCTTAATCTAATATCAGTTTCACAAGCGGATACTACACCGAGGCCAGTCTACCTTGATAATCCAACTTCCTCTTGCAATAGGACCTTTAAATTTCAAAGTGCCATTTTTCTTAATGTACCAACTACTACTTCCTCTCAAGCTATCAAATCTTCAATAGTGAATAGCCCTGGAATCATCGGGCGACCCTTGCGGATTCGAGCTTGATATTCGTTCAGTTCAGTGGTAATGCTAAACTGAGAAATGTTACCAAGGATAAAAAAAAGCTGTGAATTTTCAATAATCGGGTTCAGTACCCACGTCAAATTAACATATTGTAAAGGAAATTGTTTGGAAAAAGCATGAATTGTATGCATGGACTTAGACAAAATTTTCAAAATAAACACTGACTGCTGATAAAAGAGTGTTTTTTTAAAACTATTTTTACTACAATATTTATTTTATCTTAACCCGAAGGCATTTCTTTCCACCAACTCGAAACCTTCAAAGTTTTCTACTGATACAACTGGCTCTTTCGTATTACAAGATCATATCTAAAATAGCTTATTAATTTAGGTGGCCTCTACATTGTACAGTCGTGGAAAAAAAAGTAAACACCCCCTACTAACTCCTCAACAAATTATTATAGACGAAAGTTTCTAGTACCGAACCATTGGAAATAATGTCTACTTTTATATGATGTATATAAAATTTGCATAGGGGGCCATCTACATATTAAAACGAATCCAAACTTCATTTATTTTTTCAATGGCAATAACCAATTTTAACGAGATATTTCAAATCTTCGGTTCAAACTATGCCTAGACACCGAATTTCAAGTCATTTGAATGATAAGTTTTGAATTATAAACATTCAAAAATTAGTTCTTCTAATGTTGAATTACATTTTCATATTTTTATTTATATCTCCAGAAATTATGCTTCTAATGTGCTAATTTTTTGTTTAGCAATAATACTAATATACCCAAAGATAAATACGCTGCATTTGCAATTTTTATAATTTTATGATATGAATCATGAATTATGAAATTAATGTTCAAAAAAATTATGAATTGCAACCTATAATTTTTTTGATGGATTTAGATTTATTAAGTCCTGCTTTATGGAAATCCAAAATTTCACATTTTTCTTCCAAGTAGTAGTTTTCAAATTATGCTTAAAAAACGGCAAAAGGATGGTTTAAGGGGCCGTCCATAATAGAAGTGATTAGATATTTTGAAATTCCTTCTGCTGTCCCGTCATCTAGCCGGCTTCATTCACTTCATAAGGTGCCTTGATCAAGATGTGGGCTCTCTCGGTGAATAATCGACTTCCGAACTTCAATTTGGATACAGCCCTTAAAATAAGCTCGTTTTAAAATAATTAATTTCTCAGAAACTTATGGTACGAATTGCATAAAAATTTGTTTTTAGGCTAATTGAAGGGTGCAGAGTTCATTTATGCTGTCAGAATTGTGCACTGCTATTGAAAAAATCAAAGTTATGGTTCGTTTTAATATGTAGATGGGCCCCTAAGCAAATTTTATCTATATCATTTAAAAGTAGACTTTATTTCCAATCGTTCGGTACCAATAACTTTCTTCTACGATAATTTGTTGAGGAGTTAGTAGGGGGAGTTTCCTTTTTTTTCCACGACTGTACGTGTACATTCTCTCTATAGAATTTGCCCCCATATTGTGGTCTATAGATACTTTGAATGTTTGGAGCTTGGGTATCTATACCGTTTATGTCCAATTCCTATTCGCTATGATAACTGAAGCTTGGAACATATTGACAAGGTTTGCCGTAACTCCTCCAACTGCATGAACTGTCTTACCCGCAATAACAGGTTTGGCACTTATTTTGATCCAGCTGAAATTCCGACGGTCCCTGCTATAAACTTGCCTACCTAATTGAAAGCCCTTTTTAGATAATGAGTTTCAAATATCAAGTGACTACAGTGTATCCTATTATCAAATCGTTCTTGTTCTACAAAGATATCCTTTAGCTCATTACTCCTTTTCCCATTCTCCATGTTTTATTTATAATCCTCAGCCTCCACAGTGTTCTCCGATGATCTATTACAACTAATTTCATTTCTTCAATCGATCTAGTTATGATTTCTTTATCTGCCTAGTTCTCATCTTGGCATCATTATTGAACTATTGAATCCGTCGTGAACTACTAAGTGCCAAGCAAATAACTTTTGATCCATCCTTCCTATCAAATGTTATATGTATGCTGCAGTGGGTGCTCACCGGATTGTATGTATCTTCTAATCATTATTTTAAATCCACATCATACTGATCTTTGCGTATTTTTGGACTTCGATTTTCCTATACTGGCTCATATAGTCTGCAATAGTTACTTACAATTATTGTTTCTCACTTCAAAGTTTCTGCTTCTGCCCTGTCGTGCTTACCGGCTTGTCAACTTCTGCTGAATTTTGTATTTTTTGTAAGACCTCCGTAAAGGTGACCGGGTGGGACATTTATGCTCTATACATTTGGTTTCCTAGTGTGAACAGCCCCTCTCGTTCAGTCAAACTGTCAAATTGTTTGAATTTATCCAATTCATCTAGTAGCTTAGGTAAAATTTTGTCTTCAGTCTGTTTTGATTTAGGAAAGAACTGTTACAAAAGAAGGATAGAGATCAGAAACTCCTACAGCAAAAACAGGATTAGTAACAGAAATTTGTAAAAAAAAAAAAAAAAAAAAAAAAAAAAAAAAAAAAAAAAAAAAAAAAAACTACTTCTATAAGTTTGGTTTAAAGAAACTGTAAAACTTCAGTTTCTTATTTTCAAATAAAATTTTTCGAAAATTCTGATGTGAATTCAACATTATGGAAACACAATTATTTGTGCTGTGTTAAACATGATTGAAGCAAAATTCTACACCACCGAATTCGAAGACATAGCATTTCAAAAGTGTCATATGTAGGCTTTTGACTGATTTGAATAGTGTTAAATACAAGATAACTGAAAAACTTACTGACAATGCAATAGTAAAGTTAACATTTCTATTGATATTCAAATCCTTGAATGAGGTAGACGTCTTTAAGACTTTTGTTTTCGTCATCTTACTTTTTTATCGATTTTCCTATGTCTACTGAATATAAAGCTTAGAAGAAATTAGAGATGTCATTCCTTTACAATAGTTTAATGAAGAGGCATCAACGTGAAGTAATGTCATACTATGTTAAAATTGAGACGATGTTTTCAGTGAAAAAGCGTGCTTTTAAAGCTGTAAAATACTGAAAAATTCAATCAGTTAATTTTTTATTGTTTACTATCTGCGTATCAACCCGTTGTGTTACATTTGTATTTCATAAGAGGCCTTTCCAACCTTTCAGTAAATAGGGGCGCACCTCAAGCAGGTGACAAACAACGAAGGGCGCAATGATTCATGTAACTTCAAACATGCAACAATATTATCCCACCGTATATAGTAATACCAATACACACACTTCTTAACAGTGTTAACATTTTATCTCGTTTATTTAATTAAAACATCTACCCCTATTTTTGATTAGTAATCTTTGCTTTATTTAATCACGGAATGTTAAAAATTAAACAACCTAAATTACTAAACGTAAATAGTGGTCAATATTTTGAATAAAAACGCGTTAACTGGGCAACATTACGACTTACATACGATGCACATAGGATACACATTGGTAGCTATAAGAATTCTACGATTCAAGAAATAATGTAAAACTCCTTTAAAGAAAATAAAACATAAATCTTGGTATATTTAGGGGTACATGAGGTACATTATTCTGAAATCAGACCTATCTTAAAAGTTTATGTAAAGGAAAGACCCTGAATCACGCCTTTAATTAAAAAAAAAATGAAAATATTGATTTAAAAATTCAACCTTCAAAATATACTTTTATTTTCTTCTATCTTCAGCCCCACTAGTAGCTGAGAGGATCTGCTCTCAAAGCTGGTAGACGAGAGGTGCTGGGTTCGAACCTAATCGCGCCGTAATCGTTTGGAGTTTTCCGTGGTTTTCTTCAAACCATAGGTAAATATGTGTTAGTTTCTTTTAGAAAGACCCCCACGGAGGGCAAACCTCTCCCGGATTCATATTCCTCGTGCAGATAATCGGCCGTCATAAATAACACCAACACCACACCAATTTTCTATCTTCAACAGAAGAAAGCATTGTAACCGAATTTTCTTTTTTCAATTTCCTGTTTACGACGGATTTACATGTTTTAGGGTTCAGAGATTCCGAAAAACATCGATATACAAAATGTCTGTCTATCCGTGGCCGCCATTGTACCATCGAAAAGTACATGAAGTTTTACATAGAATTGAACCAATTTTTTGTGTATGTTTTTGACTATGGCCAACAGGTCCTCCTTCAATTTGGAAATATTCCGCCGAAAGGGGGCGCTATAATAGCGATTTTTGTGCCATTTTCATTATTACACCATTGAAAAGTGCATGAAGTTATGCACTGTTAAAAATCTGCAGCTTTAGCTGCATAGTCACTCCACCGCTTTTATAGAATATATCTATTCTGACAAATGAGAATGCTCCATAGTATAGTCAAGTAATCGTTTTCTATAAAAGCGGTGAAATGAATATGCAGCAAACGCTACAGATTTCTAACAGTATGCAAAGAATTGAACCAAATTTCCTATTTATGCTTTTGGTTACGGCACGAAGCTCCTCCTTGAATTTCGAAATATTCCGCTGGAGGCGGCCGCTATAATAGCGATTTTTGTATAATTTTCTGAATTTTTTGTAATTCTACTGTACATCGGCGAGAACTTTGCATTCTGCTAAGTCAGCCATTCGCAAACTGTTCATGTACAACAGGATAACGAAAACCTACTGATTTTAATAAATATCATAATTGAGATTAACTCTTTTTTACTCCGTTTAATTGGCTGAAGCATAAATTTAAGATGAAAGTCAAAGTTCGTATAGTATTGAACTGATAATATAGGAGTATTAACATAGGGAACTACTTTTTGAAATATTACGATGTATGAGATAGAAGAAAATTTTGGGATTGGCACATCTAACTAGTTATTTTTAAAGAAAAGCTAGCAACAGGAAGCACGAGAAAGGGCGCCATGGGTCCCGCAAGCGCCGCATTGGACAACCCTGTTTTATAAGATTTTTCAAGTTTTCGGGGGAAAATGCTTAGCAATTGAGTTTTTTTTATTAAAATGTATAAGTCATAAGATAAAAATGTAATTAATATCATTTCAAAATCCCAATTAGACCTCTCAATAGCAGTAAGATTTCTTGCCATTTATCAATTAGTTCCGAGTTTTCAAGTATTGACAGGGCCGGCCCAAGACAATTTTGGCGCTCGTGCGAGCATTCTCTTGGGCGCACCCCCCCCCCCCCCCACACACACACACATCATACCTGTTTAAAATATTTGGCCTTTTTTTCACACAATCTTTAAAATATTCGTAAATTATTCGTTCATAAACTTTTACACATGCTATTCTTAATTATTTAAGATATTATTTAAAAAGATTATAAAATATATAAACGTATCCATATTTAATCCTATCTTTGAGATTTGAATTTTATAATAAATATCAATCTCAATATGTAACATTGTGGTCTAAAAATTAAACGCCATTCATTATGCCATGATATATGACAAAAATAACAATAATTAATTTATTGAAAGAAAAAATTTTATAAGAATAGTTATGTTTATTATTTGGAATATACTCAACAGATGAAATCTGTTTCCTGTCTTGGTATTTACTTTCAAGGGAGCACATATTAATTTTATATTCGGTGAGTCGTGAGTTTTAAAATCTTTAAAAGAAATGATTTATTGTCTTTTATACTCTTTAAAAAATTACACGATTCTGGATCAAGCAAAACAAAAACCTCATAAGAATATTCGAATTACAAACGGATAAATTTGAAATTAAAAATGAGTACTTTAACAGAGACTCCGATTGATATGGGTATGCTTTCCACAAAACTGTGTTTTTGCTACTTATATACATTGAAAATAATAATAATAGTTTTCTTTGCAGATAGATAATTTCTTTTGAATATAGGTGTTTATAAAATGACTATACCTACATACTCTAACAATGTTTGTGTCAGTTAAATGACGCGTTTTTTTTTTTTTTTTTGATGGGGGGGAGGGGGGGGATAGAATGTGCTTTTTAAATGTGTATCACATACAGAAAACACGTTCAAATTGCAACAAATACATTTTACGCCTTTTAAGTAGTCAAAAAAGTGGGTAGAAATTTTACTATAATCATTTTATTCATATATGTTGAAAATAAATTATCTATCTTTCAATTTTTTTTTTTACAATGTGTACAAGAAGTAAAAATCCATGGGTTTTCACGCAAAGTTGAAATTCAATTTGAATCTGTGTTAAATTATGCGTTATCAATTAATTTCAAATTGACTTGGTTCTAATTTGAATATTTTCACGCAATCTCTTTTTATAAGATCAAAAATTTAAAAATATATCGAAAATAAAAAAAATCGATTTTTTTAAGGTTTAAAACTGATCGCGATCACTACACTAAAATGTTGATTTCTGAAAAGGATTCCCTTATCATAATAAGAATTTTTGATAAATTAGAAAAGTCATTAATCTCTCGAAAAATTCATTTGAAAAAAAGAAAACAAGTCTTGTCTTTAAAATAAATAAGATATGAACACGGATTCTGAAGCACAGTATATAGCATACATCCCGGTCAAGTAGTGATTACACACACACACACACACACAAAGGGAAAAAAAGCCTATACAATTGTTGTTTATCTTCAAAATATGTGAGATAATTCCGATTTAAAGCCTCCTTAAATATGCGCTCCCCTCACCTACATTTAATCATTTGGATTCTTTGGATAACACTTTTCTTTTTTCTGGGAAAACTCTCGTTCGTTAAATAATTCGATTTTTTTTTCTCTCGAAAATGACACGGGCGATTTTTTAAAAATCAAATAAATATGTTTCAGATGAACTAAATAACAATTTACTTGTTTCCAGCAAGATTCTTGTTCGTTTTATAATGCGCATGAAAAATCGGACTATATTTCTTCGCCATTCTATGGAAATTTCACCGAAAATGCATGACACTGTATTCATACCCATGCTTTCTTTTTAACCACTTTTGGGGAGAAAAGTTTTGTCTTCCCACTGGCTGAGTGTTTAAGGGCCATCGTCTACTGATCTTAAGATAGGCAGTTCGATACTCACTGGTACTTATTTTCACATGTGAATGTGTTTTTTTTCTTTTAAAGTCTGTTAGTTGACCATTATTCTCAGTTCCTTTGTAATTTTTTAATTGCTATTAAGTTAAATAAAATTACAATTATAATGACGCCAATTTGATGATGATTATTTCTTGGCAATTTTTCAACAATAAAAATATTACCATAAATTTTATAAATATATTTAATTTCAATCACTTTACAAAAAATATACATTAATAATTATTATTTGAATATAAATCACACGATCAGAAACGTAAAAAAATAATTCATTTCAGCTCTTCTTTTTATAATATCATTTTTTATTATTATGACGTTCAATCAATATATAATCACTGACATCCATAATATTATTATTATTATAATTATTATTTTCCTTGCATAAAAACTATTGTGATGTAATAATTATTTTATAATAAATAATTTAGTTGAAATGTTTTATTTATAAATAACAATGAAGTTTGATAACCCCGAGACAATTGTTTTTATTTAACTTTGCAATATTTACAGTTTACATAATAAGCATATCAGAAATCTGGTGTCGCCATCTTTTGACGCAATTGCGTAATACATTTTGTCTCTTATTCGAAAAAAAAAAAAAACTAACGCTCTTCGCCGCTTTGAAAGAATCTCTTGTGACTAGAGGTCTATTTCGCAAATATTAAGAAAATTACTGCATACAAAAATATTAAAATGGGTAGTATTATAGAGAAATGTTTGATAAAAACGTTAAAGTAGACAGTTTTTA
Source organism: Maratus speciosus (assembly GCA_963932465.1). Taxonomy (NCBI): domain Eukaryota; kingdom Metazoa; phylum Arthropoda; class Arachnida; order Araneae; family Salticidae; genus Maratus; species Maratus speciosus. The sequence goes on along the minus strand of OZ010796.1, from coordinate 48,980,019 downwards.
AATCGAAGAATTATTTTAAGAGATATTTAATGTTAAATCTGGATAAAATTGTCTCATTAAAAAAGTCTCATAGGAAAAAAAATATACATGGGAATTTAATCATTTTCATTCAATTTAATCATTCAATAGAAACTCGAAGTTTGCACAGTGCATTTATTATTTTTAACTTGCCTAATTTTTTGACGGTTTATTTCAATTTTAGATTAAAATTTTCAGAATTTCCAGAGATATTTTTTACATATTTTAGAAAAGTTTATTTTAAATTGTTGCCAATTGTTAAAACAGCGCAAAGAATAATATATCCTTTAAATTAAAAATTTATTCACACGTGACTATTATAAACAGAAAAAAATCCTTTTAAATTAGAATTAAATAATAACGTGTTAAAAGCAGGAAAATATTAAACATTACGTCATAAAAATTGTTTTTACACATGCTTACTTAAAATGATAGAAAATTATAAAATAATCAATTATTTTCAAATTAGAATTAAATGATTACGCATTTAAAGCAGGAAAACATTGAAAATTACGTCATAAAAATTATATTTACACGTGAATATTAAAAGAAAAACAAAATTTTTAAATAATAAATTCATTGATATGTGTTAAAAGTCGTAAATGGAGGAAATTACGTCATATTGGCCAAAGTGGCCAAATAATAATATTGCAAAACAGTTTAAATTAAAAAAAATATTTATATGAGAGATTTATTTCAAATTTCGAGATGATATTTTTAACTATAGTTGCCAATTTTAAGGTAGCGCAAATAATAATATTATCTTTTTAATAATAAAAATATTTTCAGTTGAATGTTACAAAGAGAAAGGAAAGTTTGGTGAACATTATGTCAGATTTAAAACGTTACATTTAAAATCTCTTATTTAAAATCATTTTCTTATAGCGTTGTTAAAAAAATACCATAAAGCAAAGACTCTGTTGACTTAGTTCCTTTTATATTTGGTAATTTTCAAATGTTTAACTAATCTTATTTAATCAAGCACGGAAACAGCAACTAACATCAGCTGATTCGGTCTTGAAATCCCTCAGTAAAAGGGAAACCCGTTTACAGTAAGATCGCCATTGATTTTTTAATTATACAGAGCAGCCTCGATTATCCGAGCTAATTGGGACTGTTAGTAAATCGGAATCGGAAATCTCGGTTAATAGAAACTGTGTGTAAAAACTCGCCGGGCTTGCGAATTTAACATATCTTTAAAAAATATATATAGAACGTTTTTTAAATAATAAAAATAAATATATGTAAAGTTCTGTTTCACAGCTTAACAAATTTAAAAAGAAAATCAACTACCAGTAGTAAATTTTAAAATGCAAATTGAAAAATTTACGAAAGTTCACACAGCCACTGGAAACAAAGCATTGTTCGCTATTGACTTCTCAGGGTCCAATGTTTCTTTGGAGTTGAGTGCTTTTGGGGGCAGAAGGGCCTGTATAGCACGGACAGTGAGCTAAAGAGTGTGGTTATTTTTAAGGCTCATTCAAAAGGGGAAAAAAAATCAGACTTTGTTATCGACTCGGTTAAGAGAAACCTCGATTAATCGAAGCTCGGTTAATCCAGGTTCTACTATAATTCAATCTTCCGTAATCTTTTTAAAGCAGATCAAATTAATGGACTTTAGCACAAAGTCACATAGCTGATAACTGCCATGCTTGTTGGCCACTTTTTTTTCAAAAAGTTTGCTTCACCTTATTCAATTAATGAGATATTTCCGATAAAATAAGTCACATTTTCCCGTTCTAAAATACTGGTATCCAAAAATCGTAGCATGTAACTGACACTACAAGTACTCATGGAACTAGACTATTTTAAGTCTAATTTGTATTATAGACTATATAAAATTATCAAAAATATATATTATGATAGGAACTAGCGGGCCTCGTCCGCTATTTACGTTACGGATATTAAAATCATGGTTTTTCTTTTAGGGAAAAAGAAATAAAAACCTATTTGACGATAGGTTTATAAAGACACATTTTGTAATTGTTATATTTCCGGGGATGAGGAGGGGGGGGGACTATTTTGATTAAATATCGCAATTAGTCCACATGGCAGATATAATTATGATAGACACTAGCGGGCTTCGCCCCTCTATGGCGCCTTATGAGTCCAGCTTCCATAACTCAGAAACTACCTTTCGGACATCAATGCAACAGATTCATAACGTTATAATTAACTTAATAATCACCCTATATAGCATTAAAGTAAATTTATGAGTACTGCATACTATTTTTTTATCGTAATTTCTGAAGAGAAAAAATTATTTCGATTCCATTCTTAGGTACTGGTCTGAAAAATTTTGAAAAAGGGGGGAAGGAGGGGACATGAGACTGCTGTTTGTCAAACAACACAACGGGGTCTGGCTTATTCAACTTGGTTTTTGATGACTTCAATTGGAAGGTGGTTTGTTTAAAAGAGTGCGTTCCCTGCCCCATGAAAATTGGAACTATTGGTGCACCATCTATGTAAGGATTTAATAATTATAAATTAACATTTTGGATTTATTAATTTAAGGGTAAAGTGTTTTTAAAGGAATATCAAATGAAACCCTCTGTGCGATCTGCGATTATACTTACCCACTTGTTTTTATATACAAACTGCTATAAGGAAAATTGTAATAAAATAGTAAAAATTAAATCTGCATTAAATCCCATAAGTATCTTTTTTTAATCATTTTATCACTAACCTCAAAAAAGTAATGATATCATTGCAAAAACCCTTGACGGGTTAAAAGTTTCTGACGCAGCACTTTATCTTATGTTCTAAGAATTTTAAATATGGAACTTAAAAATACTGATATCAAATTTTGAGTGACGTTATGCTATTTCTTAAAAAATATATTTGTATTTATTTCATCATTTTATTTTTGTTTTATTTATAATCGCATGTGCAAAAGTTATGTTCAACATGAAAAGCTGCATAAAATTTTATTCGCTGTTGCTTTATCATTTACATCTCTCATAAATTCAAAATATGAGTTTTAAAAGATATGATATAAAATTTAAGTGACGCCTTGATGTGACTTTAAAAGGTTTGTTTTAAAATTCAATTTAAATTATTTTTGGCGTGGTTAAAATATTTTTTTACATCTATACAATACTTTTAATTTTCCAATTCACTGTTAAATATATCACTTTCATTGATCTATACTATGCATTGAAATGTATTTATTTCAATAAATTGATTTATCTTTTGTGTCACACTATTCAAAATTGTGAGTAAGATTTATGTAAATGGTTTCTTTGCGTCATTGTGTTTAAACTACATGAAATGTATGAAAAAGGATAGTTTGACGCAAATAAATTATTTACATAAATCTTACTCAAAATTTTGAATAGCGTGAAACAAAAGATAAATCAATTTATTGAAATAAATACATTTCAATGCATAGTATAGATTCAATGAAAGTGATATATTTAACAGTGAATTGGAAAATTAAAAGTATTGTGTAGATGTAAAAAAATATTTTAACCAAGTCAAAAATAATTTAAATTGAATTTTAAAACAAACCTTTTAAAGTCACATCAAGGCGTCACTTAAATTTTATATCATATCTTTTAAAACTCATATTTTGAATTTATGAGAGATGTAAATGATAAAGCAACAACGAATAAAATTTTATGCAGCTTTTCATGTTGAACATAACTTTTGCACATGCGATTATAAATAAAACAAAAATAAAATGATGAAATAAATACAAACATATTTTTTAAGAAATAGCATAACGTCACTCAAAATTTGATTTCAGTATTTTTAAGTTCCATATTTAAAATTCTTAGAGCATAAGATAAAGTGCTGCGTCAGAAACTTTTAACCCATCAAGGGTTTTTGCAATGATAAATATACGATTCCAATCTTAATACGATGCACTTTTATCTTCCCTTAATGGAAGAAGTATCTCAAGTTACTGAACGATGGCTGGACCACGTTCTGGAAGGTTGTGTTTTAGTTTTATCAGTGTACAGTGTAATTATGTTTTATCCTAAAGTTTAATGCTATGATACCTTCAAACAAAATGTCTGCTCTGATTTGTGAAACATCGTCATCACGTTCTACAAAAAGTCTGTTTAAAATGAATGCTACTATTTATTACTAATGTCAAGTATGTGTTTTTGGAATCAAAATAAACTGTCTTTATTTAATTTAATCTGCATATGTTTTTACTTTGCACTCATAAAGATCATACTACTTTTCTGCATCTCTACATATTCACTTCCAGGATAATCCTTTCCCAGCTAAAAGCTTCCACATGCGTTATCTGCTCCATTTAATTACATTTTAACGTGCATAATCATCTCATATTATATCAAGGTATTTTAAAGTGTAATGATAAAGCACATTATGAGTTTGAAGACATTCCAGAAGATAAACAAATATATCTACAGGAAAATAACAATTATTCCAAACTGCTTATGGAAAGTTAACATTTAAGGACTTTAATTAATCAAATTTCTTTCAGTCGTTTTTCTGAAATGGATTGTGAGCTTGTTTTTAAACTTTGAAAGTTAGTGGCCCACTACAGGTACGTGGCCCACTACCGGTGCGTTTACCCTATGTTATATTTTATAATATTTATTTTTTATCATTATTAACGTATTGTAATTAAATATTACCAGATATTAATATTAATGTTGTATCAATGCACAGAAACACTGCCGGTAATAAGAATCGTTCAAATGGTGAATCGTTCTCTGGAGCAACAGACAGTCCTACTACGCATGCGCAGTAGCCTGCCGGAACTATAATAAAGATCCGGCTGCCGGCTCTCTAACCTTAGCCTAAGTTTAATGCTCTACAATGAAAGTGACAAACCGCGATACCTCACCGATCTCGGCTGTTTTTCTGTTTCTTAACGTCATTTCGACAATTTTGTTAACTAAGCGTATTTTGATCACTTGACAGCGAAGAGAGTGGAAGTATCGAAGCCTGTACATTTCGTTGTTTGCGTGTAGAACCCATTTTAGCCGTGCTGTAAACCAAATTGTTCGGTAGTGGGCGGGGCACGCCACGACGGATTTGGTTTTGCTTTCACGATCACGGACAGATTCATTTATTGTGCGGCAGTACAACGGTAACGACAATAAGAAATTTAACGGCTATGATTAAACTCAGATTAATGAAATATTTAAATTTTTTATAACTAATCTCATTATGTATTTCTTTCAGTTTTTAATATTTTCTGTTTACTTCTTATAGGGTAAACGCACCGGTAGTGGGCCACGTACCTGTAGTGGGCCACTAACTTTCAAAGTTTAAAAACAAGCTCACAATCCATTTCAGAAAAACGACTGAAAGAAATTTGATTAGTTAAAGTCCTTAAATGTTAACTTTCCATAAGCAGTTTGGAATAATTGTTATTTTCCTGTAGATATATTTGTTTATCTTCTGGAATGTCTTCAAACTCAGATTTTTTGGCAAATTCTTAGTGATTTCATTAAGAGATAAGGTTTTATCTAAAGCGATGTTTCTTTAATATTATGTTTTATTTTGAATTAAAGTGCCGTTGATATACTCGATTACATTGTAAATAATTTGTTAGATTAGCTGAAAACTTAAAAATTGAAAATTATATTGATTTTAAGGGGTGGCCCACTTCTGGATCACAATTTCTTAAATTGTACCAATAGTGGGCATGGTGGCCCACTACTGGAGCACATGGCAAACATTTTTTAATGTTTAAATTACTTTAATTAAGTATTTTTTTAGGTTCTAAGACTTTGTATATAATTTATTTAGTATTTTGTTTATCAGAACCAGTAGTGGGCCAGGGGCCCACTACTGGTGCACAAGCGGCCCACTTCTGGAGCAGCGAAAATGCAACTTCACTAAGCTATCAGACATATGATTATTAAAAGACATTAATATCTAAAATAATTTATACTTCAAAGGTTCAACACTCAATAAAGATTCAAATTTTTGAGCCATATTTAAAATAAGCATTGCATAGAAAAAAACCTGTAGTGTTATTTATGGATGGACATACTTCTCACATGTCTTTGAATCTAAGAATCTTCTGTTCGGCTGATGGAGTTGAAATGGTAGCTTTTCCCCCAAATTCCACATACCTAATGCAACCAATGAACATTTCTATTATTCATACTCTTGAAAGTGCTTGGCAACAGGAAGTAGTGCATTTCATTTCAGAATAACTCATGAAGGCAAACAGATGCAGAAACATGAGTTTCCACCAGTCCTAAAATCAGCACTAGATCGTTTAACTCCTGCAACTATTGTGAAAGGATTCAAAGCAAGTGGACTAGTTATATGGGAACTAAAGAAAGTAAATGTTGAATCCACACTAACAACAAAGAATGTGATAATATCACCAATAAAGGAGAGAGAAATGGCTTCTTTCTTGGAAGTTCTTGAAGATAAAATTGGAGAAGAAAAATAAAATCTTTCTCAGAAAATAAAGGCAAATTAAAAGGTTCTGTGGAGCAAACAGATCTTTACTACTTATGGTTGGAGATGAAGGAGACTTTGAACATGGATCTAATTTCTCAGGTAATCTATCGCAAAACAATTTGGGTATAAAACACTTGAGTATATATTTCTTACTATTATTTATTCCATTTTTACATTTTACTTGTTATAGGGTACACCAGTCATATCTGTTGAGGCGACGTACACTGAATATCCTATTGACACTGTTGATACTGAAACTACTGATCAGGAGCAAAGAGCAATTGTTGAAGATGCTGAGGTGAACCTTTTCATTCAAGAAGGATCAACTGAGACTGGGAGCCATTCAGTGCTTTCAAATGGTGGGCCATCTAGAAATGTACCATCTCCCTTCAAAAGAGTTCTATTTTGTCCAGAAGGGGGAGATAACACAAAGAAATAGAGAAAAAGAGAGAAAATTCCTGCAGTTGTGGCTTCTCCCTAAATGCTTCAATATTATAAGAATAGAGAAGGGCTTAAAAATGCTAAAGATGCAGAAAAAAAACTGAAAGAGAAAAAAGAAAAATTCAAAAGGAAGAGTTAAGAAATAGCCGCTGGAAAAAAAGGAGAGTCAGGAAATTATCGCCCCAGTCTGATGCCTCTCTTTCATTGTAAGTTTCAACCTAAGGTACTCTTTGTAATAAATTGACTATAAACCCCTCTCACATTTTGAGATCTTTTTCGTTTTTGAATAAATCATTTTGTTTTGCGGTCATTTCAGCTTTTAGTTATCCTGTTTATTATATTTGTCTTATTATTTATCACCACTGCGAAATAACAAATTGGACGGATTCTTTTTTAAGTTATAAAATACAACAGACTGTTATTTAGAGAAAACAAAAGCTATGCATTTCGATTAAAAAAAAAAAAAAAGTTGCTAAATTGTCTACTGTTAAAGTGGATAAAAACTGATAATTTTTTTTCTACCATTTGTATCATTCTGGTACAAAACACAGAAAATAAATTTTAATGTCAGAAATCGCTGAAAATTCATAAAATTCATTGTAGCACAATTCAGAAAGTCTTGATAACAGAATATGGGAATCAGTGGCGTGGCTTCCGGTCATCGCTGGATGCGGCGATGACCAAGCAATATTTTAAAACTCTTAATAAGCTTTTAAAACTCTACGATCCAGTTTTAGGAGAACATTTGGAGTTCATGTATAAGTGAAGGTAAGATTTAAAGTTTCTTTTTTGGACATTCAACCATTGAATTTTAGAGTTAATAATTTTTCACCACAAACTTAAATAATTGCGATGACCACCGAAAATTTTCGCGCCACGCCACTGATGGGAATATTTACTGTTTAACAAGTGAAAGCATATAAGCAGATTTTCTAAATATAACTTATAGATCGCAAAAACTGTACAAAATTTAAATTTCGTAACATTAAGAAAATGCAACTATTTTGATGGAAATGGATTTTCACATGATGAAAAACATGTGAAATAGTTCAGCAATTAAAATTACACCTCTAAAACTAAGCTTCTTGGGAATTAGCTATATTTAAACGATACGAAAGGACATCCTGTATATAATCTAAAAAAATAACTTTGCAGCTTGTAGGACATTAGCTTTTATGTAAAGTGAGATAAAATTAAAATTGATTTACAGAACTGAAGTTGAGGGCCCTGATCTGCAGATTCACTAGTGAGATTATTTTACGTAATCATCTAAACTTCTATGTATGATTTCATTATTGTGAACATCCTATTCTGGGACTGTAAAAAAAGTATAACTTCAGTATTTTCACACTAAACTCAAAACTGGAGTGGCCCACTTCTGGGGGGGGGGGGGGCACTACTGGTTCATCAAAAATTTACTATGCCCACTACTGGAGCATCGAGGAAAGTAACTTTTTTATTTTTCATTTTTTCCAAATAATATATTTTGAAACTTTGAATGTTTATTCCGATACATGAAGGTTAGGACTACGTTAAAAATATATACATCATTTAGAATTCATAAATACTTTAATAATAATAAGATAAATGTCCTTAAGTGGCCCACTACCGGTGTGTTTACCCTAATTTATAATGGCGTGAAGAATACGAATGTTTTAGAGATCCATTTCTGAAATAATGGATATATATATTATTTAATGCATTCGACAGTTTGTTTCAATGGGATATTTACTATATTGGATTAATATTTACAACAAATATTTTCTTGTAAAAAGATTCATATTTCTCACGCCTTATAAGTTATAAAAAGTAAACAGAAAATAAATAAGATTAACTGTAAAAGAAATACATAATCCGATTACTTTTATCAATAATTAAAATATTTCATCACTCTACGAGTTTGTTTACTGACAGAATTGAAAACTTCTGATTGTCGTTTCGTTACTGTTATACTGTCGCGAAATAAACGAGAAGTTCAACGGTTAGTTTTCATTTAAAATTCCTTACTGCAAGTTTATGAAGTGTTTGTTTTATAAGGGTACATAACTGGTTTTATTATAAACAGGATGCGTTTAGAAAAAAAAAAAAAATCAGATGAACATTATATTTTAAGTAAATACTAACTTAGAAGGTGTTTTTTCTTAAAAATTTTTCTTTTTTGAATTTTTGCACACAACTATTATCAGGATTTAAAAAAAAAAAATAAAGAATTTTACTCTGAAGAAAATTGACTTTTTTTCAGTAATACATATAACTTTATAAAAAAAATAATTAAATTGAATAAATGAAATTTTTTTCGTTACTTAATGTTTAATTATTAATAAATTAAAAAGTTTCAACTATTATTTTATACCGAAAATACATACTGTTTATTTAAGTTAAAATGTATTCTGTACCCTGTTCATGAACCCACGAAATATTGTTTGTGATGTGTTATTCTTTCTTATCTTTTTTTTTAATGTCCTTTATTTTGCTGATAAGTCTGTAAGTTATACTCAGTTAATTTAACTGTATTAAATCCATTAAAATTTCAAGCTAAATAATTTTGCATAATTTAATTTCGTAAAGATTATTCTCTGTTTAAGAACTACATAAAAAGAAATAATTTCTGGGGGAAATCAGAAAAATACATTTTTGTAACTTTATTTTGAAATATTTTCACTTAAACAGATTTTTTTTTTTTCAGAATCATTTGTATTTTACATTATATCAAACTTGAACTTGATGCTCCATAATTTAATTTTTATTTAAATCAAGTAACATTATTTAATTTTTCTCTTAAATTTTTCTTTTTCAAATACACATTTTCAAAATCTCTCATATCTATTATTATATACATTGAAAATGTCAAATATTTAAATTGATTTAATCAAAATTAATTTACTTTAAATTTCACAGAAATGAAAAGCATTAAATACGTTTAATAAGATTTTCCAATTCAAACAGCTTGTACAACAAAAATTTAATGAATTAAGATTGCCCATTTAAAACCATCTGTTGTCGAACGGTATTACTTGAAATTTTATGCAGCAACAGATTAATAGGATAAGTGAAAATAAAAAAAGCGCTTAAAATAATTAAAAAATAAATGATTTAACAACTTTGAATAAATTATATTTCAAATACTATACACAGAATAAATTCAATTCAATCGAAATTATTAAAGATTTTTTAAATACATAAATATGGGTATATTTTAAAATTGTGGAGCATCAAATAAATAATGTAAACAAGCGATAAACGAATGTCTTTCTGTATTTGTTAAACAAAAATACGCATAGCTGCCAACTTTTACGCTTTTTTCCTACCACTAAAATTTAATAGATATTTTCCCCTTGTCTAATCGGGAGATTTCGACGATTAAGTAAGACAATATTTACTGCAAAATTTTAGTGGTAAGAAAAAAGCGTAAAAGTTGGTAGCTATGAATACGTTTAAAGAAGTAACACTAATTAATACGAACTAAAAATGTGCTACATATTATGCAAGCGTGCATAATAAAAAAGATAAATGAAAACTGTTGAAAGGTATTTTTCAAATTTCACTCAACTTTAAATCTCTATGATAAAAATATCTACGGATATTTAATCTTTAAATGAGAATGAATCTTTTGGAAATATAAATATATGCAAAAATAATGAACTTAAGTACGATTAAATAGGATTTAATAAAAAAAAAATAACGAGCATAGTTTCCATAGCTTACCAGCATTCCCACGTGCAACGAACGTTTCCGATTACCGCAACGCGAGCTTTAACACTTTCATCTCAAAATTGTGTCGGAAAAAACATGCGCGCGCAGATTCTTCGCTGGCGGAGACGATCGCAGCACTCCTAGTTAGTGTGCTGTTAACTACAAATGTCCTGTTTTCAAAGTCAAGAACAGCGCGCGCGTCGTTCCATACAGATGTCGTCGCTTTTCCTGGAATCGCTTTGACTATACCCCTGTAACATAATTAGCCCCTTGGGGACGAGCGACACGAATACGTGCCGCATGAAGTGCTCAGAATCCTTGTTTTTCCTCACCAGTAAAAATTTACTGTAAAATTTGCCTTATTTAATCAGCGCAACTTATCGATTCAAGAAGACACAAATTTCTGCTTTTAAAAAACGATGACAAAAGATTAAAAATTTTGCAAAAGCCCCGAAGGGGTTAAGAGACCAGGACCCGTGCCTTTAGCAAAAAGAACATAAATGGAATATCCTAAAAATTAAGGCGATCAATGTAATTATTCCCTGTTTAATGTAAACTACTAAACAAAACTTTCATGTTTCTTTATATAGATCGGTATTAAGTTTGCTACTATTGTTTTTTTTAGATCATTATTGTTAATGTATTGACAAAATATTGAGAAATATTTCGGTCATCTTTTAGACACGTTACACCAGGGGTGTCCAGAGAGGTATTTGGTGAAGAAAAGTGCGTCGTACAATATATTTTTAGGCAGAAATTTAGAGAAAAGGTGTCTTTTTTTTGGGGGGGGGGGGGGATTTTTAATTTCTTAATATTTCCTTTTTTTTTTTTTTTTTTTTTTTTTTTTTGTTTTAGACTATGGTTGAGACAAGGTTGAGAGAAGAATTTTTCTTTAACAAAGTCTTCTTAGAATGTCTGAGACATTTCTTTCCATATTTTAAAATTTATAAAGCATATCTTACATTTAGGAAAAATTTTATAACTCAGTTTTGCATTCAGGCATCCAAATATGTAAAAAAAAAATGCTTTAAATTTTGTCAGATAATGCTAAAGACATCTAGTCTTCTCTCTCAAAGAGAGGGGGAGGGGATGTTTAATCAAGAGTTTAATAATTTTTCTGCATGTATGATAACTTCAGTGGATTAAAAGTTGCATTTTTAGAACTTGTAACTCGCATTTCTGCAAATATTTTTTTCAACTCAATAATGTATTTCAGATTGGTGATTTCTTTTACTCAAGATAATGAAGAATTTTTTTTTTTATATATATATGCTAAACCGCTTAGTCTGCGGAAAGTAAAAAATGAAGTTTATTATTATTTTAATTTACTTCTACTTGTTTTCAAAAATATATGAAATTTGTTTTACAGAATTGTTCTCCTTTCCATTTTCTCCAAAATATGTTTTCTATATTTGTTAAACTATGCACTTTGCGCAATGCAGAAAATATCATGAAAAGTAAATAGAATAACAATTACCTTTAATTCTTCCCCATTTTGACTCTTGCGAAAACAATTCATTCTTTTGAAAGAAAATTCTCATTCTTCCCTTCAAAATTTCTTTTAATCTGTTTCTTTAGTACAAGCATGGAATGAAATGTTTTTAATTGTTTTGAAACCTTTAGATCTCTGAATGACTTAGACCAGCTCAAATTGTTTTCATCGAAGTTATTTATAGTGATATTAAAAATTTCAAAAAAAAAAAAAAATATTAAAAGTTTACAGACGCATTTTTTTTCTTTTTTACTAAATAACGGCTAGATGCTACACGCACGCGAATCAACTTTGCAACTGCCGAACGCCTATGTTGCCAAAACCCGTTTCTAAATATATTCCCATCCGGTCACCGTTAAACTATTGCATATTATTAATTTAAATAAACCATTAGATTTTTTTTCTATCTCAGAAAATACTTTCATTTAACAGCAGTATTCGTACAGCTCAACTCAACTCATTCCAAAACCTGAACTCCGCCCCTTTCCCCCCATTCACGAAAAAAATTAAGTCTGGATTCCGAAACTAAAGTGTTTCCATTATACATTCAAACGAAAATTGGTGTTGCCATTTCTTAAAATAAAATCCATTCAGCATCTTACAACTCAACATTCAGCATTATACAACTCAATTCAACTCGATGAGATCATAACCAGGCCCCTTCCGGCCACGCCGACTTCCGGTCACTGCGCCACTGTTTTGGTTTCCCAAATTTTTACCTATTTTCTACATTTTCTACCAACCCCACTTTGTACCAAAACCAGGCCCTTATTATCCAATGGGCAAATCGGGACTTTGCCCAGGGGCCCCCAAATCCATATATTAATTTATAAATTATTTACTTTTTTCCCCAATTCCAGCCCTGAAAATTTTCGAATACACACACATTTCATCTTTAAACGATTCTTCTAAATTTTCTGTAAAACAAATTTCATTTTGAACTCACAAACCTCAACCACTTTTAAATAAGAAATAATATTTTGATTTTAATACAGTAGAACCCGGTTAAGACGCTCACGGTTAATACGCGATCCCGCTTAATACGCGGATTCTTTCAGATCCCTTGAACATCGCCTATAAGGCTAATGCAAAAATATCACGTTTAATACACGAACGGTTAATACGCGATCCCGCTTAATACGCGAGAGATTTCAAGTCCTTTAAGGCAAAAAATTACGTTTAAGACGAGAATTCATTGTTCAAGTTGCGAATTCCTTGTCTCTTTTCCAGTATTGCCACCTTATCGGATTTTTTATATTTAAATAAAACACAGTCTCTCCAAATAATAATATTTACTTTATTTAATAACAGATTAATTAAGCCGAACATTACTAATCGGAAATAGTGGTAGTTATTTGAATTTTAAAAAGCCCGCTAAATTAGCCCACTGCAATTCTTTGACCCCGCGTCCTAACATTCTGTGTTTCTCGCTTCGTGTAGTTTTTTACTGTAAAGAGAGAAAGACGAATTCAGGATTTTCAGATATGTCATAAAATTATGATTATGGATGATTATACCTATTGTTAGTGAGGTTTAAATGTAAGTTATATACCTACTATGTTTTAAAATGCATATATATATAGGCAAAAAAATGAAACTCGTAAATATGAAATAAATACGACTGCAGTTGTTTAATTTTTTTATGTTTTCTTTCCTTTTTTGTATGTTAACAATATTTTTTACAAAAAGGTTAATAAGGATAGTTTTGCCTTATACTGAAAAGGATAGATTATAATGGTACTCATTATCATAAGAACTAAATATGATTTTAACAACTGGATTGTGCTTCAAAACTTAAACATTTTTTATATCTGTTAAAAAAAATTAGTTTAGCTGGAAATTAATTTTTTATTTTTGCTTGTAACGTAATAATCTACAACAAAGACATTTAAATTAATTTTTTATTTTTAGTTATTATTACAATCATTCCTAAAAAGATGATAATGAGTTAAAGTTTAATACAATTAAATTCCAATCTAAATATACCTAAAAGATACAATTTTCTACCGTAAACATATAACCGAAAGCTGTAAAGTTCCTTTAGACAATTAGATGTGTAAATAGACGCACAGTTTCTGCAACATTATACAAATCACGTTTAATACGCGATCCCTCTTAATATGCGACTTTTGTCCCTTGAAACGTGTCTTAACCGGGTTCGACTGTATATTCTATTAGCAATGAAATTAAATCATATCTAAACTTTAGAGCTGAAAATAATCGGTTCTAATTGTCATGAGATACATTTTCTTTCGTATTCCAGCTTTTTTCTTTTAACTTAGAGTTAAATATGAAAACGAAACCCAAAATTGTCATCTTTAGATTTATTGAAAAACACTTTTGACTTATGAATGCATTTGATTTGATATTATGTTGTGTGTAGTACAACTTCGAAAGATGTAAAAGAAAGTAACTTGACTAACACATATTTACATGTTAGAGTATTCAACATTCTTCCATAACTTGAAGTTATTAAATTCATCTTAAAGTAAACAAGTTGCTAAAGTTACATAAAAGAGATTTGCTCTGTACTATGAAAAAAAGAGTATTTTTATTAATTAAGGTACTTAATTTCGAATTGAGGACTCTAAGAATGTGTTCTTCTATTTAAAATCCAAGGTGCGAAAATATTCTTTATGCATTACACATGTGACTGACCATCAGTTGAATAATGTGATATATGATATTCCAATTTTATGGTTGGAATTCCTTAATAAATACTTAAAAAGTGAGTCTGGTAGAGGGAGCCGCGGTAGGGGAGGCTATTTGAGATCATAGAGGGCGCAGTGTTTGCATTTTTATGTTTTTGGTTTTTAGAGTATTTTTTGGTAGCCATTGTCATTCATTTTTCTATTGATTATATGTATGTTATGAATACGGTTTTTACTATTAAACCAAAACATGTCAACATATTTTGATTTTTATTTGTGACACCTATTTAAGTAAAATAAATGTATGTTTTTATTTATATAAAGGTAATTGTTATCCCATTTACTTTTCATGATATTTCCTGCATTGCACAAAGTGTATAGCTTAACAAATATAGAAAACATATTTTGGAAAAAAGAACAATTCAATAAAACAAATTTCATAAACTTTTGAAAACAAGTAGAAATAAATTAAAATAATTATAAACTTCATTTTTTTCTTTCCGCAGACTGAGCGGTTTAACATATCAAAACCATATTTTCTCATTATTTTGTGTAAAAGAATACACCAATCTGAAATACATTATTATGTTGGAAAATGTATTTTCAGAAATTCGAGATACAGGTTAAAAAAAATGCAATTTTTAAGCGACTGAAGTTGTCACATATTCAGAAAAAATATTAAACTCTTGATTAAAAATTCCCCCCCTGTCTTTGAGAGAGAAGACTAGACGTCTATAGCATTATCTGACAAAATTTAAAGCATTTTTTTCCCATATTTGGTTGAATGAATGCAAAACTGAGTCATAAAATTTTGTCTAAATATGAGATATGCTTAATAAATTTTTAAATAGGGAAAGAAATGTTGTAGACATTCTAAGAAATTAACCGCCGCACTCTGAAATTGATTTACTGTAGTGAATCCATTCGATTTGTTACGATGTCACCTAAGGGTCATAATTCAAAATGCGATTATTTTGGAAGTTCCTTGAAAAATTTTGTGTCTAAGAATTGTTCGATAAATATATATTTTGTTAATGATGCATCAAACATTTTTAGAATAGGAGTTCCATCCCGACATTTTTCAAAGAAAACTTACCGTTGCTTAATACAATACAACCCTACTGCTGCACTGGCCTGTATGCAATCCTAAAAGAATATTGCGAGTGCGCTAATGGCATGGGAACATTTGGCTGCTGCTCCAATTTTGCAGGAACAATATATTATCTTTCTTAATATCTTCTTTATTATTAGAAGATAGTTATCCAATATTGCAAGACTGGCAGAAATTCTTTTTACAATTTTCAGAAATGGATGCATATCTGTTTGAAGAAGAATTGAAGATGACAGTTATAATGATTAAATTCGTTTTTATTCTTGTGTATTTACTGTCCCATATTATTTGAGATTTTCTTTTATTTATAAAATAATTTAATATATTAACGCATGGTCAACTGTTTTTTTTCTCATATAAGTCACTGTTCCCTTAACGGGAGGCCTGTAGCCCTGAACCCTACTATTTATTTGTATATACGTTTTTAAATATATTTGCAACAAGTTAACTATGTCTCTGAAAGTGCATTTAAATCTCGTGAGGTTCGTTCCATTGTTTTTTAGATTAATATTCGTTTTTTTATAAAAACAACTGTATCTCATCACTATTAAATAAAGCAAAAATTGAGAGTAGTATACATCTTGAATAAAAAATTGTTTTATTACAACACAAACCTGGCACCACTTCAGAAATAAATGAGCGTAATTGGCTCAAAGTCTAGGTATAGGATATCCTTATTTTATGCATTACGAAGAGATGCGCTTAAAAACGACGAAACTGCTTACTCTGATTACACTTCATTAGAAGTGGAGAAAATAATTTTTTAATAAATGTCATTATAATAATTGTGGTTACATTTCGATATCGAAGAAAGTTGCTGTTTTCCAAGCAAAAACATTTTTCTCTTCAGTGTGTAATACTAAACACTAAACAGTGATTTTCGATAGCGAAGCAGTAACGACAGGGTTGAAAATGATGGCCATGCTTATTGAAATCTAAAATACAGCAGTTGAGACATTAACTAGTTACTTTATACCAATAATTCTTCGGATGTCGAATTTGAGTAGCCCCGCCCCCCAAAAACGCTTTTAAATGAATTTTATGTATTTTTACACATATTTTTGTAAATAATTATATGTTATACCCAACACACACTTTGGCATTTATATATAACATGCATGCACACATGAGTAATTTTTACAATAAAATTGTAATTTTCGCATAACCTTAAGATATTGATTTTATTTTTGAATTTTTTTTTTATCGATATTTCACACAGTTTTTATAAACAGAAAATTATACAAAAATTTCCAGTTATGCATCTTTAGAACCCGTATAATCTCAAATAAAAGTATGAAATTCTGTGCAATATATTATAAAAAATCTATTTTTTAAAAAATAGTAAAAAACGTTTTTTTCTCATAAAATATCAATATTTATAAACTGAGAATGGGGGGAAATATATTGTCAGATAGGTAGCCACACCTGGAGGGACTAGTAGAATGGCCTCCAGGGCAATTTGAGTAGTGGAAGTTTAATTTCGCTAACCCTGTATTCACGAAATGCATTGAAATCAACGTTGAATTTTATATAAAACAACTCATACCGTAAATTTTATGAAGTAAAATTTTATGTGAAAATTTAACTTATTTCTGGTATAAATTTCCCCGCAGCTAGCTGAAACATTCGAGTAAATCGATTGCACATAAGCGATCGATAGTTAAGTTTAGTAACAGATAAAGGGCACTCATCGGTACGGTACCCTACATAATTGTATCTTTTCGATGTGTACGATGAAAGTACATGACCAACAAGTTGCTCTTCTTTCCAGTGAAAGATGTTACTATACCTCTGTAACATAATTAAGAGACCAGGACCCGTGTCTTTTAGCAAAAAGAACATAAATGGAATATCCTAAAAAAATAAGGCGATCAATGTAATTATTCCCTGTTTACTGTAAATTACTAAACAAAACTTTCATGTTTCTTTATACAGATCAGTATTAAGTTTGCTACTATTGTTTTATTTAGATCATTATTGTTAGTGTGTTAGTGTATTGACATAATATTGAAAAAAGTTTTCGGTCATCTTTTAATCACGTTACATCAGGGGTGCCCAGAGAGGGATTTGGTGAAGAAAAGTGCGTCATACACATACAATTTCTTTTTAGGCGGGAATTTAGAGAAAAGGTGTCTTTTCGGGGGGGATTTTTAATTTCTTAATATTTCCTTTTTAGCTCACAGGCTATCAAAGCCTGAGAGCTAATGTGCCCGCCCGTTCTGTATGTATGTATGTATGTATGTACGTACGTACGTATGTACGTAACGCGATAACTCTTGATAGAAACATCCGATTTGCTTCAAAATTTTTTCCTGGGTTCACTGTGATAAGGCGCTTCCCTGATTAGTTTTGGGAGTTCATTGGTTAAGGATAAAGGGGGAAAAACGCGGTTATTCCACCCCCCCCCCTTAATTCAGATAAATGGGTTTTTCATGCAGAATGATTCGACTTGCTCCGAATTTGGTATACCGGTTTATTATGTTAAGGAACTTCCCTGATTAGTTTTGGGAGTTCATTGGTTAAGGATAAAGGGGGAAAAACGGGGTTAGTCCACCCCCCCCCCTTAATTCAGATAAATGGGTTTTTCATGGAGAATGATTCGATTTGCTCCGAATTTGGTATAGCGGTGTATTATGTTAAGGAACTTCCCTGATTAGTTTTGGGGGTTCATTGGTTAAGGATAAAGGGGGAGAAACGGGGTTAGTCCACCCCCCTTAATTCAGATAAATGTGTTTTTCATGCAGAATCATTCGATTTGCTCCGAATTCGGTATATCGGTTTATTATGCTAAGGAACTTCGCTGATTAGTTTTGGGGGTCCATTGGTTAAGGATAAAGGGGAAAAACGGGGTTAGTCCAACCCCCTTAATTCAGATAAATGTGTTTTTCATGCAGAATGATTTGATTTGCCCCGAATTCGGTATACCGGTTTATTATGTTAAGGAACTTCCCTGATTAGTTTTGGGGGTTCATTGGTTAAGGATAAAGGGGAAAAACGGGGTTAGTCCACTCCCCTTAATTCAGATAAATGTGTTTTTCATCCAGAATGACTCGATTTGCTCCAAATTTGGTATACCGGTTTATTATGTTAAGGAACTTCCCTGATTAGTTTGTAGTTCATTGGTTAAGGGTAAAGGGGGAAAAGGGAGGTTACCCCGCCCCTCTTAATTTAGATAAATGGGTTTTTCATACAGAATGATTCGATTTGCTCCGAACTTGGTATACCGGTTTATTATGTTAAGGAGCTTCCATGATTCGTTTTGGCGATTCATTGGTTAAGGATAAAGGGGGTTAGTCCACCCCCTTAATTTAGATAATTTTTTTTTTTTGCAAGATTATTCGATTTGCTCCAAATTTGGTATACCGGTTTATTATGATAAGGAGCTTCCCTGATTAGATTTGGAGGTTCACTGGTTAAGTATAAAGGGGGAAACGGGGGCTAATTCCCCTTCACTTATTTTTTTGAGTGGCATTATTCTTTAAAATAAGAGTATAATATACAATTAGTGTGAATAGTCTGTGAGCTCAATGCCATCAGTTTAGCTGGGCACTTTTCTTTTTTATTTTGTTGTTTGAGACGATGGTTGAGACAAGGTTGGGAGAAGAATTTTTCTTTAACAAAGTCTTCTTAGAATGTCTAAAACATTTCTTTCCATATTTAAAAAATTATAAAGCATATCTTATATTTAGGAAAAATTTTATAACTCAGTTTTGCATTCAGGCAACAAAATATGTGAAAAAAATACTTTAAATTTTGTCAGATAATGCTAAAGACATCCAGACTTCTCTCTCGAAGGAGGGGGGGGGGGAAGTTTCATCAAGTGTTTAATAATTTTTCTGAATATATGATAACTTCAGTAGATTAAAAGTTGCCTTTTTAAAACTTGTAACTCGCATTTCTGCAAATATTTTTTTCAACTCAATAATGTATTTCAGATTGGTGATTTCTTTTACTCAAAATAATAAAAAAATATGGTTTTTATATGCTAAGCCGCTTAGTCTGCGGAAAGAAAAAAATGAAGTTTAATATTATTTTAATTTACTTCTACTTGTTTTCAAAAGTTTATGAAATTTGTTTTACAGAATTGTTCTTCTTTCCAATTTCTCCAAAATATTTTTTCTATATTTGTTAAACTATGCACTTTGAGCAATGCAGGGAATATCATGAAAAGTAAATAGGATAACAATTACCTTTAATTCTACCCCATTTTGACACGTGCGAAAACAATTCATTCTTTTGAAGGAAAATTCTCATTCTTCCCTTCAAAATTTATTTTTATCTGTTTCTTTAGTAAGCATGGAATGAAATGTTCTTATTTGTTTTGAAACCTTCAGATCTCTGCATGACTTAGACCAGCACAAATTGTTTTCATCGAAGTTATATATAGTGATATTAAAAATTAAAAAAATATATATATATTAAAAGTTTAGAGACGCATTTTTTTTTTTTTTTTTTTTTTTTTACTAAATAACGGCTAGACGCTAAACGCACGCGAATCAACTTTGCAACTGCCGAACGCCTATGTTGCCAAAATCCGTTTCTATATATATTCCCATCCGGTCACCGTTAAACTATTGCATATTAAAAATTTAAGTAAACCATTAGATTTTTTTTCTCAAAAAATACTTTCATATAACAGCAGTATTCGTACAGCTCAACTCAACTCATTCCAAAACCTGAACCCCGCCCTTTTCCCCCATTCACGAAAAAAATTATGTCTGGATTCTGAAACTAAAGTGTTTCCATTACATTCAAACGAAACTTGGTGTTGCCATTTCTTAACCCCTTGAGGGGCGCCGGTATATATTATATACCACCTACGATTAATGAAGTTTTACACCAGAAAAAATTTATTAAGTTTTACTTTCTAAATTTAGTGAAAAAAAGCCGTAAAATTGCTTTTGCTTATTTTGAAATAGAATTTTTCAAACATTCCTGTGTGAGTTCAACATTACAGGAACACAATCACTTGCCCCTCAAAGGGTTCAAATAAAATCCATACAGCATCATACAACCCAACATTCAGCATTATACAACTCAATTCATCTCGATGAGATCATAACCGCGCCCCTTCCGGCCACGCCCACTTCCGGTCACTGCGCCACTGTTTTGGTTTCCCCATTTGTTACCTATTTTCTACATTTTCTAGCAACCCCAATTTCTACCAAAAGAGTGGTGCATTGGCGCCACGTGATCGGAAGTGGAAGTGGAAGGAAGGGGCGTGATTATGATGTCATCGAGTTGATTTGAGTTGAGTTGTATGATGCTGAATGTTGAATTGTAGGATGCTGAAGGTTGAGCTGTAAGATGCTGTATGCATTTTATTTTAAGAAATGGTAACACCGAGTTTTGTTTGAATGTAATGGCAACACTTTAGTTTCGGAATCCAGACTTGATTATTTTCGTGAATGGGAGAAAGCGAGAAAGGGACGGGGCGAGGGACGGGGTTCAAGTTTTGAAATGAGTTGAGTTAAGCTGTACGAATACTGCTGTTAAATGAAAGTATTTTCTGAGATAGAAAAAATATCTAATGGTTTATTTAAATTAATAATATGCAACAGTTTAACGGTGACCGGATGCGAATATATTTAGAAACGTGTTTTGGCAATATAGGCCTTCGGTAGTTGCAAAGTTGATTCGTGTGCGTGTAGCGTCTAGCCGTTATTTAGTAAAGAATGCAAAAAAAATATGCGTCTCTAAACTTTCAATATATATAAATATATATATATATATATATATATTTTTTTTAATATCACTATAAATAACTTCGATGAAAACAATTTTTGCTGGTCTAAGTCATGCAGAGATATGAAGGTTTCAAAATAATTAAGAACATTTCATCGCATGCTTCTACTAAAGAAACAGTTTAAAATAAATTTTGAAGGAAAGAATGAGACTTTTCCTGCAAAAGAATGAATTGTTTTCGCAAGTGTCAAAATGGGGAAGAATAAAGGTAATTGTTATCCTATTTACTTTCCCAGATATTTCCTGCATTGCACAAAGTGTATAGCTTAACAAATATAGAAAACATATTTTGGAAAAAAGAACAATTCTATTAATCAAATTTCATAAACTTTTGAAAAGAAGTAGAAATAAATTAAAGTAATAATAAACTTCATTTTTTTCTTTCCGCAGACTGAGCGGTTTAACATATCAAAGCCATATTTTCTCATTATTTTGTGTAAAAGAATACACCAATCTGAAATACATTATTATGTTGGAAAATGTATTTTCAGAAATTCGAGATACATGTTAAAAAAAGGCATTTTTAAGCGACTGAAGTTGTCACATATTCAGAAAAAATATTAAACTCTTGATTAAAAATTTCCCCCCTGTCATTGAGAGAGAAGACTAGACGTCTATAGCATTATCTGACAAAATTTAAAGCATTTTTTCCCCATATTTAGTTGAATGAATGCAAAACTGAGTCATAAAATTTTGTCTAAATATGAGATATGCTTAATAAATTTTTAAATAGGGAAAGAAATGTTGTAGACATTCTAAGAAATTAACCGCCGCACTCTGAAATTGATTTTCTGTAGTGAATCCATTCGATTTCTTACGATGCCTATTTATTTTTTTACGATTTGTCATCTAAGGGTCATAATTCAAAATGCGATTATCATGGAAATTCCTTGAAAAAATTTGTGTCTAAGAATTGTTCGATAAATATATATTTCGTTAATGATGCATCAAACATTTTTAAAATGCAAGTTCCATCCCGACATATTTCAAAGAAAGCTTACCGTTGCTTAATACAATACAACCCTAATGCTACACTGGCCTGTATGCAATCCTAAAAGAATATTGCGAGTGCGCTAATGGCATGGGAACATTTGGCTGCTGCTCCAATTTTGCAGCAACAATGTATTATTTTTCTTCTTGTCTTCTTTATTATTATTAGAAGATAGTTATCCAATATTGCAAGACTGGCAGAAATTCTTTTTACAAATTTCAGAAATGGATGCATATCTGTTTTGAAGAAGAATTGAAGATGACAGTTATAATGATTAAATTCGTTTTTTTTTTTTCTTGTATATTTACTGTCCCATATTATTTGAATTTTTATTTTTTTATATAAAATAATGTAATATATTAACGCATTGCCAACTGTTTTTTCTCATATAATTCACTTTTTCCTTAACGCGAGGCCTGTAGCCCTGAACCCTACTATTTATTTGTATATACGTTTTTAAATATATTTGCAACAAGTTAACTATATCTGTGAAAGTATATTTAAATCTCCTGAGGTTCGTTCCATTGTTTTTTAGATTAATATTCGTTTATTTATAAAAACAACTGAATCTCATCACCATTAAATAAAGCAAAAATTGAGAGTAGTATACATCTTGAATAAAAAATTGTTTTATTACAACACAAACCTGGCACCACTTCAGAAATAAATGAGCGTAATTGGCTCAAAGTCTAGGTATAGGATATCCTTATTTTACGCATTACGAAGAGTTGCGCTTAAAAACGACGAAATTGCTTACTCTGATTACACTTCATTAGAAGTGGAGAAAATAATTTTTTAATAAATGTCATTATAATAACTGTGGTTACATTTCGATATCGAAGAAAGTTGCTGTTTTCCAAGCAAAAACATTTTTCTCTTCAGTGTGTAATACTAAACACTAAACAGTGATTTTCGATAGCGAAGCAGTAACGACAGGGTTGAAAATGATGGCCATGCTTATTGAAATCTAAAATACAGCAGTTGAGACATTAACTAGTTACTTTATTCCAATAATTCTTCGGATGTCGAATTTGAGTAGCCCCGCCCCCCAAAAACGCTTTTAAATGAATTTTATGTATTTTTACACATATTTTTGTAAATAATTATATGTTATACCCAACACACACTTTGGCATTTATATATAACATGCATGCACACATGAATAATTTTTACAATAAAATTGTAATTTTCGCATAACCATAAGATATTGATTTTATTTTTGAATATTTTTTTATCGATATTTCACACAGTTTTTATAAACAGAAAATTATACAAAAATTTCCAGTTATGCATCTTTAGAACCTGTATAATCTCAAATAAAAGTATGAAATTCTGTGCAATATATTATAAAAAATCTATTTTTTAAAAAATAGTAAAAAACGTTTTTTTCTCATAAAATATCAATATTTATAAACTGAGAATGGGGGGAAATATATTGTCAGATAGGTAGCCACACCTGGAGGGACTAGTAGAATGGCCTCCAGGGCCCTTTGAGTAGTGGAAGTTTAATTTCGCTAACCCTGTATTCACGAAATGCATTGAAATGAACGTTGAATTTTATATAAAACAACTCATACCGTAAATTTTATGAAGTAAAATTTTATGTGAAAATTTAACTTATTTCTGGTGTACATCTCAACGCAGCTAGCTGAAACATTCGAGTGAATCGATTGCACATAAGCAATCGATAGTTAAGTTTAGTAACAGATAAAGGGCACTCATCGGTACGGTACCCTACATAATTGTATCTTTTCGATGTGTACGATGAAAGTACATGACCAACAAGTTGCTCTTCTTTCCAGTGAAAGATGTTACTGTACCTCTGTAACATAATTAAGAGACCAGGACCCGTTCTTTTAGCAAAAAGAACATAAATGGAATATCCTAAAAAAATAAGGCGATCAATGTAATTATTCCCTGTTTACTGTAAATTACTAAACAAAACTTTCATGTTTCTTTATACAGATCAGTATTAAGTTTGCTACTATTGTTTTATTTAGATCATTATTGTTAGTGTGTTAGTGTATTGACATAATATTGAAAAAAGTTTTCGGTCATCTTTTAATCACGTTACATCAGGGGTGCCCAGAGAGGGATTTGGTGAAGAAAAGTGCCTCATACACATACAATTTCTTTTTAGGCGGGAATTTAGAGAAAAGGTGTCTTTTCGGGGGGGATTTTTAATTTCTTAATATTTCCTTTTTAGCTCACAGGCTATCAAAGCCTGAGAGCTAATGTGCCCGCCCGTTCTGTATGCATGTATGTATGTATGTACGTACGTACGTATGTACGTAACGCGATAACTCTTGATAGAAACATCCGATTTGCTTCAAAATTTTTTCCTAGGTTCACTGTCGTAAGGCGCTTCCCTGATTAGTTTTGGGAGTTCATTGGTTAAGGATAAAGGGGGAAAAACGGGGTTAGTCCACCCCCCCCCCCCCTTAATTCAGATAAATGGGTTTTTCATGCAGAATGATTCGAATTGCTCCGAATTTGGTATACCGGTTTATTATGTTAAGGAACTTCCCTGATTAGTTTTGGGAGTTCATTGGTTAAGGATAAAGGGGGAAAAACGGGGTTAGTCCACACCCCCCCCCCCCTTAATTCAGATAAATGGGTTTTTCATGGAGAATGATTCGATTTGCTCCGAATTTGGTATAGCGGTTTATTATGTTAAGGAACTTCCCTGATTAGTTTTGTGGTTTCATTGGTTAAGGGTAAAGGGGGAAAAACGGGGTTAGTCCACCCCCCTTAATTCAGATAAATGGGTTTTTCATGCAGAAACATTCAATTTGCTTTGAATTTGGTATACCAGTTTATTATGTTAAGGAACTTCCCTGATTAGTTTTGGGGGTTCATTGGTTAAGGATAAAGGGGGCTTAGTCCACCCCTTAATTCAGATAAATGGGTTTTTCATGCAGAATCATTCGATTTGCTCCGAATTTGGTATACCGGTTTATTATGGTAAGGAACTTCCCTGATTAGTTTTGGGAGTTCATTGGTTAAGGATAAAGGGGGAGAAACGGGGTTAGTCCACCCCCCATTAATTCAGATAAATGGGTTTTTCCTGCAGAATGATTCGATTTGCTCCGAATTTGGTATACCGGTTTATTATGTTAAGGAACTTCCCTGATTAGTTTTGGGAGTTCATTGGTTAAGGATAAAGGGGAAAAACGGGTTTAGTCCACCCCCCTTAATTCAGATAAATGTGTTTTTCATGCAGAATGATTCGTTTTGCTCCGCATTCGGTATATCGGTTTATTATGTTAAGGAACTTCCCTGATTAGTTTTGGGGGTCCATTGGTTAAGGATAAAGGGGAAAAACGGGGTTAGTCCACCCCACTTAATTCAGATAAATGTGTTTTTCATGCAGAATGATTCGATTTGCTCCGAATTCGGTATACCGGTTTATTATGTTAAGGAACTTCCCTGATTAGTTTTGGGGGTTCATTGGTTAAGGATAAAGGGGAAAAACGGAGTTAGTCCACTCCCCTTAATTCAGATAATGTGTTTTTCATGCAGAATGACTCGATTTGCTCCGAATTTGGTATACCGGTATATTATGTTAAAGAACTTCCCTGATTAGTTTTGTAGTTCATTGGTTAAGGGTAAAGGGGGAAAAGGGAGGTTAGCCCGCCCCTCTTAATTTAGATAAATGGGTTTTTCATGCAGAAGGATTCGATTTGCTCCGAAGTTGGTATACCGGTTTATTATGTTAAGGAGCTTCCATGATTCGTTTTGGCGATTCATTGTTTAAGGATAAAGGGGGTTAGTCTACCCCCTTAATTTAGATATTTTTTTTTTTTTTTTTTTTTGCAAGATTATTCGATTTGCTCCAAATTTGGTATACCGGTTTATTATGATAAGGAGCTTCCCTGATTAGATTTGGAGGTTCACTGGTTAAGTATAAAGGGGGAAACGGGGGCTAATTCCCCTTCACTTATTTTTTTGAGTGGCATTATTCTTTAAAATAAGAGTATAATATACCATTAGTGTGAATAGTCTGTGAGCTCAATGCCATCAGTTCAGCTGGGCACTTTTCTTTTTTATTTTGTTGTTTGAGACGATGGTTGAGACAAGGTTGAGAGAAGAATTTTTCTTTAACAAAGTCTTCTTAGAATGTCTAAAACATTTCTTTCCATATTTAAAAAATTATAATGCATATCTTATATTTAGGAAAACTTTTATAACTCAGTTTTGCATTCAGGCAACAAAATATGTGAAAAAAATACTTTAAATTTTGTCAGATAATGCTAAAGACATCCAGACTTCTCTCTCGAAGGAGGGGTGGGGGGGGGGGGAGTTTCATCAAGAGTTTAATAATTTTTCTGAATATATGATAAATTCAGTAGATTAAAAGTTGCATTTTTAAAACTTGTAACTCGCATTTCTGCAAATATTTTTTTCAATTCAATAATGTATTTCAGATTGGTGATTTCTTTTACTCAAAATAATAAAAAAATATGGTTTTTATATGCTAAGCCGCTTAGTCTGCGGAAAGAAAAAAATGAAGTTTAATATTATTTTAATTTACTTCTACTTGTTTTCAAAAGTTTATGAAATTTGTTTTACAGAATTGTTCTTCTTTCCAATTTCTCCAAAATATTTTTTCTATATTTGTTAAACTATGCACTTTGAGCAATGCAGGGAATATCATGAAAAGTAAATAGGATAACAATTACCTTTAATTCTACCCCATTTTGACACGTGCGAAAACAATTCATTCTTTTGAAGGAAAATTCTCATTCTTCCCTTCAAAATTTTTTTTTATCTGTTTCTTTAGTAAGCATGGAATGAAATGTTCTCAATTGTTTTGAAACCTTCAGATCTCTGCATGACTTAGACCAGCACAAATTGTTTTCATCGAAGTTATATATAGTGATATTAAAAATTAAAAAAAAAAAAAAAATATATATTAAAAGTTTAGAGACGCATTTTTTTTTTTTTTTTACTAAATAACGGCTAGATGCTACACGCACGCGAATCAACTTTGCAACTGCCGAACGCCTATGTTGCCAAAATCCGTTTCTATATATATTCCCATCCAGTCACCGTTAAACTATTGCATATTAATAATTTAAATAAACCATTAGATTTTTTTTTCTCAGAAAATACTTTCATATAACAGCAGTATTCGTACAGCTCAACTCAACTCATTCCAAAACCTGAACTCCGCCCTTTTCCCCCATTCACGTAAAAGATTATGTCTGGATTCTGAAACTAAAGTGTTTCCATTACATTCAAACGAAACTTGGTGTTGCCATTTCTTAACCCCTTGAGGGGCGCCGGTATATATTATATAGCACCTACGATTAATGAAGTTTTACACCAGAAAAATTTTATTAAGTTTTACTTTTAAGTTTTACTTTCTAAATTTGATGAAAAAAAGCCGTAAAATTGCTTTTGCTTATTTTGAAATAGAATTTTTCAAAGATTCCTGCGTGAGTTCAACATTACAGGAACACAATCACTTGCCCCTCAAAGGGTTAAAATAAAATCCATACAGCATCATACAACCCAACATTCAGCATTATACAACTCAATTCATCTCGATGAGATCATAACCACGCCCCTTCCGGCCACGCCCACTTCCGGTCACTGCGCCACTGTTTTGGTTTCCCCATTTGTTACCTATTTTCTACCAACCCCACTTTCTACCAAAAGTGTGGTGCATTGGCGCCACGTCATCGGAAGTGGGAGTGGAAGGAAGGGGCGTGATTATGATGTCATCGAGTTGAGTTGAGTTGAGTTGTATGATGCTGAATGTTGAATTGTAGGATGCTGAAGGTTGAGTTGTAAGATGCTGTATGCATTTTATTTTAAGAAATGGTAACACCGAGTTTTGTTTGAATGTAATGGCAACACTTTAGTTTCGGAATCCAGACTTGATTATTTTCGTGAATGGGAGAAAGCGAGAAAGGGACGGGGTTCAAGTTTTGAAATGAGTTGAGTTAAGCTCTACGAATACTGCTGTTAAATGAAAGTATTTTCTGAGATAGAAAAAATATCTAATGGTTTATTTAAATTAATAATATGCAACAGTTTAACGGTGAGCGGATGCGAATATATTTAGAAACGTGTTTTGGCAGTATAGGCGTTCGGTAGTTGCAAAGTTGATTCGTGTGCGTGTAGCGTCTAGCCGTTATTTAGTTAAGAATGCAAAAAAATATGCGTCTCTAAACTTTCAATATATATAAATATATATATATATATGTATATTTTTTTTAATTTTTAATATCACTATAAATATCTTCGATGAAAACAATTTTTGCTGGTCTAAGTCATGCAGAGATATGAAGGTTTCAAAATAATTAAGAACATTTCATCGCATGCTTCTACTAAAGAAACAGTTTAAAATAAATTTTGAAGGAAAGAATGAGACTTTTCCTGCAAAAGAATGAATTGTTTTCGCAAGTGTCAAAATGGGGAAGAATAAAGGTAATTGTTATCCTATTTACTTTCCCAGATATTTCCTGCATTGCACAAAGTGTATAGCTTAACAAATATAGAAAACATATTTTGGAAAAAAGAACAATTCTATTAATCAAATTTCATAAACTTTTGAAAAGAAGTAGAAATAAATTAAAGTAATAATAAACTTAATTTTTTTCTTTCCGCAGACTGAGCGGTTTAACATATCAAAGCCATATTTTCTCATTATTTTGTGTAAAAGAATACACCAATCTGAAATACATTATTATGTTGGAAAATGTATTTCCAGAAATTCGAGATACATGTTAAAAAAAGGCATTTTTAAGCGACTGAAGTTGTCACATATTCAGAAAAATATTAAACTCTTGATTAAAAATTTCCCCCCTGTCTTTGAGAGAGAAGACTAGACGTCTATAGCATTATCTGACAAAATTTAAAGCATTTTTTCCCCATATTTAGTTGAATGAATGCAAAACTAAGTCATAAAATTTTGTCTAAATATGAGATATGCTTAATAAATTTTTAAATAGGGAAAGAAATGTTGTAGACATTCTAAGAAATTAACCACCGCACTCTGCAATTGATTTTCTGTAGTGAATCCATTCGATTCGTTACGATGTCATCTAAGGGTCATAATTCAAAATGCGATTATTATGGAAGTTCCTTGAAAAAATTTGTGCCTAAGAATTGTTCGATAAATATATATTTCGTTAATGATGCACCAAACATTTTTAAAATACAAGTTCCATCCCGACATATTTCAAAGAAAGCTTACCGTTGCTTAATACAATACAACCCTAATGTTACACTGGCCTGTATGCAATCCTAAAAGAATATTGCGAGTGCGCTAATGGCATGGGAACATTTGGCTGCTGCTCCAATTTTGTAACAACAATGTATTATTTTTCTTCTTGTCTTCTTTATTATTATTAGAAGATAGTTATCCAATATTGCAAGACTGGCAGAAATTCTTTTTACAATTTTCAGAAATGGATGCATATCTGTTTTGAAGAAGAATTGAAGATGACAGTTATAATGATTAAATTCGTTTTTTTTTCTTGTATATTTACTGTCCCATATTATTTGAATTTTTATTTTTATATATAAAATAATGTAATATATTAACGCATTGCCAACTGTTTTTTCTCATATAATTCACTTTTTCCTTAACGCGAGGCCTGTAGCCCTGAACCCTACTATTTATTTGTATATACGTTTTTAAATATATTCGCAACAAGTTAACTATATCTGTGAAAGTATATTTAAATCTCCTGAGTTTCGTTCCATTGTTTTTTAGATTAATATTCGTTTATTTATAAAAACAACTGAATCTCATCACCATTAAATAAAGCAAAAATTGAGAGTAGTATACATCTTGAATAAAAAATTGTTTTATTACAACACAAACCTGGCACCACTTCAGAAATAAATGAGCGTAATTGACTCAAAGTCTAGGTATAGGACATCCTTATTTTACACATTACGAAGATTTGCGCTTAAAAACGACGAAACTGCTTACTATGATTACTCTTCATTAGAAGTGGAGAAAATATTTTTTTAATAAATGTCATTATAATAACTGTGGTTACATTTCGATATCGAAGAAAGTTGCTGTTTTCCAAGCAAAAACATTTTTCTCTACAGTGTGTAATATTAAACAGTGATTTTCGATAGCGAAGCAGTAACGATACGGTTGAAAATGATGGCCTTTGCTTATTGAAATCTAAAATACAGCAGTTGGGACATTAACTGGTTACTTTATTCCAATAATTCTTCGGATGTCGAATTTGAGTAGCCCCGCCCCCAAAAAACACTTTTAAATGAATTTTATGTATTTTTACACATATTTTTGCAAATAATTATATGTTATACCCAACACACACTTTCAGCATTTATATATAACATGCATGCACACATGAGTAATTTTTACAATAAAATTGTAATTTTCGCATAACCATAAGATATTGATTTTATTTTTGTAATTGTTTTTATCGATATTTCACACAGTTTTTATAAATAGAAAATTATAGAAAAAATTCCAGTTATGCATCTTTAGAACCTATATAATCTCAAATAAAAGTATGAAATTCTGTGCAATAGATTATGAGAAAATCTATTTTTAAATATAGTTAAAAACATTTGTTTCTCATAAATAATCAATATTTATAAACTGAGAATGGGGGGAAATATATTGTCAGATAGGTAGCCACACCTGGAGGGAAAAAATCAGAAAATTTGATTGAAAGGCATGTTTCCAATGCTTATTCAGCGATAAGATTCTCACTTCTTTGTCCACATTTATTGTTTTGAAGTTTCATATATGTATATATATATATATATATATATATGTATATATATGTAAACTTACATGTACCGTTTAAATATTACTTATGAAAATTGTGTAATACTATTCAAACTTGTTGACTAAAGAATAGAATTTCACAGTGCAGTCACTGGTTAATTTTAATGCTCTACAATGAAAGTGACAGACCGCGATACCTCCCCGATCTTGGCTGTTTCTGTTTCTTAACGTCATTTCGGGAATTTTGTTAACTAAGCGTATTTTGATCACTTGATAGCGAAGAGGGTGGAAGTATCGAAGCCTGTACATTTCGTTGTTTGCGTGTAGAACCCATTTTAGAACTACATTTAAATAGTAAACACCGTTAATAACTGAAATTATATTATCATTCTTAGTTAATTCCAGTTTTCACAGCACCATATTTTCGTTTCAGCTTTAAGAGGCTACTTGAGTCAGGCGAAAGGACCCGTTCGCTAATGCTAATCCTATGGATGAAATTTATAAAGATATCTCGGTTGCATTTCTTTATTTTTAAATGATATCTTTTGCATTGGATAGCTGAGATCGATCTGTATGCAGGCCGTTTTTTACTTTTTCGATTTTCATTACAGATTTTATTTATGAGGATGTTTTCACTTTTGAAACCGGTTCCGAAAATGAAAGCGTCCCCATGAAATATATCTTTAAAAAAATCGAAAAAGTAAAAAACAACCTTTGTACAGATCGATCTCAGCTGCCAAATTCAAAAAAAAAAAAAAAAATCATTTAAAAATATTGAAATGCAACCGAGATATCTTTATAAATTTCTTCCATAGGATTAGCATTAGCGAACGGGTCTTTACGCCTGACTGAAGTAGCCTCTTGACTCTAGTTTTCTTAATGATGTTAGATAAAATTAGTATTGACTACTTTATGCTAGTTTATATTAAAATTAGTTAATACTCGTTTTGACAAAGTGAAGTAGTTACAAATGTTTTTATCTGATTATGAGTTGTGAAGATAAAGCATTCACGAAATGCATTGAAATGAACGTGAAATTTTATATAAAACAAATCATACCGTAAATTTTATGATGTAAAATTTTATGTGAAAATTTAACTTCTTTCTGATATATATCACCACAGCCGAGTTAAACATCCGAGTCAATCGATGTTGATTGCACATAAGCGATCGACAGTTTACTGGCTCCTATCGGCAAGATAAGCTCCCTAGCGAATCTGTTATACATTACCTAATTTGGCAGCCTATCACTTATTTGGCGAGTTAGGTAGCAATTATAAGTGAAATACGTAAGCATTCGCGCCAAAATAACAAAAAGCAATACTGTTTTATGATTCCAGAGGAAATGGAAATGTTAAAATATCATTGCTTTAATATCATTAACTACAATAAAATAATAATAATAAACAATTAGCTATAGTAATATATTTATATACATATGTCTCGCTGAATGTTTTTTTTTTTTTTTTTTTTTTTTTTGTTCCTATAACAGTAATTGTTATTGCATATAAAATATGTGTGATAATTAGCTTAGTTTTAAGGATGTTTTTCTATTCAAATTTTTGCAAAATTTGACCCTTGTAATTACGACAGAACAGCTGATTTTTATACTTTGTCTATACAACTAAATAATATAATCATAAAGATGACATCATTAATTACATTTTATTTGACGTGTAGATAAAACTGTTTAATGAAATAATTCTTGTGGGTACAATAAAATTACACCTATTGATACTTAAAGCGGAATTTCTATAAAAGTATATCATCTTTTCTATTCTTAAAAGTTAATTAACATTTATTTAATGTGGATAAACCATTCCAAATCAACTATATCTTGTCTCTCGGGATATAACATAATAATGAAGTGTGGTATATTTTATATGAATATATATATAAACTTCTTTATAAATAAAATACTACATCAGATCGAAAACTCAGTATGCAATTAAAAGAAGTTTTTGTGTTTTATCTCTCGTAAATTTAACTTCGAAATTAGTACCAAAATTTTATAAACAAATAAATGATTTTTAAAATGCGAAATGTTTCATTAGTTCGAAGAAATTTGAGCGTCAGTTTCCTAATTTAATATTGCTCAAGTGAAATAATAAATCTTTGACCGCTAATCCAATTTTTACACACATTACATAAAGATGAGAAAATAAACATGTTAAATATTAAGTAAATTTGCAATAAATATAGTATCAGCGATTTTAACTAAATTATATAAATCGCGATTTTAAATAATTTGATATAGTTTTAAGTCATTTATTAAAGTCATAAATTCTCTTAATTTCTAAAATGGTGTGAATTTAAAAATAATAATTAAAAAAAAATAATTTGTGTTGATATCATATCAACAGAATAAATAAAAGAGCCTTTGGAAAATCCTTTACCAGCTCATGTGGAAACAATTAGTTATTATTGAATATGTATCGCATATATAAGAAAATTAAAAACTTGTTCGATTTATCGGCGCTTAAATGGCAATGTCTGCACATTTCATGCATTTTTGAATTAAATAACTTCAATGATTGTCAAAATATTTGCACTCTTCAGAAATAAATCTCAGAAATAAATGAGCGTAATTGGCTCAAAGTCTAGGTATAGGATATCCTTATTTTACGCATTACGAAGATTTGCGCTTAAAAACGACGAAACTGCTTACTATGATTACTCTTCATTAGAAGTGGAGAAAATATTTTTTTAATAAATGTCATTATAATAACTGTGGTTACATTTCGATATCGAAGAAAGTTGCTGTTTTCCAAGCAAAAACATTTTTCTCTACAGTGTGTAATACTAAACAGTGATTTTCGATAGCGAAGCAGTAACGACACGGTTGAAAATGATGGCCTTTGCTTATTGAAATCTAAAATACAGCAGTTGGGACATTAACTGGTTACTTTATTCCAATAATTCTTCGGATGTCGAATTTGAGTAGCCCCGCCCCCAAAAAACACTTTTAAATGAACTTTATGTATTTTTACACATATTTTTGCAAATAATTATATGTTATACCCAACACACACTTTCAGCATTTATATATAACATGCATGCACACATGAGTAATTTTTACAATAAAATTGTAATTTTTGCATAACCATAAGATATTGATTTTATTTTTGTAATTTTTTTTATCGATATTTCACACAGTTTTTATAAACAGAAAATTATAGAAAAATTTCCAGTTATGCATCTTTAGAACCTATATAATCTCAAATAAAAGTATGAAATTCTGTGCAATAGATTATGAGAAAATCTATTTTTAAATATAGTTAAAAACATTTGTTTCTCATAAATAATCAATATTTATAAACTGAGAATGGGGGGAAATATATTGTCAGATAGGTAGCCACACCTGGAGGGAAAAAATCAGAAAATTTGATTGAAAGGCATGTTTCCAATGCTTATTCAGCCATAAGATTCTCACTTCTTTGTCCACATTTATTATTTTGAAGTTTCGTATATGTATATATATATATATATATATATATATATATATATATATATATATATATATATATATATATATATATATATATATGTATATATATGTAAACTTACATGTACCGTTTAAATATTACTTATGAAAATTGTGTAATACTATTCAAACTTGTTGACTAAAGAATAGAATTTCACAGTGCAGTCACTGGTTAATTTTAATGCTCTACAATGAAAGTGACAGACCGCGATACCTCCCCGATCTTGGCTGTTTCTGTTTCTTAACGTCATTTCGGCAATTTTTTTAACTAAGCGTATTTTGATCACTTGATAGCGAAGAGGGTGGAAGTATCGAAGCCTGTACATTTCGTTGTTTGCGTGTAGAACCCATTTTAGAACTACATTTAAATAGTAAACACCGTTAATAACTGAAATTATATTATCATTCTTAGTTAATTCCAGTTTTCACAGCACCATATTTTCGTTTCAGCTTTAAGAGGCTACTTGAGTCAGGCGAAAGGACCCGTTCGCTAATGCTAATCCTATGGATGAAATTTATAAAGATATCTCGGTTGCATTTCTTTATTTTTAAATGATATCTTTTGCATTGGATAGCTGAGATCGATCTGTATGCAGGCCGTTTTTTACTTTTTCGATTTTCATTACAGATTTTATTTATGAGGATGTTTTCACTTTTGATACCGGTTCCGAAAATGAAAGCGTCCCCATGAAATATATCTTTAAAAAAAATCGAAAAAGTAAAAAACAACCTTTGTACAGATCGATCTCAGCTCCCAAATGCAAAAAAAAAAAAAAAAAAAAAAAAAAAAAATATCATTTAAAAATATTGAAATGCAACCGAGATATCTTTATAAATTTCTTCCATAGGATTAGCATTAGCGAACGGGTCTTTACGCCTGACTGAAGTAGCCTCTTGACACTAGTTTTCTTAATGATGTTAGATAAAATTAGTATTGACTACTTTATGCTAGTTTATATTAAAATTAGTTAATACTCGTTTTGACAAAGTGAAGTAGTTACAAATGTTTTTATCTGATTATGAGTTGTGAAGATAAAGCATTCACGAAATGCATTGAAATGAACGTGAAATTTTATATAAAACAAATCATACCGTAAATTTTATGATGTAAAATTTTATGTGAAAATTTAACTTCTTTCTGATATATATCACCACAGCCGAGTTAAACATCCGAGTCAATCGATGTTGATTGCACATAAGCGATCGACAGTTTACTGGCTCCTATCGGCAGGATAAGCTCCGTAGCGAATCTGTTATGCATTACCTAATTTGGCAGCCTATCACTTATTTGGCGAGTTAGGTAGCAATTATAAGTGAAATACGTAAGCATTCGCGCCAAAATAACAAAAAGCAATACTGTTTTATGATTCCAGAGGAAATGGAAATGTTAAAATATCATTGCTTTAATATCATTAACTACAATAAAATAATAATAATAAACAATTAGCTATAGTAATATATTTATATACATATGTCTCGCTGAATGTTTTTTTTTTTTTGTTCCTATAACAGTAATTGTTATTGCATATAAAATATGTGTGATAATTAGCTTAGTTTTAAGGATGTTTTTCTATTCAAATTTTTGCAAAATTTGACCCTTGTAATTACGACAGAACAGCTGATTTTTATACTTTGTCTATACAACTAAATAATATAATCATAAAGATGACATCATTAATTACATTTTATTTGACGTGTAGATAAAACTGTTTAATGAAATAATTCTTGTGAGTACAATAAAATTACACCTATTGATACTTAAAGCGGAATTTCTATAAAAGTATATCATCTTTTCTATTCTTAAAAGTTAATTAACATTTATTTAATGTGGATAAACCATTCCAACTCAACTATATCTTGTCTCTCGGGATATACCATAATAATGAAGTGTGGTATATTTTATATGAATATATATATAAACTTCTTTATAAATAAAATACTACATCAGATCGAAAACTCAGTATGCAATTAAAAGAAGTTTTTGTGTTTTATCTCTCGTAAATTTAACTTCGAAATTAGTACCAAAATTTTATAAACAAATAAATGATTTTTAAAATGTGAAATGTTTCATTAGTTCGAAGAAATTTGAGCGTCAGTTTCCTAATTTAATATTGCTCAAGTGAAATAATAAATCTTTGACCCCTAATCCAATTTTTACACACATTTCATAAAGATGAGAAAATAAACATGTTAAATATTAAGTAAATTTGCAATAAATATAGTATCAGCGATTTTAACTAAATTATATAAATCGCGATTTTAAATAATTTGATATAGTTTTAAGTCACAAATTCTCTTAATTTCTAAAATGGTGTGAATTTAAAAATAATAATTAAAAAAAAATAATTTGTGTTGATATCATATCAACAGAATAAATAAAAGAGCCTTTGGAAAATCCTTTACCAGCTCATGTGGAAACAATTAGTTATTATTGAATATGTATCGCATATATAAGAAAATTAAAAACTTGTTCGATTTATCGGCGCTTAAATGGCAATGTCTGCACATTTCATGCATTTTTGAATTAAATAACTTCAATGATTGTCAAAATATTTGCACTCTTCAGTGTTTCTTTTCTTTATCTGGGAAGGGGAAGGGGGACTCTTAATATGTATTTACTGTTTAAAATATGTTTTTATAGAGAAAATTAATCGTTCAAAGGGTATCATGAACTCCTTTTTGGGTCCGCTTTTGAAAAATAAATAAATAAATAAATTAGTATCGATGTGGGGCAAATTGAATCACCGAAAGCAGCTAAAATTTTACAAAAACAAATCTGCATTACTTAGCAGTGTTTTAATCCATCCGCTAATGTAAAATAAGCAATAAAAATCTGTTTTCATGATATTTTATACTGTAAATCAGGGGTGTCAAACTGTGGCCCGTCGGATACCACTAAAATTTTACAGTTCTTTGCCTTATCTAATCGTCGAAGTGCTGCGATTCAACTTGTCGACTATCTATATTATAAAGGACAAACATATATGTGCGTAACGCATACGTCATTCTGCGAATGGCAACACTCTGAAATTTGAAATGAAATTTCGGTTTTGCAATTTTCGCTACTGCAAATTTTTAAACTTCTAAACATCGCACAGCTTCAATTTTTATACCGTAATATAGGGGAAAAAACGTACTTTTAAATGCAATTTGTTTGAAAGCTCTATCTTAATTTATTTTTGAGATATTAATTTTTTTATTGTTTTTAGTGCCAATTTTGTCATTGTGGCAACTGAAGTACACCATTTCTATTAAAAGTAAAGGGAAA
The DNA here is from genome assembly GCA_963932465.1 of Maratus speciosus. NCBI lineage: Eukaryota > Metazoa > Arthropoda > Arachnida > Araneae > Salticidae > Maratus > Maratus speciosus. The sequence goes on along the minus strand of OZ010796.1, from coordinate 48,941,986 downwards.
ATAGTCATGATTTATTTATCCTTATTGATGCCATTTTCACATTACAAATAAAAGTAACTTTTTTTTAAATTTTTGAACAGAAAATGACGTAGTTATTAAAAAAAAAAAAAAACACATATTTCTTCATAAATCAGTTACATTTCAATATTTTTTTTACATTACGCTGATACTGAATTTGAGACGCTAGGCAAAATGAATCAGTGAGTAAAAATGATGTCATATTTAAGAAAAAACGATTATTTTCTTTGATAAAACTAAATATTTGACCAATACTAAATGGCCAATGCTATGACAACTAAAGGCAAATTTCTGAATTATTTATTCGCGGGTACCGAGATTAGAACTTAAAGTTTGTATTACGTATTCTAATACAGTTTAATTTTTCAATAATTTAAGCAGTTGAAGTTTGTGGAAATAGCATTTTGTTAATTTTAGGTTTAAAATATTATTTGTTTTAACAGTTAGACAACCAATATAAGATGAATTTTTTATTGTAATTATTTTTGTAGGTATATCATAAATTTGATCTAATAGTTTCTTTCTAAACATTTTACTTCGTCGAATTTCGACGGGTTCCAACTCGTTTCTTTAAAGTTTTAGTGGTATCCAGCGGGCCACAGTTTGACACCCCTGCTGTAAATAGTTAATCTAAATAATTAATGCTGTAACTATAGTAATGTAGAGACAGGAACTCAAAATAAGATTTATTTTCTGTCTTAATCATAAAAGATGTAGTATATTTAATACAGTTAAACTCAGTTAATATGAGGTGCCTGATATTGATAAAATATCTTAAATTACATAAAATCTACGAAAAAAAATAAAAATCATAAAAGCGCACGCATAATTTAACACAAAAATTATCACAATTGTTGCTCTAATTATAACTTTATACAATCTCTCAAACAAAATTTTAAATATTCGGTAGCATTTGTTTTTCCAATAACAGTAAATTATCAAGACGTTAATTCTTTTCAAATTTTGCATTTGTCTTACTGGTAAAAATAACAGTAATAATCTAAATTATCATATTATATCACTGAATTTTCCACTTCTCCCCCAGGCCCCTTCTCTTACACCCTCTAGTCTACGGATTAAAATAATATTCTTCCTTATTTTAAAAAAAAAAAACATATATATATATTGTCCCTTTTCTTTTGTAACTATAAAAGCTCGAGCTATAAAAGTTTTTACACATATACGCTTATTCTGCGCAAAACTTCATTCTTTTATTAAACTTAATTTGAATAATATGAGTTTAATAAACACAATCACCAAACATGTCGATTGGTAAAACTCATAAATCTGTTTTCTGGAAGGTACGGATGGTAAGGAAAGGCTCTCACTGTGTTATTTCACTATTTGGCGAACTCCGCTGTGAAATCGCCAAGTGAAAAGGAAAAGAAGCTATCAGGTAGGGAGACTATCCTCCCGATAGCCTTTACTCGACAGTTTAGTAACAGATAAAGGGCACTTATCGGTACGCTACATACTTGTATCTTTTCGATGTGTACGATGATAGTACATGACCAACAAGTTGCTCTTCTTTCCAGTGAAAGATGTTACTATACCTCTGTAACATAATTAAGAGACCAGGACCCGTGTCTTTTAGCAAAAATAACATAAATGGAATATCCTACAAAATAAGGCGATCAATGTAATTAATCCTTGTTTAATGTTAATTACTAAACAAGACTTTCATATTTCTTTATATAGATCAGTATTAAGTTTGCTACTATTGTTTTTTTTAGATCATTATTGTTAATGTATTGACAAAATATTGTGAAGTTTTTCGGTCACCAGATTAGAGTAATCTTTTAATCACGTTACACCAGGGGTGTCTAGGAGGGATTTGGTGAAGAAAAGTGCGTCATACAATTTATTTTAAGGCGGGAATTTAGAGAAAAAAGTGTCTTTTGGTGGGGATTTTTAATTTCTTAATGTTTCCCTTTTTATTTTTGTTTCAGACGATGGTTAAGGCAAGGTTGAGAGAAGAACTTTTCTTTAACAAAGTCTTCCTAGAATGTCTAAAACATTTCTTTCCATATTTAAAATTTTATAAAGCATATCTTATATTTAGGAAAAAATTTATAACTCAGTTTTGCATTCAGGCAACCAAATATGTAAAAAAAAAAAAGCTTTAAATTTTGTCAGATAATGCTAAAGACATCTAGTCTTCTCTCTCGAAGAGAGGGGGGTGGGGGAGTTTAATAATTTTTCTGAATATATGATAACTTCAGTGGATTGAAAATTGCATTTTTTAAACTTGTAACTCGCATTTCTGCAAATATTTTTTTCAACTCAATAATGTAATTCAAATTGGTGTATTCCTTTATTCAAAATAATAAAAAAATATAGTCTTTATATGCTAAACCGCTTAGTCTGCGGAAAGAAAAAATGAAGTCTATTATTAATTTAATTTACTTCTACTTGTTTTCAAAAGTTTATGAAATTTGTTTTACAGAATTGTTCTCCTTTCCATTTTTTCCAAAATACGTTTTCTATATTTGTTAAACTATGCACTTTGAGCAATGCAGGGAATATCATGAAAAGCAAATAGGATAACAATTACCTTTAATTCTTCCCCATTTTGACACTTGCGAAAACAATTCATTCTTTTGAAGGAAAATTCTCATTCTTCCTTTCAAAATTTCTTTTAATCTGTTTCTTTAGTACAAGCATGGAATGAAATGTTCTTAATTGTTTTGAAACTTTCAGATCTCTGCATGACTTAGATCAGCACAAATTGTTTTCATCGAAATTATTTATAGTGACATTAAAAATTTCAAAAAAAAAAAAAATATATTAAAATTTTAGACACGCATTTTTTTTCTTTTTTTACTAAAAAACGGTTAGATGCTACACGCACGCGAATCAACTTTGCAACTGCCGAACGCCTATGTTGCCAAAACCCGTTTCTAAATATATTCCCATCCGGTCACTGTTAAACTGTTGCATGTTATTAATTTAAATAAACCGTTAGATCTTTTTTCTATCTCAGAAAATGCTTTCATTTAAAATCAGTATTCGTACAGCTCAACTCAACTCTTTCCAAAACCTGAACTCCGCCCTTTTCCCCCTTTCACAAAAAAATTGTGTCTGGATTTCGAAACTAAAGTGTTTCCATTACATTCAAACAAAACTCGGTGTTGCCATTTCTTAAAATAAAATCCATACAGCATCTTAAAACTCAACCTTCAGCATCCTACAACTCAACATTCAGCATTATACAACTCAATTCAACTCGATGAGATCATAACCACGCCCCTTCCGGCCGCCCCCACTTCCGGTCACTGCGCCACTGTTTTGGTTTCCTCATTTTTTACCTATTTTCTACATTTTCTACCAACCCTTTCTACAAAAATAACAATTAAAACCTTTGGGCAGGAACATTAAAAAGTAGGAAACCAACGTTTAAAAATGCACAAATAATACGTGAAAAGCAGCAAACAGCTGCTTCGAATCTGCTAGCGAGATTCTTCTTCAGTGCAAGAAAGAGCAAGACACAGCGTGCTAGAAAAATCAAGGCTGAGCAGAATGACAGAGATACGGGTAGAGAATATAACAAAACAACAATGAGACAGAAGCAGATAGAACGACTGAGTGGACAAGTAGCGATATCTACCGGAGAACGAGAGAAAAAGAAACCAAAAAAGGGGAAATTAAATTAATGCTTTTCAAATACTTGGAAAATCAGGAGTACTAGATAAGTCATTAACAAAAGAGTGAGAATTTTTAATAGTGTGGTAAGCTTCCCAAAAATCAAGATCAAGGTTAGAAGAACATTTCTGGATAATGATGGCTGAGGAAAAATTGAACCTATGTTGAAAAGACTAACAATGTTGAGCAATAGAAGAACGTTTAAGCTCTTATTTTTAACACAACCTTCATGCTCTTTTAAACGAAATCTAAGAGCACGTTTAGTCTGGCCAATATAAGATAGACCACAATGGTAAGAGAGCCTCTTGCCAGTGTGGTCTATACCCGTGTCGGGTACAGGGCCGAAACTAGCCTTTTTGGCGCCCCCCCCCCTCCACCACAAAGTAAATTTACAAAAAAGAATTTTATATATTACTAAATATCTAGCAAACAACTTATTTTTAAATTTAAAATATATATAACTGAACTACGTAATCAGCTTTGTCAAACATTGATCCATTAAAATCTTTGAAAAGTTATTTGAAAAGTTATTGAAAAGAATTGCATTTTAATCTTTTTAAACTTTTTTTTTTTTATCATAGTCTAAATGAGGTTGATATCTAAAAAAGAAAGGTTTTACTAAGAATTTTACTCTGTGCATTCCCCTTCCCGTTGTCCTGGGCAGTCAGCGCCCATGGCAAGACGGAAAAAAAAAAAAAAAAAAAAAAGAAGAAGGGAAGGAAGCTCAACACTGTTCAGCGGAAAAAAAACAAACAGCTTTCATGGAATTTTTTTTATCTAGAAGAAAAATCAGGCTGAGGGGTCACTTCTCCTTTGGTAGTTATCGGTAGTGGACAGTAGGGTGTCCCACAATAGAGACTGACCTTGAAAAACGGTAATGATTCTCCCTCGGATTCTCCTCACAGGAAGTGATTTAAAAGGTAGAAAGCAAACGCATAGGCATGATACTTTGAAATTTTGTATTGTAATGAATCTTTTTATCTATTTGTAAAGTTTAATGCATTTGGTTCAGTTTTCCTTTTAAATTTTCCAGCTGCGAGACATTTTTATACAAATTTCATAATATATATATATATATATATATATATACATTCTTGTGTCAAACGTCAAACAAAATCTTCATTTTGGCGCCCCCGTCACCTCCTGTTAAAGCGGGGCCCGGGGCACGTGCCCCCTTTGCCCCCCACCCCCCTAGTTTCGGCCCTGATATGGACTAGCTGTGCTGTAGAGACAGTAATTATTCGAATTATATTATTTCCTTTTGAGTATTCGCGTCCTTGAAAATTATCATTTTTGCGATCGGTCCTTAATTTTGAACACCAGTGTAGAACTTTGACATGGTAGTAATTAATAATATGTAAATGCTCGTTGTAGAACGAATTCTAAAAAATAGAAAGACTAAACAAAGCGGAAAAAGATCTAAAGATGATCTAAGTTACGAAGTACATGGACTTGTTAGGAATATAAGCATGAAAATTGATATGACTGTATTTATCATGACCTAACTTCTCGCAATAGAACAATTTCTAAAAAGTCCTTCCGGCCAGTGCCGGGAGGAAGAGATAGCTTTCATATTCCTTATTTTTAAAAAGCCAACATATTCAAACACACGAAGCTCAATTAAGTGGAAACCGAATGTAGGAGATTCAATACTAATTTTTATCAATACTAAATCATTATGAATGAGAATTTCGCGAAATTAGTCAGCTTTATCCAAGCTGCTTTTATTTAAAGTCACTTATATTTGGCTGCCAAATTCGGCGATTTCTTAAAGTGCCTGCCATTTTAAGACAACATGGTAGATGAGGCTAACCAGTGAACTTGGTAATTGTTGTGCACATGCTCACTCATATCGGAATCGGTTGATATATACGAGTGCTGTCGCAGGCAAAAAATCAGATTTTTCAAAATGTCACCCACTTTAGAAATTGAAACTGCTATATCTGAGCCATTTTTTAAGATAAAGACAAACAAAAAATGCTCCTTAATCCTTATATCAAGGTCAAATACTTAAGAAAGAAACCTTTTTCAATTTCTAATTTTTTTGCACCTCACTTTAAATATAATTTTTTTTAATTTAATGGCCGCCATTTTGAAACAAAATGGCTGATGAAGCTGGCCCTCGAACTTGGTCGAGATATTGATGTATACTATCCACATGCCTTCTTCCATCGAAATAGCCGAATAAGTGTGGTATCGCGTGACAAATACAAGATCGTTTCAAAGTGTTAGTCATGATAGAAATTCAAAGTGCTATAATTCAACCACTTTTTAAGATATAAACAAAAGAACAAATTTTCAGAAACAAAAACTGCTCCAGAATCTTTGTATAAAGGCCAAACACATAAAAAAATCTTTTTCATTTTCCAATTTTTTAATACCTCATTTTAAATTTTAAATTACATTTTTTTTAAAAAAGGGCAACCCTTTTGAAACAAGATGGCGAATGAAGCTGGCCAACGAACTCGGTCGAGAGATTGGTATGTACTATGTACAGACCAAGTTACATTCAAATCGGTTCATAAATACGCCTGTTATCGCGTGACAAAAATCGGGTCGTTTTAAAATCTCAGCCACAATAGAAATTCAAAATGTTATAACTCAGCCATTTTTTTAGATGTAGACGAAACAAAACCTGTTCCGGAATCAATGTATTAAGGTTAAACACATACAAAAAAATCTTTTTCATTTTCCAATTTTTTGGTATCTCATTTTAAATTTATTTAAAAAAAATTTTTTTTAAATGGCCACCATTTTGAAACAAGATGGCGAATGAAGCTGGTCAACGAACTCGGTTGAGTTATTTGTATTTACTATGTACACACCAAGGTACATCCAAATCGGTTCATAAATACGTCTGTTATCACGTGGCAAATATTAGGACGTTTCAAAATGTCAGCCACGCTAGAAATTCAAAATGCTATAACTCAGCCATTTTTTAAGATATAGACGAAACAAAAACTGCTACGGAGTCTTTGTATAAAGGTCAAATACATAAGAAAAAAATATTTTTCCATTTTCAATTTTTTGGTACCACATTTCAAATTTTAAATTAAAAAAAAAAATTTAAATGGCCGCCATTTTGAAACAAAATGGCGGATGAAGCTGGCCAACGAACTCGGTCGAGACATTGGTATGTACTATGTACACACCGAATTACATCCAAATCGGTTCATAAATACGAGAGTTACAGTGTGACATATGTCAGATATATATATATATATATATATATATATATATATATATATCAATTTTGAACGGAGGGTGGTTTCGGGGTCTGGGGGTCATGATCGATGAAAATATACCAAAATTTTTTGAAATCGCTCTCCTCCGAACGGCTGCAATAGGTAGCTTTTTGTAAAGAAAGCTACCTAAAATGTCGCTATAATAAAAAAGTCCTTCCGGCCAGTGCCGGGAGGAAGAGTTAGCTTTCAAATTCCTTATTTTAAAAATGCCAACTTATATTATTCAAACACAAGAAGCTCAATTTAGTGAAAATCGAATATAGGAGATTCAATACTAATTTTTATCAATACTAAATCATTATGAATGAGAATTTTGTGAAATTAGTCAGCTTTATCCAAGCTGCTTTTATTTAAAGTAACTTATATTTGGCTGAGATGTTGATGTATATTATCCACATGCATTCTTACATGGAAATAGGCGAAATCGCGTGACAAATACCTGATCGTTTCAAAATGTTAGCCATACTAGAAATTCAAAGAGCTATAATCCAACCATTTTTTCAGATATAAACAAAAGAACAAATTTTCAGAAACAAAATCTGCTCCGGAATCTTTGTATCAACGCCAAACACATAAAAAAATCTTTTTCATTTTCCAATTTTTTAATACCTCATTTTAAATTTTAAATTTAATTTTTTTTTAAATGGCAACCCTTTTTGAAATAAGATGGCGAATGAAGCTGGCCAACGAACTCGGTCGAGACATTGGTATGTACTATGTACAGACCAAGTAACATCCAAATCGGTTCATAAATACGCTTGTTATCGCGTGACAAAAATCAGGTCGTTTTAAAATGTCAGCCAGAATAGAAATTCAAAATGCTATAACTCAGCCATTTTTTTAGATATGGACGAAACAGAAACTGTTCCGGAATCTTTGTATTAAGGTCAAACACATACGAAAAAAATCTTTTTCATTTTCCAATTTTTTGGTATCTTATTTTAAATTTTAATTTTTTTAATTTTTTTTAAATGGCCGCCATTTTGAAACAAGATGGCGGATGAAGTTGGCCATCGAACTCGGTCGAGATATTTGTATGTACTATGCACACACCAAGGTACATCCAAATCGATTCATAAATACGCCTGTTATCACGTGACAAATATGAGGACGTTTCAAAATATCAGCCACGCTAGAAATTCAAAATGCCATAACTCAGCCATTTTTTAAGATATAGACGAAACAAAAACTGCTCCCGAATCTTTGTATCAAGGTATAATACATAATAAAAAAATATTTTTTCAATTTTCAATTTTTTGGTACCACATTTCAAATTTAAATTTTTCTTAAAAATTTAAATGGCTGCCATTTTTAAACAAGATGGCGGATGAAGCTGGCCAACGAACTCGGTCGAGACATTGGTATGTACTATGTACAAACGAAGTTACATCCAAATCGGTTCATAAATACGCCTTTTATCGCGTGACAAAATTCAGGACGTTTCAAAATGTCAGCCACGCTAGAAATTCAAAATGCTATAACTCTGCCATTTTTTAAGATATAGACGAAACAAAAACTGCTCCGGAATCTTTGTATAAAGGTCAAATACATAAGAAAAAAATATTTTTCCATTTTCAATTCTTTGGTACCACATTTCAAATTTAAAATTTTTTTTAAATTTTTAAATGGCCGCCATTTTGAAACAAAATGGCGGATGAAGCTGGCCAACGAACTCGGTCGAGACATTGGTATGTACTATGTACACACCGAATTACATCCAAATCGGTTCATAAATTCGAGAGTTAGAGTATGACAAAGGTCAGATATATATATATATATATATGGATATATATATATATATATATATATATATATATATATATATATCAACTTTTGAACGGAGGGTGGTTTCGGTGTCTGGGGGTCATGATCGATGAAAATATACCAAAATTTTTTGAAATCGCTTTCCTCCGAACGGCTGCAATAGGTAGCTTTTTGTAATGAAAGCTACCTAACAGTGCAGAAACAAAAAACTTTCGAATATTTTCTATTAGGTAGCTTTCTTTACAAAAAGCTACCTATTGCAGCCGTTCGGAGGAAAGCGATTTCAAAAAATTTTGGTATATTTTCATCGATCATGACCCCCAGACCCCGAAACCACCCTCCGTTCAAAATTGATATATATATATATATATATATATCAATATATATATATATATATATATATATATATATATCTGACCTATGTCACACTGTAACTCTCGTATTTATGAACCGATTTGGATGTAATTCGGTGTGTACATAGTACATACCAATGTCTCGACCGAGTTCGTTGGCCAGCTGCATCCGCCATTTTGTTTCAAAATGGCGGCCATTTAAAATTTTTTAAAAAAATTTAAATTTGAAATGTGGTACCAAAAAATTGAAAATGGAAAAATATTTTTTTCTTATGTATTTGACCTTTATACAAAGACTCCGTAGCAGTTTTTGTTTCGTCTATATCTTAAAAAATGGCTGCGTTATAGCATTTTGAATTTCTAGCGAAGATGACATTTTGAAACGTCCTGAATTTTGTCACGCGATAAAAGGCGTATTTATGAACCGATTTGGATGTAACTTCGTTTATACATAATACAGATCAATGTCTCGACCGAGTTCGTTAACCAGCTTCATCCGCTATTTTGTTTAAAAATGGCAGCCATTTAAAATTTTAAGAAAAATTTAAATTTGAAATGTGGTACCAAAAAATTGAAAATTGAAAAAAGATTTTTTTCTTATGTGTTTGACCTTGATAAAAAGATTCGGGAACAGCTTTAGTTTCGTCTATATCTTAAAAAATGGCTGAGTTATAGCATTTTGAATTTCTAGCGTGGCTCACATTTCCAAACGCCCTGATTTTTGCTACGTGATAACAGACGTATTTATGAACCGATTTGGATGTACCTTGGTGTGTACATAGTACATACAAATAACTCAACCGAGTTCGTTGGCCAGCTTCATCCGCCATCTTGTTTAAAAATGGCGGCCATTTTAAAAAATTTAAAAACATTTAAATTTAAAATGAGATACCAAAAAATTGAAAAATGAAAAAGATTTTTTTCGTATGTGTTTGACCTTAATACAAAGATTCCGGAACAGGTTTTGTTTCGTCTATATCTAAAAAAATGGCTGAGTTATAACATTTTGAATTTCTATTGTGGCTGACATTTTAAAACGACCTGATTTTTGTCACGCGATAACAGGCGTATTTATGAACCGATTTGAATGTAACTTGGTCTTTACATAGTACATACCAATGTCTCGACCGAGTTCGTTGGCCAGCTTCATTCGCCATCTTGTTTCAAAAGGGTTGCATTTAAAAAAAATGTAATTTAAAATTTAAAATGAGGTATTAAAAAATTGGAAAATGAAAAAGATTTTTTTTATGTGTTTGGCCTTGATACAAAGATTCTGGAGCAGTTTTTGTTTCTGAAAATTTGTTCTTTTGTTTATATCTTAAAAAGTGGTTGAATTATAACACTTTGAATTTCTATCATGGCTAACACTTTGAAACGATCTTGTATTTGTCACGCGATACCACACGTATTCGCCTATTTCGATGGAAGAAGGCATGTGGATAGTATACATCAATATCTCGACCAAGTTAACTGGCCAGCTTCATCAGCCATCTTGTTTCAAAATGGCGGCCATTAAATTAAAAAAATATATATTTAAAGTGAGGTGCAAAAAAATTAGAAATTGAAAAAGGTTTATTTCTTAAGTATTTGACCTTGATATAAGGATTCAGGAGCATTTTTTGTTTGTCTTTATCTTAAAAAATGGCTCAGATATAGCAGTTTCAATTTCTAACGTGGGTGACATTTTGAAAAATCTGATTTTTTGCCTGCGACAGCACTCGTGTATATCAACCGATTCCGATGTGAGTGAGCATGTGCACAGCAATTACTAAGGTGTCGACCAAGTTCACTGGTTAGCCTCATCCACCATGTTGTCTTAAAATGGCAGGCACTTTAAGAAATCGCCGAATTTGGCAGCCAAATATAAGTTACTTTAAATAAAAGCAGCTTGGATAAAGCTGACAAATTTCGTGAAATTCTCATTCATAATGATTTAGTATTGGTAAAAATTAGTATAGAATCTCCTACATTCGGTTTCCACTTAATTGAGCTTCGTGTGTTTGAATAATACAAGTTGGCTTTTTTAAAATAAGGAATATGAAAGCTACCTCTTCCTCCCGGCACTGGCCGGAAGGACTTTTTCTGTGTTACTGCTGAGCCCAAAATCTAGAAATTTTGCTTCGGGTTAGTTTTACACTATACAATTGTCTCTATGAATGGTTTCTAAAAAATTTAAAATTTAAAAAGATGAAATTAACGGAAAGCGATCTCAATTACCATTAATTTGGAATTATTAGGTACAGCAACTTTAAATATTTCATACTGCTGCATTTCTTCCGAAAAACATGCAATTCAAATGCAACAAAACTAATAGATACCCACCTAGCATTAAATAAATTGTGTAAATAAAGACCTGTATGAAACAGTGAGTAGGTTGCCCGAAAGTACTTGTTAAAGTGTTCCTTCTCTAGGCTTTTCTCTCTCTTGCCAAGGCCACTAACAGAGGGAAGTGCCGTTTTAAATGTGATATGAATTTTCTATCCGATTCATTTTTCTAGACATTTTATCATAAGGTCATATTCTCAATTATCATTAGTAGATTTTTTATATATTAACTTATTCTGGTGAAATTTGATAATCGGGTTCATATTGGTGTATGTTAGCTTGCATGATTTGCTGAATAAATATGTATGGATTTGTAAATTACTTCACATGACACTTTGACAGCTCAAAAGTTATGCAGACGATATATTCAGATCTTGTGTCATACTTTATGTTGTAATCATTGCCGATTTCTTTTATTTAATACATGCTAAATACAGTTCAACTTGTGCAGAATATGTTTGAAAACAAAACAATACAGCGTATGTAGTGGCCAGAATACACTCATCATTTAAATCCGATCGAGCATATCTAAAACACACTTTAACGAAGCATTGCATGCCACTGTTGATGTATTCGGTACTTTGATACTATATCAGATTTTGAGGAGAGAATTCCTTAACTGTTATCGACAACCTCATTGCATCCGTGGAAAACAGATATTGTACAATATTAACTATTCCGGGGGAGCACACACCATATAAAGTATAGTCCATTCTTTTTAAACATCATATATTTGTCATTTAAAGTTACTCAAATTGGGGCGGAGCGTCTGATTATGCTCTAGACATCATTTTATGCAGTTAAAATTCCGATATAAGTAATTTAGTGTTTCATTTTCTATTTTACTTTTAATATATTGCGTACTTTCAATTTTATTTCCATGCATGGCTGTCTTGAATGGTTTGATTTCCCATTTTTTTAAACAGTGTATACGAATATATATATAAGATTTTGTAATTCTACGATTCGTTTATTTTCATCATTTCAATTTATCGCAGTATATGGACAATTAAAGGTAACATCTCATTTTCTTTGCTTCTACATGTTATTATTAAATCTATGTTCTCAGCAATATCGCTCAGACTAATCCCTCTGAGGGAAGTCCTAGTTTTAGAGATATGATTGCAAACTATTTACCAGAATTGTTTTACTTTTAGGATTAATTTTTTTTTCATTTCATGCTTAGGATCAAGTTGCAGGTTCGAAAAAATATTTTGTCGATTTCGGGTCGGGCATAACTCTAACTGTGCAGGGTTGTAATTAACAATTCGTGTTTAGGGACATAGGTTCGTATTTAGAAATTAAAAAAAATCGTGTAAAACAGAATATTGACTTACTTGATAATTTAAACTTGATTGTATTGTTAGACTGAACAATTTTAATTAATAACTTAGTTATACTTTGTAGAGTTCTGTATGGGCCGAAATTGCCAGGTTCGGGCTCAGCCCGACTCCTAGAAAGAAAAGTTCGGCCCCGTATAAAAGTTAAAACTTCGGCCCGGCCTGGTCCGTACAAAAAACAGTAATGGGCCGACCAGGTATAAAAATTAAAAGTTCGGTCCGAGCCCGGCCCGGAAAAAAAGTTAAAAATAACCAAAAATACTTATTTTAGCTCTTTTTTCATGTTTATAATTTTCATTTTTAAAAAAGGTTGCGATATGCATTTTTTTAATGAATCTCTATTTGTATGTTAATGTTTCAGCTATAATTAATATCGTTAATCAAAAAATTATGTATTGGAGACTTAAAAATCTGAAAAATGCTGTACAGTAAAATCTTCTAAGACATCGCATAGGAAAGAAAAAAAATGCGTTATAAACAAGTTCCCTTCTTAGCAGGTGTAAATGTATTATATTCTTTTATCACGTATTATTATATGCATTTTGCATGGATCAATAAATTTTTAAGACAGGATTCCGTCATAGATTGGTTCTTTTTCACACGTTTTACTATATTTTAATATTATTGCCTAGAAATCTACTAGTCTTTAAAATGAATAAATTTTGATGTTTAATTGTAGAATAATGTCGATTTAAAAATATATACAATTTTTGCAAAAATTTTCGGCCTGGGCCAAATTTTACTTATTTTTTACCCGGACCAGGCCATGCCGAGACAATGATTTCATACAGACTGGATTGAGACGGGACTGAAAATATCGGCTTATGAAGACTTACGAAGAATGAAACCTGCCTTATCTCGGAACGAAAAAAAGAAGTTAGGCCCCACCCGGCCCGAGTGCCATGAATGAAAATAGGCCCGAGCCTAGCCCTTGCAGACCTCTAAACTTTGGCTGTTTCAAAATAAGCATGAATTTAAAGATTTTCTTTTTAGCATCAACAAGACTTTGTTTTATAATCGAGCTGATATTAATGAACTTTTTTGCATTCTAAGCTATTTTACAAGTTTTCCTTTAACTTACATTTTTCTTCAGAATTTTGTATTTCATTTTTAATCTCAGATCTAAATTCTGTATCTTATCAGAAGTTAGAGGATCATGCCGTCTGGTTTCGATCAATATACATTCTAAAAAAAATACGTAAGTTGAAGGTGTTTCTTCAATTGCTTTTATTATTATTATTAAAACACAAAAATTCTTGTTTTGATTTACCCGTTTCCCCCCAAATTATAGAAAATTCATTATTTTAAGGCTGTTTTCAAATCCAAAAGAGCAACTTTCTGACATAAGTTTTAATTAATTTTTGTTCGGAAATGCACGCAACTAGCAGGTGTTGATGTTCAGAAACTATGTCATCGAGCTGTTTTATCTGTTTTTTTTGTTGTTGTTATTTTTTTGCAAACGCAATAGATCTTTCAGAAAAGAGTGTCAAAGTGGGCGTTTTGAACCGAATTTCCGCGCGAAACAAGAAAAATTAGTCAAGAAAGGATGAAAAACGTGTTTGTCACGTGATCCAAATCGCTTCTAACTCAATAGGTAATTGATGGATCCAAAAATGGAAAACAGAGTTCGATTCCAAATCGCTTTCATGTCCATGTTTTCCAATTTTATATCTTTTCGTTAAAAAAGGAATTTGTGAATGTGTCAAAACGTTTTGCGCTTGTTGAGCAGAGCATTTGAGAACGCAGCCTTAACGTAAAAATTATCTGAAGTTGCATTTTCGTCAAATCACAGGGGTGTTCCCGTAACTGTGCTGCATGTTACTTTTTTGTATCAGAAACTGATTTTTTACGTATGTCTCTTTTCCTCCAAAACACGAAAAGTTCGGGAACTGAAGCTCTTTTTTTTTTTTTTTTTTTTTTTTTTTTTTCCAGTCAAAACACTGAATTTTGTTCAAATAATAGAAAAATCTGTTCCAACCACAGGCGCGTTCCGGCAACTTGCTGCCTGTGCTTTTTACGTTTGATGACGTGTGTTCTTTAGAGTGTACGTAATAACTGCGCTTTTTCTTAAACGGCTGAAAGGCAAAATAATGGAAAAAATAATAAAACGCGGTATTTGTAAAGTGAACATTATTGTCATAAAACTACTGTTAATTATTTAGAAAACTCTAGTTCGACTAATTAATTTCACACCATTCCTTTATGGATAAAGTATAATTCACTTACATTCAATATGATGAAAGGCAGCTATTTAATACAGCAACCTGTTAAGATAGAACGACAAAGAATTGGAAGAACTTTCCAATTTAGACAATCTTAGCTTGTTTTAGCCGATATTGCGAAAATTTTCAGCTTAAAGTGTTATTCCATTACACTGGTTCCGTTTTAACAGTTTTTATTGTTGTGATTAGAATGTCTCGATTTTCAAGCGTCTGTCCGGCTTTTTTTATCAGATTGCCAAGAAGGGTTATGTGTTTCACAAGTATCTGTGTATGTAGATTTTTTTATACCCTCGAAAGATCACAACAGTTGGATGGATTTTAATGTATGAGGTCTCTATTGATTCGTCTTAACCGTCCGATGGTTATAGGCTAGATTTGATTTTATATATTCAAAATGACGGCCGTAAAATACAAAATGGTGGTAGACACGAAAAAACTATTACGCACCCTATTGAGTGGCAAATCATTGGATAGATCTTTCAAAAAGAAGACTATGTTTCATTGACTATATTTTACAGTCAGAAGCTCCGTTTAACTATTACACAACCAGGAATTGTGTAGGTAGGATCTCTAGCTTTACTGCAACTCTAACGATCCTAGACATCTAAAGGCCTCATCAAAACAGTGTTTATAGATAGGAACTAACAATCAAACAACTTGAAAGTCACCAATACAAGTAAATAATAAAAAAAAATAGTTAGCGGGTTCAGGTCGGGTTTTGCGTCAACGGAAATTTTTTGTTAGGTTTCGGATTGACTTTATGTTGAACGTTTAGGTCGGGTATAACCCAACCCGCGCAGGAATCTATTTCAGATGAAAAACTACGTATTTGAATATGAATGACTCCTTGCATGTTTATTTTTCCAAATAAAAGATAACATTAATATTGGAGATATGATTGCAGACTATATATTTTTTTTATAATTACATTATATTGTGGATCAATTTTCTCTGGTTCCGGGTTTCAGATTGGGATTGGAATTAAGTATTTCGGGTTGCGGGTAGACAGAATATTTTTGGTTGGATTCGGTTCGGGTTGCAGCTTTGTTTTAAATAAAATTGGCAGGGCTTCAAATTTTATTTATTACACGGGAAGGGCCCTAGTTAGGTGTAACGTTTAACACGTTCAATGCCACGTCAGTCACCAGTGACTGACACTGATCTTTCCGTTTAGGCCGCGTCAGTCATCGGTGACTGACATATAGATTCTGTAACGGGAGTCTCATTTCGTGGCTTAAACGGAAAGACAGACAAAATAGACTTGGCTTTCAACGTGTTAACTATGCTAGTTTTAACGATGACGCTTTCACTAACAAATTTAAATAATTTTATTTTAAAATAATTTTTGGTCACTTTATGCGTTTTTGATAGGGATTTGTCAACTGATTATTTTCAGTTACCTCCGGCATTAAAATACATGCTCAACCCTGCCGAAACATGAACCGCGTTTCGAAAAAAATTGGTCACCTACCTTACCTGATGCGCGACTCTTTGGTTCGACTCATAACCGGAGAACTGCTCCATACTTTGTCTTTCACACACTGCTGTGTATATGCCATATATGTGCACGTAAAATCTATAATATTGAATGACCGCTTATTGGGAGGTTGCTGTATGGAAGAAGAATACGAAACAGAGTTTTTCCTTTCGGGTAATGCTCAAAAGTGTGGAAACTCTTTCTGTTCTGGATTCATCCGCCTATAAAGATTAGGTGACTAGTGAGGTGTTTCAAAAATAACCTTCTTAAGAGCCTTTTTTTCACTTTATTTATCTACAATATTCTTTGATAAGCTTCGAAATTTATGTTTCGAGTAAAAATCGTTTGGTCGTCTGCAATTTACCTCTAATTTAAATAGCAGTGTGAGTGTTAGAGATCTGCGCGTTTCGGGATATGCCAAATCCGGACACGAAAATTTTATGTTTTTCACGTGATTGATCAACATATTCCACCTGTTATTTAAAAAAAGGGGAAAAAAGAAACAAAGAAATGTTTTATTGTTCATTTGCTCCAAAAAAATTCTGAAGTATAAATACAGTCACGTTCCGGCCCGAATCTAAAAAAAAAAATGCAAGACCCGGACGTTTCCGGGGATAATGAAGTTTAGGCCTGGACCAACTTTTCAAAAGCTAAAATTTAGCAGGAGCCCGTGCGAGTTTTCAGATAAAATTAAGCCAAGCCCGAGTTTAATGAAAGAAACTTTTACCGAGTTCGGAGTTCGGAACAGGCCAGGGCTCGTGGAAACCTCTAATATATATTTTGAATTCGGCCCCCTGTCGGGGATACTGTGCCCCCCCCCCCCGCGTCGGGCAAGTTCTGGCGCCGCCCCTGTGGTGTGCATAGAATATATTGTTCATTTACAGGGACACACAAAAGAATATGGCTGAAGAATAAATTTAACTATTGAAGTCCATGACCAATAATTACTGGAAGGGCGTTTGTAATTGTGATAGGCCTTTTAAAATAGAATTTTTTTTTTAAATATTACTTGGTTTGGATACATTCTATAGATGATATACAGGGCTGCACAAAAGTTCGCAAGTACATTTCCGTTTATTCAAGGAAATGGCTGAATGGACATTTTTAACTTTTAACTGTGCTATGCGTTTCACTGAACTAACTTTTAGCATAGTATGAAGTATACATACAAATCCATAGCTTAGTTTAATATTTTATATCTTAAAAGCTGACGAAGTGTAAGTAAGTTTATATCACTTCACATAATAATAAATATACATTTTATAAATATTTTGACAATTAACAAGAAAAAGAGTCATCATTTATGAAGAGCACAAAGAAAAAAGAAGTTAAAATATTAATTCACTAAGTAGATATTTTAAAAATACGAATAAATCACATGTTCATTGGCTTAACATTACCGAAGGAAGTTTGGAAGTTGAGCGACTTGTAACCTTAACTATTTACAGTTTTTAAGAGGAAAATACTTGTTGATAGGTTTGTCTTATTCACTATTAATGTTTAATTAAATGTATTTAATTTTACTATGTATAAAACTAATTATCTACATTTAATAATGCTTATTACATTTAAATTACATTTAATAATAATTATTGCATTTAATTTATGTTTTATGTTTAATAGTGTTATATTTATCAGTAGGTTCAGTAAAGTGGAGTCTATATAGTACAGATTGCTAGATTTTGAATGTATTTAATATATTACCAGTTTCAAAATGATTCTTCAGAACTCTTCTTCATCACTCTCTTCTTGGCTTTTATAGGGACTACCATCCGACCTTGCTGGAAGAAGAAGTTGTAGGGTCTCGCTACTGTATGGCTTTCTCTTTTTAGTTGATAAACGGAGTTATTAGAAAATATGAAGTTGCTTATTTTCAAGTACATTATAAAACGAAAATTTTAATAAAATTTTCTTGGTGCCGTTTGTCAGTTTTGAAATTAAACTTAGGTGTCCCTTTTTAAGGACACCAGCCTCGAAAGGGTTAATTCCCTCCTTTCTCTACTTATGTTACACACATGAGCCCCAAAAACTAATTAGAGAACCCTTTTTCATTATATAAGTATATACAATTAGAAGGCGATCGGATATTTCTATCAAAAGATATCGAGTTGCGTGCGTATGTACGTACCTACATACGTACATATGTACGTACGTAGATACATAAAGACAGAATATGTAGGTGCAAAAGCTCTGCAGTAATATCCTGTGAGCTAAAAACCTGCAATACGACAGTAAATATATAGTTCTTATCTCTTCAATTTGGTGGCCGCAAGACAAAGCATTTAAATGGTCATCCCGAAAATAATTTTTATAAAAAAATGGCAACAATATGCGGAAGATTTTTTTGCAGAAATTGACACTCAAAACTATAACTAATACGATTATAATTCAAAAATGGCGGGGCAAAGCGCGGCACATACATGTAAAAAGCTTTCGATATGTATAAATTAAAGCCAAAACCGCTTTAAAAATAACCCTTTTACACATTTAATGTTTTTTTATTACCTTAAGGGTGTATTCCGATCCAAACTGCTTATTTTCTGATTCATTTTAAAATTCATTTTTGCTCTCAAACGCATCAAACTTGGAAATTCTCTTATTTAGAAACTATATAATGTGCGGTGGTTTTAATTTTTTGATAAATGCAGAAAATACTGTAAAATACGCTGTCAAAGTTGGCATTTTGAACCGAATTTTCCGAAGCGGGCGATCTGGGAATGAAAAAAATGGTCATACTGAGAAAATAATTGTTCAAAAATCAAATTCTAATTAATTGAGCTGAAAATGAAATCACACGGCATGTTAAACATGTCTTCAGAAATCACCCCAGCAAGTTTCATGTCTTTTCTTTTAAAAATGAGTCTGAAAATGTCTCAGAAAATTTCGAGCTGTTGACTGTGGAAAAATATTTTTTCGAATACACCCTTAAAAACGAAACTGTTTAAATTAACACACAGTTTAACACTAAGCTCTGACCTTTGTTTAACACGTAAGCGCTGTTTAGTTTCAATTCAACAATTCATTGAGCCACAAAAAAATTACATTTAAACATAACAAAAATGCCAAAAAACAACAAAAAACCACGTTTTCTCAGAAAGAAACTTCCTCTTCAGCTGAGGCCAGGAGCCACCGCATAAAACTCAGGTTCCTAAAATAGACATAGATCGATGCACCAGTTAGTTAGCTATTAAAAAACATGATTTTTACAATTGTTGACGAAAACTTAATTTTTGCATTTTTGGCCAGGTTTTTGGGTCAAATACTCTACTGTGAGACGGACAGACAAAGGAGTGAGACGAATAGGGTTTCGTCAGGCGAACGAAACCATAAAAAATTAGTTATTATAGAACAAACAACTAACTGTCAGACTAACTGTAAATCTATATTTTATTTCGACTCTATCATTTTTTTACTAAAATTTCATCCTTCACAAAAAAAATTTAAGAACATATGAAATGAGAAAGACTGATACTTTGAGAAAAGAATTTGACTTTCCTTGCTTTTAAATTATTAATAACTCTAAAAAAGGAAGGATATGTAAACAAAATGTATGTATATGTATATTGGTTTGCTCACTGTTTACAACAGCTATTATATGAGGACTAATTTTATTTGAGTGAGTAGAATTATTTAAATTATATATTATCTGTTTTAAAAAAAAAGAAATGATATCCACTAAAAAACAACTTTTCAAAAGTAAAAAAAAGCCAAGCCATCTGTGGGCCATCTTTCCATATTTTACTCTAAGAGCACAAATTCGTATTGGAAAAGCATAATGTGTTTGCATTATTAACAATTTCGAACTTCTTGTTTTAACTACGGACAGATAAATTAAGAAATGCTTTTATTTAGAGAAAACAAATTGATTTTCATAGATACATCTCCATTATCTTAAAACACCAATTTCTAGGAACACACCTCCAGAAAGGAAAAAAATAAAATGTTTGCATTATTAACAATTCCGAACTTCTTGTTTTAACTACGGACAGATAAATTAAGAAATGCTTTTATTTTGAGAAAACAAATTGATTTTCATAGATCTTAAAACACCATTATCTTAAAACACCAATTTCTAGGAACACACCTTGACAAAGGAAAAAAATAAAATGTTTGCTTGAGTAACAATTTAGAACTTTGGATTCTAGCTACGGATTTGAGTGCTTAGAAATTTGTGTAAAATATGTAAAGATGGCCGTCAAGCCCTTCATGCATATTTTTTAAAAAATTGGAATTTTCAGAAACACGTTATGATGTATTTAGTAAAGGAGAAAAGGCTTTCTATCAACGTATACGTAGACACTCCACTTGCACATGTTACATTTTTAATGGAAAATGTTAAATAAGTACAATAATTAAAGCTTGGAAATTTGATATCACACCATTTTTTAGCCACAACTTTAATTTTTTTTTTTTTTTACTTTTGAAAAGTTGTTTTTTAGTGGATTCTGTATTACTAGTTACAGGTTCCATCTTTAACCTGTATAATGTCAGTGTTATGAATATTAGCTAATTTATTAATTTAATTTTAGTAATCGGAAATTGATGACAATTTGTAATATATAATGGTTATATATATATATATATATATAGGCTACTTCCTTCATGCTCTATGTAATTTCTAAATGATTTAAAATCAATGATTATTTTAAGGCGGTTTTCAAAAAAATATTTTACCCACTCAACAACGCGAAAATTTCTGACTCGTTTTTTTTTAATATAAGAGCATGATACTTGCAGGCATGATTATTGATTATTAAAGTGATTTGTAAAGAAACAGATTTTTTATTTTCTGATAAATGAATTAAATGTGGAGTTATAAACACTTATTGTCTCAAGAAGGCCGTTTTTTAACACTTTCCAACAAAGTTGAAAAGTGTTTAAGTTTTCGGTTTGTCTGGCCGTCAGGCCGTCTGTCCACGCTGTAACTTCCATAAATAGACTCGGATTTTCATGCAATTGATAAATGTTATTTAAGGTCACCAAAGCATGTTTGGTATTGTATATGGAGTATGTAGGATTAATAGTTAATTTACAGGGGCACTCAAAAGTATTCCATTACGCTACGTTATATGGGGAAAAATCGTTTGCAGAGTATTTTAATGACATTATTCTATGTATTGAAACTGATATAAATCACTGAATTTCACTACGATGACGTTAGAACAGGGCATTAATAGCATTTTTAACACTTTCCAACAAAGTTGAAAAGTGTTTATGACTTCGATTTGTCTGTCCGTCTGACCGCGCTCTAACTCTCGTAAATATACTGGGATCGTTCTGAAATTTTTGGATGTTAGTGACCTCTACCATAGCATGATCCCTATTTCAAATGAAGTTTGTAGCATGTTTAGTTCATTCACAGGGACAGTCAAATTTTTCCGTTACATTACGGCCAATAGGAAAAAATCTTTTTACATGATTTTTAATGGTGTTACACTCTTTCAAACATAGTAAAATTGATATGCATTTATGAAGTCCACTAAAATGTGCATTCTGTAGAATATGCGGTGCAAAGGATAGTTATTATTCATTTGCAGGGCCACACAAAAGAATTCCGTTACATAATGGTATAGGGGGGGGGGGGGATTGTTTGCTGCGTATTTGAATTATGTTAAACTATTTAATATATAATGATATACTTCGCTGAGCTTTATTATAAGTTATTTCAAGTATAATACGAAGTGTATAGCATTTACAGGGACACACAAAAGATTTCAGATACTATATTGTATCCGAATTACAGTATATTAGCAATGATTGCTCGAAGTGCATTTTTAATTATGATATGCGCTTTTGAGTTTTACTATATTTATGCATACTATATAGTGTGTATAAATGCTATAGTTCACATACAGGGCTACAAAAAAGATTTCGTAAGGGTTACTGAGTATGAGCGTAAATTGCTTAAAGGTGGGTTTTGAATGAGTTATCCATTTTTATGCTGAACTGAATTTAGTTTACTAAAAAATGTTTGCAGAATATAGACAAAACGATATACAGGGTCACGCAAAGAATTGGATACATGGCCGTCTATGGATGATAATTTCTGGAAATGTGATTTTAGTAGTTTTAAGAGTGTTTTAATTTGAATTAAATTTTAGCTAAATAGTGGCGTGCAATAAAGGTACTAGGTAAACTACAGGGCTGCACAAAAGTATTCAAATATGTTTCCATCTATTAGTATAAATTGCTGAAAGAAAAATTTCAACCTGTTATGCGTTTTCTAAACTAAATTTTCTCTGTATATAGTATTTATATCAACCTATAGATCAAATACAGGATGTTCAAAAGAATTGGAATACATATTTGGCTATGGACAAATTGCTGAAATCAGTTTTTCAAATGTTTTATGCGTTTTATAAAATGTTTACTTAGTTTTCTTATTTACCTTATTTTCCTAAATAACAAAGTTTTGTTAAAGCATTCAGGAAGTTTTGGAAAGTGTTTCGGAATCTATGCTTAACGCATAATTTGTCTTTCTTGTTTATTAATTTACAGAGGCACACTAAAGAAATCGGTTACAGTACTGTCTTTGAGTGATAATTGCTGGAGTGTACGGTTTCAAATTTGGTATGCGCTTTTAAATTTTTAATTAACACTTTTCAATAAAGTTGAAAAGTGTTTATGCATTCGGTTTGTCTGGCTGTTTGTTCGTCTGTCTACGCTCTAACTCCCGTAAATATACTCGGATTCCCATGAAATTAATAAAGGTTATTTAGGGTCACCAAAGCATGTTTGGTATTGTGTATGAAGTATGTAGGATTAATAGTTCAATTACAGGGGCACTCAAAAGTATTACATTACATTGCGGTATATGGAAAAAAATTGTTTGCATAGTATTTTAATGACATGACGCTATTTCAAATGTATTGAAACTGATATAAATCATTAAATTTCACTACGATCACGTTAGAACAGGACATTAGTAACACTTATTATTCATATACAGGGACACACAAAAGAAATCGGTTACAGTACTGTCTTTGACTAATAATTGCTGGAGTGTGGGTTTTAAAATTCGGTATGCTCTTTTATATTTAATTAATTTTTTACTTGTTACTCGTTATAAATTCTATACCTCCTATACAGGGCTGCACAAACGTATTCACGTACCATTCTCCTTATTAGATGAAATTGCTGAAGGGGAATTGTCAACTGAAGTACATGTATTTCTTAGGTGAACTAAATATTGGCATGCATGTAGTTAATAGGTACAAATCTATATATTCTATATAGACGGCTGATGAAAAAATTCGGATAATTTTACGATTGTAGATGGGAACAGCTAGAAATGGGTTTTGAAATGTGTTATGCTTTTCGATATAGTTGAATTAGACGTAATATTTTAATTTTTTAAAAGGTGCAGTTTTGTTACATAATTCTGAATGTGTTGGAAAGTGTTTCATAATCTATGCTTGACGCTTGATTTTTTCTTTCTTGTTTTTCTTTCCGGAGTGTTTCGTTCCTAAATTCGGTTCAAAACCCCTACTTGATAGCATTTTCTGAAAAATCTTCTGCCCTTACCAAAAAAACAAAACAAAGAAAAACAGTGATTTACATTAGTTTCTTAATAAAAGCACCTGACAGTTTGATGCGTTTGCAAACGAACATAACTTAAAAAATGCTACCCAAAGAAGTTAGTTTGGATTTGGGCCTTAATAAAATCCACTCAGCTAAAAGTACTATATATATGTATTCGTTGTATACTACTTAAAATTATAAATATTTTCCTCAAATTAGGCGAGCTTTCCTGATATTTCCCCTTAATATTGCATCTGATAATGAAAATTTTGATAATTATTCATTATTCTTCGTACGAATACCTAATTATTTGAAGAAAAAAAATCAAGTTAACATACTTGAGAAATCTGAAAGAGTTTAAAGAAAAAGTAATTTGTACCAAACACGATCATCAGTGATGAGATTTTAGAACTATGTAAAAACTAATAACATTTAATTGAGAATTTGAACCGATTTTAATACCGCTCATACTGGTTTAAGATGAATCCAGATAATTTATCAATACAAAAATTTAAATCAAACACTGATTTGAACTTCTTTTTAACCCTTTCCAATACAGTTGAAAAATGTTTATGAATTCGGTTTGTCTGTCCGTCTGCCTGTGCTCTAACTCGCGTAAATATATTCCGATTGCCATAAAATGGATATATGTTATTGGATATAACTGTGGCATATTCGGTTTTGAAAATGAAGTGTATAGCATTTACGATTCATTTACAGGGACACTCAAAATAATTTCGTTACATTATGATATATGGGGAGAAATCGTTTGCGGTGAATTTTAATATTACACTAATTTAAATATATTAAAGTTGATATTTATCATTGAAGTGTAGTACAAGGTTCTTACTATAGAGCAGTGGTTCCCAACCTTTTTTAGGCCGCGCCCCACCTAAGCATCTCTAAATTCATGATGTCCCTCCCCCCCTTCTATATCATATAAATCTTATTACATAAAAAATAGACTTCGATTTTCCCTGAAGGATCCGAAAATAGATCTCTGATAAGTGATTTCACATTCTTTAATTTATCAAAATCATTTTTTTATTACAAGTATGTTTTAAACATAACTCTGTGAATGCAATGAGACCATGAATTTTTACTTTTACATCTACAAAAGTTTTATTGTTTTTTGGCAACTCACCTCAACTTTAAATGTGATGAATAGTTCACATTTTTATCCTCGCAAACTTTCTTTAAATATCTCTTACGTTTTGTATTACATCTGATGGAATTGATGCTTTTTACAATGGATCTTAGTACTTCATTAAGATCAAGTGATATTTGTTTATCATCGAGAATGTGTGGATAACATAATTCAGAAGTAATATTTCCGGATTCGCGCTTTTATCCATTTTAAGTAACTATTTTTATTCCCCTTCATAATATACTTCTTTGATAACAGGATTTCTTTTTCCCATTATTATTATTCGGCCACCATGTTTTCTCTGATTTTAAAATTTAAAATGCATTCGTCATGAAAAACGCTTATACATTGCGTATGTGGTCTACGGAAGAGCCATAAGAAGTTTACTTTCCTTCCGTGATGCGCACAGGGATTTATAAATTTCAGCAAAGTAGTACCTCATTTTGATAATCCAAAATATTTTTTAGATTAAACATGTCCAAATAGTCAATTTTAGATATACCCTTCAAAATTTCATATGTAAAAGATCCATCATGGGGCATATTGCACTAGGAATAGATGTACAAGTTTTTTTTTAATAAATAGTAAAGAAAAGGTGTGTTTTACTAAAATAATATTAAAGCCAGAATAATTAAAATGATTTTTTAATGTGTAAAAAAAAAAGCGTTAAAATATTTAAAACAAAATTTATATAACTATTCCGGAGTTCATGTATTTTTCACTTTTGAATGAAAACGTTTTGAAAATTAATTATTATTCAGTTGTTTTTCAATATTTTCAAGTATTATTTCTGTTTTTAGACAACGACGCAACTTTCATAAAAAAAAAGAAAAATATGACAGAAACTTTTTTAATAAGAAATCTGAAATTGCTCCCCTGAAAAGTCATATTGCCCCCTGTGGGGCGTACGCCCCACGTTGGGAACCACTGCTATAGAGCATGGTGAGCATAAAATTTATCGTTCATTTACAGGGACATCCAAAAGAATTTGGCTACTAAAAAAAATGAGCAATAATTGAACAATTGAAGCCTATGAAAAATAATTGATGGAAGTGTTTTTTCAGTTGCGATAGCGTTTGTAAATTTAATTATTTCTTAAATGTTACTGTGTGTGTACAAATTCTGTAGATCACATACAGGGCTGCACAAAGGTTTTCAACAACATCCGTTTATTGGCGGAAATTGCTGAATGGAAATTTTCAACTGTGCTATTCTTTTAAATGAACTAACTTTTAGCATACTATATATATCAATAGATCATATACAGGGCTGCACAAAAAGATTGTATATTCATGATAATAGCAGAAATTGGGTTTTCAAATGCATTATGCGTTTTCCATATTGTTCATTTAGACATCCTCTTTCACCTTAGTAAACTGCGAACTTTTGATATAGTATTCTGAATGTGTTGGAAAGGGTTTCATAATCTATGCCGTACGCATGATTTTTCGTCCTTGTTTTTTTATAGGAATTCTTTTAATTTCACACTTTTTAAAGTGGACTCCCCTTAAAGATCCCCAACCCACCCCCCTAAAAAAATTCAGTTTTATTTGATGTTGTTTTTACTTTTAAAATATTAAATACAATTTTTTATGGAATTTTGTAGTATTTTGCTGAAAGAATTTTAAAAAATGTAATTTCTGGTGCTTTTGTCTCGATTTTTGTAAAGCATATTTCTCTTTTCCCATATTTTTTAATTGTACTTAAGTTAAAATGGGAAATATATTTATAAAAATGTTTTTACGTTTACGAATTTTGAAATGATACAAACACGAGCGAATACTAAAAAAATGAATAAGATGACAGATTTTTCTATTTCCTTGAAACTGAACTACTCTATGATTAACTCATCGCAATTTTCTTGCTCAATATGTAAAAAAACAACTCATCGAACAGACTACTTTTTTTTTTCGTCGGAACGTTTGATATGGTCAGGTGCTCTCTTTCATGTTTTATGACTTCTGTCGGGTGTCTAGTGGTTAGATGTCGGCTGCGGATGCCTTTGACATGTTTATGTCCGACTATGTCTGTTGTTGAGATTCCCCTTCCTTTTGCTGATGATCACATAGCGTTTGGAAAAGGAAGACCGGGGGAGTGATTTGAGACTATCATCGAGGATTTTTGAAAAAAGCATATAAATGCACCTTTTCATTAGACAAGGATTTGTACTATAAGCGGAACGTGTACTTTACATTACTGTTTTCGATAAATTCCACAGTGAAACATGTTTATTGTTTTATGGGCACCGTGAATTAGCAATGTTTGACTCGTACCATGAAATAGGGGCAATATAGCCGGGAGGATCAGGGGGTTGTGTTCGTATTATTCCAAAATTACTTTATCCTAATGAAAATTACAATGGTCAAAGCAAGCAATCTATTCCACACGTGCAGGTAAACAGCTCTATAATGTGAAAGAGAAAAACAGGCTCCGCTTTTCTGAAAATAAAGAGAAGAGGAAATATTTTTACTTGAACTCGACATAAGACAGAAATTACTGCTATGAACGTGAAGACGTTAATTCTGGGTTATTTTTAATTACCCTGCACACAAGATAACACATAATTAGTTAAATAAAAATGAAGATAAAATTAAAATACAAAACTGAGCCTTAACCATTAAACAATACAAAAAACTGGAGGGGCAAAAGGTAAGTCTTGCCCCTGCTCCTAGAAAACTGCGGCACTGCGGGGGCATATGCCCCCCCCCCTCCTTGCCACCGCCAGTTTACGCCCATGTTCATGGATGTGTCAGAAATTACATACTTTGGATTTAGGTAGAGCTTCAGAAACAGGGTCGTACTGGCATGACAAAAAGGGCGGTGGCAACTTGGATAAAAAGGGCGCCAACTTCTAATCAAAAGGGCGCCGACTACAATTTAAAAGAATTTTAAACAATTTTTTTGAAAAGTTAAGATAACAGCTACAAGATTATTTTATATATTTTGAATGAGATAATTCCTTTTCTTCAAATGGAGTATCCTTTATTTGGAGGCTAAATGCATTAGAAATTTAACTTAAACGGACTCGGACTTACGAAATTGTCAGTTTCGTCCTGAAACTCCTTTTTACCCCCCCCCCTCTCATGTGTAATTTGCTCCCAAGAAGGTTGGCCTATTGGCCATAAACTTGTCTTGCCTTGTCTAAACTTGTCTAAACTTGTCTTGGCCTATTGGCCATAAACTTGTCTATTGCTATAAACTTGCGATATGCATGAACCCTAAACAATTAGAGTCAATCCAACGCGCAACGAAAAAAATATTGCCTATCCGAACCGATCAGATCTAAATCGCGGGTGTAGTCGGGTAAACGGACCTAATGCAGGATTGTAATCCCAAGGGCGGATCCAGCTCACCATTTACAGGGGGGTCATGGATTACCTTTTATTGGGTGGGAGGGGATCACATCTCTTTATGAGAATTTTTTATATTGAAAGCTATTCCCAAATCCAAACTAACTGCTTTTCTGATACTTTCGCGAAGTCATTTCCATTCGTAAATACAAAAAATTTGCATTACTATTCGTAAAAATATAAAATTTACCGATTTTGTTCAGATACCAAGAAATTCAAGAGTTTCCCGTTTTCTTATAAATGCAAAGATTTATTTAGAAAATGTTGTCAAAGTTAGCGTATTTAGACAATTTTTACGAGTTGACAGTCACAGAAATGTCGTCACAAGGGAACAAATGGCTGTACTTCCGGAAATTCTGTTTAAAAAGCCTAACAAATATGAACGATTAAATATGTCAAAAATATGTATTAAATTTTAGTAGTAGCAAAACCAATCAAATATTTAATCAAATTAGCAGCTATGTGATTCTATTAGTGTCATGAAAATTGCAGGTGCAGCCTCTTCTTTCTTCTCAAAGTATTAAATAGGTTTTTCGATCGAACTTATACCTTTGGAATGGATCATTTTCTTCTGATGGACTGAATGGCTAATATTATTATGAGACAGCCATCATAAATGAAGTGTTAGGTGAAGATGAAAGAGCAGCCGTAAAAAGTTAGAACTCTGATTTTCTTGTCAGAATGGGAAAAAAAAAATCAAGGCCATTTTTTTTCCCATTCTGACCAGAAAATTAGAGTTCTAACTTTTTACGGCTGCTCTTTCATCTTCACCTAACACTTCATTTATAATGGCTATTTCATAATAATAGAAGCCTTCAATCCATCAGAAGAAAATAATTCGGTTAAAGCAGAAACTCGGTTAAGCAGGTCTCAGATAATCGGGACTCTACTGTTTATTTCATTTTAAAAATGATCTTTAGAATATTTTTGTTGGTGTTCAGAGGGGGGTCATGACCACCGTGACATCCCCCTTGGATCCGCATTGTGTAATCCGCATTAATTGTAAATCTCATGGTTTAATATCAAT
This sequence comes from Maratus speciosus, assembly GCA_963932465.1. Classification (NCBI taxonomy): domain Eukaryota; kingdom Metazoa; phylum Arthropoda; class Arachnida; order Araneae; family Salticidae; genus Maratus; species Maratus speciosus. Next base: position 48,912,555 of record OZ010796.1, on the reverse strand, counting down.
ATCGCTTATTATGATATGAAGTAGACGATGACACAAATAAACTTTCTGAGGTGTACCTGTATACATATATAATCAAACTTTTTGTAATTGTATATATATATATATATATATATATATATAGATGAAACGACGAGTATTTTATAACCATAAAATGGTACTGTGTGCCTTAATTTTGTTTTTAAATCCAAACTGAATATTTTTTTACTTTTTTTTTAAATTATTATTCATTTTTGTTATCAAACGCATGAAATTGACAGGTGGTCTTATTTAGAACCATGTAAGTAAGAATTTTTTCGTTTCTTGATAAAAGTAGGAAATTTTTCAGAAAATGTGTTAAAGTGGGAGTTTTGAACCGAATTTCCGTATGCAACAGCGCGGGAAAAGACAAAAATCTGCCACCACGAGAGAACAATCACTTATAACTCAGGATGACATTTATATATCGGAAAAATGAAAGAAAAAAAATCGATTACAAATCATTTTGATATTCATGGCTCCGGGAATGTGTCAAAAAGATTCGCATTGTTGAACGACGAAAAATATTTTTTCGAGAATTGCCTTAACAGCATATTAATATTTCGTGAAAATTGGTCAATTTTTATATAAATTAAAGCCTAGAATGTAAAAAAAAAATAAAAAGAAAAGAAAAGAAAGAGAGAGAGAGGGGTGAAAACAGACAACTTAATGATATTAAAAGATGTCCATTTATAAAGACAGAACGTCCCTCACCCCCAGAAAAAAAGTCTAAAAATCAAACCATCTGCTCAAGAGTTTCGTGTCTACAGTGTACTTGTTTTCGGTGTCCATTTTATAATGTATGGATATATACAATGTTGTAGACCCTGGAAAAAAAAAAAAAAAAAACAATTTCGCAAAAGTCACTTGTATCAATTTAAAAAGCTATTTCAAACAATTACTTTATGCTGAGACTGAGAATAATAATACAATTAGATTATTTTGTGTGTCCCTGTAAATAAACGATAAAAATTATTCAATTCGTACTCCATGTAGTGTATCAAATTGATAAATTTCAATTTAACTATGTTTGAAGTACTGTAACATCATTAAAATACACTGCTAACAATTTTTCCCATAGGACATAATGCAACGGAATATTTTTGTGTGCTTCTGTAAACGAACTATAAGTGCTACAGACTCCATTTTCATTAAGGAACCTCCTATAGTAAATCATACACATAAATGGCGTGGTAATGTGAGTTTATTTATGTTTACGAACAGACTAACCGAAGCCATACATACTTTTCAACTATTTTGGAAAGTGTTAATATGTTGAATTTTAAATTTGTAATTTTTTATTTATGTTGGAGCAAATTTTATAAAAATTAAACACATATTTAAACAATATTGCCGTTATTCAGTGAAATAAGTATCTTAACTAGAGGGGAAAGAAAAATATCCCGAAAAACTCGTATAAATTTGGTTTCATCCCATGGGCACCCACAGAACAAAATCCAAGGAGGGGAAGATTTTGGAAGAGATATGTGCTTGTACTACACTGCCAAAACTTACTTTTTTTTTTCTTTGGCAAGAACCCTACTTAAAACAATTTCGAAACATACTACCATTAAAAGAAGACAGAAATGTAACAAGATGTAAATCAAAAATCAAACTTCTACCGTCTTCTTTATAAATGAAAAATTGAAATAGTTTATTATTCTTTTTCCCCCCAATTTATATATTTTTTCCTGAACCGCAATTTGAAATAATTTTTAATGCATAAACGCAGAAGAAAAACAGAACTAAAATTGGTCTTTTATGGGGGCTTCAAGGGGACAGACTATTAACCTCTGACGATTAATCCTTGGTTAATTTTTTTTCTTAATATTCATTTATTATAAATCATTTGAGAGGAACAATCTATTACTTTTTCAAAATCATGAGAGAAAAAGATTTAGTCAAATTCGAAAATTCAGAGAGGGACAATTGCCCTCTTCTTATTTCCCTCCCTCGCCCATTGCTGGCGACCATGTTTCATCCCTTTCTACAAAAGGCACTGTTTTATATTCGAAGCATATTGATATTTGGAAAATATCGAACACTCATTATCAAAAATTCATGACATACCATACCATATAATTAATTAACAGCCTATTATTTGTCAAAACTTAATAATTTAAAATTACTTACAAGACTCTTGAATCGGACGTTTGATCTCCAAACCTGGTAGTATATGTTTTAATATTGTTATTTTTTTTAGTCTTCAAAAAATAAAAAATCAGAATTCAATAAAGAGATACTCCAGAGTAAAATATACTTGTTCGAATTCAGTCTAAAACACTTGTGGTTTTTTTGTCCTCTGAACTAATCCGGAAATAATTGTCCATGTGAATGATAAACGATATTCTTAGGTAGTGGAAGCCTCAGAGTAAAGATGGAAGCTGTGATAATAGGAAGATTCTTGCACGGCAAGCAGTTATCGGTTTCGATTGATATTGATGGTCCCTCTTGTTTACTTCAAATGTGTTTAAAAGCGGACCCTTTTAAATCACTAATGACTAACTGCTGTTGTTCCATGTGGTATACAAAGATCTTTTCGGGAAGTCGGTCTTTCAGCTGGTCGTAGGAAGGGTAATAACAGTTTTCGATAAGAGATTTCCAAGTAAAACTAATGCATGCATCTGAAGAAACTAATGGTACAGCTGTATCTCATTAGTGGGGATTAAGAAGAAACAGCAAGTAAACATCACTTTTTCTGCAGTTCTTTTCAATTTGTTTTTAAATGCTTTTAAAGCCTAAAATACTTTAAAAATCAGTGCCTTACTTCATAAAATTGAATTTATTAATGTGCTTGTTCTTTTAAACATTTAATAAACTAGAAAGGTCTGCGTCCCTTCGAGCCCCTCTTGCAAATAAAAAGCGAGAGGGGGGATTTCACGAACTCTTTCGTTGGAAGTCGGTAAAAAAATATAGACAATACATTTAAAAAATTGACAGCAGTAAGAAAATTATTCAATTTTAGTAAATAATTCGTAAAACTAATATTTTTAAAGATATACATAAAACTCAATAAATGACAGAAACGTCAAATAAGATTTAGGTGTACGAATAAATAATATATATATATATATATCAAAATTTATAAATTTCGACTACATACAAACAAGCTATAAAGAAATTTCGAATCTAAAAACATTGCACTTAAGGCTGTTCTCAAATCCAAAAGGGCAATTTTATGACATAAGTTTTAATTCATTTTTGTTCGGACGCAATAGATGTTTCAGAAAATATTGTCAAAGTGGTCGTTTTGAACCGAATTTCCGCGCGAAAGAAGTATAACGGGTCAATAAAGGGTGGAAAACGTCTTTGTCACGTGATCAAAATCGCTTATAACTCAACAGGTAATTTATTTATCAAAAATGGAAAACACAGTTCGATTCCAAATCGCTTCCATAGTCAGGACTTCCAATTTTATATCTTTCCGTTAAAAAATGAATTTGTAAATGCGTCAAAACGTTTTGCACTTGTTGAGCAGAGCAGTTGAGAACAGCTTTAAAAGATTAAAGCCACCATTAGCACTTTTTAATTAAAAAAATTACTACTATTTTCGCCTTATCTAATGACAAATTAAATAAAGCTGAATATTACTATTTGGAAATAAAGATGGATTTTTTAATTAATAATTTTTTACACCACCAGTGGATCCAATGAAAAAGTCTTTCTTAGAGTGCCGTGTACAAAAGCCAGCACTGTACTTAAGAATAATTAAAATGAAAATTCGTTTTTTTTCCTTTTTTAATTGAAACTCCATCTCCTTCTTAGTTTGCACTTGCACAAAAATTATAAATGTCAAAATACTGTGTAACCACCGTGGCCCCAAATTCTCAAAAGTAGAAAATACAAGAAATGCTTAACACTGAATTTTTGTTTCGAGTCATCATTTGTATTAGATGCTGTAAAAAATATGCCTATGGGCACCATGATTACGAACGCCATCTCTGCCAATGTGACCATTTAAAATTAAAATATTCTTTTCTTAAACTGACCTTCAATCTTTTTTTACCGTTTGTATTTACACAAAATGCAGAAATGCCAAAATATCCGGAAGTTGCACAGGTCGCAGAATACGTAAAATGGGATTAATACTGGAGGCTCCTGTCCCTGCAGACGAATACACTCGCGAGCTAATGCTAAACTTATAGCGGGGGGGGGGGGGGGGGGGTATTTTCTAATATCTGTTTTGCTTTTCGTTATTTTTCAATAATTTTTTTTAATTGGATAGTCGAGGTCGATCTCTACATTGCTCCTTTCTCACTTTTTCGATTTTAGTTGCAGATATTTTTTAGAATGACACTTTCATTTTCGGAACCGGTTTTGAAAGTGAAAGTAACTTTTTAAAAACTATCTGCAACAAAAATCAAAAAAGTAAAAAACTGCGATGTAGAGATGCACTTCGGCTATCCAATAAAAAAAAATTTCTTTAAAAATCTCGAAATGCAAAAGAGATATTAGAAAATAACCTCCCAAAAGGTTTATCATTAGATGGGAAGTACCTTCGCTTGCAGGAACAGGAGCCTTAAGATTAGTTTCTTCGGAAATCGTCATTCGTAGCATCGCTGAAAAAATTTGGCACGAGGCGCCATAACCATCAAAGCCCCCTCTGTCAATAGGTCGAATTAAAATGGTTTTTAAGGCATTCAATCGTGTTTCATCGTTTGCATTAGCTCAATAGGTAGACATTCCAAAATACCGGGCAACCATACGAGGCGCCAAATACTTAAATGCAGAAAATATGCTAAATACGGGATTAATTCTTAATATCAGTTTCCTTACAAGATATCATTCGTAGAGGCGCTGAAAAAAAAACTGGCACGGGCGCCATGACTACCAAAGCCACTTCTGTCAATAAGTTGAATTAAAACGATTTTTAAGGCATTCAATACTGTTTCATCGTTTGCATTAGCTCAATAGGTAGAAATTCCAAAATACCGGGTAACCATACGAGGCGCCAGATACTTATATGCGGAAAATATGCTAAATACGTGATTAATTCTTAATATCAGTTTCCTTAAAAGACATTATTCGTAGAGGCGCTGAAGAAAAAAATTAGCACGGGGCGCCATGACTGCCAAAACCACTTCTGTCAATAGGTCGAATTAAAATGATTTTTAAAGCATTCAATCCTGTCTCATTGTTCGCATTAGCTCAGTAGGTAGAAATTTCAAAATACCGGGCAGTCATACGAGGCGCCAAATACTTAAAAGCAGAAAATTAGCTAAATGCGTGATTAATTCTTAATATGAGTTTCCTTACAAGATATCATTCGTAGAGGTGCTGAAAAAAAAATTGGCACGGGCGCCATGACTACCAAAGCCACTTCTTTCAATAAGTTGAATTAAAACGATTTTTAAGGCATTGAATCCTGCTTCATCGTTTGCATTAGCACAATAGGTAGAAATTCCAAAATACCGGGCAACCATACGAGGCGCCAAATACTTAAATGCGAAAAATATGCTAAATACATGATTAATTCTTAATATCAGTTTCCTTAAAAGACATTATTCGTAGAGGCACTGAAGAAAAAAAATTAGCACGGGGCGCCATTACTGTCAAAACCACTTCTGTCAATAGGTCGAATTAAAACGATTTTTAAAACATTCAATCCTGTCTCATTGTTCGCATTAGCTCAGTAGGTAGAAATTTCAAAATACCGGGCAGTCATACGAGGCGCCAAATATTTAAAGGCAGAAAATTAGCTAAATGCGTGATTAATTCTTATCCTGACAAGATATCATTCGTAGAGGCGCTGAAAAAAAAATTGGCACGGGCGCCATGACTACCAAAGCCACTTCGTTCAATAAGTTGAATTAAAACGATTTTTAAGGCATTGAATCCTGTTTCATCGTTTGCATTAGCACAATAGGTAGAAATTCCAAAATACCGGACAACCATACGAGGCGCCAAATACTTAAATGCGGAAAATATGTTAAATACGTGATTAATTCTTAATATCAGTTTCCTTAAAAGACATTATTCGTAGAGGCGCTGAAGAAAAAAATTAGCACGGGGCGCAATGACTGTCAAAACCACTTCTGTCAATAAGTCGAATTAAAACGATTTTTAAAACATTCAATCCTGTCTCATTGTTCGCATTAGCTCAGTAGGTAGAAATTTCAAAATACCGGGCAGTCATACGAGGCGCCAAATATTTAAAGGCAGAAAGTTAGCTAAATGCGTGATTAATTCTTATCCTGACAAGATATCATTCGTAGAGGCGCTGAAAAAAAAATTGGCACGGGCGCCATGACTACCAAAGCCACTTCTTTCAATAAGTTGAATTAAAACGATTTTTAAGGCATTGAATCCTGTTTCATCGTTTGCATTAGCACAATAGGTAGAAATTCCAAAATACCGGACAACCATACGAGGCGCCAAATACTTAAATGCGGAAAATATGCTAAATACGTGATTAATTCTTAATATCAGTTTCCTTAAAAGACATTATTCGTAGAGGCGCTGAAGAAAAAAATTAGCACGGGGCGCAATGACTGTCAAAACCTATTCTGTCAATAGGTCGAATTAAAACGATTTTTAAAACATTCAATCCTGTCTCTTTGTTCGCATTAGGTCAGTAGGTAGAAATTTCAAAATACCGGGCAGTCATACGAGGCGCCAAATATTTAAAGGCAGAAAGTTAGCTAAATGCGTGATTAATTCTTATCCTGACAAGATATCATTCGTAGAGGCGCTAAAAAAAAAATTGGCACGGGCGCCATGACTACCAAAGCCACTTCTGTCAATAAGTTGAATTAAAACGATTTTTAAGGCATTGAATCCCATTTCATCGTTTGCATTAGCTCAATAGGTAGAAATTCCAAAATACCGGGCAACCATACGAGGCGCCAAATACTTAAATGCGGAAAATATTCTAAATACGCGATTAATTCTTAATATCAGTTTCCTTAAAAGACATTAATCGTAGAGGCACGAAGAAAAAAAATTAGCACGCGGCGCCATGACTGCCAGAACCACTTCTGTTAATAGGTCGAATTAAAATGAGTTTTAAAGCAATCAATCCTGTCTCATTGTTCGCATTAGTTCCGTAGGTAGAAATTTCAAAATACCGGGCAGTCATACGAGGCGCCAAATGCTTAAAGGCAGAAAATTAGCTAAATGCGTGATTAATTCTTAATATGAGTTTCCTTACAAGATATCATTCGTAGAGGCGCTGAAAAAAAAATTGGCACGGGCGCCATGACTATAAAAGCCACTTCTGTTAATAAGTTGAATTAAAACGATTTTTAAGGCATTCAATCCTGTTTCATCGTTTGCATTAGCACAATAGGTAGAAATTCCAAAATACCGGGCAACCATACGAGGCGCCAAATACTTAAATGCGGAAAATATGCTAAATGCGTGATTAATTCTTAATATCAGTTTCCGTACAAGACATCATTCGTAGAGGCGCTGAAAAAAAAAATCGGTCCCAGGGCGCCATGACGTATGACTGCAAAAAGACGCCTCGTGTCAAAATGGGTCCAATAAAAATGAAAATTTGTTTTTCTTGCGATCACATTCTACCTCTTTCTTCGTTGACTTACCCAATGTGTAGAAATACCTTAATAGCTGGCAACCGTTCGAGACGCAAATTCTTAAAGAATCACATACTGTAAATATAACATATAAAACGTGTTTAATACTTATTAGTTTCCTTAGAAAGTATCATTCGTAGATACGTTTTTAAAAACGTCAAATAATTTTCTTTTTGCCGCTCAGAAAAAAAAAAAAAAAAAAAAAAAAAAAAAAAAAAATCTGACGATGGGCGCACCGGGCATTTGCCTCGTTGCCCGGTGGGCCAGTACGACCCTGTTCAGAAAGATTATCATTGTTGAGCAAGGGGTAAATTTGAAAGAATATTATATAATACTAGCTGACCCGACCGGCGTTGCCCGGGTCCGTGGTAATATTTATAAAGAAACCTTTAATTTATATGATTTTATATGTAACTCGATTTCGTCTGAAATACGTACCCAATCACAGTGTGAAAATGGGGGAGAAGCAGTTGCAAATTGTTGAGATGTTGTGCAAATTTTATTCATAAATTTTTGTAAAATTGTATGCCATAGTCATGAACAAATTAAAATTTTAAAACACCCTCTACTGATGAAAAAATTAGATGAGAGGAGTGAGTGCTTAGTAATGTACAGGCCAAAAGCTTTAAAACGACCTCTGTCAGAAAACAACATATAAAGGATACTCATCGTAGAAAACGCTACAGTTGAAAGGACAATTATTGTCACCTGCCTTCCAAACTCGAAATTCAACTCTCTCACCTTTAAAATTTTAAACTGTTATCATTCACGTAAGTTAATTTAAATTGTATTCGTTCTTCATGTTAATGGCAATTTACATATGCATAGTCGCCCAAGCATGGAACGTGTTTCTTGAACTTTCTATGAGGTAAATAATTTCCGTTCTTGAGCGATAAGAGTCCATTCACGTGCGATTCTTATAAAACTCGTATCACAAAATGCACACCATATTAAGTATTTAATGAACTCAAGGATTTTTCACTCAGTTCTTATTCTTTTGTTAATATTCTCTCATCCTAATGAAAACATATGTTATACTTTATTGAATGTTTTCACATTGAAAGGGCAGTGCAAAGTTTAGGCATAATTCAATAAAGCAAAAATGTTGAGTGTTTGTTATTTATAATGTATGTTCCTATTAATGTTGTTGATTACATTTTTAGACACCCATGAACAGTGAACATATAACATGCGATAAATTGTCCACAAAATTCGATAAACAGTCGAGGGAATAAATTGCAAATTTCATCAAAAGATCGCGGAAATGTACAGCAAATTTTGACAAAAGAGTGCAGAAGCACACGCTGAATTTTTCCAATCTGTCGCTGAGAAATATCGGGAACTTTGACAAATGGCGACAAAAAAAAAAAAAAAATCACAATTTCTCTTCATTGAATTACGCCTAAACTTTAAACTGCTATGCCTGCCACCACAGTTGCAGAAAATTCTCCAAGTGTCTGTGACAGATACTTCAGTGGCAGAAAATAATCTGCTGGTAAAATATTTTACAATTGAAGCATTAATTAATCAAACCACCACTTACCTGCAATGTCTTTAAGCATTTTATTAATTTTTATAGATATTAATCTTAGTTTTGTATTAAGTAATAAAGAGATAAACGTATTTACATATGAACAATTTTGACAAAAGAGTGCAGAAGCGCACACTGAATTTTGCCAATCTGTCGCTGAGAAATATCGGGAACTTTGGCAAATAGTTGCAAAAAAAAAAAAAAATTACAAATTTCGTCATAGATCGTTGAAAAAAATGCCAATCTCTCGCTGAGAAATTTTGGGAACTTCATGAAATGGGTGCATAAAAAAAAAATCACAAATTTTGTCACAGATCGTTGAAAAAGAAAAAAAAAATACACTAATTTCGTGAAGCGATCTTGTAAAAACAATCACTATAAAAATAAAACACAAATTTCGATAAACAGTCGAGGAAACTGCAAATTTCATCAAAAGATCGCGAAATGTATAGCAAATTTTGACAAAAGAGTGCAGAAGCGCACACTGAATTTTGCCAATCTGTCGCTGAGAAATATGGGGAACTTTGGCAAATAGTTGCCAAAAAAAAATAAAATTACAAATTTCGTCATAGATCGTTGAAAAAAAAACGTGAATTTCGTCAAACGATTGCTGAAAAAAACCCCGCGAATTTCAGTAAACAATCGAAGAAAAATATTGCAAATTTCATCAAAAGATCGTGGAAATGCATGGCAAATCTCGTCAAAAAAGTGCAGAAGCATATGCCAATTTTGCCAATCTGTCGTTGAGAAATATCGGGAACTTCGACAAATGGCCGCGCAAAAGAAAAACACAAATTTTGTCACTGATCGTTGAAAAAAAAATGCAAATTTCATGAAACGATTTGGGGGGGGGGGGGGGAGGGGAAGAATCGTGCAATTTGTGAAACGATCGCTGAAAAAAAAAAACGTGAATTTCAGTAAACAAAGAAAATTATTGCAATTTCATCAAAAGATCACAGAAACGCATAGCAAAGTTTGTCTAAAGAGTGCACATTACGAATTTTGCCAATCTGTCGCTGAGAAATATCGGGAATTTCGACAAATGGCCACGGAAAAGAAAAACACAAATTTTGTCACTGATCGTTGAAAAAGAAAAAAAAAATACACTAATTTCGTGAAGCGATCTTGTAAAAACAATCACTATAAAAATAAAACACAAATTTCGATAAACAGTCGAGGAAACTGCAAATTTCATCAAAAGATCGCGAAATGTATAGCAAATTTTGACAAAAGAGTGCAGAAGCGCACACTGAATTTTGCCAATCTGTCGCTGAGAAATATGGGGAACTTTGGCAAATAGTTGCCAAAAAAAAAATAAAATTACAAATTTCGTCATAGATCGTTGAAAAAAAAACGTGAATTTCGTCAAACGATTGCTGAAAAAAACCCCGCGAATTTCAGTAAACAATCGAAGAAAAATAGTGCAAATTTCATCAAAAGATCGTGGAAATGCATGGCAAATCTCGTCAAAAAAGTGCAGAAGCATATGCCAATTTTGCCAATCTGTCGTTGAGAAATATCGGGAACTTCGACAAATGGCCGCGCAAAAGAAAAACACAAATTTTGTCACTGATCGTTGAAAAAAAAATGCAAATTTCATGAAACGATTTGGGGGGGGGGAGGGAGGGGAAGAATCGTGCAATTTGTGAAACGATCGCTGAAAAAAAAAACGTGAATTTCAGTAAACAAAGAAAATTATTGCAAATTTCATCAAAAGATCACAGAAACGCATAGCAAAGTTTGTCTAAAGAGTGCACATTACGAATTTTGCCAATCTGTCGCTGAGAAATATCGGGAATTTCGACAAATGGCCACGGAAAAGAAAAACACAAATTTCGCAACTGATCGTTAAAAAAAACCCCGCAAATTTCATGAAACGATTTGGGGGGGGGGGGGGATCGTGCATTTTGTGAAACAATAGCTGAAAAAAACGTGAATTTCAGTAAACGAAGAAAAATATTGCACATTTCATCAAAAGATCGCAGAAAAGCATAGCAAAGTTTGTCTAAAGAGTGCAGATTACAAATTTTGGCAATATGTTGCTGAGAAATATCGGAAAATTCGACAAATGGCCACGGAAAAGAAAAAAAAAATTGTCACCGATGGTTTAAAAAAAATCATGAAAAAAAAAACTGCAAATTTCGTGAAACGTTTAGGAGGGAGGGGAGATCGTGCATTTTGTGAAACGATAGCTGAAAAAAACGTGAATTTCAGTAAACGAAGAAAAATATTGCACATTTCATCAAAAGATAGCAGAAACGCATAGCAAAGTTTGTCTAATCTTTGGCTAATGGTTGCAAGAGGAAAAAAAAAAAAAAAAAAAACACGAATTTCGTCACAGATCGTTGAAAAAGAAAAACTCGAATTTCATGAAACGATCTTGTAAAGTCAATCACTGTAAAAATAAAACACAAAATTCGATAAACAGTCGAGGGAATAAATTGCAAATTTCATCAAAAGATCGCAGAAATGTATAGCAAATTTTGACAAAAGAGTGCAATGGCGCACACTGAATTTTGCCAATCTGTGGCTGAGAAATATCGGGAATTTTGGCAAATAGTCACCAAAAAAAAAAGTAATAATAAAATAAAATCACAAATTTTGTTATAGATTGTTGAAAAAAAATCACGATTTCGTCAAACGAGTGCTGAAAAAAAACCCCGCGAATATCAGTAAACAATCGAAGAAAAATATTGCAAATTTTATCAAAAGATCGCGGAAATGCATGGCAAATTTCGACAAAAAAGTGCAGAAGCATATGCCAATTTTGCCAATCTGTCGCTGAGAAATATCGTAAACTTCGAAAAATGGCTGCGGAAAAGAAAAACACATATTTTGTCACTGATTGTTGAAAAAAAAAAAAAAATGCACATTTCATGAAATGATTTGGGGGGGGGGGGGGGGGGATCGTGCATTTTGTGAAACGATCGCTGAAAAAAAATCGTGAATTTCAGTAAACAAAGAAAAATATTGCAAATTTCAGCAAAAGATCGCAGAAACACATAGCAAAGTTTGTCTAAAGAGTGCACACTACGAATTTTGCCAATCTGTCGCTGAGAAATATCGGAAAATTCGACAAATAGCCGCGGAAAAGGAAAACACAAATTTTGTCACTGATCGTAAAAAAAAAAAAAAAAACGCAAATTTCATGAAACAATTTTTGGGGGGAGGGGGGGGGGGGAATCGTGCGTTTTGTGAAACGATCGCTGAAAATAAAAGCGTGAATTTCAGTAAACGAAGAAAAATATTGCAAATTTCATCAAAAGATCGCAGAAAAGCATAGCACAAAGCTTGTCTAAAGAGTGCAGATTACAAATTTTGCCAATATGTCGCTGAGAAATATCGACAAATGGCCACGAAAAAGAAAAACAAATTTTATCCCTGCTCGTTTAAAAAAAATCGTGAAAAAAAAAAAAAAACTGCAAATTTCGTGAAACGGTTTCGGGGAAGGGGGGGGGGGGGGGGGGGGGAGATCGTGTATTTTGTGAAACGATTGCTGAAAAAAACGTGAATTTCAGTAAACGAAGAAAAATATTGTACATTTCATCAAAAGATCGCAGAAACGCATAGCAAAGTTTGGCTAATGGTCGCAAAAAAAAAAAAAAAAAAAAAAAAAAAACGCGAATTTCATGAAATGATCTTGTAAAAACAATCACTATAAAAATAAAACACAAAATTCGATAAACAGTCGAGGGAATAAATTGCAAATTTCATCAAAAGATCGCGGAAATGTATAGCAAATTTTGACAAAAGAGTGCAGAAGCACACGCTGAATTTTTCCAATCTGTCGCTGAGAAATATCGGGAACTTTGACAAATGGCGACAGAAAAAAAAAAAATCACAATTTCTCTTCATTGAATTACGCCTAAACTTTAAACTGCTATGCCTGCCACCACAGTTGCAGAAAATTCTCCAAGTGTCTGTGACAGATACTTCAGTGGCAGAAAATAATCTGCTGGTAAAATATTTTACAATTGAAGCAATAATTAATCAAACCACCACTTACCTGCAATGTCTTTAAGCATTTTATTAACTTTTATAAATAATAATCTTAGTTTTGTATTAAGTAATAAAGAGATAAACATAATTGTAAAGCGAAAGTTTTGTTTTCAGGTGAAAAAGTTTGTAAAAAGCCTACTTTTATGACAAAGAATTTTGTGAAGGGTCCTTTTTTTAAGGTGAAAAGTTTTGTGAAGGATCCTGCTTTGATTTGAAAAAAATTGTGCAGGGTCCAGTTTTGACATAAAAAATGTTGTGAAGGGTCCAGTTTTGACATAAAAAATGTTGTGAAGGATTCGTTTTGACATGAAAAATGTTGTGAAGGGTCCTGTTTTGAAATGAAAAATTTTGTGAGAGGTCCTTTAAAGAACCCAATTTTTCCTAAACAGATCCCTGTGCTTGTTACATATCATGACTTTGATAAGAAATGAAAACATTCAGTAAAGTGTAAAAAATATGTTTTCATGGGGATTTGTTATGAAACTCATAATATATGGGGAAGTAGAAAAAAAAAAGATAAAAGAAAAACCCAAATAACTTCATTCATTTCATTCTGAAAAGAAATATTTATTTTATTCCTATTCTTGGGCGATGACAACATACATCTCTTAATCACCCGAGAACGGAAATTATTTACTGACTGCTTCCATTTCATAGAAAGTACAGTTTTCATCTTACACTAAAATGTACAGTTATATTTTTACTAAGAAATGAAAACATTTAGTGAAGCGTTGATTCAGCAAATTTGAAAAAAAAAATAATTACTTTAAGATCCCAGAAAGTTCAAGAAACATTATACTACTTCATTCTTGGGCGACTACGCGTATGTAAATAGATATTTACATGAAGAACGAATACAATTTAAAGTAACTTACGTGAATCGTATTAGTTTCTTATATAAACAATGTAAAAAACATTATAAAATAATGCCAATAAGATTAAAGGTTTAAATCTTATAGTAACAAAAAATAAATAAATAAATAAATAAATAAAGCATGGGAAATAAACAGTGCAATTTCCCGCTACAGTTAGGATAGGATTGCAGCCGCTATATCTCATATTTACCACCTGCTCTCATTGGCTGGCTTCTTCATTGCCGCGGATTGGCTAAGAGCTGTAAATAGCCTGTAACCCATAACGTTTTATTGCAGCGGATTGGCTTAGAGCTGTAAATAGCCTCTAACACATAACGTTTTAATTACGTTTTAATTTTTTTTAAATATTTAAATTGAAATTTTAAAATCCGGCTGCGAAGTACACTTTCTGAGGACAGCATCAACACATGACAAAAATTTCAGAGGCCTAGGTGCTATAATTTCGGCGCTTGCCTCAGTCAGGCAGGCAGGCAGGCAGGCAGGCAGACATATCTTGTTTTATATATATAGATATTTCATTTTTAAAATGTCCTTTAGAAATTTTCTTCATTCAAGAGGGGGGGGGGGAGTCATGACCCCTTATGACCTACCCCTTGGATCCGCCATTGTGAGCGCAGATGCGCTATGTCCAGTTTTAATAGTCCGTAGAAAATCAAACAAGAAATGTTTTCTCTTTTTTTATTGGTATTTTAGAGCTCAATATATGTATTTCACCATTGCAGATGCGTTTTTTAGAATCATTTAACGTCATTTATACCTACAAAAACACTTATCAGAATTTCCAGCCTATATTTCTCGGATAAAAACTAAAATGTTCGAAAATTTTACTAAAGTTTAAAATAATATTTTACACCAGAATTTTTATTTAAAATTATTTAACTTGATTCTATGTGGTTTATACTTCACTTGAGGACGTGAGTTTCAAAACTCGCCCTATCCAAAATTTAAAAAATCGTGTTTTCTCTATCAATCTATTCTATTGACAAACCTGCACCGACAAAACACAACAATCTACAAAAAAAGTAAGATTTATCCTGTATTTCTGCCTTTGTAAAATCTTGGTTTACAATAAAAAACCAATGGACTCAGTCAGAGGTTTTTCACTATTTCCCAAAACTTGATTCGCTGGATAAGGCGAGTTTTGAAACTCACGTCCTCACTTATTTTATGTGGAAATTTCTGGCTCGAATCAAAATTTAATCATTTGACCGAAATCCAATTGACTTCTGCTGCGCGTTTTAGTGTTAAAAAAATAAACGGTCAAGTGCGAGTATTACTCGCGTACAGAGGGTTCCGTACAATAAATATATGAATTAGTAATTGTATTATTAAAAAAAAAAAAACGTTGCTAAAAGAATACTAACACTTTGTAAAACATTATGCAAAGTAGGGTTGGGTATAACAGTATATACTAGAAAAATGTAAATGGATATACCATGAAAGTTCAAAGAGATATGGAACCTAAAAAATATCAAATACAGCTATTCTGTATAACTCATTTTTACTTTCTTCTATCTTTACAGGAAGAAAGTATTGGATTCGTGAAAATTTTCGAATTCCGGTTTTCGACGGATGTATACTTTTTAGGGTACAGAGGTAATGAAAAACATGTTTTTACAAAATGTCTGTCTGTGAGTCTGTCTATCTGTGTGTAACACAAATATTGTGGGCGTTCTGTCTTAAGAACTATTGAACGGAATTTAATAAAACTTTAGATTGATTTAGTCCCTGATATAAACCGGTGCTGATTACTTTTTGGTGTAAATCGCCCAACAGGTAGCGCTACTATGCTGCAATTTTCCCAATTTCCGCAATAGCTGTATCTCAAGAACTAATGCATGAATTTTCATCAAACTTTAGATTCAGTTAGTCCCTGATATGAACTGATCCTGATAAGTTTTTGGTGTAAATTGCCCAAGAGGTGCCACTGTAACTCAGAACTTTTCACGATTACCGTAATAGCTCTATCTCAAAAACTAATGCACGAATTTTCAACAAATTTCAAATTCAATTAAAAGTTCACGAAAGTTGTCCCTGATTAGATTTTGGTATAAATCGCCTAACCGGTGGCGTTGCTGTGCTGCATTTATCAGGAAGTATTGACATGTATGATATAGAAGAAAGTTTTGGGATTGACACATCCGACTAGTTTAATATTATTTTAATCTCTTTATAATGAACTTAATTCGGTACTGACAAAAAAAAAATGCATATTTAAACTTCATTTGTCATTTCATAACACTTAATTCATCATATTAATAACCTTTCTTTCTAAAGTGCAGCTAAAACAAAACATTCGTTCAAAGTTCACATTTGGCATTGTGCTAAGCGCGCTTCGAAAGGAGGTCACAACCTTGCAACGCCGCCTTGGTCCTTGCCGCGTTTTCCAGATAGGTTTTTAATTAACTTTTAAAGCCACTCGAGGCGTATTGAAAGAGCAATTCAATGCAAATTGTCGGAATCCCATAGTATTTATGTAATTCATTCTAATTAAGGGGTCTCAGGATCTCAAAAATTGGAAAAAATGAAAAAAGAGACCATATTCAACATTTAATATCTTAAAATGTATATGATTTTAAAACACAATTTTTATTGAGATGAAAGATAAGTACGTTCTTTCATTTTATGTATTTAAAAATTTGCAATATGAAGAATTAGCATTTACAGGGTGCTCCAAACAGTCAGACATTTGATAAGCAGAATATTGGTATAACAGCTTACGCGCACGATTAGAAAATAAATATTGTAACTAGAATAAAAATTTTGGCGCCTACTTATACTTCAGATTATAATAATTACCATGAACATAAATAAATTTGTATTTAAAGCAATTTTATATTTTTAATACAAAGCTAATAGTACTTAGCTAATAGAAAATTTTGAAAATTTGAACAATATAATTACTTTTAAAATATTTTTTGAACAATAAAAAGGAAATTTTAGGTTCAGTTTATACAGATTAATATAAAACGTATGTTTTGAAAATTTCATGAAAAAATATTCAAAAGTTTTTGAGATATCGTGCGCGTTATGCCAAAAAAAGTCAATCGGAGAAAAATGACTTAAAAGTTTCGAAAAGGCCGCTTAAGCTATTGAGCGGGTATAATTATAAAAGCCATATATTCTGTTCTAATGAGAATTTGAAGGAAACAATTATATAAAAATGTTCAGAACAGATGGAAGATTAACATCTAAAACATTTTGAAGCTTTAAGAGTCCTGAGACCCCTTGAATTAGTCTGTTTTTAACAATTTGACGTTTATTGCTTTTATACTGTTTGTTACTGGCCATTGCATTCCACACATATATCATTAAAAGTTGTTATCTGGGCCTTAAAAGCGGATGGTACATACGCCGCCTCTGTCATTATGTATGTCCAAACTGTCCATATTTTTAAGGGTTTATATCTCGGCTAATTACTGACGATTTTTTTCGAAAATAGTTATCAACAATGCTTTTATACGTCTGCTACGATAGATACCTCCAGCGCTGCTCAACAGTTTTGATGAATGCCCGTAAATCGAAATTTGTGTGTAACGGAAAAATGCGATTTTCTCAAAAACTATGTGACCTAGGGTAATCGCTATAATTTTCCTGCAAGGTTTAAATTAACGTCTACTCCCTCTAATTTTTTCATAATTTTAGCTTCAGTAGATTCGGAATTAGATGGGGGGGGGGCATATTTTTGCGCTACATTTTCGACTATATCTTTGAAAATGTAATACCTAAAATTAAAAGAAATGTATTTTTGAATTCAGCGTTACGAAAGCTTTCACACGATACCCAACACGATATACAAAGAAAATATTTTTTTTTTCAAGCAACTGAATTTGCCCCTATGCATTTTTACTAAATATATTTATAAATGTTTAATAATCTGAAAATATGTGGGTCAACATCTTTATTACTTCACCGAATTTAAACTTTCCACGTTCCACAGTTTACGAGTAAAATGGCTGTGACAGACAGACAGACAGACAGACAGACGGACAGACACAAGAGTGATCTTATAATGGTTCCGTTTTTACTTTTTAAGTACGGAACCCTAAAAAAGGTTTAGAGCCAGAAATTTTACCCTATATATGAAGCTAAGGCTGTTCTCGAATCCAAAAGGACAACTTTATGACATGAGTTTTAATTTATTTTTGTTCGAAAAGGCATGAAACGAGCAGGTGTTGTTGTTCAGAAACTATGTCATCGAACTGTGTTTTCCGTTTTCTTTTTGCAAACGCAATAGATCTTTCAGAAAAGAGTGTCACAGTGGGCGCTTTGAATCGAATTTCCGCTCGAAAGAAGAATAACTACTCAAGGAAGGGTGAAAAACGCCTTTGTCACGTGATCAAAATCGCTTATAACTCAATAGGTAATGGATGGATCAAAAAATGGAAAGCACAGTTCGATTCCAAATTGCTTAAATAGTCAAGCCTTTCAATTTTATAGCTTTCCGTTAAAAAATGAATTTGTAAATGTGTCAGAACGTTTTGCGCTTATTGAGCAGAGCAGTTGAGAATAGCTTTAAGTAAGAACCACCAAAGAATACCTTACATTTTATTCAGTAAAATGTCTGGATTGAACGTGTTTTTTATGTGAAGATTATAAGTCTTAAATTATTGTAATTAAAAAAAATTTTTTTGGACGTAGGACTGTGATATCGTTTGATATCACATATATTATTCTTTATAGGTAATTAATACGATCCCTAGATAGTTAAAATTTAATATTAACTATCAATATAAAAATCCCCTTTCTATTTCTTTTTCTATATCTAAGTTTTAAATTAATCTACTTTCCTTTTCACATTACTTTAACGTTCCCAGAAAACTCTCTCTCTGCTCTTTTATCTATGTAAAGAAAAAAAAAAAAAAGAATATTATTCACAGCCATTTCATTTCGAAAGAGTCATTCTTTTCGCGTTGCATCTGCCTATGAAATTTCTCTCTGTCAGATTTTTTAATTCGATCCTTTACTAAGAGATAGTCAAAACTGTGGTTAAACCAGCGGTTAGATAATAATATCCAGATGTACTTTTACAGTTACATGCAAACGAAACGCTTGCAAATGAACTGACTTGCAATGGGATGACGACATACTTGCAATGGGTCTGCAAATACTCAGAGACCCAGAGACCACTGACCAGACCCTCCCTCCCGGGCTTGAGGACCCAGGTTTACGGGTTTGTTTTCTGGATCAGCGGGGCACTGTAGGTACAGGCGCCAGATCGCCGCAGGCGTCCACCCACCAGCGGAGATCCCGACAAGTACGTGGGCCGACTGTTTGAGCTAAGCCGTTGTTTCTAGTTTGAGGAGTGCTCTATGTAAATCTTTATTTGGCGCCGCACACCACTTACTCGTCGTGCGAAGCGGAATAGGGCTGGAAAAAATTTTTGTGTCTAAATGTTGGCAGCTACCTAGCAGAGGGGGGGGGGGGGAATTTTGAGGGAAGATACACGACGTAAAAATGCTCTACTTGAGAAGAACACTAATTCAGAACTGTAATTAGAAGTACTAGGTTAAAAACATGCCGAGATGCTAGGGGCTGCCAGAGAAGGGAAAATTTTGGGCCAAAATGCAAGGCAGACGAAACGCTGCTGAGGGAGACGGGATTTCGCCTTTCTACCGTACCCCACCGGGGAAAAACTGGCTCCGTAGGCTATCCATTGGAGCGGGTCCGGTAGCTCGTGCGGACAATGTCCAATTGCACCTAATAAAGAGGCGAACTGTCAAAAGAACTTAATAATAATAAAAAAAAACCATAAAAAAAAGGGGGGGACTAGCGGCTCCCCCGGATGTGCGGCGAGCCACTCATCCAGGGGGGCCGAGGGGGAACCTGTAAGAGAAACTATTGTTAGACATACATTATTCATTCATACATTTTGAAACTTTAATGAGTTCCAGATAATCTTTAAGATCCGAAAACCGAGGGTGGCTAATCTGAAAGGTACTGATTCCTAAGATTAAAACCTGATGCAAATCTATGGGGACTGATAAAAATTGTGCTGAGTAGTGGGCCATTCCCTTGACTAGGGAGACCAATGTCGTTAATACCCTCCGATTTACTAAATGCTGGGAGTGGCTGGCCTTAGCTTAGCTTATAACTGCGCGGAACTGAGATGAGGACTTGGTGAAACTTAATTAAAAATACTTAGTGGGGGCCAGGCACTTATATGAGGGATTCTGTCGTGACCCGGGCTCGAACCCACAGCCTCTCACACTGTGGTATATTATCTAACTCTCACTTAGGAATATAGAGCCCGTGGTTCGCGATGCTTGAGTTCTACGAAAAACTTGCCTCCTTACAGGGATAATAGGATTGCTAACCTGGACTAGGGCCTCTTAAGCGGAATTAACTGGAAAAAAAAAAAAAAAAAAAAAAAAAAAAAAGATTACCATTAGAAGGGGAGCCGAAAGATAGACTGCGTTACCAGCGGATGCTCTAGAAAATATTGCAATAGGTGGGTAGAGAAAGATGCGGCTGTGGACCCTTCCCGTAAGGGTAGCAGGCCGGGTTTCATTTCATACCCCCGTCCCTGGCTGATCGCTGTCCACCGCTGCTAGTAGAAAAATAGTAGTGCTTGCCCGCACACGTGTCCCCTGGAGAGAATTTCTTTCCGGGCGACCGGTCGTTGAGTCCCTTCTAGCTCACGCCCCTGGCTTGCGCCACGTGTGACCGGCCTAGAAGAAGAGAAGGATGGGAGAGGTTTAAATTTTACAGATGGTTGGAGAATAGGCGTTGCGAGGGTGCCATTCCGTGTCTCCGTCCCTAGCCCACCCCACCTCACAGACCTCTTTCGAGGCTGCTTGGTACGGATGCTTGCCCGGTGTCCCGCAGTACCGGCGCGTGGCTTTCGCTGCTATAGGACTAGATTCCCTTCCCTGCACCCCCCCCCCCCCCACGCTTGAAGGCGAAAAGGGATAGAAGTGTGGGGGTTGCCTCCCCCGGTAACGCAGGGGGAGCAGAGCTGAATGCAAATATGCTTAAAAGTTAGATTTGGAAGGGGGATGCTAGAGCGCCCTAGGCCAAAATTTAACTAAATTGGAAATCTTGCTGCTGGGAAATGGCTTGCTTATCGCTGAGATTGGTTAGCTGAAAACTGGTTTTGTACTTACCTTATTATTTTTTTTTTTATCTTTTGTGCACATGACAACACACGGACGGACGGAGATGTGCCGGAGGCGGGTGCCGCTTCTTGATTTGCCAATGTGTGTAGCTTGCTCGGCCGGTAAAGTGGATGCATTTCATCTGATGCGGGGCTCCTGTTAAGGGCCGTGGCCAGCTGTTGCTACACGGCTACCGAACACACTCAAAGGACAAAGACAAATTGTGCATTTTATCGTTTTTTTGGAGGCGATAGAAAACCTAGGCCATTTTTTTTTTTTTTTTTTTTTTTTTTTAACACAGATTACATATAATACATAAATCAATACATTGTGAGACGAGGTTCGTTGGCATGTTACTGAGTTGTGGTGTTGTTTTTACAGCTTAGTCCTGGCAACCCCACAGGGGCCCTGACATGCGGTCATTATTTTAAGGATGATATTGCGTCGCAGTTGGCTTGGAGCCATCTCATGACTATCTTTGCTTTGCTTTGGACGTGCTTGTTGTTAGCTACTTGTTTATACCAAACTTTACTATTCTCTTGGGTGATTTGTGCTAGATGGTTGGATTGAGTAAGGGGACACTTAGTTAAGTAGTGGACTGGTATTCCTACGCTGCCACAGGCGCAGTCCGGAGTTTCCGCCTTTGTGCACCTGTGGAGGTATTCTGGAAAAGCTCCGTGGGCTGTAAAAATCTGTGCTAGTAGGAAATCACTAATTAATCTTTTTGATTTTACCACTGGAAAATATTTATATGTTTCCCTGCCTTTCTCCCCGTAGTCCCATTCAAACTGCCATTGCTTCATTGTCAGGTCTTTAAGTTTCCTTTTTAGGTGTGAGATCGGTTTTTCAAGGTAAAATGGTGCGTCCCTGTTTACGTTGATTGCTGCTGCCTTTGCCAGCAGGTCTGCCTCCTCGTTTCCAAGGATGCCGACGTGCGCTTTTACCCAGCTGATCTTGAATCTATCTCTTGACTCTTTGATTGAATCCTGTATATCGTCTATTAAACTGTTGACATTAAACGGTTTACTAAGAGAATCAATTGCCGATTTGCAGTCTGAGCGGATACTATAGTGATCACCCATAGAATTGCCCCATTCCGCCGCTTTTTGAATTGCCAGTATTTGTAACGCTTGCAAGAAGTTACTCCTGTCTGCAAAATTGCTAAAAAGAGAATCGATTACAAACGATTTCGATGAATGATAAGCCAATAGGAAGCAAGAAAGCTTATATCAAATACTAAAGGCATTTAAATCGCAGCCAACGTGTTTTTTATTTACAATCTTGCTTCACTCAGCGGCTCAGCAATTTGATATTTTTACGTTTGCTTAGTTATTCCTTTAGACACAACTTCATACATTTTTTTTTTTAAATATGATGCTAGTACGCGCTTTTATTAAACGATTGATGCAACTTGGTATTTTTTTTTTCTGTGTAAAATTCATTTTACTTCTGATTCTCATTTAGCTGCTTACGTACACTTACATTGTTTGTTTTTTGTGTCTAGAAAAGTTTTGTTCTAATATAAATTTTATGTAAAATAAATAAATATTTTTTTCAGTTTATCATTATGGCTTATAAAGCTTTCATTTTTTAAATTATGGTGTTGATAATAAAAATATTAGAAAATATTTAACTAATTTAATTATATGTACAGAATAAAATTTTTCTTACTATTCTAAATGAATATATTTTTTTAGGTGTGTGTGGGGGGGGGGGGAGAAAGAGAGAGAACTGTTCAACAAACCACAATAGTTAAAACATAGTCATTCAACTAATATCCTGTAGCGACAGAATATTGTTTCTTTCAGTCAATAGTAAAAATATTGCTAACAAAAATCATTTCTTTAAAAAAGAAATTTTAATTATTAACATTATTTTAAATTTGTGATCGCATATGCAGATTTTGAATATTTTTATTAATTAAATACAATAAAAAATCTAGATTTTATTTTCGCAGAAAAAAAATACAGGTATGATTTATTTACATATGAATTAAAAATAAGAAGCTGAATTTTATTAGCCATCAGTCAATTTTGTTCATATTGCTGTAGAAGGATCAGGACAGATGGGGTGGAGAGGGGGGGGGATCCTGATCAAGCATAAGCAAATTTGTGTTATTTTACAGTATTATACACCTACAGATAAAATGAATGAAACTTGGTAATGGATATAAAAATAAACTAAATGTATGCTAAACTGAGGACTGTTTAGTTAATGAATTGAAACAACTTATAAAATTATAGTACATTTTAATTTTTTTTAGATGAATATATTAATTGAAAGCTGTATTTCAGTTACTATGTTTAAAGTGCATATGTAGAAGGAGAAAAATAGCAACATTTAAATGAATTTGCCATGCTTTATACTACATTTACATAAAATTTACTGTGATTTAAAAAAATATTTATTAGATTAAAATAACTGGGTAATTTTTAATAAAAAAATAATTGATTAAGATATTGTGTTGTAGAGTAAAATGTGCCAATGAAGTATTTTTTTTTTCTAAAACATATTTAGCTTTGCAGCAACAATGAGAGATGGATATGTTGGGGAGGGGGGGGGGGGGCTGGATAGCTTTTCTCAGAGCATCTAAAGAGCTGATAAGATATATAAAAACTAATTCTATTGAGAGGAACTGGCTCTAAAAACTAACGTGAAGAAAAGCATAAGCAGAAAAAAAATTAGCATACAGCTATTTCGTCTTCTTAACAGCAAAGTATATGTAATGTTACTACTGCTGTTTCTCACTCTTATTTTGCCTGAGGATTGAAGATTGGTCTCCTTTTATGAAACAGCTGGATGCTAAATTTATTTGGGCTGCATGTGCTTTTCATTATGTTGGTTTGTACAAGTCATGTATTTAATAAAATATACTTTATAAAGATATAAAGCAATGAAATTCTTCTTTTATGAGTAATAACAGGAGCACAGACGGGATCTTTACCCAAGTGCCATTTTGATTTGAAACATTATTACTTATAAAATGATAAAATTTGTTGTTTTACATACTCATAATATAATTCTTTGTAAATACATTTCATGTAAAAAGTGATAATGAAAAGCACAAGCAGCCAAAATTAATTTAGCATTTAAATATTTCAATGCTTCATTAAAGGAGTCTCTATTTAATCTTCAGAGTAAAATAAAGCAGAATTAGAAGCAGCATTAACAATAACATAATACTTTGCTACTGTTTTTCTCACTTTTTAGCTCACAGGCTATCAAAGCCTGAGAGCTTATGTGCTCGCCGGTTCTGTATGTACGTACATAACGCGATAACTCTTGATAGAAATATCCGATTTGCTTTAAAAAAAATTTCTAGGTTCATTCTGATAAGGCGCTTCCCTGATTAGTTTTGGGGGTTCATTGTTTAAGGATAAAGGGGGGAAAGGAGGGCTAGTCCCCCCCCCTTAATTTAAATAAATCTGTTTTTCATGTAGAATTGTTTGATTTGCTCCAAATTTGGTATACTGGTTTATTATGTTAAGGAACTTCCCTGATTAGATTTAGAGGATCATTAGTTAAGTATAAAGGAGGGACGGGAGGTAGTCCCCCCCCCTTAATCTAGATAAATGGTTTTTTTATGCAGAATTATTCGATTTGCTTCAAATTTGATATACTAGTTTATTCCAATATGGTGCTTCCTTCATTTGATTTGGAGGTTCATTGGTTAAGTATAAAAGGGGGAATGGGGGAAAAGTCCCATCCCCTTAATTTAGATAAATCGGTTTTTATGCAGAATTGTCCAGTTTACTTTTTTTTCTAGGTTCATTCTGATAAGGAGCTTTTCTGATTAGATTTGAAGGTTCATTGGTTCAGCATAAAGGGAGAAATTGGGAGCTAATACCCCCCTTAATTTAGCTAAATGGTTTTTCATGCAGAGTTATCTGATTTGCTTCAAATTTGGTATACCAGTTTATTATGTTAAAAAGATTCCCAGATTAGATTTGGAGGTTCATTGGTTAAGTATAAAGGGGGCTAATCCCCCTTCATTTATTTTTTGAGGGGCATTATTCTTTGAAATAAGAGTATAATATACAATTAGTATGAATAGCCTGTGAGCTCAATGCCATCAGTTTAACTGGGAACTTTTATTTTTATTCATTTATTTTGCAAGGAAGAAAAGACTTCTATCATGAAGCATTGAAGTAGTCGTATGTTAATTTTCTTATCTATCAATGCTTTTCTTTTCATTGTTTTTCTATTAATTTTATCAGATTTAACTCACTGTTTCACAGTTTAAGTAAATTTTAACAGATTAATTTTAATTAAATTTTCAATTTTAATTGAAAAACAATTATGATTTCTTAATATAACTAATTTTCAGGCATGATTTAAAAAAAAAATCTATTACCACATGACTCAACCGTAAACATTTATTTGTTACAACAATGTAAAGTAACAATTGCAGTAATATAAATAAAGATGCAAAATTAAGAAAAAAGTGACAGCTTTATCACAATTGCTCATTGCCCAAACTTGGTGAGAGCTCCTTTTTCATCCTCCTGAGTATTTTCCACTTGAATATTAATCAAATACTAAAGGGTAGAAAATAAAATAACATGTTTATTTGACAAACATATTTAAAAGTACAAAATAACTTTTTTGTGAACAATCCAATCCAGAGATTAAAAGAAAACTGCCAGATCATGAAGATCTGAAAATAAAAATCTTAAACATGCATTATAAATTAAATTATATTATGAATGTGATAAAAATTCCAATTTACTTGAAATATTCTTAGTAGCACCTCAAGCTCTTTATTTTGACCTCCAGATTTTTAAAGCACAATAAGTGCTTTTTTCCTTACTTTTTAGTCTAATATTTCTTTCAAGTAATTTGATTTCCGAAGACAGTTTAACCACTTTTATTTTCTTTTAAACTGTATAATAAGATATGAAAGTGTTTGTTTAAAAAACTATTTTCTGATTTTATTATTGAGTTTCATATAAAAACATAATGTATTCTTACTTCTTTGTTTATCCTTTCATTATTGCAAATGATTTAATCCTTCCAGGCATACTAGAACTTAATTTGAATAGACTGTTTATGAAACTAAATTTCTTTATAAGAGAAAATAAATTTAAATAACATTAGTATCTTACTTATAAATGCTCGAAAAAAAAAAGAGAATAGCAAAGGAAATTCTTTCTGCTATTCATTAATTATGTAAATAGGAGCATAAAATTAAATAGTAATAAAAAAAATAAGAAAAATTAAAAATATCTGTGCTATAAGATGATATTGCAAGAATAGCAGCATCATAATTGTGTAAACATATTTATTAAAAAATATTGCTTAAACTGTGGGATTAACAACAACAATAATTTAAATGGAGATGATACCTTTACTATAAATTCTATTACTTTGAAGAACACCCTCAAATTTATCAAACAACTTTATTTTTTGTATCAGAATTTATTTTTGAAAAGTATATATTTTAATTGCATTCAATTTATGTTAAAATAATGAAAGACTGAATAAATACAACTGTACTTTAAATATATGTGTATACATAACTAGGCAATATGTATTTATGTAGATATAATTAAAAATAGAAGCAAAAAATTACTTAAAACACCTTTCTTCAAAGAAAAAAAAAATGTAGTAAAAATTGAAGTATTTACTTGCTTTAATAAAAAATCTAAGTCTCTAGACTTAAACGTAAAAAAAAAATCTTTAAGGTTTTAACATAGGAAGACTAGCTTTATACACAAAATTTGTTATTTAGGGATACAGCGAATTAGAAAAGATAAAATTGAAAAATAGTTTCTGTAATATTCACGCCATGTCTTTATTTATTAATCGACAAAAATATTACACACATGAATTACTTCCTTTTAATTTAGGTGCTGCAAATAACTAATTTTAGAATTCCTAATGCAATTCTAATGTGTAACATTTTTCAGATAAAGATATAAAATAAAAATACACTAAAAAAATTACTATTTTTTAGCATAGTTTTTCAAAAAATGTGCACATAAAATAACTTTCCAAATCCCAAATGAACTTAATTATCAAAATATTAACTTAATGTAAGCATGGTCATTGGCAACACAAACTGAAACCGGGGCAGCAGCAAGAGTGGTGTAGACGACATCTAGGTTTACAGCAACAGCAAGCTCAATGTATATTATTGGTTGTGAAGATCATAGTATCTGAAGATCTAGCAAGTTACACTCGAAGACAGAAAATCGAAATAAACTCCTGCCTGCAAGTGTAGCCAGCTGTCATAAAAATTCAACACTATATCTTTCTTCCATCCTTCATAACTCAGTCCTTTGAGTTCCAGAAGCGATAACAGCAGTACATTTTAAATTAATATTTTGATATTAAGTTCATTTGGGATTAGAAAAGTTATATTAATTGTACATTTATAGATAACAACCATATTAAAATGTTTGTTTTTCAGTAAATAATTTCATTTTGTACCACTATCTGAAGAGTTTCATATATTACAAACTCATTAGGTATTCCAAAGCTAATAAGAGTTATCAGTAACAACTAATTTAAAGTGAAATAATTAAAATGAGTATAATATTTTCATTGATTAAAAAAAGTTATGAATAACATTATGAATGTATTTAATTTTGCTGTTAAAATAAATAAATACTCTTTTAGTTTCATATACACATACAGTGAGAGCTCCCAGAAAGACATCTTCATTCAACGCTACTGATTTACATCGGAGGTACACACTGAAGTAACTTTTAATTCAATTTGAGTAAACTGTTTATTCAAAACAATTTATGATATTTCAGAAAAGATTTATTACAAGTGAAAATAGATTTACTTTGCAAATTGCAGCATTTTCAAATGTGCAAAATAAAATGAATACAAAGGAATTTTTTTTTCTACTAACATAAACAAAGATAATAGGATTTTATATTATACTATATTTAATAAATTTTATTCAGAATGCACACATAAAATTACTTCATTTATATAAAAACTTAAATTATTATAGTAATTTCAAAATAATAATAATAAAATACTTGTACTAGAATACAATATATTGCTGAAACAATAATATATGTGGGAGGAAAATTCACACAGGCTTCAACAGGAACTACTACTGTTTAACTCGTTAAAATGTTTAATTGAAACTTTTAAACTTCTAGATTACATGATACTAAACTACTAACATTTATCTGACATACAAAAACAGCACGACATTTAACGTTTAATTGAATGATATCTCTAGCACGGGTCTACAGCGATCCCGTCTAAAAAAAGGTAAAAGCGGGCAGCGCCCAATTTAAAATCAGCTAGGAGAGAGCACCGCTCTCCTCCGACGCAGAAAACCATCTCTCTCAAACTCTCGCGTTCGGCCTTCCGTTTTCGTTAGCTCATCAACTTCTCGTGAGAAATGGACTTCGCCTTCTTCCGACATCTGGTCTGGGCTATTGTTCGCCACTACATTCGTCCATCCTGACCATTCTGTGTCCTCACAGATCATCCACCATATAGACTGGACTGGTACCGCCCGACTTTCCTGGAACCTGAAAAATACTAGAAAAACACACACAAAAACAAACAACATGACAAATATGCAATATCAAACTACGTATACAGACGAACACAGTCTTTCCATCAAAAAAAAAGAAAAAACACAGTTTCAGTTCTTTTTTTTTGCTAAATATAGTCCAAAAAAAACACAATGCGCAGGTGAGTTCATCACGTGGATACAGTACTATGAACAGTTTTTAAATAGAGAGTTTTTTTTTGTATAAAACAGTAAAAAAAAAACATGTTCAGATGACAGCACAGTCACTTTTGATAAACACAGTAAAAAAAAGATGAGACGATGCAAAAAAAAAAAAAACACATAAAAATATCAGCTTGGATTAGCACTATATTCTTTAGGTTGAAGAAGCCCACGGCTTCATGTGATCGGCTGCAGTAGAGGTCACTCTTGGACCCTCTTGAAAGCCCACTTTTTCGACATCGTATCGATCATTGCGCTTAACTTTGATCACTTTGTATGGACCAAGGAATTTCGGTCGTAGCTTCATACCTACCCCAAATCGGGTTCGTTGGATTGCAACTAAATCACCGATTTTATAACATTTCGCTTTTTTGCGTTTACGGTTGAAAGTTTTGCGATTTTCCTCCTGAATTTTCAATATATGTTGTTTCGCGATATTTCTGCTATTCAGTCTTTCCTCGACAAATGCGTTTTCATGTTCCTCATCAAGAATTTGTTTTATTCTTAAATCTTCCCTATTTCTGATTTTTACTCCCGTTAAAAGCTCAAAGGGTGTGTATTGAGTGCTTCGGGAAATCGTACTATGCATTATTCGTTGAACAGCCGGTACGTATTTGTACCACTTTGACGGATCGTCGATACTTAATTTAGCAAGGATTGATATGAGTGTTTCCTGTTGTCGTTCTACCTGTCCGTTTCCTCTGGGTATTCCCGTTGTAATTAGAACATGCTCAATATTTTCGTCTTCGAGATACTTTTTAAACTCACTAGAAGTGAAGGCGGCACCTCGGTCGCTGATTATTCGCTCTGGGTTCCCGAATGTAGCTTGTTGAATTTTTAATTTAGAAATTGCTTCCTTTGCAGATGTAGTCTTGACTGGATAGAACCACACGAATTTGGTAAAAGCGTCCACTACAGAGAATATAAAATTGTAGTTTTTGTTGGTCGAGGGCATTGGGCCTAAGTGGTCGACGTGATAAGTTTGGAGAGGGGAATCATGTTTAGGAATGGGATTTAGCAATCCTTCACCTTTCCCTCGCTTTCGGTTGTACAGGATGCATTCTACACAATTTCCTATAACACTTTCGGTTTGTTTTCGAAGATTAGGGATATAATAATCCTGCTTTATTATCGCTTCGGTCTTCGCTACAGCGTAATGTCCTTTATTATGAATTTCGCGAATAATTTCTTTCTGCATAATTTCCGGTACCATAATTAGTTCTCTACCATCTTCATATTTGTACACCATATTTTTCCTAACAAAATAATCTTTACTTTCATTTTTCTCAACTAGTGTTTTGATAGTTTTAATGTAATCGTCTTCGTTTTGTGCTTTGGTTAATTTTGTTGTAATTTCATCATGCGAACGTGTTGTGACTAATACGGTGTTACGACTCAACGCATCAACGTGTTTCATTTGACTTCCGGGCCTGTGGACAATTTGATAATCGAATTCTTGTAGGAATAATGCCCACCTTGCTACTTTTGGCGTAAGATCTTTCTTCTCTAATGTTTTTTGAAAAGCGGAACAGTCAGTTACTATTTTAAATTTATTCCCTAACAGTTATGTCCGGAATTTCTTTAATGCTTCAATAACAGCCAGCGCTTCAAGCTCGTAACTACTATATTTGGCTTGGGCGGGTGTTGTTTTCTTACTCATGAAATGAACGGGGTGTAAGTTTCCATAATCGTCTTTTTGTAACAAGACTGCTCCAAAACCTAAGCTGCTAGCATCCGTGTGTAACTCTGTCTCGGCCCCTTGTCTAAATATGTGCAACACCGGTTTATCCGATAATTTATTTTTCAATGTTTGGAAAGCTTCCTTTTGACTCGCTCCAAAATTAAATTCGTTCTCCGTTTTCAGGAGATCACTTAAGGGTTTAGCGATTCTAGCATAATTCGCTATATATTTTCTAAAATATCCAGTTAACCCTAGGAAACTCTGGAGTTGTTTCTTATTTTGTGGCTCAGGGAATTTCTCAACGGCTAATGTTTGTGTTTCTGAAGGGCGAATTGTTCCGTTTTCCACTATGTATCCTAAAAATTCGATCCTTCTTTTCAAAAACTGGCATTTCGAAAAATTGAATTCGAGACCATACTCTGATGCTACCTGAAACACGCGTTTCAGTTTAGAAAGCGCCTCTTCTTCAGTCTTCGCAGGGACGATTATATCGTCTAAGTACACGGAAATCGTTTTATCTCTTATTAACTCTCTGAGGCATGCATATATGTAGCGTTGGAAAAACTGCGGGGCGGAGCTTAAACCAAAAGGCATTACATTATACTCGAACTGGGAATTATTTGTAACAAACTAAGTAAATTGTTTACTGTCCTCATCGACTTCTACGTGGAAAAAACCATTCTTTAAGTCCAATGTGCTAAAAACTTTATTTTGCCCGATCTCGTCTAAAATATCATCTATTACCGGAAGGGGGTAATTATCCCTAATTATCTTTCGGTTAAGCTTTCTGTAATCAACGCATAATCTGTAATCGCCATTTTTCTTTTTGGCTAAAACAATAGGCGCGGCGTAACTCGAACAACTTTCTCGTATAATGCCTTTATCAAGCCATTCCTGGACTTGTTTATCAACAAACGCTTGTTCTGCAAATGCTAATCGCCTAGGTCGGTGCGTAATCGGTATTTCATCGCTCAATATTATTTTAACTTTCAAGTTAGCACTTTTTATTTTCTCAGGCTTGTAATTCTCAACTAAGTTAATTAATTCCTTTTTTAAACCGCAGTCAATTATGTGAGTAAGATCAATTTCGTTTATATTAACCGAATTTACCATTTCTGCTAAGTAAACAGATTCATACTTAGGAGTGTCAGTTAAGCATTCTTTAATCATGGGAGTGTCTATGGAATTTGACCGCAAGCCTGGGATGGTCATGGGAATGTTTACAACATCCGACTGCGAGACTGACTTGGCCATGGGAATGTTTACAACATCTGAAGGAGTGTCTAACTTCGGAATTTTTAAGGAAACCGCAGTTATCATATTAACAGTATAATTTTTCTCCTCATTTCGCTTACTCATAACTTTAAGGCCATTACCAGATATTTCAAAATTTAATTTACTTAAACAATTATTTCCGAGGATCATATCATATTGTAAATCATTTAAAACGTAAATATCACAATAGATACTAATATTATCAATTGAAATGTCGGTATTGAAAAAACCCTTCGGACTCACTCCTTTTCCGCTAATTCCTGTCAGTTTCACATCGTTTTCATTTAATTTAGGGCATCCTAAACTCTTATAGATGTCATCATTAACCATTGTTACGTCAGATCCGGAATCTACCACACAGCTGACCTTTTTCCCCATAATTTCAATAATTTTGAGGATTTTATCCGATGGGCAGGAATTTTTATTCGCAGTATTTACTGATTTATTATTATGGAAGTTACTTTGCTCAGCCCTATGTTCGGTTTCTTTGCCTCTAAAATAAGTTGGCCCTTCTTTTCTTCTGGGACATTGATTTGATTTATGGGAGGCGTATTCATTACAATAAAAGCATCTAATTTTGAAAGGGTCAGCGTTATTCCTCGTGTTAAGATAATTTTTTTCATATTTGCTACTCTGCGGAATGTTATTTCTGTTAAAACTTTTGTTTTCAACATTTTGAGTAAAACGCTTTTTAACATCGTTATTGGGACTTCTCGGTTCGGAGTTTTTCCCGATAATATTGCGAGCTGCCTCATAATCATCAAGCTTACTTATAAAATCTGAGACCTTCGTAAACTTAGGCAAGTCATCAATAAAATATTCCCTTATCTCAAGCGGTGATCTCTTCCTTATTTGGTCAATAACCAAAATGTTTTTTAAATCATCAAAAGACGAAATGTTAAGACCCGTAAGCCACTGTTCCAAAAAATTAGTAATTTCAAATGAAAAATCTCGCCACGAGGCCGAATTTTCCTTTCTATGCGAAAAGAATTTTTGTCTAAATTGTTCTGGACTCAGTTTGAATCTTTTCAGTAATAACTGTTTCACGTAATCGTAATCATTGGAGAGTTCCTCCTTTTCGCAACCTATTATGTTTACTATTTCCAACGGTAACAGACCTAACAAATAAGTTACCCAATTTTCCTTTTCTACGCCCAAACGCTTGATTTGGCGCTCAAACAATGTAAGGTAAATACTAATTTCTTCTTGGTGGTTGTACTTTGTAATTAATTTCAAAACATCGGGGCTTTTAATCCCGCTACTCAATGTTGGTATTTCGATTTTATTTTTCGCGGCTATTTCGAGTTCAAGTCTTTTGAGTTCGAATTCGCGTTTGCTCTCTTCTTCTAATAGTATTTTTTTTTCGGCTTCTTCCCTTTCAGCAACAATTCCGGCTAGAAGATTTTTTATAACATCTTCATTATAATTGCTCGATTTAATGATCATGTCCGAGAGTTGTGGCTTAGTAGAGCTTTCTGGAGCTTCTAGCCCCAATTCCCACACTACCCCTAAAAGGTCTACCTTCTTGGCACGTACTAAATGCGCCATTATTTTTATTTCCAGTTTAATATCAATTTTTTTTTTAGCAACACAAACATATAAAAAGGAACTCACTTACTTTTAAAGGGAAAATCCTTTCTTGAAAATATAAAACACAATAATAAAATAAAAAAAATGGTTTGTGCGAGCTTGTACCACCACCGGTACATTCGCTGTGTGTAAAATGAATATAGTTTTTCACATACGTAAGAGAAAAAAAGACGAATCAAAGCTCACGACAAAAAAAAGCACAGTGAGCCAAAAATTAGCCAAAACAGCCTACAAAAAATAAATCACTAGGCTGCATAAATTGATTTGATCGCACTAAAAACACACAAAAAACAACAGCCCACAAAAAATAAATCACTAGGCTGCTTAAAAATGATTTAGTCACAGAAAAGCTCACAAAAAAAAATACACCGTGAGCCAGTAACTATCACATCACTCGCGAGAAAAAGAACACAGACTCACACAAAAAAAAAAAACACTGTGAGTCGTTCACACTCGGGGATCCTTCGGCCCGTGAAATTAAGAAAATATTTGGAGCATTCGTTGCACCCAGGTTGTTCTTTTCCTGATTCTTCCGAAGCAACTCCGCAGCTTACACAGTGGCGCAGCCAGAATTCGGTTCTAGGGGGGGTTTTGAGTTTTTTGATAAAGGTGTTCGCCGGTTTTTTGAATCACCGGTTAATATAATCTGTCTTTTTAATGAATCAAATCATAATGCTTTTTACCCGCAATTACATTGGTTGTGTTTCATTTAAACAGCGTTTACAGTATTAGAGTTAGAAAACATAAAATGCACCAATGAAATAACCCCAAACTAGGTTAGATTTATAAAAAGTGTTTAAAGATGATGAGGCAAACTTTAAGAGTTGTAAGCGTACAGTCCAACAAATAATTTTTGCATAGAAAATAACAGAATTCCAATCCACTTGTTCAACCAAAAATACACAGGATTTCATTCCAAGACAATCTCGAATTCTTGTTTTTAACTTTAATAATAATGAAGCCATTTTAACAAAATTTTCAATATACTTACCATGCTTTTGTCAAATGTAACAACATCACGAAAATTGGTGGAATTTATCATCATTTACGTCCAATTAGTGCTCAATTAGGTAATCCATATTTTGGAATGTAGTTGATAATAAACATGGTATTTTATTGTTGTTTTTTTTTTATTCTGCACTTCCAATACTTTACATGACATCGAATTTGCCATTAAGTAACATAAATCTATTGAAAATTTCGTTAAAACATCTTTATTATTGTTAAAGTTCTCTAAAAATATCCGGGTTCAAATTGAAGTCATGCCTGTACTAATATTATAAAGTAACCTTTTTTTTTGTAGGGGTTTAAAAAGATAATCGATCGTGTGCGAACTTAACTCTCATACAAAGGGTTCCATACAAAATATCAGAACTGTTCAAAGATAATATTTACTTGCGTACATGTAACAATACCACATGCCATAATTTAATTCTACTGGAATGAAAACCATTGAATATTTCTCACTCTAAAACACAGACTTTGTACAAAGTTTAAACTTGGTAGAGAACCAACCACGCTTCGGAAAGAGGTCGCAGAGATTCTCACGAAAAGTCACTTGTAAATCATATTTCATGTAATAGGGGACAATTTTCAAGGAATAAAAAAAAGTACGCTTAATAACGTGAAACTTTTCTATTCATTTTTAAAAATAAAAGCATATTCAAACATAATTATTGAAATGATTTTTAATCGAAAAGTTTTTTTTTCCTTATAAATGAATTATTTATTGAATTATAAGCAATTTTTGTCTCAAAATTACTTGAATTTTAATGTCTTGGAATTATTATATGAATTATCTTTTTAATATTTGCCTTCAACAATTGAATTCAGTTGGAATAAAAAGTGGTTATCACTATGTTTCACCTTACCTAAAAAAAAGATCTTATACAAAGTTTAAACTTGGCACTGAGCCAAGCACGCTTCGAAAGGAGGTCACAAAGTAGCAACACTTTTTTGATCCGTACTGTCGTTTTCTACATAGGTTTTTAATTAATATCTCGGCAAATTACAGAACACATTTTTTCGAAAATCATTACCGACAATCCTTGGAAGATTCTACGTCGCTTAGGTACACCGAGTGCCCTCAACTCCCTCGCTGACCGCCAGAAAAATAAGACGCACGAATGAACTTATAATAATCCCGATTTTACTTTTTAAGCGTAGAGTGGAACCATAATAATAATGGCAAAATAATGGTGACTATCTCCGTTTCAACATAAGCTGTATTTTACATCGGTAAAACAACGGCTAGAAACATGGAATTTGGCATGGTTGTTAATTTAGAGACTTAAATGCATGCCCTGAACAGTTTTTTAAAAATTCGAAATTTTAAAGGGTGCAAGAGTAAAAAAAAACTTTCTAAAATTGCAATTTTTGTGATACATTTTGTATAGAAGGTTAGAATGTGGCGTGGTGATAACTTTTGGGATGTATAAATGCTCAAGAACGGTTCCTAAAAAGAGAATTCAATTTAAAAAGGATGAAATGAGCGGAAAACAGTCTGAAAACGATCTAAGGCTAATGTCAGACGGACGTCTTTTTGCACGCTTTTTTACTTACGTATTATCCCTACAAAATGCTAGCAGCATTATATAGCCTTAATTATGATTTATTAGGAATTGTTAGAGCTAGATACATTAAGTTTGGCATGGCTGTTACCCTAGAAACGTAAATGATCACCAAGAACAGTTTTCCAAAATTTCGAAATTAAAAGGATGCAAGAGCAAAAAACGTTCTAAAATTGCGGTTCGTGCGATATACACTATATGGCTAAAGGTGACCGGCCATTTGCGATTTTAGACGTTTTGTTAAATATCTAAAAAAATGCGTGGGAAATTAACCTGAAACTGCAAGTGTGTAAACAGTATAGTATAGGTCATATATTTCCGCGAAGATTTTTTTCCCGAAACCCCATAGGGGACCACCAACAAATTGAAAAGGAACGAATATCTTTTGGATAACCCTGTAAAAACTAATGTAGCAAAAATCTTCAAACTCG
Organism: Maratus speciosus; assembly: GCA_963932465.1. Lineage (NCBI taxonomy): Eukaryota > Metazoa > Arthropoda > Arachnida > Araneae > Salticidae > Maratus > Maratus speciosus. Next base: position 48,876,248 of record OZ010796.1, on the reverse strand, counting down.
AGATTATTAATAACTGGCTTATTGTAATATACTGTGTTCCTTTTTATGAGGATAGCATGTATACTCGCAGAGAAATTAAGGTTTTTATAAAAACAGTCCCATATTTCGCCAAGTTTTTTGCTTATAATGTGCAGAGTTCTTAATATAAAAAAAAGTTCTTCTCAGAAAATATGACAAACAACATTGTACATAATACTCTGCAATCAGAATTGAAAAATAATAAAAATTGGATGAAAAATGAGGAGGTATATTAAAAAATTTTTCACTGCGCATGCGTGAATGCAATCAAAATATAATGTGTATAATGTATTAGTTAATTATATAGAGCAAGTTTTGTGATAGTCTCAAAATCATAGAATGAAAATTCTGTAAATTATCGTCGATAGAATAAGCTCGAAATCCGTCGTCCCCAAAAAGATGAGGGGTTGTATCAAATATCTGTTAATTAGTGCCAAGACAGCGTACACAATTTTGCATGTACTACTATATTTGGATACAACCCCTCATCTTTTTGCTTCCTTTTGGGAACAACGGATTTCGAGCTTATTCTACTGACGATAATTTTCAGAGTTTTCAAGCTATGATTTTGAGACTTTCACAAAACTTGCTCTATATAATTAGCTAATACATTAAGCACATTATATTTTGATTGCATTCGCGCATGCGCAGTGAAACATTTTTTAGTAAACCTATTCGTTTTTCATTCAATTTTTATTATTTTTTAATTCTGATTGCAGGGTACAATGTATGTAGGGGATGTACAATGTTGTTTGTCATATTTTCTGAAAAGAACTTTTTTTATAATAAGAACTCTGCAAATTATAAGCAAAAAACTTGGTGAAATTTGAGACTGTTTTTATAAAAACCTTAATTTCTCTACGAGTATACATGCTATCCTCATAAAAATGAACACAGTATATTACAATAAGCCACTTATTAATAATCTCGAGTTTGAACGCTTTTGCTACATTCGTTTTTACAGGGTTATCCAAAAGATATTCGTTCCTTTTCAATTTGTTGACGGTCCCCTACAGGCTTTTGGGAAAAAAATCTTCGCGGAAATATATGACCTATACTATACTATTTACGCACCTGCAGTTTCAGGTTAATTCCTCATGTATTTTTCTAGATATTTAACAAAACGTCTAAAATTGCAAGTGACCGGTCACCTTCGGCCATATAGTGTAGTTGGTATAAAAACTTGGTTTTTGACATGGTGGTTACTTTTAAGGTATAATGAGAATGAGAATGATAAAAAATAATGAGAATATTCCATAATATATTCAAGTAACCGTTTTCTATAATAGCGAGTGACTATAAAGCTAAAACTGCAGATTTTTAACAATGTGCTTATTAATTTAAATTAATGCATGATTAGCATAAAATTGTGTATAATTATGTTTTATACAGTCTAAGAAAATGTTTTACATTTAACCCCTCTCTTTTCAAAATCCCTACTGACAGACATATTATCTATAACTCAATGAAATTACAATAAATGCTTCTTTACTACCTGAGAAGGGTGGCAATGCTTCTGCGAGAGCAAGCACCATTACTCGTTTCTACATTACTAACTAATGGAATATATTCTTTAAATTTGTGTACAGATCTCCTAAGGAACAAATGGTTCGAATGACGCACTGATTGCGATAATTTGTTCAATCACAATCAAAAACAGCTTTTTACAACTTTATCGTTACTACTTTTTTAATTTTTATTTTACAAAGATTTTTACTTGGGTACGTAAAAAGCTTGGTCTTAGATATAATTGGGAGCAAAAAGTGTAAAACAGGGCGTTTGAAACTGAGAGAGATCTGCAAAGTGTATGTTTCATGTTTTTTCTGAAATTCGATGGTCTATTAGTGTTTCGAACATGGAACAAAGAAGTGCAATTAAGAATTGGCCCATTGTATAATACTTAAACTCAAAGCGTCTGTGTGGCAGGAAATGACCATTCTTTTAGCATAAGACGTCTCGAAAAAGTGACTTAGTCCAAATAACCAATTTTCACAAAATCAATGCATGTAATATGCGCTTTCATAGTTTTAAGTAGAATTTTCGCCGTTTAATTGAATCACTTTGTTGAATAGAGTTTGATTTCTCAAAGCGGCGGATTTCGAAAAACGTCAAAACGTTTAAATATTAATTTTGGTTTTGATTCATATAACAGGCAATTATAGTAATTTTTCTTAGCTCTGGGAGGGGTTTTAACCCCCAAACCCCTCCCGTGGCTGCGCCACTGAGCTTACACCAAATCCTTTGGATCCGTGTAGTTGTAGATTCAGATTCCGTCCAGGTTGTAGGATGTCCAAATGTCCAGGGGATTGATTTCAAATTTCAAATCGTAAAAAGGAACTTGTTGAATCCGGTAATTCAGTTCATATTCCGGCCGAGCCCTCAAAAATTTGTGGGAGGAAAATTCACACAATCTTCAACAGGAACTACTACTGTTTAACTCGTTAAAATGTTTAATTGAAACTTTTAAACTTCTAGATTACATGATACTAAACTACTAACATTTATCTGACATACAAAAACAGCACGACATTTAACGTATAATTGAATGATATCTCTAGCACGGGTCTACAGCGATCCCGTCTAAAAAAAGGTAAAAGCGGGCAGCGCCCAATTTAAAATCAGCTAGGAGAGAGCACCGCTCTCCTCCGACGCAGAAAACCATCTCTCTCAAACTCTCGCGATCGGCCTTCCGTTTTCGTTAGCTCATCAACTTCTCGTGAGAAATGGACTTCGCCTTCTTCCGACATCTGGTCTGGGCTATTGTTCGCCACTACATATATTATATAAATATATATATTTCAAAAGGTAATATTTTTTATTATGCCAGAAGTGGCTAATAATAATGAAGGTGATAGCTTAGCTAGAGATTTCATTACATATAAAAAAACCCCTAAATTTACGAAACGGTTTTTATTCAAAGCTCAAAAAGAAAATTTTGAAATAGTATATTGATCCAAATACATAAATGAAAACAATAACATAGTGAGCTTCATTTTCAAATATTCAATAAATTAGAAATAAAAATCAAATGTAACAATGCAGCTGAAATATATATAGATCAAATTTCACATTTGTGTCGAATCTTATAAAATAAAATATTTTTTTGTAACTTACTTGCATATCAACTGAGAGGGCATTCGGTGCCGTCTATAAATGACGCGTTAATTCGTCAATATGAAGCTGGGTAGCTTGTTTTAATAGTCTGTATTTTTCCACAAATTGTAATACTTTTTCATCAAATAAATTTGACTTGTCTTTGGGTGTTCTTGTTATCTGTTGAAGATTTTCCGTCGTCGTTTCTCTTAACAAATAATAATACATCCGCCATCTTTTCACCAACTTACCGATTGCAATTGGTTTTGCGGAAGGTCTGAGGCTTCTGCGAATTTTGCCAGAGTTACCAGATCATTTGCAGACGATGCGTTACGTTTGCATGCATTTTTCGGTTGCAGACAGCTTTGCAACCGGAAGTGATTCGTTTGCATGTAACTGTTAAACTTAAGTCGCCTTTCAAGTTACCGCACTCATTCCAATGCTATTGACAGCTTTCGGATTCTTTCTTACTTTCTCACGGACTAACGCTTGGCTAATTATCGCCTATTAGGCTTTTCATCTAAATTAAACTACCCCATGTATTCCAATGTAACGGTCACCCCTTGGCAAGATCTGTGTCTTACTCAATATCTATATATCGCCAAAACTTTACGAATGAAAATGTGAAACTGATCACTCTTTGCCTGCTTCTGAGAATGTAAAGATTAAGTTTTGATTGTGTGTAAGGGGGGTCACTCCCAAGGCACTTATGTGTCTCTTCAAATTTTCATTAAAGTTTCCTTATTACGCTACAAGTATTAGTGAATCTTCTGGATCTGAGTTTATTGTGTTGTTTGCGCATTCGTACTCCACTACGGAAAAATCTTAAATTTCATTTAAAATAATTCAAAAGATATTTCCATCTACTTATTTTATATCCGAAGTTCTTTTATAAAAGATGAACAACCCCCGCAACGAGAAACCTCTCTATCACAAACTTTGGTGCCGAAGGAAGAAGATTTTTTAAACTTGTAGCTGGGAGTGACCCTCGCTTTTATTCAGCATTGGTCTATTAAAAAAAAATTTACGAATCTTCGCTCTTTGGATTACTCAATTATATGGAAACACTTATAGAAACAATTATATGGAAACATTCATCCGGGTCTGTGAGCCCTGTGTGTCGACCGTTTCATCGCCGAAGGGGTGCTACGTGATCTACGGGCATTCAAATACGCTGGTCGCCGCTGTCAACTTGTGAAGTCGAAAAATATGTTTGTTGTTTCCAGATGCTATATTATTTCGTTTTCTCCTGCGCTCGCCTGATAAGGATATAAGGAAGCGGAGTTCGCTTTAGATATGGAAAGCGATGATTAAAGAATTTTCGACTCGTGTGTCATTTTCGCCTGATCGGAGGATTTTCATCTTCCACTTGAGAAAAATAAAGTGTCAGTTTTCGAATTGTGCCTGTGCGCGCGATGTGTGTGAATCTGTTTTTGAGTATTCAAGATCTCAAAGAAGTACTCGTGTACTTGCAAAAAAAAGTGTGAAACTGAATTGTGATTAAGATACGTGGTGTGATTTTAGTGAATAATTTCTACGCGGTTGATTAGTCATCGGTGTTCAAAATTAATTTGTGAAATATGTCTCATCAAGTTCGAAAATACAGTTGTCGCTCCCGTGATGTGATGTTTTTTTTTAAATGTCTAGTTTTACGACATTTTTATGCTTTACATATATAGTAAGACTTCACATTTTTGAACTAAATTGTCAGTATAAAAAAAAAAAAAGTTAAAAAAAATGGGTCTGGATATTTTATACAAATTGTGTATAAATTACCTGGTTATGAATAAGATATTTAACGCTTTTATAGGAACGCACCTTGCGATTATGATTGTTTCTTTTCACTATTTATTTTGAGAACTGTTTATTATTTCTCTTGGAAAAAAAAAGAAATGAAAACAAAAATAATTGATTGAAAGTACCCTTTTAAAGCCAATTTACAACTGTGTTACAATAGCCACGATACATTTACATATAACACAAACTGTGGCAATGAACAATTTTTTTAAATTGAGAAAGTTATTCAAGTTATTCTATTTGTATGGTTATCTTTTATTTTACTTTTTAATGTGGTTCACAATCTTATTTTAGCTATTTGTTTATTTTACTGATGAGGAGTATTATTTTATTTTAGTAATTTGTTTCTTTTTACACTAAGGTAGTATCTCAGGTGGGAAAGTGTAAAAATTGGTTACTCTGTTTTTTTTTACATATTTTTTTTTCCTGCATGGATGTAACTTCTAACATTCCCAGTAAATTTAATATATTTAGATAACAGGTAAGTTTTTATTACAAGGGTTATGTTTTTATCTACGCAGGGTTACATTTATGAATGATATCGTTTGATATCACATATATTATTCTTTATAGGTAATTAATATGATCCCTAGATAGTTAAAATTTAATATTAACTATCAATATAAAAATTCCCTTTCTATTTCTTTTTGTATATCTAAGTTTTAAATTAATCTACTTTCCTTTTCACATTACTTTAACGTTCCCAGAAAACTCTCTCTCTGCTCTTTTATCTATGTAAAGAAAAAAAAAAAAGAATATTATTCACAGCCATTTCATTTCGAAAGAGTCATTCTTTTCGCGTTGCATCTGCCTATGAAATTTCTCTCTGTCAGATTTTTTAATTCGATCCTTTACTAAGAGATAGTCAAAACTGTGGTTAAACCAGCGGTTAGATAATAATATCCAGATGTACTTTTAAACTTAAGTCGCCTTTCAAGTTACCGCACTCATTCCAATGCTATTGACAGCTTTCGGATTCTTTCTTACTTTCTCACGGACTAACGCTTGGCTAATTATCGCCTATTAGGCTTTTCATCTAAATTAAACTACCCCATGTATTCCAATGTAACGGTCACCCCTTGGCAAGATCTGTGTCTTACCCAATATCTATATATCGCCAAAACTTTACGAATGAAAATGTGAAACTGATCACTCTTTGCCTGCTTCTGAGAATGTAAAGATTAAGTTTTGATTGTGTGTAAGGGGGGTCACTCCCAAGGCACTTATGTGTCTCTTCAAATTTTCATTAAAGTTTCCTTATTACGCTACAAGTATTAGTGAATCTTCTGGATCTGAGTTTATTGTGTTGTTTGCGCATTCGTACTCCACTACGGAAAAATCTTAAATTTCATTTAAAATATTTCAAAAGATATTTCCATCTACTTATTTTATATCCGAAGTTCTTTTATAAAAGATGAACAACCCTCGCAACGAGAAACCTCTCTATCACAAGGACATCTATGGAGGAGGAATATTTAAGTATAAATTGTTTACAGCCCGGCAATTTTATAATAAATAATAAGCATTTTTGTCTCTGTTTCACTGAGTATTATGTTTTTCGTTTCTCTTCTCATTTTCTGTGTATTGTTTAAAAATACTCTAAAATATACTGACCTCCAAAAGTCAAGGAACTACTTCAGTCACGCGACCAGATCCGCTCCCTAATGTTAATCCTATAGAAGAAATTTTTTAAGATAACATGTTTGCATTTCAATATTTTCAAATATATATATATATATGTTGCATTGCATAGCTGAGATCGATTTCTACAATGACCGTTTTTTACATTTTCGATTTTGTTTGCAGATTTTTTTTATGAGATGCTTTCACTTTCGAAACCGGTTCCGAAAGTGAAAGTGTACTAATTAAAAATACATGTAAACAAAATCGAAAAAGTAAAAAACGGCCTTTGTAGAAATTGACCTCAATTATCCAATGCAAAAAAAAAAAAAAAAAAAAAAAAAAATCATTTATATGAAATGCAAACGAGATATCTTAAAAATTTTCTCCCATTGGATTAACATTAGAGAACGGGTGTTTTCGCGTGGCTGAAGTATTCCCTTAACTTTTCCACCCGCTTTAAGACTCGTTTCTTCATGTGAATCCTTGGAAGAAAAAAAAATTAAGATATCTTGTTTGCATTTCTCTATTTTTAAATGATTTTTTTTCATTGCTTAGAGATCGATCTTTGTAGAGATCGATCTGAGATTGATCTCTAGAAAGACCGTTTTTTACTTTTTCGATTTTATTTGCACATTTTTTTTTTATAAGGATGCTTCACTGTTAAAACCGGTTCCGAAAGTAAAAGTGTACTAATTAAAAATACATGTAAGTAAAATCGAAAAAGTTAAAAAACGGCTTTTGTAGAGATCGGCCTCAGCTATCCAATGCAAATACATAAATAAATAAATAAAATGAAAATAACCATTTAAAATATTGAAATGCAAACGAGATATCTTAAGAAGTATCTCTCTTTGGATTACCATTAGAGAACGGGTGTTTTCGCTTGATTGAAGTAGCCACTTAACCCTTTCAGGGGCAAAGTATTTCAATTCGTAAAATGCCGAATTCCAATGATTGAATGGCACCAGAATTTAAAAACAAATTTATTTCAAAATAGGTAAAAGCTTTTCTTCACGCATTTAATAAATCTGAAATTTTCATTCCAAAATTCTAGTGTCAATGTGGCATTTCGCAATTAAAATTAAGTGGGATATATTATATCCCACCGCCCTTCAAGAGGTTAACCCCTTGGGGACAAGCGACCGGTATTCGTGCCGCGTAAGGCGCTCAGAATCAGTGATTATTCTCACCAGTAAATATTTATTGTAAATTTTGCGTTATTTAATTCGAGCATTTTTTTCGATTCAATGAGGCAAAAATTTCTGTTTTAAAGAAACGGTGACAAAAGATTAAAAATTCTGTAAAAGACTCTCGTCCCGAAGGGGTTAAGGGACAGTGACAGGGTGCTTTCGATTGTACACCGTTTGTCTAATATCTACTGAAATTCTAGACAAATTGTCCTTGAACTTCCAAGATGTGAAGAACATGTTTAATTTTATCGTTTTCAGCAAAGGTTTAGTCGCAGGGACAATTGAGTGGTTCGCAAGCATAGTAGACCAAGTCCACTTAAAGAGATTGGTCATGTAGAAGGTGCAGCAAACCCTGCTTTATCCACTGCTATAGTGAGTCAAATATGTAGTTCACATACTTTCTCGAATACGGCATCTGTGGTTGGTGAAGTAATAGATGGAACTTTCACAGCCATACTAGATCAAGTCTAGGTCAGTGAACTTACTTTTCCATCTGTGATCCATTCTTCTCAAAATATTGCCTCGTTGCTTCTAAAAAGCTTGTAGTTAAAATGAACAGCGATTTCGATTCTTCTGGTGAAGAATAAACGTTCGTGAATCATCAGATGGAAAAACTATGAATGGTAAGTAATATTGTTTTAACACATTATATGCGGGCAATTTTTCGAAAATGAACACTAAATTTACGTTCACAAATGCCATTGTAAATTAAAACCTGCTCACAACCAATCAGAAGCAAGCATGCTTGGAATACAACTTCTTTCTTCGTCCGTACAAAATTTCCGGTACCAGTAATAATTTCTGTCCTGCATACAATGTGTTAATAGTGTTAATATGACATTTGGGCAATTAAAACACTTATTGTTCGTTTACTCTTAATGTTAAGTCTAAACAGTATAATGTATTTTAAAATACGGAAATATTTACATGAATATTCATGTATGTATAGTGAACAACTTGTAATTAATAAAGACACATAACCTTGCTTAATGGTACACAAAATACGAACTTTAATAAGCTAAAAGTTAAATTCTACGTCTCGAGCCGTTTCTACAGCTGCCTTCAGGAAAAATATGATGGTTAACCCCTTAACAGTGTCGCCCGAACTGGATTCGGGCAAGAAGACTTTGCTTGCTTCGTTACTAAAATTTTTTTTATACCACTAATTTGTAACTGTAAATTTATCTTTATTCATTGTCAGATATTTTTCGATTAAGTAAAGCAAATATTTTAGAATGGAATAAGTGGTGTTTAGCTCCTATTTTTAATTTATGTTGTAAGAAAAAAATGTCACTGTTAAGGGGTTAAATGGTTAAAAGTTCAGAGATGTAGGCTTCCTGTGCGAGAGATAATTTGTCGAACATTGACTAAAGATATGAAAACAAAAATATAGTGGTGCCATCCAGTGAAAATAAATACTTATTAATGAAATGAGTCTAAATAAATCAAAAGTTCGATTAAAGAAACCACGAGTGTCACCATCTACGCAAGAGGGCCAGAACCACATTCAACAAAGTTTTCATTCACGCTTTTGGCAACAAGATTCAAGTTTAAATTGAAATATTGCAATTAGGTACAGAATTATGACTTTATGATAGTATGCCAGATTTTTGGGATATTATAGGATAAATTATCGTTACAAGGTTTATTCTCACATGCAATGATTTCAACTGATTCTCTAATTTTACTCTCAAAGGGGTTATTGCACGAAACTATAATTTTTGCCTCATCAAAGTTAATATAGCAGACTTCATTAGCCAAGAAGAACCTAGAAAGAGCTGTATTCTGTTTACGTTGTTTATTACGTTGTTTAGATGCTCCATGATCCTTGCTCAGCGCACCTACCACACACGTAGGCGGTCAATCTAGGTAGGTGCTTCAATCAGAAGCGCAAAGTGACCCGCGTAGGCTATCTATGGAACACACGCAATGGGCGGAGCTCGCAATGTTCCCACAAGCATTGCGGCATTTGATTGGCTTTTGGTTAACGCTTGTGGGAAAATCGAGAAGGTGATTAGCTGCAATCCATCGTGACGTTGTATGACGTCAGAAATGCTTGTCGTCCATTTCACAAACCGACCCAAATCCAGCTCGAAGAGTGAGTAAGCGACCAAGTTCCAAAAGAACGGTCCGGAGTTCGATCACTGCGGACAGCTCAGATTGTATTCATGCACCAGGATCGTAATGTCTGTTCGGTAAAGTACCTTCCTCTCGGACGAAAACTCTTCACCAATTTGAATAGGTTACCAGGGCAAGGGCACCTCATTATGTCCAGTGCATCGAAGATCGACGGCCAACACACGTTGTTAAAGGCTCTTTTCACGTCCAGCATGACAAGACAACAATCATTGTCCCGATTATGACAGCCTACTACTGAACCCCTACTGTCGCGTCGTATTCAGTTCACAGAGTGTGTTCTCCGTACCAAGACCCGGAATCCAAATTGACCCCGGCCCTTATAGCATGCATGGTCACAGTGACGTCACTATAAGTCACTGTGGTCCCGTCACATCTGTGACCAAAATGCCACCACTCAGAGATGTCACATTGTGACTGAGATGTGAACTTCTTGGAAAACTTTAAAAAATTACAAAAATTCTTTAAAACATGTTATTTAACTGTAAAATTATATTTTTCTGGCAATTAAAAAAATTGTGCCGCCCAAAATAATAATTAATCGTCATTATTATTTTGGAGTTAAATATGATATTCGATTATTATGATATTACGAAACTGTTTCAGATTAGAAATTAGCATTATACTGGGAAAATGCCTTTTTTACATATTACAGTAGTGAAACTTTTGAAAGATTTTTTTAAAATTGCTAATAATATTTTAAATTATGTCACTGCATGTAACGTACATCACGTCACATATGTGAGAAAAAAAATCCACCATATTGTAAGTCACAGTATGACAAAAATATGAACTTCAAAAATCTTTGAAAATGAAGAGAAATATCTTAAACAGTGTTTTAAACAGGCCCGAGTTACAGCGGCACAAATAATGAAAATATATTAGTGGATAGCAAATAGTAAATTCGGACACGAAAAGGGGGACGGGGGGGGGGGAGCATAAAAAGGAAAATGCACGGTACAAGTATCAACAAACTAGATTTTCATGCTATATTTTATAGATTTGTTATCTAAGACAGTGAAAGTATTCTTTTTTCATGATTTCAGTTTTATCTACCATTGCAATTTAACATAATAAACTTCACTGATTGTTATTATTATAAAAGTATTTCTCGGAAAATGGTATGTGCTGGAGCAAATTGGATAACATATTTAGAATTAGGAATATTAAATCTGTACACTTTACATATTTAGTTTGCAGAGAGGAAGTTGTTTTATTTTTTTGTCGGCCAGTGGTATTCGAAACACTTCTGTGGTTTCAAACTAAAAATTTTCTATTAGAGTTAAATCTGCAGCTTTTAATGAGCACGTAGAAAGAGTCTTCAGAGTTTAGTCATATATGCATTTCTTGCTTTATAATTTGCATTCCAGTCATATTTTTTCCTGTTAGTGTTTAACTATTTTGAGTATCTATTTTTAAAAAAATTAGCACTTTCCGAAAAAAAAAATGCAAAATTTATGCAAAACGCATGAATATAATTAATTATTCGTAATTCAAATTTGAGTTTTAGAGATATGACTTTAAAAAAAGTTATTTTATAAATTGTTTTATTCTACAAAAATTTAATATGAAAAGAAAAAACTTTTTATCCTCGATAACCCTTTTTTATTTATTAAGAAGATATTTTGTATTATTACGCGTGATACAAACTTTACTTAATAAAGGGGGGGGGGTCATTATTACCATTAAATTTATTTTTAAACATTTAAAAAATTTAAGCAATGTTTTATCTAATAAACTTTAATTAATATTATTATTATTATTATTATTATTATTTACAAAAAAGAAACTTTGCAATCCATTTTAACTTGAATTCTTTTGAAACAGATAAAAAGAAAAGGTAAAATACATTGGAAAATTCTTCAAATAGAAAATTTTAATTGGAGACACTCACATAAAATTATTGCGCATTTAAGTTCCAAATCTGTTGTATACAAAAACAAATAAACGGCAAAAACATCTGCATAGAAACTAAAAATCGTCTGCGCACAATATGACCGCAGAATAAATAAGGGTAAACAAAGAAGTTTTTGAATAGAGTCGGGAAGTTAGTTCACTGTTCAGAACATCGCCAAGTCTACAACGTTTTTTTAAGATAAGAGAAAGACATTCGCCATTTCAGGATAAAAATACACGGATATTATTAAAGTATTTATGGAGCGTAAAAGTAAGCCTTATTTAATTTAAATCTTTTTTTCCTGTTTTGTATATTATGATCTTGAGTTAAATAGTTTTATGTTATATAGAAAAAGACTGATCTGGTATTGTTTTCAGAAGCGACATTTTCCTATTTGATACTGTGATGTAAAATATCTTAATCGGCCATCGCTCGAAAAAAAAAAGCTGATGCAGAGACTGATTCATGCCTATATTCATAGTGGAATGAATGTAAACATAAATTTGCAGTTACTTGAGATTGAAAATGTATTGAGACAGTGATTTGGAATATTTTTCGGTTTCTTACTGTTTTCTGATTACTAACACTTACGGTATTTATCGTCATTACTATTTTGGAGTTAAATATGCTATTCAGTTATTATGATATTACAAAACTGTTTCAGATTAGAAATTAGCATTATACTGGGAAAATGTCTTTTTACATATTACAGAAGTGAAACTTTTGAAAGATTTTCTATTAATTGCTAAAAATATTTTAAATTAGTATTTAAAATCCCAAATCTTCATACCAATGTTTTCAGATTTAGCATTTGCCAAAATTATAAAATAATATGAATTCCTTATAGCATAAGTAACGTTTTTTGAGAATTTGTTAAATCTAATAATGTATTTAATTCCTCTATTGTAGTTTGTTGTTGTTTAATAGTACAATTATAAAATACTAATTATTATTTTTAGTGTTTTTCAAATTGATATATTTATATTTTTAAATTGTATGTAAGCATTTTTTTGCTGTTTGTGATTTTAATCAAACATTTAATTATAGACATTCTGAATCAGTTATTAAATTTTCTTCTATTGTAAACCCATTTTCTACGTTTATGATACACGTAATTATTGGCACTAAAAAAATAAAATATGATATTTAAGCATTGAAATAAAGGGCTTTTTATGCCTGATAGGAAGTTTATAGATTAAACTGCTTTAGTATATTTTTTAGAAAGTTCATATTTACTTACATAATATAGGACTGAATATTTTTTTAAAGAGATTAATAACTACATTTTACATTAAAATGTTTTTCAAATAATAAGAACAGTTCATATGCAGTCATTTATTTTATTTTTATATTTCCTTTTTTTCTATTTCCCAGATCAGTCTTTTCCTATAAAACACACCAAATCTACTTAGCTCATATTCACAAAATACAATAGATCAGTTTCAACCACGTGATCACCAGCCCACCAAGTTTAATCGAACCAATCATAATCAACTATTTGTAGCCTGTATTATGAGCCAACCAATCACAATCGGCCAAATTTTGGGGGCAAACAAAAAATACGTCTGGTTGCTAAGGTCGTTGCTAGGGTGTGACGTCAGTTGAAGTTGATCTATATATATGGGAATAAAAAAATTAAATAAATATGGCTTATCATGTCGTTCTATAAATAAGAGTTATATTAATATCCGTTAGACTCCATGCTCGTATTTAATAAAGCAATGACAAATCACAGTACATTAAAAAACTTACACATTCTTAATATTTAGATCAAGCTTAGAACTTCTTAAAAAATGATGTCAGTTGATAAGCATTGTTTTTTAAGTGGAAAAATTAAAAATATTTTAGAAGAATAGGACTCCAAAATAGCGATATTTTGCTAAAAAATACGGTAAAAAGATAATATTTTATATTACAAACAAAACTTTATTTTAAAATTGGGCATTTTAAAATTATCATATATTTATAGGGCATGCAATGAAAGCAAACACAAGGAATAACATTGTAATAAAATATTTTACTTTTTTTTCAGTAATATAATTTAATTCATATGTAACTTTAATTGAGTTTTTCGTTAAAAGCACAATTAATGTTACAAACTATGAATTAAATAAATATTGTCAATACAGTATTTATTCCAATCTTTACCACGGTTGTATTCATTTTCATTGCATGCTGTAAAAGATGTGATTCTTTTAAAATGACCATAAAACAGCATAACGAAGGAATTCACTGCATAAAAATTGAACATTCACTCCTATGAAAGAGTGACTATTCCCTCCTACCAGGGGTGAAAAAACGCACTCCTTTAGCCAGAGTGAATAGTCACTCCTCCGAAAGAGTTATTATCCACCCCTGTTTAGAGTGACTATTCACTTCCCAGAAGTGGGCATTCACTCTTTCAGAGCGTCAAAAATTCCACTTTTGCTCAGAGTGAATAGTCATTCTAAAGAGGTTGAGCATATTTTGACTCTGCGATAGAGTGGCCATTCACTCCACCGGAGTGAATAGTCACTCCTTTTTATTTAGAGTGCGACATTGGCATTGTCGTCACAGAATCATTACAGTGTTTATTACAAGTTCGTCACAAATTACACATATTTCACAATGTGACTTCAAAGCATTGTCGCTTTCGTCACAGGTTCCTCACAAAGTTAATGCCAAACAGTCACAAATGACACATTTTTCACGAATTCGTCACATCTTGACTTCACAGAGTGGTCACAATGTAACGTCACAAACGATCACTAAAACAGCCATCACATTCTAGTCACTATGACGTCACATCGACGGTCACAAAGTCACAGTGTGACTTCACAACGACGTCACCATGTTTTACGGGCATGAAGGAACCCCTGCGACATGGCATGGAAGACCAGCCTATTAGTCACCAGTTTGTTCCAACACCTTACTCCAGGCTGGGAATTAACATATTGGTCGGGAGGAGCTGCCAGGCAAATGATCCTTGTTCACTTTATTGAATAGGACTAAATCTGCCGTCTTCCAAAATTTTAGAAAGACACCATCTCGAAAGGACTTATTTAATAGTTCTCGAAATAGAGGTTTATTGGCCCAGTGGAGAAGTTCCAGTACCTCGAAAGGTAACCCATCAACACCTGGTGGGCCAAGTTATCGGCATTTAAGGTTGATAACTTGGCCAACCTTATCACTCCCTTATCAAGAATCCCTTGCTCAAAGACCGAAAAACAGCCCCAAATTATTTTTGGGTGAATTCCGGATCATCTTCTCCAAGTTCGTGCGTCGAGTTCCTGATCTCTTCTGGCACAGGACGGTTCTCATTATTATCCGTAGTAAAATGATATCGACAGTCGAATTTCAACAGTCGAGCTGTAATCCACGGTTTTGTTCTCACCCTGACCGACAACAGAATTCAACTTGAGGTGATTCGAAGATCTAATCCGCGACCAGTCAAAAAGCAGACCAAATGGTTTACTCTAGTCGACCCCTTCAAGAATCGACCTGTATTGATCTCATTTGGCAGTTCGGACCTACCTTCTAAAATTACCTTTTAGTTTTCGAAATAATGTTTCATACTTCTTTCTTTGCACTTCATTATCTGTGCATCTCTGAAATCTGCGAAGAGCCACTTGTTCTTGTTTTCTTTCGATCGTTAGGTTATAACTCCACTAAGTCACAACTCGTTTGCGATTTTTCTTTTGTCTAATAGAGTCATTACTGAGTCGCTGAGGGACATCAATGAGGAACTCAACACACAACACACATGTCGACAGACTTCCCTTCTAGCCAGGGGCGTATTTAAGGGGTCATGATGGTCGTAATCGTGAAGGGCCCCGCATCCCAAGGGCCCCGCATCCCAAGGGCCCCCAAAACATTTTTTGAGTTCAAAGAGAAATGTGAAGTTTTGATAAAAGGATTTTCTTAGTGTTCTTTTTTAGGTGCGTTCGTAATTATATAAATACGTAGCACCTATAGTCGTCGTTCAGTCCGTCCGTCTGTCCGTCCGTCTGTCTGTCCGCATATAACAGAGCAAAAACTACCCAACCGACTGGTCTGAAATTTGAAATATAAGATTGTTGCAAAATTTTGTCGAGCCATTTCAAATTTTAGGAAAATCAGATGTATAGTTTAATTACAGGGACAATCAAAAGTTTTTCTTTACATTACGGCCAATGGGAAAAATTATTGCAAGTGCATTTTAATGATGTTACAGCCTTCCAAATGGTCTGAAATTTTAAATATATAATTGTTACAAAATTTTGTCGAGCCATTTCAAATTTTAGGAAAATCGGATGTATAGTTTAATTACAGGGACAGTCAAAAGTATTCGGGGAATGGGAAAAAATTATTGGGAGTGCATTTTAATGATGTTAAAGACTATGGACTTTATGAAGTGCAAAAAATTATACATTCAGTACAATATGGGGTGCAAAAAATAATTATAAAACTTGTTATAGTACGAACGCACCTCATTTGCCACGTTTGACGAGCAATTTCCAACTTGTTTAATTTTTCAGTTAATATTACAATATCATTTTCATGTAATAAATATAATATTTTCTATCATTTGCTACTACCAGAAATGCTTTAGTTTCCCTTATCATTTTTCCTCTTTATGAATTATCAGATCTGTGATCGTTTGTGGACGGATAGAGTAAGATTCAAAGGAAATTTGGGTCTGAGCAGAAAAGAACACTGTTAGAGACATTCTGTGACGATTTAATTATACAGATTGAGGGACTAATTAAATCATGGGCCCTCAATCTGTGACCCCTGATTTTGGGAGCCCCACACTTGGTATACAGTTTCCGTAAAGCTGATATTTTAAGTGAATTTTTACTTTGTTACTGATTATCTATACTAATAAAAGAAAGTTTTGCTCTGTCAGTCTGTGTGCGATGGCTAGCAAAATCTACCGCACGTAGAAGTGTGAACATTTGGATGAGGATAGTTTAAGCCAGTTCCTGATGCACCTAGGGTCAGATTTTTAATATTTTAAGACCCAGGCCCCCTGAGTCCTTCAAGTTTTTATGTCCTAAATTTTTAATAACTTGCCTGTTTTTTATCTGATTTTCTTCGTTTTGGGAAGCCTTTCACCAATTAGTTATCCCCCCCTTTCTACGTTTCAGTTAAGATCCTGGGAACCGATACAGGGTCCTGGAAGTTTTTGTGCCCTAAATTGTTAATAACTTGCCCTTTTTAATCCAATATTCGTTTTTAGTGCCCCTTTTCAATTTAGTTATTCCCCGGATTCTACATTCCAGTTAAGGCCCTGGTCCCCTAGCACCCGGTCCAGAGGCCTTTGAAATTTTTTTCTGCCATGCATTTTTCACTCTTTAATTGCATCGCCCTCTCAATGCATAACTTTGAAGTTGATTCTTTCATTCCTGTCCCCGGACCAACACTCTCATATGTTTATTAGGGCCCTAAGGCCCTTTTTAATGCATTTCCCCTCATTTTTGCGTATTTCTTTAAAATTTTATTATAATAATTCATACCCTACGCTTAATTTTGTCTAACTAAAGATCTAAAACACAAAGTACTAGGGCCTTTTAACATGTTTTCATTTAAGACCCCTGCTCTGAATTATCAGTTAGCCTCTTTTGCATATCCTATTATACCTTCCTTAAAAATGGTCCTATTCACTAGCTTTTTTTTCTACCAACTTCTTAGGTCCTTCAACTATTACTTGAAATAGAAAAAAATTTCTCAGGCTACTACCAATTTTGAATATTAATGGCTTTCTTGGGCCCTTGCTGCATCTTCTTTAAAAATAACCCAATTCTGTTGCAATTTTCTTTTACATAGTTCTTGGGTCCTCCGGCTGCTTTATAAACTACATTCGAGTTAAGATTGTATTCCTCTGGACTTGGTACAGGGCCCCTTGAAATTTTTGTGCCCTTAATTGTTAATAAATTGCCTCTTTTGAATCCGATCTTTGTTTTGAGGGAACTTTTCCATTTAGTTATTCCCCCATTTCTACATTCCAGTTAGGGCCCTTGCTCCCTGGGTCCCGGTCCGGAGTTCCTTGAACTTTTTGTGCGCCACACATTTTTCACCCTCTAATTCTGTCACCTCCTCAATGCATAAATTTAAAATGAAGTCTTGGACTCCTGTCCCCGGGTCAACACCCTCATATTTTTATTGGAGCACTAGGGCTCTTTTTTAAGCATCCCTCCTCCCGTTTTATGCGCATTTCTTTAAAATTTTATTCAAATGATTAATTTATACCTTATGCGTAATTTCGACTAATTAAAGATCTAAAGTACTAGAACCTTTTAACATGTTTTTATCTCAGGGTCCTGCTCCCAAGTATCAGCTGCCCCCTTTTGAGTCCTTATTATCGCGCCCTTAAAAATGATCTGATTCACTAGCTTTTTTTTCTAACAACTTTTTAGGATTTCCAGCTACCTCTCATATTTTTATTGGGGCCCTAGGGCCCTTTTTAAGTATTTCCCCTTATTTTTTGCGCATTTATCTAAAATTTTATTCGAATGATTAATTTATACATTATGTTTAATTTCGACTAATTGGAGATCGAAAGAGTTAAATACTAGGGCTAATTACTTTAAAATGTTTTCATCTTAGGACCCTGCTCTCAACTATTACCTTGACACCTTTTTATCCCCTATTATAACTCCCTTAAAAATAGTCCAATTCAGTAGCTTTATCTTTTCTAACAACTTGTTAGGTCCTTCAGCTACTTCTCGAAGCTAGTAGACGGGAGGTGCTGGGTTCGATCCCAACCGCGCCCGACGGCCTAATCGTTCGGAGTTTTCGTGGTTTTCTTCGAACCTTGGTTCTCCAAGCGTTAATACGGGTTAGGTTCCCTTAGAAAGACCTCCACGGAAGGCACTCCCCCCCTTAGGGCCTATATCCCTCGTGCAGATAATTGGCCGTCATAAATACAAACAACCAACTAACCTTCAGCTACTACATGAACGACAAAAAAACTTCCCAGACTTCAGCTACCACCAATTTTGAATATTAATCGCCTTCTTGAGGCCCTTGGTGCAGTTTCGTTAAAAATGATCCGGTTCTCTTGCGATTTTCTTTAACATAGTTCTAGGGTCCTCCTGCCACTTTATAAACTACTAAAAATTTTTCTTATACCCTTGCTGCCACCCTTTTCGAACATTAATCTTCTTTTCGGCATGAGCTTACTTTTACTCACTAAAGTCGTAAATTAAAAATAACGCTACAGTTAAAGGTAAGTGCTTAACTTTAGAGAGGTGGGGTATTTTATCCGTAAATTAAATATTGGATTAATGTTAAAGGGAATTTGATAAATTTATAGATGGAGGGGCACCTTCCACTGCTTGGGAGCGAATTATTTCCTCGGGTTTTATCGGCCTGATTTCAATAGCAATTGGTTCATTCAACTAAGATTATAATTAAGCTACTTTCTTAATTATGAAAGTTTAACTTGCATTTTTGTTATGATCATTTTCGAACGTTAACGGCACATTCTTTTCTTGGTTTCTAGGGCTTGATTTCATCGAAAATTGGTTCATTCACTTTAGCTTAGGATTGTTATACAGATTTTAGTTCCATATTCTACCGCTAGAGGGGGACCCCGATTCAATGGGCCCGATAACTACGGGGTTTGGGTCATTCAACTTGGTTTTCGATTGTCTTCGGCGCGTGCGAGCATTTCGGGTATACGCTATCTCAGACAGCAGCAACCCAGGTCACAGGTTCATTCAGAAAGTGGCAGTGGCGTAGCCAGGGAGGGGTCCAGATACTCTGGATACCAGTAATATTTAAAAATTTTCTTCGTCTTCATTAATAGCAGAAAATTCTCCGATTAGATAAGGCGAACTGAACTTTACAAAATCACTGGTATCCAGAGCATTAGGATCCCCACCCTGGCTACTGCATTGGAAAGAGGTTTGTTGGGAACACACTCAACGCTGCCGAAAGCATTGGGGCCCCGGAAAAAATAGGTTCATTTGAAACACTCTATGATGTCGAATGCATTGGGGCACCGGTTTTCCGAAGATATAAAATCATACAAACTTGAATTTTGTTTAAGGTTATTACAACGGGCCTGGGCAACGCCGGACGGGTCAGCTAGTAATCAATATTTTATTATTGCACGAGTTTTATTACTGCATCGTAAATGTTCATACGTTTTCCCTCTCATAAAATTCTCCACATCCAGATCAAAAATGACACATACGACAATCAAATATATCATGACTGTGTCAAGACAATGCCCGCCATAGTTTTCCCCAATATGAATTGTTTCCATTTTAGCAGATGTTTTGCTAATCACATTTGTGAAAGTGCCACTTTACATTTTTGGGACCATTTTTTTTATGGCATTCACTATTAAGACGCACGTAATTACAAGCCTATATGCAGATTAGTTAATTAAATTGGTGTTTAAAATATATCTACCATATATATATAAAATCCTTATGAAACGACTGATTGTATTTCACAACTATTATTCCTAAATTATGGAACTTTTGGCGGTGAAATTAGCACCAATTGTCCGTATTGATCCGCGTATGTCAAAAATGGTATTAAAATTTTTAAATTTGATTTAGTTTTCGAGGTATTGATTTTTTTTCTAATTGTAAAAATATCTTTGTAATGATGGCAAATAAATGACTCCATTTTCATGGAAAAAAGGGAGGAAAGGGAAAAATATAAGTATTATTAAATTTATTTTCTTTTTCGTCATTTTCAAATTGAAAATGAAATTATCTTTTATTTCAATCGAAAATGAAGACATATTGTGATTAAATTATATTTTTCAGAAAAATTTGAAAAAATAATTCATTGAATAATAATAATGATACGATTAAATAAATAATATATATTTTTTTTATTTCAATCAAATTTTCCTCATTCCAAGATATATTTTTCATATTTTAGAAAAGGCTACTATTTTATATAGTTGTCAGTTTAAAAAAAAGCGCAAAGAATAATATTCCATTTCAATAAAAAATTTATTTACATGTGACTATTATACGTTTGCAGTGGGAAGAGCCCCCTAGTATTTATATAAAAATGCAGTGCAGATGGTTATAAAACTACTCGTGTAGCTTCGAATTCTTTTTATATTCATAAGGCATTTGCCATTCTTTGAACCCAGTTGTGTAACGAAAAGGAGAAAAATATAATTTAATTTGGTTATAATTGATAAATTTATTTGATTTCTGAAATTGTTTTACTAAAACATGAAATTAAAACTGCAAGCAAGATAATGGCATGCAGGGCAGGCCACTGCAGCCCCATGCATTAAAATCCCATTTATATCTTATTTAATGAAATAAATGTGCCAAAAACGAAAAGCAGCGAAACGAGGTTTTGAGTTAGAGCTCAAATATTGTCTCCTCAGTTTCTGATTAATTTTGGTTTCAATTATCATTTTATGTTCTTAAAAAATTGAAAGGAAAATAAGACATAATTTTAAACACTTTTATCCATCATAGTATCTAAGTTCGTGTAAAATAATCTGATGTAATTTGAATATGAAATTAATTTCGCGTAATTAATCCTTAACAATTTGAATACATTTTAATTTATTTCTTGGTAATTTTTGTAATTAAGTTTTGAATAGCTATTATTTTTAAACTAGCTGATCCGCTCGTGATGAATGACTCTTAAATAAACCTCAAATTTGTATGATTTTATATCTTTTACTCCATTTTATCTGAATTTATATTTTGAAATGAAACAATATTGAGTTTAAAGTACATACTATTTCGTATTTCATTTTCTGCGTAATTTGATTTTTGGAGTCATTTCGTCGAACTTTTCACGCATTTTATTTACACCGATTGCATTACCGATTAGAAGAAGGTTTCAGCTTTAAGAACATATTTTTGCTTCGTAGCTACCTCTAAAATTGCACCCTGGAGGAGTGAAACCGCGATGAAACTCTGAAATTTCTACAGATTTCGCCGAAATTTTCATATCATTTTATTTTGTAATAAATATTTCCACCCGGCCGAACGTTTCATAATTTTTGTAGGTAATCTAAATTTAGTTTATTTAGATTCTCTAAAAATACTGTGTTAAAATACATTCGGGTGTTTAGTTACTTTTAGCGTATAAAAAATATCGTCTCCGTGAGGCGCGATGTGACCCGAATTCGCCTGCATTTGAAAGGGTTAAAATTCATATTTTTAAAAACCAGATTGCGCCATCTATTAGAAGAAGGTTTTATCTTTAAGAACATATTTTTGGTTTGTCGGTACCTCTAAAATTACTCCCTGGAGGGGTGTTGCCATAAGGGAGAAAAACGACCCTCTTTGAATTTCATTTTCAAAGGATTAACTGCGATATTTTTTTTATGGAATTGATTACGGGATTTGAGACGTAAGGGTACGATCTTTTAGAATGTCTTCCGTTTTTAACTTTAGTAAGCGGTTTGGCCGATGTAAGTTAATATTAGAAAATCCCCCCCCCCCTTCCCCCGGAATCCGGAATTCCTTGTTCATTTTCAATGTTCAATTTCTCATGATGCGTAAATAAGGCTTGCTTTTTCCCTCTCGTTGACCGATATGAGTTTTTAATGAGAGTGCATTGCAATTGTTAATGAATAACTATTTTAGAATTCTGAGTCTCAGATGTATCAGGAGTGGTCTTGGACTACCCTCACAAAAAATTTCAGCTTTGTACGTGCGGTAGATTTCGCTATCCATCGCAAATACACACACACAGAGTGAAATTTTACTTTATTAGTATAGATTGTAAATATATCCAATTTTTCAAGATGGAAGGGCCCCAAAAAGTTCCAGTGAGAGGGGCCCCTCACTTTATAAATCCGCTCCTGCTTCTAGCCAGTCTGGAGACATGCCCCCTATCTCATCGATAGGGCTGCTCGGAAATTGGGCAAATCCAAATCCTTGAGACGTAACCGATATTTTGGGTAAGGGGTCGGCATCTTTGTGTCACAACGACCGATCTAATACGTCTATGCTGAGTCGCCGACTCACGAGGCTCAAATCTCCATTCGATCACATCCTTTGCATTGATGAATCTGCCCAGAGCTAGGTCAATTCAGCTGGTACCGTTGGTGTTCCGAAACGTCTCCTCACTCAGAGGATCGTTCAGAATTAATAGGTCATTATCTACAATTTGGTCTCCACGATCATCAGATGCATGCAGTGGATTATAAGTCCAAGAGCCGACAGCACAAAAACCTATGTTATCAAGCACAAGAAAAAAAACTTTATTTTGTGGGAGAGTAGAAGTAGGGGAATCTAATGATCCATGTCTGCCGGAAATTAAATGGTGCATAAGCTAAAAATTAATACCACCAGTGGTTCACTCGAAGGTTTATCATTATGTTTTCCTGCTCCGTCCTCCATGTTTTCATACCTTTGTTTGTAGGACAAACACAATGATAAACCTACGAGTGAACCACTGGTGGTATTCATTTTTGGCTTATGCACCACTTCACTTCCGGCAGACATAAATCATAAGATTCCTCTACTTCTACTCTTTCATAAAATAAAGGTTTTTTTCTTGTGCTTGATAACATAGGTTTTTGTTCTGTCGGCTCTTGGACTATTACCCCATAACGTGCGTTTGGCGTTAAAGTCGCCAACCAATAGTATTGACTTTTCTTTGTACTTATCAAGCAAGTCTTTGAGCAATTCCAACTCCGCAGTGACCTCACCCTGTTGTGGAAAATAAATTTACACCACCAAGATTGATTGATGGTAATTTCGAAAGAAAATTTTTACTTTATGTAATCCCGAAATATCCCTCATTAAATAAGGCAAAAATTACTATTAGGAATTTCTGAGTAAAAAGGGAGGCGAAACTAGCAATCCTGCTCTCATTTATATAAAACAATTATTTAAAACAATAATTACTATACAGAAATTCCGCTAGGATGTAATCTTTTGAATTAAAAAAGGAATCTAAGTTAGCAACATTGCACTTATGTCATAGTACTTACGCTCAGTGTTGCCAGTGGGCTGCTTTTTTAAAATTCAGATTTCTTGACTGGTACTATTTTTTTTAATAGTAAAATTCCCCTTGTTTTCACCGTGATTAACTTAGCATTAAATAAGGTAAAATTTTACCATTTTAAAAAAGTGGTGCCAATCAAGAAATCTGAATTTATAAAAAGTAGCCCTCTGGCGACACTGCTTACGCCAAGCTATAAATTTTCACATTCAACTCTTCAAGACCTGACCCTTTTCGGCACAGAAAAATTCTGTTCGTAAAATGATGAAATGACCTGACACCAAAATTTACAAACAAACTTCCTACAAAATAAAAACTTGTTGTTTTAAACTGTCATTGTAAAAGCAAAATTTTATTAAAATATTTTTTGTACCGCTTCTAATTTTAGAATTAAATTTAGGTAGTCCCGCAGTGGGAATACTGCGCCGAAAAGTTTACCCTTTTCAGGGGCAAGGCACTTCTATTAGTATAACTACTGAAATGAATAAGTGACACCGGAATTTACAAACAAATTTATTTGAAAATAAGTAAAAGCTTTTCTTCACGTACTTAATAAAACTAAAATTTTCAAACCAAAATTCTGGTGTCAATGTCCCATTTAACCCTTTCAAGGGGGGTGATGCCGTCACGGCATCAAATAATTTTAACCCCTAATTGCCACCATTTGCACCGAAATTTTATAATGAAAACTTCACCTTTATTAAATACGCGAAAATATGCTTTTACTTGTTTACGAATAAATTCTCTTGTAAATACTGGTGTCAATAAATTATTTCAAAATTTTATGAATACAAGTACCTTGCCCCTGAAAGGGTTAAGAATTAAAATTAGGTGGTCCAAAAATGAACCACCGCCCTTGAAGGGGTTAACGAAAATGCGGAAGGTTGGTAGATAAAATTTCGAAGCAGATTTTTAACTGTCTGCTACACTGCTCAAAACAATTAAAGGATATTTGAAGTTTTATATGAAATAAAGATATAAACGAAATTTTTTTTTTTGCCGAAAATAGAAGAAGAGAATCACAAATCCAAATTTTTCTGGTTTTCAAACTGTGGAGTATGCAAATTTTGAGTTCGACGTCAAAAACGTCGCTTCAGTGGCAGCGAATGAAATTTGACTTTCAACTGGATAAAAGAGAATGAAGACAAGGATGATCGGCATTCAGTGATTGCTTTGTTTCGATGAGTACGATGTCTCAGCGAAGTCATTTGACATATTCAGAAGCTTTGAGAATTGTTGGTAGGTTAGAAGGGGGCCAAACTCAAGCCGAAGTAGCGCAAGCCATTGGAGTGTCACAAAGTGTCATTTCCAGGATCTGGAACCGTTTTTTGGAGAGTGGATGTGCAGGCCGAAGACCAGGGCAAGGTCGTAGACGGGCAACAACGCCCAATGAAGATCGGTATTTAGCGTTAACAGCTCGGAGACACCGAACCATGAACGCTACTCTTCTCCAACAACACCTTCGCTCGGCTATAGGCACCACGATTTCAACTCAGACTGTCCGAAACCGGCTCCATGCTGTAGGTCTGTATGCTCGCCGACCGATGGTATGTGTTAGATTAACATCAAGGCATCGTCGCGACCGCAGGGAGTGGGCAACCGAGCATGTCAACTGGAGGAGAAATGAATGGAGCAATATTCTGTTTTCTGACGAGTCCCGTTTTTCTGTGCATCCGGATAATAGGCGTATTTTCATCTGGAGGGACCGTGGCAGTAGGAATAATCCTGCGTTCGTGCACGAAAGTGTCAGATTTGGCGGTGGAGGTGTGTTGGTGTATGGTGACATCTCCATTGACGGGCGCACTGACCTCTACATCATTCGAGATGGAGCTCTGACTGGTCGCCGATATAGGGATGAGATCCTCAGACCTATTGTAGTCCCTTACGCTGCAGCAATCGGAGATAACTTCATTTTAATGGACGATAACTGCATGCCACATCGTGCAAACCTGGTGGAGGATTTCCTTTTCGAGGAAGGAATCGTTCGAATGGAATGGCCAGCGTGTTCTCCAGACATGAATCCAATCAAGCACGTTTGGGACGCTCTAGGAAGACGAGTTTCTGGCCGCCAACAACACCCACAAACTCTCCAAGAACTGGAAAGAGCTCTTCTGGAAGAGTGGGGCAGAATACCCCAACTCGTCATTAATAGCCTCATTGAGTCCATGCCTCAAAGGTGTTCAACGTTGCTGGCCGCCCGTGGAAACCATACCCCCTACTGAAAATGATTTTCTTTGAAGAAAACACCTTTTCTTATTCTTTTTTTCTCATATGCACAAATTGTGTTTTTTTCCTTTAGTACACAAATGCGCAATAAAATGCATTTTTTTTCTGCCAAACATGTGTAATTTATTCTCATATAACCTACTATGTCTGTCGACCATGTATCAATCTGCTAAACAGTTTACCAGATACAAAATCCACCTAAAACTGCAATATCCTTTAATTGTTTTGAGCAGTGTATTACACTAAACACTATGACGACCGGAAAATACATTACAGCAGAATAATGCATGCGTGCTGCTAACAGCATCTTTTAATTATTCTTATACACCCGATAACTATTACTGGTGGTAAACTTATTACCAAAAAAAAAAAAATCATGAAATGGTCATTTTGTAAAGCATGATATTCATTTTCTGGCTTATATAGCATGATGTTTGGTATTGTAATACATTTTAAAATGCCCCACACTATATGTATACTTTCTTTAAGTATAAAGCGAAAATAAGTGTTTTAAAAGGGCATACAATTGTTAAATCTTTAAAAGTTTTAGCTTTCCGATGAAGGCATACATGAAAAAGTAAAATTTTCTGCGTATTTAAAAAGAAACTTTATATATATATAAAAAAAGTCCTACAATTACGCTTGTTATGACTAAAATTATATGAGGGCCTCACAACGATAGTTGACCAAGTCCGTTTCGAAAAAAAAAAAAGATGTAGTCTATTTATAAGGTGCATAAAATCTGTTTTTTTTTCACTCCCACAATGAACCAAGTCTGTTTTCACATACTTTCTCATATTTGGTATCTATTTACAGACTTGGCTCACTATGGGAGTGAATAAAACAGATTTTATGTACCTTCTAAATGGACGACATCATTTTTTTTCAAAATGGACTTGGTCTACCCCGCATATGATGTAGGGGAGATGGGGGATGAATGGGAAATTTTCACAATAATATATATATATATTTTTTTTAATTTAAGTTATTATCAATATTATATATCACATTTCATACATTAGGTATTTGACAACATATAGGAACAATGTTTATTCTAGATTCTGATTTATTCAAAAAAATATTATGAAATCAAAAAAACGTTCCTCCCTGTCCCAATCATCCCCACAGCAGGGGTGAATGGGATACTAATAGGGATGGATGTAACACAGAGATTTTCCTCCCTGTATTCAATTTTACCAAATTAAAATTTATAATTATAACCTTATATGTAATTATATTTGTAATATATGATTTTACAGCAGGAATCGATATGTTTTATTTTTTTTTTTTTTTTTTTATTCAATAACTTCTTTTATTGCAGTTTTAACTTTTAATGCAGACTATCAATCTGCGGCTATCAATCTGTTCTTTTTTTCCCACTTATGAGGCATTTTAGATTTGAAATGAAAGTGCAAAATGTCTTTTAAATATGGCATAGCTAATAATTTTCAATTATAACTTATTAATTAATATTCATTAAATGTATCTTAGAAACATGCAGAACGGAGATTATTGGGTCGATCGGAAAATCGTGTCGTGTTGGGAAAAATCAATTCGTACCGGAAAATTCTTCCCGGTAATTATTAGACATTAGATATCGGAATCAATGTCTAATAATGAAATGATAGAATTTTCCGGTACGAATTGAATTTCCCAAAATGACACGACTTTCCGATCGACCCAATATGTTAGGGGTGGGGATTTATTTGTGCAGTATTTCAAAATTCAATATAATTTCCCCCATTTGATCAATAAACATTTACTATTTTTAACAATTATATCTATTTTGATTAAGTTTTAGTACCAATTTTGCGATAATCCATTAATAATTATTACAATACAATAAATAACACTCAGAAATTTTAAACAATAACAACTCATATATTACTATTTAATACTATTAATTAACGTAAATTATTAATTTATCAACCTATATAATACTATTTAGTTAATAAATAAAATTTTCAACATCTCTAGGGATGAATGAGAATGTCCCATTCATCCCCATTTGAAATGTCCCAATCATCCCCATGATGCATATATTCCCTTCTCAGCCATTTTGCCTCAAAAATTATTTTGTCACAATGGTTACTATACTATTCATTCATTTTAATTATTGATATTGAAACTTGAAATAAATAACTACAACATAGCTTAATTTTTTATATTGTATAAGATATTTCACATCTTCAAATGTAAAAAAAACTTACTTTTAAGCAGAGATTTCAGAAAATGCAACTTTGAAGGAAAATGAAAACAGCAATGTGGTCCTACTTTTAGTTCTGAAGCACACTGTGGTAGAGCCTTATATGGAGATAGGAAGCAATTTAAAATAAATGTTTATTGCCTGAAATATTGTGAATGTCCCATCCATCCCTTGTCCCATTCATCCCCTAGCTCCCCTATTCTCAGTAAACAATGATTAGCTATTACCACGCCCACTTATGGCTATTAGAACGCAAATCCTCAGCTGAGTTTTTTTAGGACCTGATTATGAAATCTATTCTATCGTTACTTTTCGATATCGAACAAAGATTATGGTTTCTAATCAAATTCTTTATCTTTTTATAAGCAAACACCACCGACAAACTCATGGTTTGAAACCTTAGTATTTTCTGACCTAAAATATTCGTTACGGTTTTGAATGTAAATATGTATATTTATATCATGTATTTGAATAAAATTTATTACACTTTAGTAAATTTTATATTAATTTAATTCCCTATATTGGGACATTTTTATTAATGCATGAACCAGTAAAGCAAGTCTAAGCTCATAATCTTCAAAGCAAAAGGCGGGGCTTATTGTTTTCATGGAAAATCGACGGTCAGCACTATTTACTCAACACTCTTTGGTCAACACTAAGTTAAATATAAGACAAGCAGAAAAAAATAAAATAAATAAAATAAATAGTTTTTAATAAGAATCCTACCGTGAAATATTTTTATAAAGGCTTAGTTAAGTAGTGTTAAAAATGCACAAAAAATATTGCTCTTCCATATACATGTTCCACAATATTTAGGAGTAGTAAACAACATATGTATGAAAGTGAAAAATGAACTAGAACTCATAATATTAATCACATGTCAAATGAAATATCATTAACACATTGCTGACCGGCAATTTCCTATGAAATCTGGGTAAAACCAATTTTCTTTGTGCTTTTCAAGATTTTTTTTCGTCATTTTTTATTATATATATTTTACTATATAACAATAATATTGTTTAAATATATATTTAAGATGCACAAAATTAGCATCCGCACAGGAAAAAATCAATTTTACACTTAAAATATAACCTTGCAAAGTCATATCTAGTGACAAAAATGTAACATCTGTTACTGGACAGTATTTGCTTAATTTATGATACAAATATTTCAGCAAAAAATATAACTTTTATGTATTACTTTAGCAATGATGTCCTTTAGTTCAAAATAATAGTTTTAGAAAGATGAATAATAAATAATAAAATTTAATTACCATTACATGTGTAATTTTATCTCGTTTAGAAAAAGAAAACTAAGTTAAAGTTCATAATTACCACTTATTTTAGCTTTAAAGAAAATATTTTTTTAATTGTATTTAAAGTACATAACATATTCCTTGTTTTAAATACATTTGGTTTATTACCAGTTTACAATTATTAAAAAGAAATAGAAAAATTCTTCAAGTAACAGAGGTTACATCCAGTAACAGAACCTAAATCCAGTAACAGAGGTTACAAAAATTTACAAGATGTAAACAAACTGACTTTTTAGCAACTAACAAAGACACACTGAATAAATCAGACGTAATTTTATTTTCCAAAAAAATTTTCACAAATTTTTAACACAGCAATTTTTTTTTTCAAATGTGTCAACAGGGTGGGGAAACTTGTAAAATAATCTGCCCCCTTTCTGTACTACAGTTGGCATGGGCAAACATTTTTGGATCTGTACAAACTGTATGTATACAATATCATTGTCATCTAATTTAAAAATAGATAATGCATCATCACAAGCTTCCAAAAACATAACTTGCACTTCACCATCTTCTAATCATCTTGTGTAACGGCTATGAAGTAATATTTCATTTTTCTCTTTTTTTTCAACTACAAATTGTACTAGTATGTATGTTCCTTTAATTTATTTATCTAGCGTTATTTCTTTAATTTAATTTTCTTCAGCAGTAGATTCAAGAACTTGAAAACTTGTTTTCTTAGGAGACATTTTTAGATCTGGAAAATACCACAAATAAATAATACATGCTAACTGCGAAAATAAATATAAATAAGTAATAAGAATGACAATAAGTACCACAAAAAATGTATATTCTGGGATAAAATGTAACCTCTGTTATTTGTGTGTAACATCTGTTACCAAAATTTGTAACAGAGGTTGTATTTAAGCAAAAACATTTTTTTTTTCTTAAATAATAATATTCTAAAAAATAACTATGTTATTTATATAAACTTATTTTATTTAGTGTTTTGTGATTTAAAGAGAAAATTTATTTTTAAAACAATATTTAAACCTAAAATTTGAGTAACAGAAGTTACAAAGAGAAAACACACTCACCTTAGAACTTCATAATGCTGCGCTATACTCTAAACATGTGGCAGACAATGTGAAAATGGCACTTGACTTCCATACTAGAAAGTTCTTTGAGCAATACAGATTAGTAGCGCCCTTTGTTGGAAGAAATTTTTATTATTTATTCTGCTAAATGTAAATAAAGTAACAGAGGTTTCATTTTCATGGACAAGTGTTAAATTAAACTTATGCAGTTACAAAGTACATATCTTAATGCATTAGTACAAATTTATTAAACTACTATATCTGTTATTTAAATAAAAACAGATAAATATTGTGTTGTTCATACTATTTAGAATTGTAGTCTGTTTAAAGTTGTATCTCAAGTCATTTGGACAGCTAATTTTCATGGCTAAGAATGGATAAATTGAATAAATTGTGCAATAAATACTATAAAATTGACTAGAACAAACTTTAGACCAGTTAAGAATAGTTTTTTCTAAAAGATGGCATAAAAAATTTGGAATTTCTTTGTCTATTAAATGAGAAAAAAAATATTAAAATTCAGGACATGAAAAGCACAAGTATTTTTGGTTTCACCCATCTGTGTTTGGAGACAATTGAAGCTCCGCCTTTTCTGAGAGTCGGTTGCCTAGATGAGTTTTTCGAGTTTACCTCTCATTAAATATTTTGTTTGGATTTTACATGAAATTTCATAAAATCTAACAAAAAGTGACCAACTATTTGGTATAAAGACATAATCTTTCTGATAAAATCTTGCTGATGTTTTATTCAAGGAAAATTGCGTAGGCGGAACTAAGGATCTAATGCCCGCCTTTAGCCAACAATGTTTGGTTTTCGAAACACGAGTATACTCGTGACCGATCAACCAATGTTGCCAGCGGGCTACTTTTTTAAAATTCAGATTTCTTGATTGACACCACTTTTTTGGAATGATAAAATTCAAAGTATTTAATGGCATAATAAATAAGGCGAAAACAAGGGGAATTTTACCATTTCAAAAAAGTGGTGCCAAACAAACAAACTGGATTATAAATAGTAGCCCACCGTCAACACTGCGGTCAACAAAGTGTTAACTTTTTCTCTGTCGCCTGACGATTGGCGGTCACATGTATTATAAATAAATTTGTTTTAACCCTTAAATGCATAGTGATCAAGGATGCCACAGGCGACTATTTTTTATTTCTATTTCGCACCACTTTCTTAAAAGAAAAAACCTTTACATACACTTTGCAAGAGAAATGTACTACAAAATGCATTTTTAATAATAGTGTTGCAAACAGAATATAAAAATAGTCGCCTGTGGTATGGCAGACCCGAGTGATGCATATCTGCATCACTTTTTATTTAACGCTTACCAACCACTATATTTATATAGCAATATTACTCCTGTAAAAATTACATAATATGCTACTAAATAAAGTTAAACATCTATCTTAAAATTTCTGGTGTCTAACATTTAATATAAGAATAAAAAACACAATTCTAAAAGAATAACTGATACATTTAAGGGTTAAGTTTTTACAAAACAAAAAATTGTATGAAGTAAGGTGTTTAGATTCATACTTATTAAATATTTACTAATTTGCAATATTTTAGTTTTTACTTGTATTGCAGATGCGCAACGTAAGAAAAGGCTGACGTATTATACGAAAAATTTATCTCTGATTTTTTTCCCTTATTTTTCCTGTGTAATAAACCTTTCTGAGAATCATATATAATGTTTTCGAAACAAAATGAAAAATCATGCATTTAAGAGTTAAGCTTGTCAAGTCACACGTTCCATATGACAAACTGTCGATGTCACGTCACACGTGCCATATGACAAACTGTCGATGTCACGTGAAAAGTGACATAGGACCAATAAGTTTTGATACAGATGGTCACTGATTTATATTCATTTGTAAACTATCGAAATAGTTTATCATATGAGCGAAATCTACGTCTGCTGAATTATGAATGCTTCTGTGCGTCTGTCTCTTTACCGCTTCACAAGCAAAATTATTCTGCTAATGTCACCTGAATCAAACTGTTTTGCATTGTAAAAAAAATAATAATAACGAAATAGAAACATGGAAAATAGGTTAGGCTGGAGCCTGGATTGCCAGTTTGGTCGCTTTTTATGAAAGTAATTTATTAACCCATTATCTACTATACTCCATTTACTAAAACAAAATTTGAAACAAACTGTACCACCAGAACAATTTAAGATCGATGTAATGTTCTATTTTTTAAGCGAAGGCAGACTTGAAACATTTCTGTTGTTTTCTCTCACTGTTTTTTTTTCTGTCGGGAAAAGCGCAGTACCTTTCTGTTGGGTAATGTGTGTGCAAATACAGAGATCCAGAAAAATACAGGGTGTCCGTAAAATAATGTCCCACTTCCAATGGTATATTAGAACAGTATCATTTAGACTATTGACAACAAATCATACTTCCAATGGAAGGTAAACTAACCTAGTTTTTCTTACAAAACAATGTTCAATAGGTGCACCTTTAGTCCAATCCAACCTAAATTCCAATTCTTCCCACACTTCGGTTAACAAATCCGGAGTCAGGGAAGCAACAGCCTCTTCCATTCTATCTCTCAGCTCTGGGAAATCATTAGGTAGCGGCGGAACGAACACACGATCTTTTATAAAGCATCGGGGCCTCCGTGAACGAGTGGATAAGACACCACGCTGCTAATCGCTTGAGAGCGTAGGAGGCTTGCGGGTTCGACTCCCGCTGGCTCCGTTGCACACTCTATGTGGAGCTCCCAGATGTAAAAATTCTCTGTGTTGTAAATTTCATTGTGCTATCTCGTCCCTGTATATCGACGATGACTTATAAGTGGGCCTTGGGGTCAAGCACACAAGTCTGATGTATGTGTTCAATAAAAATCAAACCAAAAAAAACCTTATAAAGTATCAAAGGAAAAAATTGCATGGGTGTAACGGCTTTTAAATCTTCAGCCCAACAATAACGCTTTACGTTCAGGTGTCGCCCTTTTGCGTACGTGGTACTGCAAGTGAATCCATAACAAAGCAGTACTTGCGCATGCACTTACCTAAAACTGTTTGAGTGGCTCTTTATTGGTGACCTTGAACCAACACGCTAAAACGCTTACAGTTGATGGTATTAAAATTTATAACTGGGACATTCTTTTATGGACACTAGTGTTGACTCTAGAAAAAAAAGGACGCCGGGCGGGAATTTTTCAAAAAGGGAACACTATTCTAAAAAAAGGGAACACTACTCTAAAAAAGGGTACATTTTTTCAAAAAGGGAACATTATTCTAAAAAATGGCATATTTTTTTCAAAAAGGGCACACTTGTACCTCTTTCACAATAAATATTTTGAAGTGGTTTGTTTAGAGTCCGTAGAATTTGCGATATTTTCCTGGGATTAATTGAATTGCCACGGGGCGCATAGGAAGTGTTAAAAAGGGCAGCAGGGCGCATCGGAAGGGTTTGAAAGAGCCGCCGGGCGCAAAAAGAAATAAAAAGGGCCGCCGGGCGCTGCGCCCTGCTAAAGCGGCTTAGAGTCAACACTAGACACCCTGTACGGACCACCAGTGTTGCCAGTTGGGAGCAGGGTTGCCAATTTTGGCCTATTTTTTTAAATTCAGAAATTCCGAATTCATGCCGGAAATTCCCAATAGTAATTTTTACTTTATTTAATGACAGAAGTCTGTGATTATACTAACAAAAAAAAATTTCTTTCGGTGTGTATTCGGAATTTCTGAATAAAAAAATGAGGCCAAACTGACTACTCTGACTGGAAAAGCAAATTATTGAGTGAGCTCGGGCCCCATGGGTCCCCTATAAGTTGGCGTCACTGAAAGTACATTGATTGTAAAAAATAAGAATACGCCATATATGTCTGAGAAATAATACAATGTATAAAATAAAAAAGCAGTCGAGAGTACGAGAGTACTCGTATGTGTTAGTACACTAGTCAGTTTGAACACTGTGTACCAAATACTTAGTTTTCCCGTGAACTTCAAAACTTACGATATTTTCCAATCATTGAATAAACCCTTTTCGAACCCCAAATTATCATGATTAGCAGTAAAATGGCGATGAGGGGTCATTTTGACCCGTTCCAAATCGATAATAGTTGATTCGGACCATAAAATTTCTATAGAAAATAATTTAAATACATACCGCTCAAAAATTAGATAAATAAATAGGTTAAATTGTTAAATAGTTTTAAATAAAAATTCTGGTAAAACAGTTTTACAAAGCTTGAGTAAAATTTCCCACCGTTCTAATATTAAATAAAATCGACACTAAATTGGACGAGCATACACGGGCGGATCCAGCCCTCCATTTAGAGGCGGTTATGGCTCTTTTTTTAGGGGAGGGGGTCACATCTCTTAAGCAGGCCCTTATTATTGCATGGGCAAGTCGGGACTTTGCCCAGGGGCCCCGGGCCTCAAAGGGCCCCCAAATCCATATATTAAACTATAGAATATTTACTTTTTTCCCGATTACAACTCTTCTATAAGTTGGAGCTATTAAATTCATCTTACAGTAATAAACAAGTTGCTAAAGCAATATAAAAGAGTTTTGTTCTGTACTAAGAAAAAAAAAAGAATACGTATTTTTATTAATTAAGGTACTTAATTTAGAATGGACGGAGCTAAGAATTTTCTTCTTTTTCAAATCCAAGGTGCGAAAATATTGTTTATGCATTACACATACAAATGGACTGACCATCAGTTCTATTTGAGTAACGTTGCACCGATTCGAATGGGGCCCCCTAATTTATCTTTGCCCAGGGCCCCAATTAGTCATGATCGGGGCCTGCTCTTAAGCAATTTTTAAATTGAAGGTTGTTTCCATACACAAAATGGCTTCTTTTCTGACACTTTTAGGAAGTCCTTTTCATTCGTAAATACAAAAAAATTGCATTAATATTCGTAAAAATATAAAATGTACACATTTTGTTCAGATACCAATAAATCGAAGAATTTCCCAATTTCTTATAAAGGCAAAGAATCATTAAGAAATTCAGCATTTTAAATTTTGAGCCAATTTTTAGGACTTGACAGTTACAAAAATGCCGTCATAAAGGAACAATTGACTGTCGTGGCCTGAAATTCAGTTTAAAACCCCACATTTTACGGAGATTTCCGGAAAGATTCTTTGCCTTTATTGGAAAATGGAAAATGCTAATTAATCACATTTGTTCTGAATAAGTGCGCTTGCAAATGTCTGGCATTTGAGATTAAAAATAAATAACTTTATGGATGTGTCAGAAATTACCTATTTTGGATTTAGGTCTTCAGAAAGATTCTCATTGTTGAGCAAGGGGTAAATTTGAAAGAATTTAATATGTCTCATTTTTAAAATTTTCTTTAGAAATTTTCTTCATTCAAGGGGGGGGGGGGGGTGTCATGACCCCAATAACGTCTCCCTTGGATCCGCCATTGCGAACGCAGATGCGCTATGTCCAGTTTCAATGGAAAATCAAACGAGAACTTTTTTCCCTTTTTTTATTGGTATTTTAGGGCTCAATATATGTATTTCACCATTGCAGATGCGTTTTTTGAAATCATTTAGCGTCATTTATACCTACAAAAACACTTATCAGAATTTCCAGCCTATATTTCTCGGATAAAATCTAAAATGCCCGGAACTTTTATTAAAGCTTTAAAATAATATTTTACACCAGAATTTTTATTTAAAATTATTTAACTTGATTCTATGTGGTCTATACTTCACTTGAGGACGTGAGTTTCAAAACTCGCCTTATCAAAATTTAAAAAAAAAGTGTTTTCTCTATCAATCTATTGGCAAACCTGCACCGAAAAAACACAACAATCTGCAATAATACAATTAAATTTAAAAAATCAAAAAAAAAAAACCCGACTGTATAAAAAGCGATCTAATTAATTATTTCTCATCAATGTGAAACTATTTTTTATATTACTTACCTATTTTTTTTATTTACTTGTATTGATGACTTTTAAGTTGAGTTTAATTGTTAGTTCCTATCTATAAACACTGTTTTGATGAGGCCTATAAATTTCTATGAAGGTTAGAGTTGCAGTAAAGCTAGAGATCCTATCTACACAACTTTCAGGTTGTGTAATATTTAAACGGAGCTTTTGACTGTAAAATAGTCAATGAAACATCTTCTTCCTTTTGAAAGACCTATCTAATGATATGCCACACAATAGGGAGCGTAAAAAAATTTTTTCGTCTCTACCGCCATTTTGTATTTTACGGCCGCTATTTTGAATTTATAAAAACAAAGCGTAGCTTATAACCATCGGACGGTTTAGACGAATTGATAGAGACTTCATTCATTAAAATCCATCCAGCCGTTGGGATGTTTCGAGGGTATAAAGAAATCCACATACCCAGATACGCGTGAAACACATAACCCTTCTTGGCAGTCGGGTAAAAAAAGCAAGACTTATCCTGTATTTCTGGCTTTGTAAAATCTTCGTTTACAATAAAAAATCAATGGACGCAGTTGGAGATTTTTCGCTAGTTCCCAAAATTTGATTTTCTGGATAAGACGAGTTTTGAAACTCACATC
The DNA here is from genome assembly GCA_963932465.1 of Maratus speciosus. Classification (NCBI taxonomy): domain Eukaryota; kingdom Metazoa; phylum Arthropoda; class Arachnida; order Araneae; family Salticidae; genus Maratus; species Maratus speciosus. The sequence continues at coordinate 48,839,287 of OZ010796.1, read as the reverse complement.
CTCACTTCTTTTATGAAGAAATTTCTGGCTCGAATCAAAATTTAATCATTTGGCCGAAATCGAATTGACTCCTGCTGCGAGTTTTAGTGTTAAAAAAAGAAAAACAGTTTTAGAGCCAGAAATTTTACCCTATATATGAAGTTAAGGCTGTTCTCAAATCCAAAAGGGCAACTTTATAACATACGTTTTAATTTATTTTTGTTCGGAAATGCATGAAACAAGCAGGTGTTGTTGTTTAGAAACTATGTAATCGAACTGTGTTTTCCATTTTCTTTTTGAAAACGCAATAGATCTTTCATAAAATAGTGTCAAAGTGGACGTTTTGAACCGAATTTTCGCGAGACAGAAGAATGAGTACTCAAGAAATGGTGAAAAACGTGTTTCTCACGTGATCAAATTCGCTTATAACTCAATAGGTAATGGATGGATCAAAAAAGGAAAACACGGTTCGATTCCAAATCACTTCCATAGTCAGGCCTTCCCAATTTATATCTTTCAGTTAAAAAATGAATTTGTAAATGTGCCAAAACGTTTTGCGGTTGTTGAGCAGAGCAGTTGAGAACAGCCTTAAGTAGGAACCACCAAAGAATACCTTACATTTTATTCAGAAAAATGTTTGGATTAGAGTCTTGTGCGGGTCGGGTTGTACCCGACCCCAACCCGCAAATTCCACTTTAAGTCAACCCGAAACCCGACCCGAATCCGGCAAAAAAAAAAAATCCTCGATCCGCAACCCGACCCGAACCCGCAATGAAAGAAAAGTAAATCAAATTTTAATGTCATTATGAAAAAAAAATCTACAATGGTACCTCAATTACCATTTTTATATTTTTCATAGAAGATTGAACAAATCTATATTCTCCGATATTCAAAAAATAGTAAAACCTCTAAATAGTGGACACCTCGGGATCGTTGAATAGAGTCAAACTTCGGGTCGGGTTATCCCGAATTTTGCTTTTTCGGTTCGGAATGAATCTGATTTTCTTTCTGCAGGTCGGGTTCACATATGTTCACAGTAATGTTTATATTAACTTCCATAAACGAATTCTAAGTAAGACTAGACAAAACGTGCTAGGCACGCATTTTGCTTTTGTGAAACTTAGATCTGCGGTTTAATAGACTTTTAACGTGAAGAAATTTATTGAACATTCTTTGAAAAAATCGGGTCAACCCAAAACCGACAAGCAAGAGTCAAAAAGCCAACCCGAAACAATGAAAGCCAATCCGATCCGCAACAAAAAAACTTGAAGTCAACCCGATCTGAACCCGACCCGCAACCGGAAATATAGTGCTAACCCGCGGGTCGGGTCCGGGTAAAAGCGGGTAACCCGTCCCGATGCAGGACTCTAGTCTGGATTGAACATGTTTTTTTATGGTGAAGATTATAACTCGGAAGTTATTTTAATAAAAAAAGTTTCGACATAGGCAGTGTTGTAGTCGCAAAATAACCAGAAGGCCTACGCTATAGGCAGAGGATATACGCTAAAGTGATGAAAGTCATGCCTAGGGTATACACTATAGCTTTATTCGAAAAACAGAGGGTATACGGAACTTCTTTAAAAACTCCAGTAGGTATACGGCGTATACCTCCGTATACCCTCCACTACACCCCTAGACGTAGGACATCCATAGAGGAGGAATATTTTAGTATAAATTGTTTACAGCCTTCCAATATCATAATAAATGATAAGCATTTTTGTCTCTGTTTCACTGAGTATTATGTTTTTCATTTCTCTTCTCATTTTCTGAGTCTTTAAAAATACTCTAAAATACCTGTGTTTTAATACACTGACCTCCAAAAGTTAAGGGGCTACTTCAGTCACGCGAAAAAATCCGCTCCCTAATGTTAATCCTATGCAAGAATTTTTTTAAGATAACTTATTTGCATTTCAATATTTTTAAATATATATATATATTCTTTTTGCACTACGTAGCTGAGATAGATCTCTACAAAGACCGTTTTTCATTTTCGATTTTGTTTGCAGATTCTTTTTATGAGATGCTTTTTGAAACCGGTTCGAAAGTGAAAGTGTACTAATTAAAAATGCATGTAAACAAAACTGAAAGAGTAAAAAACGGCCTTTGTAGAGATCAAACTCCATTATCCATTGCCAAACAACAACAAAAAAAAAAATCAATTAAAATTATTGAAATGCAAACGAGATAGCTTAAAAATTTTCTCCCATTGGAGGGGTGTTTTCGCGTGACTGAAGTAGCCCCTTAAATTTTGCACCTTCTTTAAGACTCGTTCCGTAATGTTAATCCTTGGGGGAGGGGGGATTACGATATCTTGTTTGCATTTCAATATTTTTAAATGATTTTTTTTTTTTTTCATTGCGTAGCTCAGATTGATCTCTACAAAGACCGTTTTTTACTTTTTCGATTTTACTTGCACATTTTTTATAAGGATGCTTTGACTTTCGAAAGCGGTTCCGAAAGTAAAAGTATACTAATTAAAAATACATGTAAACAAAATCGAAAAAGTAAAAAACGACCTTTGTAGAGATCGGCTTCAGCTATCCAATGCAAAAAAAGAAGAAAAAAATCATTTAAAAATATTGAAATGCAAACGAGATATCGTTAAAAATATCTTCCATTGGATTACCATTAGAGAACGGGTGTTTTCGCTTGATTGAAATAGCCTCTTAACCCTTTCTGGGGCAAAGTATTTCAATTCGTAAAATGCTGAAATATTTGAATGGCACCAGAATTTAAAAACAAATTTATTTGAAAAAAGGTAAAAGCTCTTCTTCACGCATTTAATAAAATTGAAATTTTTATTCCAAAATTCTAGTGCCAGTGTGGCATTTGGCAATTAAAATTAAGTGGGATATATGATATCCCACCGCCCTTCAAAGGGCTAAAGGACAGTGGTCGGGTGCTTTCGATTGTACACGGTTTGTCGAATATCTATTGAAATTCTAGACGAATTATTTTTGAACTTCTAAGATAGGAAGAACATGTTTAATTTTAACATTTTCAGCGAAGGTTTAGTCACAGGAACAATTGAGGGATTCGCAGCCATAGTAGACTCAGCCCACTTAAAAAAAAGAGGAGGTTCTTAAATTCTAGATAACCGGAAACTCATCAATGCTGCAAATATTACTAGGTTAAGCAAAAAGTTCTGGGAAATTTGTGAAAGTTGTCTTGTTATGCGCAAATTAACAACAAAAGCAACAAGAACTATTCTTCAAAGTAGAGACCATCATAGTCCACGACTTTCTGCCATCGTTCTGCCAGATTCCGGATTTGCTGGAAGTACGAAGTTTGTCGCCGTACCAGCACCTTCACCCTCATTAATCTCATCGACGGCTTTCAGAATCGTTAGACCTTTTCTCCAATAATGCTGGATCAACACATGCAAATCATACTGCTCAATAGACATTTTGGAGCCGAAATTCCTGAACTCCTATAGATATATCACTAGTACTCCTTGTTCAATGCGAATTTGTAACTTCCCACCAAAATTTCCTCCGGCAACACCCCCCCCCCCAAATTTTGGTAAAAAGCCCCCCAAAAAAGGTTTTTATTAAAAAAATCAATTTTTTATTGTTTTAGGGGGAAAGTGTCTAGAAATTCAGAAAGTAGACAAAATTTGCAACAAATTAGATACATGACATTATGACTTAGGATGAAGAGGAAGGGGGGATCTGCCTCGGAACATGCGCGCGGTGCTGCGTGGACTAAGTTGCGCAATTCCACTTAACCACTCACGCGTTGTGATTCACAGGCGACTAGACTCTGGCCGCCCACATAACGCAAGTCTTCTCTGATTGGCTCGTAAGACGGACCATTTCTCTCAAAAAATCTAAGCAATTCTAGCTCAATGAGCATGCGCTGAAAAGAATTTTTTCGCGACGCTTTCTACTCAATGAGCATGCGCTAAAAAGAATCTTTTCTAGAGTTGCAATGAATTATCACGTGTAACTGTTATTATTTTTTCCTTTTTTCTTTTATTTTGTCTTTGAAACATGGCTTATTAATTATACCGCAAGTGAAGAGAAGCTAAAAACCTCATAATCGAGCGTAGGCTTCGATAATAAATAAATCGGAGAATTAATATGGATACGTATTTTTGAAGTCATGTACATTTTTTCATAACAAGTTTCAACTGTACTACATTGCATCTTGATACAGGTAAAACAAATACTTGGCTGGAAAAATTTTCTAAAAATTCCCCACCCCTGGATATTTATATAATATATTATTGTTTCAGCAATATTGTATTCTAATACAAGTATTGTATTATATTATTATTTTGAAATTGCTATGATAATTTATGTTTAGATATAAATGAAGTAATTTTATGTGTGCATTCTGAATAAAATCTATTAAAATCCTATTAAATGTAGCATAATAATATAAAATCGTATTAAATATATGTTTGTTTATGTTAGTAGAAAAGAATTTGCTTCCTATTCTTTTTTATTTTGCACATTTGAAAATGTTGCAACTTGCAAAGTTACTTATGTAAATCTATCTTCACTTGTAATAAATCTTTTCTAAATTATTTTGAATGAATAGTTTACATAAATTGAATTAAAGTTACTTCAATGTGTACCTCAGATTTAAATCAGTAGCATTGAATGAAAATATCTTTCTTGGATCTCTTAATGTACATATGAAACTAAAAGAGTATTTATTTATTTTAACAACAAAATTAAATATATTCATAATGTTATTCATAACTTTTTTTAATCACTGAAAATATTACACTCATTTCAATTTACTTCATTTTAAATTAGTAGTTATTGATAACTCTTTATTAATTTTGGAATTCCTAATGAGTTTTTAATTTATGAAACTCTTCAGACAGCGGTATAAAATGAATTTATTTCCTGAAAAATAAAGGACATTTTAATATGGTTGTTATCTAAAAATGTACAGTTAATATAACTTTCCAAATCCCAAATGAATTTAATATCAAAATATTAATTTAAAATGTGTATCATACTATACTTACTATCACTGAAGATATGGGTCAACTTTTGGAAGTCAACGAATGGAGTAATGAAGGATGAAAAAAAGATAGTGTAAAATTTTTATGACAGCTGGATACACTCGCAGGCAGGACTTAATTTTGATTTTCTGTCTGCAAGTGTAACTTGCTAGAGTGCTTTACTACTATGGTTTTCCACATCGCAACAATATATCCGGAGATTGGTGCAAAAGCTGTGCTTGCTGTTAGCCTAGATGTCATCTACACCACTCTTGCTGCTGCCCTGGTTTTATTTATTACAGTAAGTGTCACCAATGAACATGTAACAATAAGTTAATATTTTGATAATTAAGTTTATTTGGGATTTGAAAAGTTATTTTATTTCTACATTTTTTGAATAACTCTATTAAAAAATTTTTAATTTGTATTTCGTATATTTTTATTTTATACCTTTATCTGAAAAGTGTTACACATTAGGATGCATAAGGAATTCTAAAATTAGAGTTATTTGTAGCACCTAAATTAAAAGCGATTCTTATGTGTTTAATATTTTCATTTTTTAATAAATAAGTACATGTAAAGTAAAGTGTGAATACTACAAGAAACTATTTTTCAAATTTTATCTTTTTTAACTTGCTATATCACCAAATAATAAATTTTATGTTAGCTTTTAGAAATCATCAGTTCATCTCAACATAATTAGTTTTTTATACATCTTATCAGCTTTTTAGGTGCTTTGAGAAAAACTATCCAGCTCCCCCATTACCCCTTTCCCTACACCTTTCTCATTGTTGTTGCAAAGCTAAGTATATTTTGGAAAAAAAATTACTTCATTGGCATATTTTACTCAAGAACACAATATCTAAATGAAATATATTTAATATTTTTTAATTAAAAATTATCCAGTTAATACTTAGATACTTCAATATTGATTGATAACACAATGCCACTATTTTTATGATGCCCATACAAAAATGTATTATGTTCAATATTTCATGCTATTATTCTTATTAATTCTAAGAGTTATTGTTAAAAAAAATTTTAAATCACAGTAAATTTTATGAAAATGTATAAAGCATGGCAAATTCATTTAAATGTTGCTATTCTTTTTTTTTTCTAAATATGCACTTTAAACATAATAATTGAAAGGCAGCCGTCAATTAATATATTCTTCTAAGATAATGTACTATTTATTTTACAAGTTGTTTCAATTCATTGATTAACAGTCTTCAGTTTAGCATACATTTAGTTTATTTTTACAGCCATTACCAAGTTTCATTCATTTTATCTGTAAGTGTATAGTAGTGTAAAATAATACAAATTTGTTCATGCTTGATCAGGATTCCCCCTCCCCCCATCTGTCCTGAAAGCACTCCTACAGCAATATGAACAAAATTGGCCGATGGCTAATAAAATTTCGCTTCCTATTTTTAATTTATATGTGAATAAATCATATACCTGAATTTTTTTTTCTAGGAAAATAAAATCTACAGATTAGAGGCCTGCACGGGCCGAAATTTCCAGGCCCGGGCCGACTCATAGAACAAAAAAAAATTTGGCTCGGCCCGATAAAAAAATAAAAATTTCGGCCCGAGCCCAGCCAGATAAAAAACCTAAAAGTTCGGCCCGGCCCAAGTGAATTTCTACAAAACATTGATTTTTACGTCGATTTGGTTAAAAATTTGTCTCATACGAGGAACTCTTATCAGAAATATTTATCTTAACTTTTTTTTTCATGTTTATAATCTTAATTTTTATAGAAGTGCCGCAGGCTGCAGTGTTTATTTTTTTTAAGGAATCTCTACTTCTTATATGTAAATGTTTCAGTTATCATTAATACTGTTATTCCATGTATGTTAAAAATCAGAAAAATGAAATGCAGCAAAATCTTTTAAGGTGGAATTGCAAGGGAAAAAAATGCGTTATGACAATTTCCCTTCTTAGCAAGTGTATTATATATTCTTTTCTTACGTATTAGTATATCAAATTTGCATGGACTAACATGTTTTTCAGTTTAAAAGAGAGTTCCGTCATATGCAGGCTCTTTTTCACACATTTTACTAGATTTTAATTTAGCTATACTTTAATAAGCGTAGAAATATACTACTCTTTCAAAAGAATAAATTTTAATGTTTAAGTGTAGAATAATGGCGATTTAAAAATGCATGCATTTTTTGGGCCAGGTCTAATTTTACTGACCTTTGAATGGACCAGGCCACGCTGAAACAATGATTTTGGGCTGGGTCAAAAATAGGACTGAAAAGTTTAGGCTGTGAAGGCTAGGAATGAAACCAGCCCCGGCTCTGTACAGAAAAAATAAGTCAGGCCCGGCCCGAGCCTTCAGAAAAAAGTATGGATCGGGCTCAGGCTTCGGGCCGGCCCGTGCAGATCTTTACTACAGGTGAGGGATTTTTTTTATTGTATTTAATTAATAAAAATATTCAAAATCTGCATAAGCGATCACAAATTTAAAATAATGCTGCAAGAAAAAAATTGAAAATTTCTTTTTATAAGAAATTAATAATTTTTGGTAGCAATATTTTCACTACTGAATGAAAGAAACAGCATTCTGTCACCACAGGATATTAGTTGAATGAGTTGCTTTAACTATTAAGGTTCAGTGAACAGTTAAAAAAAAAATATATATATATATATATATATTTATTTATTTATTTCGAATAGTAAGAAGAATTTTATTCTGTATATAATTAAATTAGTTAAATATTTTTATTTTCATCCTCATCACAGTAATTTAAAAAATGAAAGCTTTATAAATCATAATGATAAATTAAAAAATATATTTATTTTACATAAAATTTATATTAGAATAAAACTTTTCTAGACACAAAAAAAACAAACAATAATTAATGATATTATACATAGTAGTAGTTAAATAAGAATAAAAAATTAAAGGAATTTTACACAGAAAAAAAAAATATTAAGTTGCATTAATTGTTTAATAAAAGCATGTACTAGCATCATATTAAAAAGTAATTTTTTCTATGAAGTTGTGTCTAAAGGAATGACTAAACAAATGTAAAAATATCAAAGTGCTGAACCACTGAGTGCAAAGCAAGATAGTAAATAAATAAAAACCACATTGGCTGTGATTTAAATGTCCTTAGTATTTGATATATAAGCTTTCTTGCTTCCTATTGGCTTATCATTCATTGAAATCATTTGTAATCGATGTGCTTTTTAGCATTTTTCAAACAGGAGTAACAACTACTTGCAAGCATTACAAATGCATGACTATTTTCAGATCTATTGCAAGTATGTCGTCATCCTATTGCAAGTAGTTTTGTTTGCATGTAACCTTTGGTGTAGCTTCTTTAAAAATGATCTGATTCTCTTACAATTTTCTTTAACATAATTCTTAAGTTCTCTGGAAACTTTATGAACTACTAAAAATTTTCTTATACCCAACTACATTCCGTTTAAGATCCTGGGATCAGGTACAAGCCCCCGTGAAGTTTTTAGGTACATTTCATAAGAAATACTACCTATTGCAATCTCCCTTATGTTAGAATTTCTGAAAAAATTTTGCAGATCTATGCCGATCATGACCCCTAAAACTCAAAACCATCCCCAGTTCAGAACTTTATATATATGTATATATATATAATTTTTATTAAAAAAAGATGATGAATTGTAATATTATATAATATATATAACTTTTTTACGGACACCATAACTTCTATAAATCTGCACAAATCTTTTTCAAACTGACACATAAAATCAAGGGCTGGAAAATCTCATTAATAGACAAGTGGGTGGAAATAGGGAGGAGTTTTGTGAAAACCAAAAACACCCATAACTTCTTAATTATAATAAAGTCAAGGATTCATAATTCGCATTACTTAATGAATGTAAACAATTAAACAAATTTACAAATTCTTGATCCAAAAATGACTTTTTAAAAGAAATATCTGAAAAATTTAAATATATAAAAGTTAATATAATAAATTTTTTAATGCAAGAATTTGAAAAATGCATTTTTTGATTATAGCATATTAAATTAATTATTATATTTCATGTTTTTCTTTTCATATTATACTGAATATGGAATTAAAATAGTGTCCAGAAATAAGAAAATGATATATAATCCATAATCCACAATATTCCATAATCTGCACAACCTTTGGTCCCAACTTGTGCGGATTAAAGAACTTTGCCTGTATATGTCAAATCAGTTTAAGTTATTATTACTTCTAGGAAAAGTGCCGAAAACTTAGGTATCACAGATTTTTGGTAAAGTTAAAATTGGGCTCAAGAAGTGAAAAAAATGGGGTTTTAGTGAGATAAAATTCATAACTTTGCCAATTCTTAAGATATCAAATTCACTTAAACTTATTATAAATCTTCTTAATATTATCTACAACTTTTATACTGACAAGTTTTTGATAGGATCAATTCTTAATGAAGAAAAAAAATGGGGGGAGGGGGGGGGGGTGAAGAAGGAAAAAATGCATAACATTGTCAATTCGCAGGATATTCAATCCACTTAAGTTTATTATACATCCACTCAGTATTATCTACAGCTTTCATATTGACAGGTGTTTGATAGGACCAACTCTTACAGCAAAAACAAATTAAACAAAAATGGGGGTTGATGAAAAAAATCATCGTGTTAAGGGTGCAAATCCAAATGGCTTATTTTCTGACTCATTTTTAAATTTATTTTTGCTCTCAAACGCATCCAATTGGCAGGTTCTCTTATTCAGAAACTATACAATGTGCTTTATTGGTTGATTTTTTGATAAAGGCAGAATATATTTCAAAAAATGCTGTTAAAGTGGGCATTTTGAACCAAATTTCCTGAAGCTGGAAATGAAAAAAATGGCCATACTGAGAAAATAATTGTTTGTAAATGAAGTTCTAATTAATTGAATGAAAAATAAAAACACAGATTGCTTATAAATCTCTTTAAAAAAATCACGTCTTCATTAGTTATTCCTTTCAAAAAAAATAAAAGTAATAATAATAATTAAAAAAAAAAGACATGCTTTCTTAACATTCACAAAAATGTACAAAATATATAGATATACGAGTATATATATTTTTTCAAATATATATATATATATATATATATACTGAAATACAATTTAACTTTTCTTTAATTAAAATTTTTTGTGATATTATATAAATAAATTTGGCACCCCTGTGATGTAACAATCACATTTATTATTTATTTTTTTAAATTGTAATGCAGCATTATTATCTCACGTTTTAAACTATTTATTTTTGACGCAAAACATCGTTCAAATCGCTTTTTTTCTTTCCTTTTTACCACATGTAACAGAACGTTTTGATTTCAGATTTTCCCCTTCCTCTGTTCTATTTTTAGAAACAGCGTGACGTCGACCACGTCATATTGGAGGTGTGTCTCCCCTCTTGCCTTTTGACTGTAGTTTCGTTTTTCCTGTGCTGTCATTCGTTCTACAGTTCATACGCAAATTTTAATTTAACAAATAGATTTAAATCATTTCTGAAGGTAGTTTTGTAAACCCCTTTTATGTAGTATATATATCAATGCAGCCAGTTTTTTAACAGATTTTTAAGATTTACGAAAGTATGTATTATTTTTGACAACGTGATTTGTCTTTTTTGAATTTCGGGCCTTAGCGCCTAAATTCAAAGAGCGATGTTCTTCAATAGCTGTATTGTGATATCTAAAAGTTTATCTTCGGTCTCTGACTTTTTTTTAATTTAACGCATATTTGATTTCGGACTTTTTATTATCAAGACCTTCTTTAAAAAATGATTTTAACCAGTATTCATCTTTATCATGGAATTACTTCAAGTTTTTAATAATTCTACGTGGAACGCTCTTCGAATGTGTACAGTGACCTACTTCTCCTAATTACCTTCCACCTCTCAAAGTGAATCAATGAATAAAGAAGATTTTTACAACTGCTGTCTCTTCAGGGTGTCTACTGTTGTCATTTAAGTAAGACTATTCCTTTTATTTTTACTGCAAGTCAACCTTATCATCTTAGCTATACGATTCATTTACGGCATTCAAGAAAATGTTTATTCTCGGCACATTAACTCCATTTATTTATTTCACAGCATCTCTCTAAATTATTTATTAACATCGTCACATTTGGTTTCCGTGACAAAAAAGAACAGTCGGCGTTTTTGCTTTATTTATACAACGCAATGCCTTAAATAATAACTTAATGACTGTACTTTTTCGCCGTATTTTTGACGATTGATGCATTTTTAAAAAAAAAAAATTGTTCTGAAATAGATGATCTGCTCTTTTTAATGGACTTTTGAAAATGCTTCAACATCATATTTGCCGTTATTCTTTTTTTGCAATATTTTCTGTTCTTACAAAAAGAAAACGTAAATTTTTATCTTAGAAGAAATTTTGTTCCTGACTGAACTTTCTTTTGCATAAAATTTTGAAGATTTGCTTTATTGAAATATAATTAAAGAAATTCAAATAAATTGTTTTAAAATTATTATTTTTTTAATATGGAATTTTAAGAAAATTATAATATTCTGCAGTCTCAAATGGAACATTTTGCTGTTTTAACGGATGAAGATCGATCAAACATCGTAATGAAAATTTTGTTCTCAAGTTCTATTTGCAATACTTATTCCATGATTTTAAATTTTTGAGTATAGTATAATTTTAAAAAAAATTCCGTTACTGGTTTTTATTTTGAGGTATGTCTTGACAAAATTATTGCTGTTTTTAAATTAATGCAGAATGAAATATTATTTTAAAAATCAAGAAATTTATTTATTTATTCTCTAATTTATTTATTCTTATGGTGCATTACAAGATATTTATCATAGAAAATCTTTAATGAATTTTGAAATTCTGAAATGAATTCTAAAAATTGTTCTCTGATTTTAAGAACAAATTTATTTAACAAAAGGCTATGGTTTTTCTATTCTCATTCTTATATTGCGTTTTTAAATTTTATTTTATGGCACTAATATATTGAAGTAAAATATTTAATGAATTTGAAGATATATTATGAAAATTAAGATATTTATTGAAGCAAATTATTTTTTTCCCCTTGGAATCTGTGATAATTATTGAAGTTTAAATTATTTTACTGAAGTTGTTCTCATCTATTACTTGCAAAGAAGTTGAAGTTCTTCATGAATTCGTAGCTGTATATATCCTGCATAATTTTTTTGAAGTCTTCTCTGCTTTTAAATGCATCAATTTATAATTTTTATTCCAAAATACCTTCAATAACTATTTATAAAAATATATATGTATAACGTGTTCTTGTACCACGTTCCACTTTTATTCTCAAGATATTTTTGTCATCTAGTGCACGATTTGACTGCTAATATCGATTTTGGTGTTTGGTGAGTGCAGTGTTCTTTTACTAAGTTAAATTTCAAGAACTCTGTTTGCTTTCTACAAACTGTTTTCATCGTAACTCTCAAAGCTTCAATTTTCCAGAATTATGTGACTTCATCAAAATTTAATGACATTTTTTTTTTTTTTTGCTTAAAGAAGAAATTAAAAAAATTCATTCTCCTGTATCATCCTCATGACTGAAATAGTTTGGTAAAATTTTACATGACAATAGTTTTACTCATCTTTCTTATTCACATTTGCTTACCTACTGAAGTTGCCTTCAAGAGTGTTGTTATTAATTCATTTTTTGAAACGCTTCTCTGGTGTGTGGAAATGTTGTTCTGAAAGTACTGAAAATATTATAATACATACCTGCAAAAAAAAAAAATTCTGTTCCTCATTTACAGCAACCAATAAAGATTTGTGCTCCATTTTCGGCTTTGGTGTTCCTGGTGAATTCTCAGTAATTTATGTAGTAAAATATCCATATTTTTTCTGATCTTCTCCAGTGTGTTTTTGAAGTTGGTTTTGTAGCTAAATCAGTATATATATATTTTTTTCATAAACAATAGAATTTCCCAGTCAACGTTTACTTGTGAGTGGAAAATTTTCATCCTTACGTAGGGGTAAGCGGCAAAGTTTCATCCTCGCATTGAAAGTGTTTGACTTCTACATCATACCATATTCCACAACTATTTATAAAATTTACTGTTATTTGAATTACAGAAAATGTTTAAGCTCAAGAATGTTTGTTATTTGCTTATTTCTGAAGATTTTTATATGTCAATTATTATCATAGTGTCTTTTCCTTATTTCATAACCCAATTGCTTCAAAATTTTTAATCTGCCATATGCCTCACTTTTTCAATTTTATGCAAGAAATTATTTTAAATTGATCATGAAGATATATTTTTTTTTAAATGAAGAAAATTTTTATTTGCACCTTTCATATGAAGAAAAGCACAAGTTCTTAGTGAAAATATTTACCAGCGCATCTTTTTTTGAAGTGTTCATCAGTGAATCTTCAACAATTCTCTAAGAAATTATATATATATATATATATATTTTTTAAAGTGCTTCTTGACTACCGATTTTGTCTATCTGATTTTGTCCTCTACTCGTCATGGTGTGTGTGTGTTGTGTTAATATCATCCTTAAGTGCTATGTTACTCCTGAATGTGCCACCGCATGGTTTGTCCTTTTTTTGCCAGCAGTGTCTACCGATTTTTCCTTCAAAGTATATTTATTCACCATATTCTGCTAAATATTCATAATTGGTGATGTGTTGTTGTGCTAACTGTGCCTTTTTTTTCAACAAAATAGAAGTGTTTGAATAGTTCACAGTACTATTCATATCTAACCATTTGTGGTTTATACCAAGAGCTATTTTACATCTGTAAAATACACTATTTTTTTTCTTTTTTTATGCTGAATTATTTAATCAATTATCTTGCACAAAATCTCAGAAGTCTCTTATGGAGATCGGATCCAGCTGTAGTTTTGTGTTTTGATATGAATATGTTTACAGAGTTCCTGAATGTGTCCCCTGATCAAGGTATCATGAAGGATTGTCTGTTTATTCTACAATATTTTTTAAATTTTTGCAACTCTTTAATTTAATTTCAACTGTTGTTTAAAGTTAATTTAAAATATTTTTTTTTACAAGCATAGAAATTTAAATTTTACTGAAGGAATTAAACTAAATATTTTTATGGTACACTTGTTTGGTAATTTAAAATTTTTCCAGATTATGACAATTTTTATTAAAACTATTATTATGATTAATGAAATTTAAGTCCTAGGTTGTCGGAATATAAAAGTAAAATATTCTCGACTTTCTCATTGCAATTTATTTTTATAAATATGCAGAAAATTGATTAGTAGAAATGATTTATTTAATTCATTTTGAATGTTTCAATATTTATGAGAAAACTGATTAGTAGAAATGACTTGTTCATTTTGAATGTTTCAATATTATGAGAAAATTGATTAGTAGAAATGATTTTTCATTTCGAATGTTTCAATTTTATGATTTATTTTTCCTAGGCAGTCAGAGTATATTTAGAGAGAGTACTTCTGATTTTGTGTTGCTTTACTTTTGCAACTTTATAAATTTTGATTCATAAGTGTACCTTATTTTTTAACTTATTGAATTCAAAATTTTTTTTGTGGTCCCTTTTGGCTAAAAATTTATTTAGCTTTTGGATTTATAAAATTTTAAAATATTAAAAGAGTAATATTTTAATTTACAGAGATCATTTTACACAGGAAGGTGCCTTTCTTTGCCTGTGATTGCAATGGGGCTTGATCTTAATATTATTGTATACTATCATGTTATGTATACTATTGAAATTTGAATGTACTACTTGATGTATATTCTTTTTCTTTCTCTTTAGGTCACTGTACATGTACGTTCCCTAAATGTGCACATGCACTTAAACAAAATTTTTTTTCTTATGGCACTTAAATTTAAATTTTATTCTACATTTTTTTGCTCCTTGGCTTTTAAAATTTTGTTTTCCCTTTGTTGAAAAAGCTCTTTCAAGATTTACCTTTTTCACCTTTTGGTCATCCAAAATTTTGCTCGGCAAATGGGGGTAATGTGATGTAACAATCACATTTATTATTTATTTTTTTAAATTGTAATGCAGCATTATTATCTCACGTTTTAAACTATTTATTTTTGACGCAAAACATCGTTCAAATCGCTTTTTTTCTTTCCTTTTTACCACATGTAACAGAACGTTTTGATTTCAGATTTTCCCCTTCCTCTGTTCTATTTTTAGAAACAGCGTGACGTCGACCACGTCATATTAGAGGTGTGTCTCCCCTCTTGCCTTTTGACTGTAGTTTCGTTTTTCCTGTGCTGTCATTCGTTCTACAGTTCATACGCAAATTTTAATTTAACAAATAGATTTAAATCATTTCTGAAGGTAGTTTTGTAAACCCCTTTTATGTAGTATATATATCAATGCAGCCAGTTTTTTAACAGATTTTTAAGATTTACGAAAGTATGTATTATTTTTGACAACGTGATTTATCTTTTTTGAATTTCGGGCCTTAGCGCCTAAATTCAAAGAGCGATGTTCTTCAATAGCTGTATTGTGATATCTAAAAGTTTATCTTCGGTCTCTGGCTTTTTTTTAATTTAACGCATATTTGAATTTCAGACTTTTTATTATCAAGACCTTCTTTAAAAAATGATTTTAACCAGTATTCATCTTTATCATGGAATTACTTCAAGTTTTTAATAATTCTACGTGGAACGCTCTTCGAATGTGTACAGTGACCTACTTCTCCTAATTACCTTCCACCTCTCAAAGTGAATCAATGAATAAAGAAGATTTTTACAACTGCTGTCTCTTCAATGTGTCTACTGTTGTCATTTAAGTAAGACTATTCCTTTTATTTTTACTGCAAGTCAACCTTATCATCTTAGCTATACGATTCATTTACGGCATTCAAGAAAATGTTTATTCTCGGCACATTAACTCCATTTATTTATTTCACAGCATCTCTCTAAATTATTTATTAACATCGTCACAACCCCCATTTTAATTTTTTTCCCCTTGGACACGAGACAATAAAACAGTTTCCTTTCTAGCCAAAAATTATTTTCTACCCTTTAGTGCATTTAAATATATATATATTCTACATTTTTGTAAATGTTAACAAAAGCATTTTTTTTTATTTACTTTATTTCTAATTTCCTAGTCATACAGCTCTTTTTTAGTCTTATTTTACATTTATTTTATTCTTAAATTTTTAGTCTTCCAGTACTTTATCGAAAATTTAATATTTAAACTTTTTGTAAAGACATACATTTTCGTATATTACAATTTAAATTCTGACCCATAGATTTTTGAAAAAAAAACCTTAAATGCATAGAATTTAAATTAAATTACAGTGAGGTTAATTATGAACAATTAAGGTTTTTCAATGGGAATTTCGCCAAATTAGCCAGCTATCGGCTTCATTATGCAACTTACTTTTGTCACCAAATTTGGCGATATTTTGGCAAGTTGGTCAAAATTGGCACTATTGTGGTAACCCTGCCATTAGTACTTGTCAACAATTACTCATTGTTGAAGCTGATATCGATTTCTCCATAGGAAGGATCCCATGGCCGCGATCAATGAGACGGTCCAACTGGGATTGTGAGGGACACACAGAGACTTGGATTTTATATAAATAGATATGTATGTATTAATTACTTAAAAAATTCTTTTTTGGACATTTTCGTTTTCGGGTGAAAGTAGGAAGATTACCTAAGTTTGGTTTCTGTTTCAGCTGATCCTTACTTTTAACAATGTGAAGAAATTCTGTTATTGTGATTGCTATATTATTGCATTTTTATTTATTTTATCTGTAAGGCACTCATGCTTAATAATGGCAAAGCCAGGTAGTTCTGCTAGTTTGTTTATAGAATGACAGAGCTTATCCGTAAATTTGAAGATTGCATGCTTGCACAGTAAATCCTTGCCTATGATTTTTTCCTATGAGGGTTCTTCTGTAGCCACTGAAAATGTTTTTAGATTAGGCATTGGGTTGGTGTGATTCTTTTGGATTTTTGACATTTCAACTAGAAACCAAGTTCATCTGGTTTCTTTGCTTCACAATAGGAATTCGTACTTCAATGAAGATAGCTACATTTTCAATTATTAAAGGACAGTTTAAAAGATGAAAATTCAATTCTTCACTTTTCTTATAATAATTTCAGAGCAATTGTCCAGGAAAGATACTCTAGTGCACGACCACTTTTCACTGAGAAGGGCTCTGTTCACCAGAGATGTCCACCTAGTTATTGCTCCTAATTTTCAAAGAAATCCCAATTTAACTAGCAGGTTCAAGTTTCTAGATTTGATATGCATCTTCAGACAGGTGTCTCTCATGAAGTCTTGTTTATATATTTTTTAATCACTTTTTGGTATATGATTTAATTGCAAGAAAATCTCACAGAATTTTGATGTCCAAATAGGGGTGGAGGGATCAATAAAAAGCATAAGATTTTAGATGAAATATAAAGAAGTGCAAGGTGAGTCACAAACAGCTTCTTGCTGTTGCTGTGGGACAACTATTGGTACTTTCACGAATGCTTTTTCCATTTGTGTTCCTAGTGCTTTTTCAAGATTTTATGGTAAAAGTCACGTAATGTGCACTGTTCAATTACTGTAGAAGGGTACACAAATTAGTCAAGATATTCACCATCCCAGTCTCCTGCATTGCCAGAACTAAAATTCCTAACCCAACCTAACCCGCACATTTAAAAGTGAGATAAATCCAGAAATGTCATTTAGAGTAGAATAACAGCCTCCCTACACCCCTCTCTCTGGGTTTCAGACTTTCTTTTATCATTACCTGTTTCGTTACTTTTTTTTTTATAATTTGAACGTTTTTATTTATTTTTACCAACATATTGGTGCCTAATTTTTGAAAATGATTCTCAATATCCTGCTGTATTTTATAGGCACTTCAGAGAACCAATAAGGTTTTCTGAAGTGACTATATTGGAGTATACTCTGGAATCCTAATTTATTTTGCAACCCCCCCCCCCCAAAAAAAAAAAAAAATAATAATAATAATAAAAATAAATAAATAAAAGGTTTATTCTTCCAGATGGAGATTTTTTTGCTGCTCTAATTTTGCATTTAAAGGTTAAACAAGTTGGAAATTAAATTGTATGCCAAACTTGGCAAATGAGATGCATTCGTACTATAACTAATTTTATAAATATTTAGATCTTGGTGCAATAACTTTTGCACCCTTATGCAAAAATACATGAATACAAAATTTATTACGATTATATATGTTAAATTCAGCCATACAGAAATAACAGGACTCCATCTTTAACAAGACGTAATTACCATGACAACCTAGAATCATTACCTATCATGGGATATCATCAAATTAATTACGTATATATAGGATTTAATAGAATAATCATCATGGCACCTAAAAATAGCTTGCAATGAGTACACTGTATGCATTGCATTCCTTCCTTATCTAATGAACATAACTTAAAAATAAAAAACTATTAAACATAAGATTAAGTAAGATAATCCAATATTTTAAAGATTTTCCTTTGAAAAATTGCAACTTGGCAAAATTATCAGAATATTCTTTTTGGATACCATAAAATCTCAATTGAACCACCCCCCCCCCTCCTCGAAAGTAAGACCCCACCTACTTTTAAGTAGTTTTGATGATCTTTTCCATTCCCAAATATACTCCCCCCCCCCCCCACCTTTTTCTGGAAAAAATTGATTTAAAAATCAAAGGGAGATAATTTTGAATCTTTTGACATTTTTGATGGATTTCCATATGCTTTTTCATAATCTTAAGGGAAATCTCCCCCCCCCCTCCCCCTCCCCCCCCCACACACACACATGAAATGTTTGCTTTCCTTCTTTGTCCTCCTTCCTCAGCTCAAAAAGGTTAAAATCTTAATTCTTTTGTTGCTTGCTAGTAACAATAAGTAAATAATCAATTATGTAAATTACACTCCTTTCACCAAAAGTTCTTCTTTCCCTTCTGACACCCCACCCAGCGAAGTTTAAAATCTTACAAATTATTATTTTTTTAATTCTGCCCTATTTCTCATTTTGTAGTAAGA
The DNA here is from genome assembly GCA_963932465.1 of Maratus speciosus. Classification (NCBI taxonomy): domain Eukaryota; kingdom Metazoa; phylum Arthropoda; class Arachnida; order Araneae; family Salticidae; genus Maratus; species Maratus speciosus. The sequence goes on along the minus strand of OZ010796.1, from coordinate 48,820,402 downwards.
TGGTTTATCTAACATCTCAAATTGCCGCATACTTAATTTATATTGCGGCGTAATTACCTGTCGTAAAATTATGTATAGACAGGTCTATACTAAAAAAATTAACTTGTAATATTAGGTATTTAATACAGATAACATTATTTAGTTGTATCCTGTTAACAGCAGAGGATAAAGAAGTAACTATCGTACTTCTACATAATCCAATATGTCTCACTTATCTAAAATCTTTATCCTCTTTGAAATGTTTGCTCCAACCTTTCCCCCCGAAAGGGGGAGGGGATTTCTAAATATGTGGGAGGAAAGCAATAGATTTTCTCTTTTGCAGTTTGGCTTTTCTCCCTCACTCCTGAATCACATGTGTATATAATGAAAAAAAAAAAAGAGAGAGCAAAATAAATAAAATAAAAAGGATTTTGTACAGTGTATGTTGGAGGAAAAAAAAAAAAAAAAGATACATTTTTCCGACTGCGGATGTGAAGTAATTTAGCTGGTGATTTAAATATTACAACAAAATTACAAATCAAGTAAAAAGAAAATAAAGAATTTTACAGATTTAAAACCAGGCATGAGATGCAGGGACGGCAATGCTAATGATATGAAGATGGCAGGACAGGTGGAGAGAAGAGATTTTCGGAGAAGGGGATAATTTTGATGATGCATCATTTATTTGTTACCGTAGTGTTTTAAATACACGAGAAAAGAAATTTAAAATTATGCGTGTTTGATAAAAGAGGGAAGGGGCAAAGGGAGAAGCATGTTTGTATTTTTTTTACGGGGGGGGGGGGGGTTGGATAAGGCTTAGATAATAGATCAAATATTATAGCAATAACTTAGCAAATAAAGAAAAAGAAGTAAATTTGAAAAAAAAAAACTTAAGTTTTTAAAAATTTGCTTAGGGTTTTTTTTTTGGGGGGGGGGGGGACATTTAGATAATTTTTTTAAAATCAGAAATCTGCCAAAATATAGAAGATTCTTACCTCTATATTTACCTGATATACTTTAATACCTTGATACACTTTTTTGATAAAAAGGTGTTTTTAATGACCTCTTTTTAAAAAAAATTTGGTTATAAGCCCCTTTCCTAAATTTAACTTCTTTTGCTTTTGAAAAAAGGGGGACTTACAATCAGAATTTTACGAAGGCCTAAAGTGTGACATGTGTGGTAAAAGAAAAAGGATGTTTATTGCCAGGGTTAAATGATTTATGGGAGTCAGTCAGGGCTTTGAAACAGACGATTATTGGTACTTAATGGTCCAGTAGTAGAAAATTCTTTCAAGTGTCTGCAATAGATACTTCAGTGACAGAAAATAATCTACAGGTAAAATATTTTATAACTGAAGTGTTAATTATTCAAATAATCACTTACTTTTGACATATTCATACATTTTACTCATTTTTATTAATAATAATCTTAAGTTCTCATATTAAGTAATAACGAGCTAAACATAATATAAAGCGAAAAAAAGGTTTAATGGAAAAAGATTCTGCAAAAAACAAAAGAAAATCTGTGATGCCTGTCCCTCATCTTGAACATTCTGCTACCGGGACTACTGGTAAATGGTGAATAAATTTTCTTTCAAGGTTTAAAATGAATAAATAAATAAATAATAATGAAAGAAAAAATAAAATAGAACAACTGTTACACAATATAATGAACAATAGATACTGTTTTAGTGGCAGAATTAATGTAAAATTTCGTATAAGGTAAGATTTTTTTTCTTTCTTGGTTACATCAGTGTTGAATGCAGGTAATTTTCTACGGGAGGGGGAATTGCACATTTGTCATTAAAAAGCATAAAATCTTAAAACTTCTGGGGGTTTAAATGTTCCGGGAGGGGGGGGGGATGTCCCCACCGGACCATTCCCTGAATTCAACACTAGATTAAATCGCTATACTTTTGTTTAGAAGCCCATTTATTCAGGTTACTAGTTTATTATGCTGTATTTTTCAAATTCGTCCCTTCTAATCCCTCTCCCCCCCCCCCTCCGTCAATCTTAATTTACAGGGCCGTTCAAAATATGCATGCAACTTTTGAAATGCCAAATTCTCGTTCTATTTTATTATAAATCCACATTTTGAAACCTTGACCAAAGGAACATTTCAGGTAGCCCCTCCGACCGTTTGGGACTTACCTGTCCCCCGGGGGGGCATAGTTATTGTTTCTTCCAAATCATCTCGTGTAACATATTGTTGGAAAGCTTTTAATGTCCTCTTTATTCTCTGTCCCTCTCCCCCTCCCCCCTAGTTACACGCTCGTGGCACTTTTTAGCTCACAGGCTATCAAAGCCTGAGAACTGATGTGCCCGCCGGCTCTGTATGTATGTATGCATGTACGTACGTACGTAACGGGATAACTCTTGATAAAAATATCCGATTTGCTTCAAATTTTTTTTCTAGGTTCATTCTGATAAGGTGCTTTCCTGATTAGTTTTGGGGGTTCATTGGTTAAGTATAAAAGGGGAGGGGAGCTAATGCCTCCCTTAACTTAGATAAATAGGTTTTTCAAGCAGAATTATTCAATTTGCTCCAAATTTGGTATACCGGTTTATTATGTTAAGGAGCTGCCTTGATTAGATTTGGAGGTTCATTAGTTAAGCATAAAAGGGGGGAGCTAGACCCCCACCCTTAATTTAGATAAATGGGTTTTTCATTGCACAGTTTTTCGATTTGCTCCAAATTTGGTATACTGGTTTACTATGTTAAGAAGCTGCGCTGATTAGATTTGGAGATTTATTGGTTAAGTATAAAGGGCGTTACGAGGGCAAGTCCCCCCCCCTCCCCTTTTAAGATAAATGGGTTTTTCGTGCAGAAGTAAGTATTCGATTTACTTCAAATTTGATATACCGGTTTATTCCAATATGGGGCTTCCTTCATTAGATTTGGAGGTTCATTAGTTAAGTATAAAAGGGGGAAAGGGCGGCAAATCCCCTCCCCTTAATTTAGATAAATGGGTTTTCATGCAGAATTATCCAATTTACTTTAACTTTTTTTTCTAGGTTCATTCTGACAAGGAGCTTTCCTGATTAGATTTGAAGGTTCATTGATTAGGCATAATGGGGGAGCTAATACACCCCTTAATTTAGCAAAATGGTTTTTCATGCTGAATTACCTGATTTGCTTCAAATTTGGTATACAAGTTTATTATGTTAAGGAGCTTCCCTGATTAAATTTGGAGGTTCATTAGTTAAGGGGAAAGGGGGCTACCCCCCCCCCCCTTAATTTAGATAAATGGGTTTTTCATGCAGAATTATTCGATTTGCCCCAAATTTGATAGACTGGTTTATTATGTTAAGAAGCTGCCTTGATTAGATTTGGAGGTTCATTAGTTAAGTATAAAGGGGGGCAGACCCCCCCCTCCTTAATTTAGATAAATAAATTTTTCATGCAGAGTTATTCGATTCGCTCCAAATTTGGTATACCAGTTTATTATGTTAAGGAGCTGCCTTGATTAAATTTGGAGGCTTATTGGTTAAGTATAAAGGGGGAAGCAGGGGCTAGTCCCCCACCCCTAATTTAGATAAATGGGTTTTTCATGCAGAATTATCCGTTTTGCTTCAAATTTGATATACCAGTTTATTTCGATATGGCGCTTCCTTCATTAGATTTGGAGGTTCATTGGTTAAATATAAAAGGGGGAAATGAGGGCAAGACCCCTCCTCTTAATTTAGATAAATGGATCTTCATGCAGAATTATTTACTTTAATTTTTTTCTGTGTTCATTCTGATAAGGACCTTTTCTGATTAGATTTGGAGCTCATTAGTTAAGTATAAAGGGGGGTTAGGCCTCCCCCCCTTAATTTAGTGAAATGTTTTTTCATTCAGAATTATCTGGTTTGCTTCAAATTTGGTATACCAGTTTATTATGTTAAGGAGCTTTCTGATTTCATTTGGATGTTCATTGCAGGGTGTCTACAGAAATTCTAAAAAAAAGTTCCCTGATTTTTCCATGATTTCCCTGACTATTTTTATCAAACTTCCCTGATTTCCATTATTAACAATACACATACAGTATTTTTTCATGTATGCCAATTCTTCGTACAACTCAGGTTATGCTAATGTATCATTTAATTAAAAATGTGTAAAGTGCCTTCAATATAAGTGCTATGTACAGAAGATCAGGACATCTGATCACCTTAATTTACGTTAAATATCAAAAACTTATACCATGCGCATCTTTTAAAAAATATTGGGAAAGATTAATCAGCATGTGAAAAAATATGGTACATAAAATAGACGAATAAGTCTCATTGGCAAGGTGAAAATGCAAATATTTTCACAATATAGACAAATTTCCCTGATTTTCCAGTATTTTTACAAAGTTCCCTGATCTTTCCAGAGTGATAAACCTCCCTGATTTTTCTATGATTCCCTGATTTCCAGATTCTGTAGACACCCTGCATTGGTTAAGTATAAAGGGGGGAAACGGGGACTAATCCCCCTTCGTTTATTTTTTGAGGGGGAATTATTCTTTGAAATAAGAGTATAATATACAGTTAGTGTGAATAGCCCATGAGCTCAATGCCATCAGTTTAACTGAGCACTTTTATTTTTATTTTTTTCTCTCTAGAGTGGCACAACCAGGATCTTCACCATCACCCTCACCTGGGAAGGATTTTGAATCTTTACTACTCATAAATTTAGAAAAAAAAATCATTGCTTTATATGATTATAAATTAGATTTTAGTAAATTTGTAGCATCTAAAAACCAACGCAATAAAAAGCATAAGCAACCATTGTAAATTTAACATTCAGATGACCAAAGTCGTTTGTTTTAGGTCGATTTTATGCCAGCCATCAGGCTCGGGCTTACTCTTTTTTAAACTGTAAAATTTCATTTACTCTCGCATGAAAAAAGTAAAAGAATATTTCTTTAAATATGAGAAGTGATCACATACTTATTAGTAGCACATTTATCAAAATATATTGTGTTGTTAATGCTTTTTAAACTGCGATTTTAAAACTTGCTTATTGTAATAATAGCAATTTTTCCATTAAAAAGCTCTTAATTTAAAGTTAAACTAATGTATAAATTTAGTCTTCTAGAGAGTTGCAATTTTTTTTTCATTGTGGGAATGAAGGTGCTTTTTAAGTCAGATCTATTAAAATCCCACATCCGTCATCTTGAATTTTTTTTCTTGGCGTGAATTAAAAATTGTTTTTAATTAATAGTTATAATTATTATATTCCAGTTTTATTTCATTATTATATTAATCTTTCAACAATATTTAACCATTGGTGACATTTACTACTTGGCGAAAAAGAAGTTATACGCAAGAAAAAAATCCAAGATGGTGGATGCAGGATTATAATACATCTGTTCCAAAAATTCATTTAAGGATACTTTAATAGGTTTTATTACAAGAAAGAAAAGAAAAAAAGGCCAGCTTTTAAAATGTTTAACATTTCAGTTTCAGAACTTTGAGAGTAGCTTCTCCTTAATTTAACACATGTATTTGTAATACACCATGTTTCAGCCTCCCCCCCCCCCCCTTTTGCCTCTCCTGTGAAATTTACTTTTGCCGAGATGTGTCACTTTTCTTCCAGGTGAGCGATATGTCCATTTTTCAATATAAAATTGGTATTAGATATAATTGTAACTACTTTTTATAATTGCATTAACAGATGAATTAATTTCCTTTCATTTGGGGTTCTTCATTTCAGTTTCTGATCATGTTACGGGCATGCGTAAATCATTTTGTCAGGTTCAGATTGGGTTGACTTCAAATGGAATTTTCAGGTTCTGGTCGGGTACAACATGTCATTTGGACGAAATCGCTGATCATTTTCTGTTTGTCAAAACAGCATAGGTTTATTGCAAAAAGCGTGAAAAAAAAAAAAAAAAAACAGGCTGATTGAGAAACAAACAGAATTTGCAATTTTTTGTAATTTCTGTAATTACTAACTAATAATTACTTTATTAATTAAAACATAAAAATATAGATTATGTTGGCAATTAGAGATTCTATTGATCAGGGTTCGTACACATTTCTTTAAATAAAAGTCAAGGACTTTCAAGGACCAAAACCAAAAAAATGTAAGGACCTGTAAAATTAAATAAACTAATAAATTGTAATATGCATTTTTTAATAAAGAGTTTCATTTTTGTAAATACAAATTTCAAACCCTCAAATGGCCAGCAAGGGGTTAATTTCAGCATGTCGCATGGCAATAGAAATTTAGAAAATTTTAAAATAACAAATACAGCAGAAGAAAAAACTAGTCGGATGTGCCAATCTCAAAACTTTCTTCTATTTCATATATATTAATACTTCAAAATTCACTATCAGAGTGCAAAAATTAAATGACAATCTATGCCCATCATGAGGATTCTAAAGATATGAAATTCTGTGCATTAGTTCTTGAGATATGACTATTGCTAAATTCGTGTAAATCCTGCAAAGTGCAGCACCACCTGTTGGGGGATTTACACCAAAACCTAATCAGCAACAACTTATGTCAACGTCTAACTGAATCCGAAGTTTGAAGAAAATCCGTGCAATACTTTTACAGATGTCATTGTGAAAATCTTGAAACATTCAATATAGCAGTGCCACCTGTTGGCAATTTTCAGCAAAACATAATCAGCACCAATATTTATCAAGGTATACCTGAATCTGAAGTTTGAGGAAAATTCATGCATTAGGTCTTAAGGTAAGCGCTATTGCGAAAATCATAAAAAAGGCAGCATAGTAGTGCACCACCTGTCAGGTGATTTACACCAAAATGTAATCAAGCCCTTTTAAGGACTTATTGCAGATTTTGCATGAAAATAAGTACTTTTAAGCACTAAAAATTCTACTTGAAAAATGTAAGCACTTTTAAGGACTTTCAAGGACCGTACGAACCCTGTTGATTTAGAAGCCTAAAATACTTGGTAGTTAATTAGTATTTTAATGTAGGGAAAAAAATCATAAAAATATCATTTAAATTTTAAAATATCTCATTTTTACAAAAAAAAAAATCAGGTTTTTATCACACCTTACGATTCAGAAATAGTGTTAACACAAAAAAGGGCTAGTTCGCAGCTATGCATTTTTATGAAAAAATGAATGAAATTTACAGAAATTAATTTTTATATGGTGAAGAATGGAACAATGTTTTTCAATTTCCCATTAAAAGATGCATATCTTAAACTATAATCGATTCCTTCTGCATAACATTCTTTTGTGGCGAGTCCCTGAAAATCAGATTAAATTTGACACCATTATTGGAAAGATTTGATGCTTTTATAGAAAAAAGGGAAACACTGCTCTATGGCTTTCTATCAGAATAACAATACATGGCAATTATATCTACTTACAAATGAAAGTGACTTTGTAAATGTGTAGAGAAGAGCCTTAGTGTTCATGATACAAAATAAATAGAAAAACCACTAACGTGATTTTTATACTCATACGCAATAGAAGGCAAAAAACCGCAAACAAACAAAACATGAAGCTGATGCTCGTTGGCTTAAAGTAGAAAATATCCTTTTCAGGTTAGATATCTTAAAACAGCCAATTAAAAATTATCCTACTGTCACAAAAGAAAATCGAACTGAAAGCAAATTATTGTTCAGTCTCTTGAGTGGTGCCGACATAAATTTATAAATATTCTCTAGAATAGAAAAACACAGTTTTATTTTCCCTTCATTCTGATCAAAATAGCATGAAAATGATTTGAAATAGAATTACAATATGTAATTTTGAAGGGGGAAAGTTTTTTTTTATATATATATATAAATAAATGAAATTTTGAATATAAGACAGACAGATTGAGCTCAAGTCAATTCAAGCCCAAAAATTGTGTCCGTTTTATCTCCATCTTCTACGTGTGCGACACATAATGTCACATATAAGTATTTATAAAAGAATGCAAAAGCTTGGAGATAGGAAGGAAAGGAAAGGGTAATTTAGGCTTCGGTCTTTCTGAAGTGCTACTGCACTGGGCACCAGGGCCCTGTATTTATGAGCTCCAATGTATTCTAACCAATATTTAAATATTTACCTACTAAAAACAGAGAAGTACCGGAGCTGGACTCCGGCACAAATTAAGCCCTGATCGCATTAAAAGAAAATTTTGCAGAAGAAAAAGAAAATTTGCATGATTTTACTGCAACATGAAGTTACAGCACTTACTTCTGCATGCAAAAGTAAAACCATGCATATAAGCATAAAACCACTAAGGATGAAGATGTAGATGATGTGCGAAGGATTATGTAATTTTACCTCCGCACACAATCCACCCCCTTCTGCCATCACAAATGGACATTGAGCATAATAAAACGATTTTCTGTAAAACTACAAAGTTTAGTTTTAGAAGGTGTAAATATATGATACCAGTTTTCCATATCTAAACCTCTAAGGGGTTGTTAGAGAATTGAAAAAAAAAAAGCACTATACTTAGCATTATAATAAACTTATTTAATTTTGTTAACTATTAATGGAAATATAATACATAAACTATATTATATTTAGATAACTTTTTGTCATAAAATTACTCTAGAAAAAGTAATGCATTATACACCTTATTTATATATAAGAAGTAATTGACGTTTACAATTACACTAGACATAAAAAAAAGATAATTGGGTTTATTAAAAATATAATGTTTACCTGATCGTTATTCAAGTGAAGTTCCGCGATTTGTTTTTGGATAATCCATAAATGAAATTTTATTGCCAGTTGTTCAAATTGAGTTTGGCCTGCAGGCATACGCTTTTAAAGCAGAAGAATAAATTACACTTCCTGCTTCTAAAAGTAACACCAGCTGGCCGGTTATATCAGAAACTGAATTAGAATAAAATATCCATCTTTATTTTTACTGGCTAGATAAACAATAATTCTATTCCTCTAACACGTATAACAGTTACATATTTCAAAATTACAAAACTTTAAATAACTGCACACTGAATGAGGACTCTTCTTTTACTTAGAATATAATAATGGATTAAAAAAGTTTTAATTACAGAATCAAAATATCTAAATAATGGACGACAACAAATAAATTTCAAATTTAAGCAGATAACTCTGCTTCGTCGAGACAAAATGTAAACATTGCGGCTCCGCTCCGTAAACATTTTTAGCGCATGCTCAATGAATGAGATTCGCTTAGATTTTTTGATAGAAATGGTCTGTCTTACGGGCCAATCAGAGAAGACTTGCGTTTTGTGGACGGCCAGAGTCTAGTCGCCTGTTTTACATTCGCCCTCACATCTCCCCTCCGAACTTACCTTATAAGGTTTACTTAAGTTTTTTGGGTCGCTGAATCCGAATTTTTAACTTACCCCCAAAAAATCCCCCGCCCCCCCGAAAACCCCCCAAAATAGTTGCTATTAACTTAAATTTCTTATTGTTTTAGGGGAAAAGCATTACGAAATTCAGAAACTAGACAAAATTTGCAACAAATTTGCGGTCCATATGATGTTCCACGGCCAATTCTTATCCACCTCCATCCTTGCCAAGAACGTCAAAGCGAATGTTTCACGAAGATTGTTATCGCCATGTTTTAATTCTCGGAAGCGACGAATCTTATATGACGGATAGGTCTTGAGAGCTATACGCATGCACCTCCATACGGTAGTGTATGGCAAATCCAATTGCCTTGATGCGGCTCGAACACTGGATGCTCCTGCTGTGTTTGTACTGGCCTGCTCAACAACAGCGGTTGCGACATCATCCAGCGGGGATATGTCCATTTCACGGGATAATCAATCAAGAAGGGGAAAGGGTACGTCAAGTAGCTCATTAATGACATGGTTACCAGAAATAATAAACAGATCAAGAACTCTGCTTCTAAAATGTTCTCTTTAAATATCACCATTGAAATTGGAACAAAAATCTTTTGAAGACTAAATTGATCATTTTAAAAGTATTATATTAACATTATTGTTTATACATTGTTATTAAAAGGGAATGAAATTGGGATTTATTATTAAGCTTGAATATCGTATCTTGCTTTTTGAAAATAACTACACCCGCAAATAGCTGCTATAACTTCAACTAAAGCATAAATGCCTTTGAGATTTTACACCATTTACATACATCTAATTATTTATATCGCCTTTATTTTTTACTTGAGTTATTGTACCTATAACTTGACAACTTATAACGTGGTAAGTAAAATAATCTAATTAAAAATAAATTATTTATGTAAAATACTCAATTTTGAAATAGTACATTTTGTACTGATAATTCAATGAAAAACGAACAGCACGAATACACCAATTTAGAAATTGTTACATAATTTATGCCCAGTTTTATAAATATTATTTTTTTTTTTTTTTTTTTTCATTTTACTTGCTCTATCTTGTGTTTTTAATGTGAAATGTGTTTCTCATACCATCTTTACGATTTATTAGGAGAATAATAAAAACACTTTCCTTTTGTATTTGATTAAAGAAAATCTTTTATGCCAACCTAGAATGGATTTGTGAAGGCTGAATATCATTGCACCCATGAATCCTTATGCATTGAATCAGTTTTTTCTTTTTTGTAAAAATGTTTTAATCTTTTTTTAAAAGTCTGTTGTCCAAGTAACTTCAAATGTCTTAATACTCAGAGAATTTATCAAGAAAATAAGAAAAATATACTTAAGGGGTTGAGTTAAATTATTTAGATTTTTTTCTAATATGTTATAAACAGACGTTTAAACATATTAGACGTTCCAGATATGTTATAAACATTTTATAAACAGACGATTTTGCCCCAAAACATTTCTTTGAGGGAGAGGAGTCAAAAGATGGACAGGACATGAATCTGAAAAGTTGTGATTTCGATTTAAAACTGTTGTGCTAATAAATGGTGCTAAATAATGACCTATTAACATTTCACGAAATCATTTTCAATATACTCGTATGATTTCATTAAATATTTTAGACACATACTTTAATGATTAGCGAAAAAGACAAACACAGATTTTAGACTATCCTAGATTAAGGAATTATTTATATTTGAGACCTACAAGATATTTGGTAAAAAAATAAAAATTTAATAATAATTAAAAATTAAAACTTAGAAAGCGTTAAACTGTTTAACCATGTGCTGTTAATTTACCATGTTGTGAAAATTGTAAGTTGAAAAGAAAAGACAAACAACAATAACAACAACAACAAAAAGATAAAATAATCTGTTATATTATGAAAATTGGTTAATAATAACTAATGTAAATCATAGCAATGTCTTTGTGATGAGCAATACCGCTTCGAAGTACCAAAAAAAGAAAGAAAAAAGTTTACACATTGAGTTGTAATGGAAAGTTGTTTGACACTTATTTGTCAGATTGCATGTTCTTTTGCATTATGAATGTCTGGATCTCAATAAAAATACTTGTGTAATAACGGAATTTGGCCAGGTAAGCTGCAACTATTCTGTATTATGGCTGTTCTCAAATCGAAACTTAGCTGGGTATTTCCCCCCCCCCCCCCCCAGAACCGTCCAAAAAAATGGTATGATTTGATTTACAGGCTCAATTAAAAGCGCTCATTTTTTGTGAACTGTTATATTTTACGTTAAGTTATATACAGTAAAATCTGTCTAAGGCGGACTCTGTATAAGACAGAAATTTGTCTACCACGGAAAGATTTTCAAGTCCCGGTGAATCCATAGAAAATAATATTAATACGAGCTCAGTAAGCCGGTATCTCCCTAACACGAAAACGGAAAGGTTTTTAAGGTCACGCCGAAAAGAAATTCTTGTATAAAACTGAAAAAATTATATTTAAAAAATGAAAAGCTTCAGGCATATGAAACTTTAAGACTCATAGATAGATCAAATAAATATAAATAAATATGAAATATGAATATAAATAAAAAAACATTTTTACGCATTCATTTGCATATAGAGAGATTTTGAATTATGAAATTTTGAATTTTTGCGGATTTAATAAAAAGAAAATATGCAGATTGTAATTGTTCATTCAATAAAATTTCCTTTTTATTTATAATTTTCAACCCAAATAAATTTGTTTTTTACGGTAGAAAAATTTAAAATATACATTTTTATTTTTTTCATTACCCTTATAATAAATAAAAAAATATATATTTAGGCCGTTATTCTAACAGTAAATATAAGACTACGAGATTTTTGCTCACAGGCTATCAAAGCCTAAGAGCTTATGTGCCCGCCAGTTCTGTATGTATGTATGCATGTAATCTTATGTGCCCGCCGGTTCTGTATGTATGTATGTATGTATCTATGTATGTACGTACGTAACGCGATAACTCTTGGTAGAAACATCCGATTTGCTTCAATTTTTTTTCTTGGTTCATTCTGATAGGGCGCTTCCCTGATTAGTTTTGGGGGTTCATTGGTTAAAGATAAAGAGGGCTAGTCCACCCCCTTTTAATTCAGATAAATGGGTTTTTTATGCAGAATTATTCGATTTGCTCCGAATTTGGTATACCGGCTTATTATGTTAAGGAACTTCCCTGATTAGTTTTGGGGGTTCATTGGTTATGGATAAGGCGGAAAAGGGGGTTTAGTCCATCCCTCTTAATTCAGATAAATGGGTCTTTCATGCAGAATTATTCGATTTGCTCCGAATTCGGTATACCAATTTATTACGTTAAGGAACTTTCCTGATTAGTTTTGGAGGTTCATTGGTTACGGATAAAGGGGGGAAAGGGGCTAGTCCACCCCCCTTAATTTAGATAAATGGGTTTTTCATGCAGAATTATTCGATTTGCTCCGAATTTGGTATACCAGTTTATTATGTTAAGGAGCTTCCCTGATTAATTTTAGGAGTTCATTTGTTAAGGATAAAGGGGGGAAAGCGTGGTTAGTCTAGCACCCTTAATTCAGATAAATGGGTTTTTCATGCAGAATTATTCGATTTGCTCCGAATTTGGTATACCGGTTTATTATGCTAAGGAACTTCCCTGATTAGTTTTGGGGCTCATTGGTTAAGGATAAAGGGGGAAAAGGGGCTAGTCCACCCCCCTTAATTTAGATAAATAACTTTTTTGCAGGATTATTCGATTTGCTCCAAATTTGGTATACCGGTTTATTACGTTAAGGAGCTTCCCTGATTAGATTTGGAGGCTCATTGGTTAAGTATAAATGGGGAAACGGGGCTAAACCGCCTTCACTTATTTTTTTGAGGGGAATTATTCTTTAAAATAAGAGTATAATATACAATTAGTGTGAATAGCCTGTGAGCTCAATGCCACCAGTTTAGCTGGGCACTTATCTTTTTTATTTTGAAAAAAGTCATACATTCAAAATTTAAAAAGCAAATCTTTAAAAATTATAATTTCTGTAAATTATTAGGATAATGGAAAAAAAAAATTGAAACAGCATAGTTTGTATTTTATGTACTGTATTCGTATGTATCCATTTCGCTGAGAAAAATAGAAGTTTATTTGTATAAAAACCGTAAAAAACCCTAAATAAAAGGCTAAAGGTCGATTGAACAAATAAAAATGTGCACATTTCTATCTTTTATACTTTTTATTAAATTCATAAAATGCAAAATTTTATACTTAAAACTCTCTCTCTGTTAAAAAAAAAAAATAAATAAATAAATAATAATAATAAAAAATAAATAAATAAAAACACTTATCGAACTAACCCTTCTTTTTTAAAAATTGATTAAAATACGCGATAGTTTTTTTTTCTCTTTTTTACGGATTTGCATAAGACGGAATAATGCCTACGACGGAAAATTTTCTCAGTCCCGATCGATTCCGCCTTAGACAGATTTTACTGTATTTTACAATTAAAATAATTAAGGCATATTAATTACTAAAACAAGTAAAAGCAGGACGTATGCATAGCGGAAATTTTTTTTAACGGAAAATATCATGGTCTGGGTGTAAGAATATGACTATTAAGAATAATGTACCTACTAAGACGAAAATCTTTTTAAAGCGATCGTTTTGCGAGTTCGCCTTAAAATATTTTACTGTTTAAAACTTTTAAAATTAAAAATATGCCTGAAAAAGGGGAAAAACACATTTGACACAGGCAAAACTTTTTAGTAAGTAACTGGTAAGTAACTAGTTGTAAACTAATAGAAAGACCCATAAGAGGTGCTGAAATTTACACAGTGAGCAAAAAAAGTATTTGCACACCAGGTAAATTTGTTGTAGCATATGTATAAATAAATAAAAAGCAACTAAGAATTAAAAATACCAACACTTTTACAAAACAAATAAACATATTTAATATCTGACTTAATAATTATATTTAAAATATGAAAACATAAAAAAGTAGCATTTGTACTGCCAAAAAAATATTTGCACATTAGCAATAAAAATAGAACTAGAGGAATTATTTATAAGTTAAAAACAGTGCTAATATTTAGTATGAATGCCCTTTGCTTCAATTACAGCTTGTAATTGTCTGGGCATTGATTCTATTAATTTGTGACACGTTTCACTGCTGATTTGTAGCCATACTTCCCTAAGAGCTTGCTTAAGTTCTGATTTGTTAGAAATTTTCTTTTTCCTTATTTTCACATCCAAAATATGCCATAAATTTTCATTCGGATTGAGGTCTGGTGATTGTGGTGGCGTTTTCAATTGATTTTTTACATTATAAAGCAACCATAACCTCATAATATATGCAGTGTTTTTCGGATCGTTATCCTGTTGGAAATAATATGAATTAGGAATTCCTAATTTCAGAGCACTATTAGATAAATGATCTCGCAATATATTAATACATTGTTTAGCATTCATATTGCCTTCAATAAAGGTCATTTCGCCAACTCCGTTAAAAGACATGCATCCCCAAATCATTACATGACCACCGCCATGTTTTACAGTTGGTTTCAAGTTTTTAATTTAAAGAGAAGTGTTTGACTTTCGCCATACAGTTTTCTTACCATCTGAGCCAAAAATATTGAACTTGCTTTCATCGGAAAAAATAACAGTTTTCCAAAACTCTAGTGGTTTGCTGACATACGCTTTTGCAAATTCAAGTCTTTTCACCCTATTTGTTTCACTAATAAATGGTTTTTTTTAGGGGCTCTTCCTCGAATATTTGCATCATGAAGAATATTTTTAATTTATTGGGGTCTAACTACTGTTTTCGACGTTGAAGCGACATCAACAGCCAATTCTCGAGCACTTAGAAAAGGGTTTTTGAAGATTCTTTTATGATGGCTCTCCTTTGCCAGGTATTTAGCTTTCTTGGACGCCCAGTTCGCGGCTTATTTATTGTCGAACCAGTTTCTCTTTTCTTCTTAATTACATAACGAACACTAGAAAAGTTTAGATTTAATTTTGTACCTATTCCTCGGCAACTTAATCCAGAATTGTTAAGAAATATAATCCTCTCACGGGTAGCAACAGACAGTTCACACGTTTGCGCCATTAGAACAAAAACTCCCCAGAATCCCTGCTCCAGTTAATATATTACGTGACTTTAAAATGCGGGGCTAATGTACTGCGGGACTGATATGCTAAACATTTGCATAATGTTCACATTTAATGCCTTTTTTAACAGTCAATGCTTCTTGTGCAAATACTTTTTTGGTATGAGAAAATATTAATTTATTTTTTAAGAGGTGTAATATTACTGTTTAAGGAAAAGGGGTAGTTATTTTTATTTTCATCTCATTTAAATAAATGAATAATTAAGAGAATAGTATCAAATTTGCTTTCTATGGTTAATTATGCAAAAAAACGTCTGCGTGCAAATACTTTTTTTGCTCACTGTATGTATCGAATAAAATGTTGGAAAGTGTCTAATAATGTATAATATATAAATTTTCGTTTTTTTTTTTTTTTTTTTTTTTTTTTTTTCTTCTTTGACTTGGTACTATTATCATAATAATATTTATTATTCCAAGCGTGTATTCTGTGTTTGTTTTAATTCAGAAATAAAACTTCTAATATTTTCTAAAACATACACTGCCGAAAAATTGGGATGCCTTATGTATTATAATAGTAATATACAGCCATGGAAAAAAAAAAAAGTAAATACCCCTACTAACTTCGCAACAAATTATTGTAGAAGAAAGTTATTGGTACCAAACGGTTGGAAAAAAAAGTCTACTTTTAAATGATGTATATAAAATTTCCTTAGAGGGTCATATTCATCAAACCCAAACTTTGTTTTTTCTTCAATAGCAATACTCAAATTTGACACCATAAATAGATTCTACTTTCTTCAATTAGCCTAAATCCAAATTTTCATGAAATTCGTACGATTAGTTTCTGAGAAATTTATTATTTAAAAATGAGCATATTTTAGGGGAATTATATCTAAATTGAAATTCGGTACTCGATTGTTGAATGCTGCAGAATGACTATGTCACTTCTTTTACTGTATTATTTTTAACCAATATGAATATCTCACTCGCTTAATATTTTGTCAGACCAAACGTCTCATTAAAATGAGTAAAATATATATTTATTTCAAATTATGATTTTCTGGACTACACGGCCCCTTAAACCGTCATTTTGATGTTTTTTACTCATAATTCAAAAACTACTTGGAAGAAAAATTTGAAATTCAGATTTGCATAAAGCAGGGCATAATAAATATAAATCTATCATAACATTATACGCAATTAACATTTTTTCAATATTAATTTCAGATTTAATAATTCATATTATAATTTTTTTTAAATTACAATCTGAATGTGTTTAAGTTTTGGTTCTTTAGTATTATAATCAAACAAAAAAAAATCATTACATTAGGATTTTAATTTCAGGAGATATTAATAAAAATATGAAAACGTAATTTAACATTAGAAGCTCCAAATTTTGAGTATTTATAATTCAAAAACTTATTATACAAATTACTTGAAATTTCATTTCTAGGCATAGTTTGAACCGAAGATTTAAAATATATTGTCAAAATTGGGTGTTGCCATTGAGAAAAGCAAAGTTTGGTCTAGTTTTAATTTGAAAATGGCTCCCTAAGCAAACTTTATATGCATCATTTAAAAGTACACATTATTTTCAATCGTTTGGTACCTGTACATTTTTTTTTACTATAATTAGTTGCAGAGTTAGTAGGAGGTGTTTATTTTTTCTTTCCACGACTGTACGAATATCTCTAAGTTAAAGAAAGGTAAGAAGTTTCCAATATTACAGCATGTTCTTATTATTTAATTATTATTATTAGGCGAATTATTATTATTATTATTTACATTTGTATATGTTTGTTAACATTTCTATGCTATAATAATAAGTTTTAAATTTCCCTTTTTTCGTAAATTCACATAAACAACAATAATGCTTTCAGCCGATAACAAAATGAACTGATAACTGAATATTACACGCAAGAATTCCGAACACCGAAATTTCATATTTTGTTTTATTATATGTGCCAAAATTTACCATTTAAAAAAAATGTTTGACACTTTCTGCCAAACTTTCCTTTTGACATGTTTTATTTCTCCAGGTTTTCAGTCTTTTAACACACACACACAGATATATATATATATATATACTGCTCAAAACAATTAAAGGATATTACAGTTTTAGGTGGATTTTGTATCTGGTAAACTGTTTAGCTGATTGATACATGGTCGACAGACATAGTAGGTTATATGAGAATAAATTACACATGTTTGGCAGAAAAAAAATGCATTTTATTGCGCATTTGTGTACTAAAGGAAAAAAACACAATTTGTGCATATGAGAAAAAAAGAATAAGAAAAGGTGTTTTCTTCAAAGAAAATCGTTTTCAGTAGGGGGTATGGTTTCCACGGGCGGCCAGCAACGTTGAACACCTTTGAGGCATGGACTCAATGAGGCTATTAATGACGAGTTGGGGTATTCTGCCCCACTCTTCCAGAAGAGCTCTTTCCAGTTCTTGGAGAGTTTGTGGGTGTTGTTGGCGGCCAGAAACTCGTCTTCCTAGAGCGTCCCAAACGTGCTCGATTGGATTCATGTCTGGAGAACACGCTGGCCATTCCATTCGAACGATTCCTTCCTCGAAAAGGAAATCCTCCACCAGGTTTGCACGATGTGGCCTGCAGTTATCGCCCATTAAAATGAAGTTATCTCCGATTGCTGCAGCGTAAGGGACTACAATAGGTCTGAGGATCTCATCCCTATATCGGCGACCAGTCAGAGCTCCATCTCGAATGATGTAGAGGTCAGTGCGCCCGTCAATGGAGATGCCACCATACACCAACACTCCTCCACCGCCAAATCTGACACTTTCGTGCACGAACGCAGGATTATTCCTACTGCCACGGTCCCTCCAGATGAAAATACGCCTATTATCCGGATGCACAGAAAAACGGGACTCGTCAGAAAACAGAATATTGCTCCATTCATTTCTCCTCCAGTTGACATGCTCGGTTGCCCACTCCCTGCGGTCGCGACGATGCCTTGATGTTAATCTAACACATACCATCGGTCGGCGAGCATACAGACCTACAGCATGGAGCCGGTTTCGGATAGTCTGAGTTGAAATCGTGGTGCCTGTAGCCGAGCGAAGGTGTTGTTGGAGAAGAGTAGCGTTCATGGCTCGGTGTCTTCGAGCTGTTAACCCTAAATACCGATCTTCATTGGGCGTTGTTGCCCGTCTACGACCTTGCCCTGGTCTTCGGCCTGCACATCCACTCTCCAAAAAACGGTTCCAGATCCTGGAAATGACACTTTGTGACACTCCAATGGCTTGCGCTACTTCGGCTTGAGTTTGGCCCCCTTCTAACCTACCAACAATTCTCAAAGCTTCTGAATCTGTCAAATGACTTCGCTGAGACATCGTACTCATCGAAACAAAGCAATCACTGAATGCCGATCATCCTTGTCTTCATTCTCTTTTATCCAGTTGAAAGTCAAATTTCATTCGCTGCCACTGAAGCGACGTTTTTGACGTCGAACTCAAAATTTGCATACTCCACAGTTTGAAAACCAGAAAAATTTGCATTTGTGATTCTCTTCTTCTATTTTCGGCAAAAAAAATTTCGTTTATATCTTTATTTTATATAAAACTTCAAATATCCTTTAATTGTTTTGAGCAGTGTATATATATATATATATATATATATATATATATACAGTAGCGCTCAAAAGTATTTTGTCAAAGATAATAATTAACTTAAATAAAAGCAATAATAAAATAAATCAGTCACAAAATAATCACACATCAATCACATATCAGTCACATCAAATAATCAGTCACTTATTTTATTTAACCATATTCAATGTTTTACGGAATTTTAGCAAATGAACTGGAGTCCTGCACGGGTCGGGTTGTCAACTCACAAACTCCATTTTAAGTCAACACGAAACCCGGCCCGAACACGACAAAATGTCTAATGAGAAATAAATGGCAGCCATTATTTTTAGCCAAAGAAGCGAATAAGGCTTCAGTATGGCTACCTTTCTCAATTACAAGTCAATAGGCTGTTATCTGTTACTTTTTCCCTTCTCCTGCATCCCCTCCCGTAAGATAGACACCAAGCCCATCCATCAGCCTTGGTATCTTTTTTTTGTCCTCGGCCTGCTTGAACTGCAAAGCTACCAGTTTCCTCATATCATTTGACCATTCGTCGCAGAGCACATGGTGTCACGGGACCCGCACGCAAAGATTTCTGCCGTCAGTACAAACGAAGCGCTTTGGCAGTGTTAATGTCATTTTGGTAAAAAAGCTAGCAAAGCCCGTTCAGGAAACCATCGTGGCGGTATCAGAATGTTTCGAACCTATTCGCATTTCTTTTTATCTGTTACGACGGTCCTTTAGCCCTCCTCTCATGATAATTTTGTTCTCAGGTACTGCGCGCGCAAACATTTAGGCAAAGAATACAAGGTGTCGGTAATTAATATTTAAAAAAGAAATCCCCACCACAAAATTTTTAGTATTCTTCGCCTAATAAGAATACTAATAAAATTAATCGGAGCATATACTAATAAATTTTAAACCAGTAATACTAATAAAATTTATTGGTGGGAATCGGCCCATTCACTCCTGGATGTTTACACCCTTGGCCATGTTACATTTCCCTTACCTTAAACCGATCGCAGCGCCTCATTTTCCCCTAGCGGTCTTTGTTTGAACTAAATTTTTTTTGCACCGATCAGTTTCCCATGGTCTGATATATATATCCTCCAAATATGAAGATGTTAAATCCACTGCTTCTCTTGCTAGGGCGTCCCAAACAGGGATACTTTAATTCGAACCACCTTGTATGTATATTTATTTATATTTGTCGGGTTCTGATCGGGTTTCGGGTTGCCTTTAAATGGAATTTTCAGGTTCTAGTCCGGTAGCATTTCGACGGAAATTATTTTGTCTTTCTCGGATCGGGTTACGGTTCGATGGATTTTTTTCGGGTTGACTTCAAATGGAATTTTCCGGTTTTGGTGGGGTTACGTTTCTACAGAAATTATTTTATCTTGCACAAATCGGGTTACGGTTGGATGGAATTTTCTTTTTCGTTGGGTTTAGAGTAGACTTTAATTGGAAAATCCGGTGTCTGCAAAAAATCCAACCCAACATGATAGATTGCTAAATAGAGGTGTCCAGTATTCGGGAGTGTTCGTTAAAATTAATATGGAATGCCTATTAATATGTAGTGAAACACAAGCAAAAAAGGCAACTAATTTAAGCAATAATCTATTTACGATATAAAAATTTAATTTATAAATTGAAGATCTAAAAAAATATTAATAAAATTCATTAATATTGAAAATGATATGCATTTATAGAAAATCATCAAAAATGATCTCACAAATCTTTTAACACAAAAAATATTTACTGAATACAAGAAAGAAGCAAATATTAAAAATGCATTTTTCCTTTTTTCGTTTTTTTTTTTTTTTTTTTTTTTTTTTTTTTTTTTTTTTTTTTTACGTCATACATATAATCACATTTAAATATTGTTCCAAACTAAATTTACTATTAAATACTCGATATTTTACTACATTTGAAATTAGTTTCAGCAAAAAAAAATTATTGTATTGATCGTAGAATCTTTTATATAAAAAAACTCCTTTCACAATTTACATATTAGATAAGACCGAGATGGTCTGATGTTAAGTTTTAGAATATAAATTCTAGTTGCAGGCGACATTTTGAAATCCTGCATTCGTGCTTCCTAATATAGGGAGGGGGCGTGCAAAAACGTATCTCAAAACTTGTCATTGCCTCAATAATAAATTTTTGTAAGATACAGATAATCAGAATAAAAATATCACATTCAGGTAAAATTTTGGAAAGCTATTTTCTAAGAATATAGGTGTCAGATCGGCTGATTTATTTTTAATTTACTCCCTTTAACCCCTACCCCCCCCCACCCCCCCAAAAAAAGCGGGGAACATTTTCTGATAATTTTTTTATGCATGCAGATCTTCATATATAGTATTACATAAGGGTAATTTTAATTTGGCACCCATGCTTCTCAACAGGGGAGGAGAGAGGATGGGTCTACATTTTATATCAAGTGCGTAATATTTGAAACAGTGTGACAATATTTAAATGCGCTTGAAAAAATTTCCGTTGATAGTAAAAAAAAAATAATAATAAAAAACGTTAAAAACTCAAAATTCATAGAGAACAAAATTTGCTATAGTGGACTTCGTAACATTGTAACCAAATTCCTTTTATGAATGTCAAAAATATCGCAGCGGACGCTAAATATCCCCAAAAATATTTTTTAAAAAATTCAAAAATTGCTCTGTGAATTCAGAATAAACTTTATTGAGAAGAGGGCAACGTTTATTACATTGGGCTAAAAGATTAAAACCGGAGTTATTTTTACTAATGTGGAAAAATCACCGCAAAACAGAGAAAAAAAAATCCTGCTGAAAATTCAAAAATCGCAGACGATAAAATTTATTTTGGTGGATTGAAATATTGTAACGAGAAGTGTTTCAAGAACGCCTCGAAACGCGAAAAATCGCTAAAATTGGCATCAAAAATCTCTTTCTGAGGAAAAAATTTATTATATTAGGGTAAAAGCTGAAAACGCATTCCTTTATGTCATAAATTCGTTGCAAAAAGTCGAAAATACTCAAAAAATCGCATAAATATATTGCGAAAAATTAAAATATTTATATACAAATTCCGAATAAATTTTATTGAAATGAGGAATGTAATGAAATCATTTACTATATTGAACTAAAATGTTAAAACCGGATTCCTTTTATTAATGAGGAAAAATCGCCGTAAAGCATTAAAAAAAGAGAAAAAGTTTAAAATCGTCAAATCTCTAGGATAGTTCTAGCGATTTTTTTCACCGCCAAAAATATAATTTCATCAATATTAGGATTACAACACAATATATTTGCATATAATAAAAATTAAGATATAGGCAATAAATTTGCAAAATTTAGACCCGAGCAAATATATTTTTAAATTTAAACCGTTTGACAATATTATTGTTTGGCCATTTTAAATAGGACGTAATTTCCTCCATTTACGACTTTGAACACATGTAAATAACTTTATTATTTTACAATTTTCTTTCTCTTTTAAAATTCACGTGTAAATATAGTTCGTATGACGTAATTTTCAATATATACGTAATCATTTAACTCTAATCTGAATTTTTTTTTTTTCTGTTTATAATAGTCACGTGTAAATATTTTTTTTTAATTTGAAGGAAATATTCTTTGCGCTGTTTCTGAAATTGGCGACAATTTAAAATAATACCCTTTTCTAAAAGATGTAAAAAATATCTCTCGAAATGCTGAAAATTTGAATTTAAAATGGAAATAAATCCTCAAAAAATGAGTCAAATTAAAAAACTAAATACAGTCTGCACACTGGGAATTTCTAATGTATATTCCCAGAAAAAACTATTACATTCCTATGTATAGTTTTTGTTCCTATAAAATTTTTTTAATGGAATGATATTGACAAACTTTAGCATTAAATACGTCTTTAAATAATTCTTCGATTTAAAAGCTGTGTGCAACAGCGTGTTTATCGAACATTTCTCTATAGTACCACCGATTTTCATATTTTTGCATGCAGTAGTTTTCTTAATATTAACGAAGAAAGACCCCGATCACAAAAAATACATAAACAGTGGCGGTGACAGCATTAGTTACTTTTTGAATAAAGAAATTCAGCTTCTCTTGATTTCAGTATTTTCTTCTTTTACAACTAGTAGCAGTAGTCGTTGAGTTCATTTTAATTAACTTTTGTGACAATTAAATTTTTGGTTTGGCTTTTAATTTTCTTGCACAAAACAAATGTAATGCAAATTAAAATAGTTTTATTAAACGAACTCGTAAATAAAAAGAACGTTTTAAAAATCTTTTTTTTTTTTTTTTTTTTTTTTTTTTTTTTTTTTTTTTCATTTGAATTTGATTTTATAATTTTATCTAGAAAATATAATTGCAATACATTTGCTTGGACTAGATGAAACCATCAGTAGAAGCATTTGATTTTGCGCTAAAATTGTTTAAACGTAAAGATTCAAAAAAGAAAAGAAAAAGAAACCTGCTGAGAAAACGCTACAGTGTTGTCCAGTATTAAAAACGATTCCGGCCGATGGGGCCCGTGTCAAATCAAACAATAAGAAAGTCATTCATCATTCTCCCCCACCTCGCATCGCGTGGAAACCCACACTGCACGCTCTCTCCCCTCAAAGGGCAAGATGGGTGGTGTCGGGCTGTCAAGTGAAGGAACGGGGAGCTTTCCTCTTTGGATTAACGCATTCGATTAATCTGCAAGGATACGGGGCATCCATTTTGTAGTCTGGTGAAGTATAGAATTTTAAAAAAGGTTTTTTTTTTTCTCTGTTTTGTTGAGAACTTTTATCAAATACTACATTTCTTTAAAAAGACTACATTATAATGGAATACAATAATTTTAAAAAGTTCTTGAAGTAAAAAAACTGTATCTGTAATGTTTCGCTCTTTTTTAAACATATATTTTAGCCTTTTATTTCGTTTCATTAAAACTCTGCCACAATGTTTTTACAGAAATTACGAAAAGAAGCTCCCATAGGTTTAACATTAGCTATCACTCCTTGCTGTAGTGTTTCTTAAAAACAAACAAGAAAAAAAAACAGATATTTTAGCTTTTTGTTCCGTTTCATTTAAACTCTGCCACAAAGTTTTTTCAAAAATTACGATCCCCGCGAAGTTTTTTTTTTTTTTTTTTTTTTTTTTTTTTTTTGAGAACTTTTATCAAGTACATTTCTTTAAAAAGACTTCGTTAGAATGGAATATAAAAATTATATAATACAATTTTAATTAAAATATTGTTCTAAACAATCTGTGCTGATGTACATTTTTTTTTGGATCAAAGGGCATTTTTTCTTTTGGGAATTTATATCATTTTCACCAACAGAATTGCCTATGAGTTTAAGATTAGTGCATCATTTCCATCAATTATTTTTAAATGTTTCAGATTTTAGTTTTATTGGTTAATTTTGATTTCAAGGGATATAAGAAAAGAAATTTAGAAATAAACTAATAAATTTTGGGAACTTTAAATGCAAGCTATAGTTTATTGAATATGACATTATACTGACGCAATCACACTAACTTGTTCCATATATGAAAATTATCTTTTCTTTTGAAAATGGTGTCAGTTTCATCATCCGAACTAATCTGAAATCTAAGATTATGTCACCTTTTAAGGTCTTTATCAAAGAAATATGTCCCTCCGACAACACGGAGCTTTTAAATATTTACGGACACATTTTTAAATGCAAAAGCATGACGTTTGCAGGCATGACTACTGAAGCGATTTGGCATCGAATAGTGTTTACCAATCGTTGATCAATCAGTCACTTATATATTTATAAACGATTTTTTCTACGTGACGACAGGTTTTCCTTTGACAGTATTTGATGAATGATCTTTTGCTTTTATTAAAAAATGAAAAACACTCGATCGCATAGTATCTGCATGAAAACACCTGCCAATTTCATGTGTTACAATATTCCTTTAAATATGACTACATTTTCATTTGTGGAATACCCTTCAATCTACTATAATCAAATTTTATTTTTTGAAACAACTCAAATTAGCATGTTTAACAATCCGGCGAGGTTAGGACAGGGCTTTGAGGGCTTAGCTCGTAACGGGCACATCCTCTGGTGCATTAAAAAAAAAATACTTTGAATTATTATTTAAGAGAAAAACTTTCTTAAAACTTGTTCAGTTAATAAAACTTTAAATTTTGTATTTTTTTCGGTGAATTAAAATAAATAAAGAAAATTTTCTTTTATTCTAAAAAAAAATATATATATATTTTTTTTTTAAATCTAAGGCAACTTTTATTTTTCTGAAACCATCATTGATTTTTAAGAATTAATTCCTTCTTAGCTTTTCAAGGAGCTTATTAGAATTGGCTGGAAGGAATTACAGTTAACATTTGACAATTATTTAGTTATTTATTAGGAAGGGACCGAACCGATAGATACACACATGTTCAAATAATAACAATTGAAAAAGATATATATATTTTTTTTTACATTTTACTCCTGTCGGTTTTTATAGAGCTCTGCACGGGCCGGAATTTCCAGGCCCGGCCCGAACGAAAACTATCTTGGCCCGGCCCGGTATAAAAATTGGAAGATTGGCCCGACTCAGTTTCTACAAAAATGTCTGTTTTTTCTCTACAAAAATGTCCGTTTTTTCTCTCAAAAATGTCCGTTTTTTCTCGACATACAATTAAGATTATTTTAATGAATACTACATACATATTTACGGGAACATTTTACAGTATATTTTAGATTACTATATGTGTTCGCAAAACATAAAATACATAACAGTAAACATTAACGATTACTTACAGTGTTTTAGTCATCGTCTCTACTGACATTTCAAAATTCAAATAAGGATTCATTAAAAGATTAATGTAGTTCAGAATAAAGGATTAAAAACATGATAATTTTTGAAACTGTATAATAAAAAGTAGATTTGTGAAAATATTTCTCTCATTTTTAAGGCTTTTTTCAAATCCAAAGGAGCTACATTTCGACACATTTATGAATTCATTTCTTTTTGGAAACGTGTAAGATTGGCAGGTATTCTTATTCGGAAACTATGTAAATGTCGTTTTCTTCTTAAATAAAAGCAATATATCTTTCTGAAAATACTGCCAAAGTTAGCGTTTTGAATCGAATTTCCGCAAGCGATAGCACAGGAAAAGAGAAAAACGTGGCAGTCACGTGACAAGAATCTCTGTTATCTCTATAAGTGAATTATCAAGTATGGAGAAAGCTATTCGTTTCCAAATGCCTTCAATAGTCAGGCGTGTCAATTTTATGGCTTTTGTAGCTAAAAATGAGTCCGAAAATGTGTCTAAAAGTTTCGCATTGTTGAGCGGTGAATATGAGAACCACCTTAAGGTATATTTCCAAAGATACTGTTAAGGCTGTTCTTAACTCCTCTGCTCAACAAGCGCAAAACGTTTTGACATATTTACAATTTAATTTTTTAAGGGAAAGATATAAAATTGGAAAGCCTGGCCATGGAAGCGATTTGAAATTGAACTGTTTTTGCCATTTTTTGATCAATCAATCACCTATTGAGTTATAAGCGAATTCGATCACTTGACAAACACGTTTTTCGCCCGCTGTTGAGTGCTCCTTCTCCCTTCGCGCGGAAATTCGGCTCAAAATGCCCACTTTGATACTCTTTTCTGAAAGATCTATTGCGTTTGCAAAAAAATGGAAAAAACAGCTCAATTACATATTTTCTGAATAACAACACCAGCTTGTTTCATGCATTTTCGAGCAAAAATAAATTAAAACTTATGTCAGAAAGTTGCCCTTTTGGATTTAAGAACACCCTTAACAGAAGTTCATTATCACTATTAATAATCTTACAAAACATAATGCATATCCCACACATCCTGAGATCGATTAAGACCAGTTTCGTCCCGACACGAGTCTGCTGAGAAAAATTAAACCCGGAGTCAGACATCTAGTAACTGTACGATGCCGATCTTTACGATGGACATGTTACATTTCTGTATTGATGTTGTTAAACTCGCATCGGCTCGTGATGCACATATATAGAGGAGCTAGGGGATGTATGGGACAAGGGATGGATGGGACATTCTCAATATTTCAGGCAATAAACATTTATTTTAAATTGCTTCCTAACCCCATATACCTCTACCACAGTGTGCTTCAGAACTAAAAGTAGGACCACATTGCTGTTTTCATTTTCCTTCAAAGTTGCATTTTCTGAAATCTCTGCTTAAAAGTAAGTTTTTTTTTTTTTACATTTGAAGATGTGAAATATCTTATACAATATAAACAATTAAGCTATGTTGTAGTTATTTATTTTAAGGTTCAATATCAATAATTAAAATGAATGAATAGTAACCATTGTGACAAAATAAATTTTGAGGTAAAATGGCTGAGAAGTGATATTATGCATCATTGGAATGATTGGGACATTTCAAATGGGGATGAATGGGACATTCTCACTCCTCCCTAGAGATGTTGAAAATTTTATTTATTAATTAAATAGTATTATATAGGATGATAAATCAATAATTTACGTCAATTAATAGTATTAAATAGTATTATATGAGTTGTTATTGTTTAAAATTTCTGAGTGTTACTTATTGTATTGTAATAATTATTAATGGATTATCAAAAAATTGGTACTAAAACTTAATCAAAATAGATAAAATTGATGAAAATAGTATATGTGTATTGATCAAATGGGGGAAATTATATTGAATTTTGAAATGTTGCACAAATAAATCCCCACCCCTAACATATTGGGTCAATCGGAAAGTCGGGTCGTGTTGGGAAAATCAATTCGTACCGGAAAATTCAATCATTTAATTATTAGACATTGATTCCGATATCTAATGTCTAATAATTATCGGGCAGAATTTCCCGGTACGAATTGATTTTCCCAACACGACATGACTTTCCGATCGACACAATACTTTCCGTTCTGCATGTTTCTACGATACATTTAATTAATATTAATTAATAAGTTATGATTGAAAATTATTAACTATGCTATATTTAAAAGACATTTTGCACTTTCATTTCAAATCTAAAATGCCTCATAAGTGGAAAAAAAAGAACAGGTTGATAGCCGAAGTCCGCATTAAAAGTTAAAACTGCAATAAAAGAAGTTATTGAAAAAAAAAAAAAAAAAAAAAAAAAAAAAAAAAACATATCGATTCGTGCTGTAAAATCATATATTAGAAATATAATTTTCATATAAGGTTATAATTATAAATTTTAATTTGGTAAAATTGAATACAGGGAGGAAAATCTTTGTGTCCCATCCATCCCTATTAGTGTCCCATTCATCCATGCTGTGGGGATGATTGGGACAGGGAGGAACGTTTTTTTGATTTCATAATATTTTTATGAATAAATCATAATCTAGAATAAATATTTCATATATGTTGGCAAATACCTAATGTGTGAAATGTGATATATAATATTGATAGTAACTTAAATAAAAAAAATATAAAAAAAATATTTTTGTGAAAATGTCTCATTCATCCCCCACCTCCTCTACTTCTCAAGAAAATCATATTCATTGAAAATGGCTCGTATTTTATCTGCATCACTTGAATTCTTACACCGGGCCGATAGGCCCGATTAATTCTTTTATCGACCCGTCCCGACCCTGCAGGCCCGTTCAATTTTTTGCCGGCCTGGCCCGGCCCGTTTATTTTTTCTGTCGGCCCGGCCCGGCTCATTGAAAAAATTGTCCTAATTCTGCCGCCCCGGTCCGTTTGAAAATTGGCCTTCATTTCTCCGGGCCGGGTACGGGCCTCGGGCCAAGCCCGGGCAGAACTCTAGTCGGTTTATAAAGGACGTTTTAAAATGCGCAGCCAAGCAATATCTATATTTTGCTTTTACTTTTAAGAATCAAGGTGTTTTTAAACTAATGGTTTTCCGGCACATTCACAGACTTTATTTTAACGCAAAAACGTGAAATTGGGCAGGAATGCAAGTGATTTGGAATCGAATTTTATTTTTAATTTTTCAAAAAATATACTTAATCGAGTTATAGGTGTTTACTCTCTTATAACAACTTTTGTTGGTAAATTCCGTTCAAATCGCCAACTTTGACACCCTTTTCTGCCACTTTGTTTGCCTTTATAAGAAAAGAAAAAACGCTGTTAGATTTCGTATTTTTTTTTTTTTTTTTAATATAAAAACGCGCTTGCCAGTTTTGTGCTGTTAATAATAAAAACGTATTTATGACTGTCTCAGCAAGTATCCAGTTTGAATTTTATACATATTAGTTGAAATTAAGGATTGACCGAAACGAGTTTTTAAGACCGAAAGAGAAACTGAAACCGAACTTTAGTAATCTTACTATTTTCGGCCTAAAACGAAAATGTTCTATTTTTTAAAGTAATTAATACATACATAATTATTGATTAATTATATGTGTAATTAAATAAATTGAAGGATTATTATGTTTTGAAATTAACAGCACAAATATAATTAAAAAGATTTACTAAAAGACGTATAATACACTTAAAAGTTAACACTTTCAAAACATTAAATACAATTCTAAAAGTCTAAAACCTACAAGTTTCACAAGTAAAACAAGTTTCAAAAGTTTCAAAAGTAAACTTTTGAATTTTAGAAACTAATAAGTATTTTTCTCTTTTTAACTGAAGTAAGACCCTTGATGATGGCCACAGGGTGGCTGAAACTTGTAAGTTTTAGACTTTTAGAATTTTATTTATTGTTTTGAAAGTGTTAACTTTTAAGTGTATTATACGTGTAATTATTATACGTGTGGCCCTAGTTGGATCTCTGTGCCTCTGGCCAAAACTTTTTATTTTCATATAAAATAAAATATAATTAAATCAGCGTCTAATTATATGAATTTCATCTAATTAAAAAATGTTTTAGGTATACATACCTCGATTTACCTTTTATAAAGATTTTTGTAAATGATAATCTGTTATACTGTAATATATTCTAATATTATTCCGTTATACTATATTCAACGTGGGTATTCGAAACACTTCTGCGGTTTCAAATCTATTATTGTTAAGTCTGCAATTTTTATTGAGCTTGTGAAAAGCGTCTTCAAAGTTTAGTCATGCATGTATTACTTGCTTTATAATTTATTTCACATGTTGAGTCAGTCCTGACTGATAATTATAAACAGTGAAATACACAGCAATAAATAAAGTGTGTTTCATTTGAGCAGATACAGCTCAAATCAATGAGTTATATTGAAAATTTCCAAAGGAAGAAACGAGATATTTGGAATAAAAATAATTTCGGACGAGTTTCAGTGAGGCCGAATTTTTGGCAACATTTTCGCCGAAAACGAAACTCCGATTTTGAGCCAAAACCGAGAACGATACCGAATTTTCGGTCGATCTCTAGTTGAAATGTTTGGTTTACACACTGAATTGTTGATTTGATCTATGAGTTTTTTCTTTTCAAAATTTTAAGTTCTAAATTGAGTTTGAAAAAAATGCTTCGTTTTCACTTTTATCAGTTTTCGCGTGTGCTCTTAATTATTTTCATAATAATTATTTAGCATATAATGCTAAGCACTGTATTATTATGAAAATAATAAAACTTTTGCGTTATAGTTTATGTTATATTTATATGATACAGAATATTTTAGCATTACAGTTTATGATATATTTATATGATACAGAATATTCAATTAAACTATATTCGACTAAAACGTGCTTAATCAATATATACGTTTTATTATCGCATGCTTAACAGAAGATTGCATCTACATTGAAAAAAAAAAAAATCGCATATTTTTAGTTCTTTAAAGACGTACTTACGGTGACTAAAAAATACATGACAAATGAATGTTGTTAATGTAGAAGAATACATGATTTATACAGATTTGTACGTGTGTAAATTTATGTACAGATAACTGAATCAAAAACCAACTGAATCATTTTTTTTTTATTTAAAAAATATTTCATGTATATAGAGAGAAAATTAACTCCGTTTCACACTTCATTATTATATTTGGCAATTCATGCCACATTACTGTTTTGAAGTACATTTTAAAGAAATGTATTGCTTTTTTAATTAGCCTTTTTTTTTTTTTTTTTTTTTTTTCTTGAGGTATTTAGGTTATAGATTTAAGAATTTACAGCCGGGAAGTGAATTTTTTTTTTTTTTTTTTTTTTTTTTTTTGCTATATTCTCCAAGAAAAGCATTTGAAACCCTTTGTGAGCATATAAGTCTCTATTTATTAATCGCGTGTCAATACACTAACGACAACAATATTTGCCACATTGAGAGGTTGTCTGAACAATCCGATGAATGACATGAAGTTGACATTTGCTTAAAAGTTCTGCCAGATTACTCCACTTTCAACTGAAATGCATTTTGGAAAAAAGCAAACAGCCTTTATGCTTTTAAAAGCTTAAATAGTAACAAATAATTGACTATTGTATGATTAAAGATCTGACACCAATGAAGTCGGTGTTGTTTAAAGAATCGGAACTAAAAGTTGGTGTCGTTTAAATTCTTTCAATCCTTTGCTGTAGGTTAATGTATTTTTGTGCCGATTCCGAAAAAAAAAAAAGAGAGAGAGAATGAAAGAAAGAAAAGAAAACCCATTCTCATATTTTACTCATACGAGTGTTGTGATTTTGTTTACCTCAAGCAATCAGTTAAAAATTATGGAGAAACGAAGAATATTTGAGGGAAAGAATGGTGCAAAATATTTTGTAAATGAAGACCATTTATATAAGTTAAAATTCAACAGGAAATTGTCTAAATATTTTTTATGCAATTTCCAAAATTGCAAAACATCCATATTAGTTAGTGAATAAGGTACTAACTATAGCTTAAGCATTTAACTTGCAAAAATGAACTGATCATCTAAAAAAGAGAACAATTTAAAAATGAGAGAGCATTTATCAATATTTTTGAGGAATACACGATGGATCAAGCAGGACGGTCGTTCTGCCAAGCCAAGCTGAAAAAAAATGCTAACCCCGCCAAACAAACAAACGCCAAGAATAACAGCAAGACACCGTAACTGCTTATTATACTGCAGACAACTTCTCCATGTTAAATGGACGAAATATGCCAGCGTAAAATTTCCCATATCAAAAGAAGCAATCGTCGCAGAAAAATAAAACCAACACCAGAAGGACCTAATAAAGAAGATCTTCAATTTGAGATCAAATGCATCCTCATATATTAATTATAAACAGAGATATAGATTTTTTAAAATAACGTCGAGATACTGAAAATGACAGATTTCTTTTCTTCGTCACAACTTATGTTTCAATTGAGGTAGAGACTTAAATAATGGACAGAAAAAAGTAAGGATTGAATTTTTGGATAGATATTTACTCAATCTACGTGCTTTTATAAAATTCAGCTTTAAAAACATTAATTTTCTATTCATAATTAGCGAAAAACTGTTAATTAGTTCTAAAGTTTACAAATTTTGCCAAATAGCGATAAACCCACCAAAATATTTTTGAAATCTTATACTTTTCTTTTATATTATCCTTTTGCATTGATTTCATCGAAGATAACTATGGCTGAGATTCAGATAGATTTTTCGCTGTTAGCGAAATGAGTTTGACCAATCAGAAGCCTGCATGTTTGAAAATATGTGCTGTTTCTGGATTCCGCCCTATGTCATGAAAGTTTTGAGTCATTTTTTTAGTGCCATGGATGAAGTGCAATGTTTGTAGAAATGTAGGTTAGGATCCAGATAGATTTTTCGCTGTTAGCGAAACGAGAATCACCAATCAATAGCCTGCATTTCTGCTAACAGCGAAAAGTTCACAAAAATGCAGGCTTCTGATCGATGAATCTCGTTTCTATAATAGCCAAAAATCTATCTAGATTTCGCCCAATGGAGGATATTCCAAATATGGGTTTGAGGCTGAAAAAAGTCACGTGATACCGGTAATTTATCCTAGGAATTTCTAACTGATAAGAAGGGAAGATACTACTACTTTGCCTGATGAACCGTTTCATTGGCTAGCGGGGATTTACATTACACGTCTACGGAGCCTTCCCTTCTTTACGATAGAAGTTTTCCCTTGGCCACTTGATCAAAGAGCGCGTTCAGAGACCGAAACATGGGTAACTAGGAAAATTGGGGAATGACGTCATACTGGTTTCTTGGTGTAAGGTTGGGTAAAAACGGCTCTGAACGCTTTCGGGTAAAGTTGCGGGATTTTTTTATTTACATTTACAAACATGGCGGCAGCTGCACTTTCGACAGTGCAAATAGATTCAATTATCACTTTTTTTAGATGGGAAACTGTTCCACACTGTTAAAAATATCGTGAAAAATTACCTCTGTTTTTAAAGGCTATCTATTTTTTGACCAATGAGAACGCTTCATAGGTATTAATGTCGCGTTCTCATTGGTCAGAAAATAGAGAGTCTTTAAAAACAGAGGTAATTTTTCACGATATTTTTAACAGTGCAAGTTAATTTTTATGTGGAATACTATCGCAACAAATATGTATCACAGGTTTTGCTAGCCATTTTAGGATGAATCGGAGATTCATTCATTCGACGGAAAATATGGTACGTTCAAATTATTATGTGTTAAAATTATTGTATGTCAAATTATTATTTTTGTAATATGAAAAAGCAGAAACAATGTGCGTTAAAACTGATCAAAGCATTGATTCCGATTAACAGTCACAGTTAAGCTATAAAATGATAAACAAATCAGATTTCCCAACCACGTGATCACTTTACCAAACAAAATTTTTCAGGTAATGTGGGTTCCCCGAAATCTGGGTAATCTCCGGCTCTGAACGTTGTGGGAAACACGGAAAAAGTCACGTGATGCCGGCTCTGAACGCTTCGGGTTCCCCACGGGGAAACCTGGGGAACCCAGAGTGCGATCCGTGAACGCACCCAACATGTAGATGGAATATCCTCCATTATGTTGAACACAATTTTGCATTTCCACATCCAGGAAGGGTATTGATTGTCATAACAACAATACATATTCGAAACTATTTAAGGCACTGATTCTGAACTCCTTTGCTATACATTTCGATATTAAAGAAGTTGTTGTTTCCATAGTAACAGTACTTTTCCGTATTGCTTTCTCTAAAACACAAATATAGAAATTTAACAAAGAGCGCTCAGAATCAACACCATAACAGAGAGCCTTTATACATAAGAGTGGTGATATATGCACAGGAAACATGCTCATTTCAAGTTTTTGCCGAAAGTATGGCTACAGCGTCTAGAATACCTTGTGTGGAAATATGCTATCCAAACAACGCTAAAAATGTGTATCCCTTAAATGTGCGACGATACTGCTAAAATCCAAAGTATCGATCACAGCGACATCTGCGGATTTAGTATTACATTGTATAGACTAGCAATAACTTGCAGTTTGAGAAAATATCCTGCAGATGTCGCTGTGATCTGTATAATTCAGCAGCATCGGTGCACAGTTAAGGGATACAATATTTTAGCACTTTTTTAAGTATTACAGGGATAGCCAATTTCCACACTATATATTCCAGGTGCTATAGTACGGCAATCCACTTTCTTGAATAGAGGCTATTCTATCTAAGTTATGGTCACGTGGTCAAGGCAAAAACGTCTAACGTAAAGAAGGGAAGGCTCCGTCGACGGAATGTAAATCCCCGCTATCCAATGAAACAGTTCACGGGAGAAAGCAGTAGTAGTTTCCTGTTTCCCTTCTCATCAGTTAGAAGTTCTTTAGGTAAATTGCCGGTACCACGTGACTTTTTCAGCCTTGAAACCATATTTGGAATATCCTCCATTAGACGATACGCGCATGGACGAGCTTTATTAGACTAGGGAATTAATTCAATATGCATTAGCCTGACGAAAATGACACGCTCGCAAAGACCTTTAACGATTTGTTTTTATCACTTCTACCAATAAATCTTTACTGGCCATATGTCGCTACTTCGTTATAGCGACACACTTGTTCCTAATTGGATCCCGGCCTTAATGTATCAAAATACGGAGTTTGCTTTCTGTACTATTCCTGAGCTCAGTTATAACGTCTAGAAATATAGGTCGAGATCCAGGTACATTTTTGCAAACAATGAAAATTTAGCAATAATTCTGGCTTCTGATTGGTCTATCTCGTTGCGATAACA
Source organism: Maratus speciosus (assembly GCA_963932465.1). Lineage (NCBI taxonomy): Eukaryota > Metazoa > Arthropoda > Arachnida > Araneae > Salticidae > Maratus > Maratus speciosus. The sequence continues at coordinate 48,785,475 of OZ010796.1, read as the reverse complement.
AAGAAAAATCTACCTAGATCAGGGTCATGGTGTGGAAACCGGCTATTCCAGTAATACTTTAAAAATTGCTAAAAATTGAATCCCATAAATATTGAAAAATACTGAATGACAAATGTCGAGAGCAGCAACATTTTCTAGATCTTCTCTGAGCGAAACGTTTTCTCATTTGATGTCTTTTGAAATAGTTACGTTGGAATTACCATATGTCGCTGTGATCGACATTCATCGTTCAGCCTCGTTCAACATTTATGGGATACAATTTTTTAGCACCTTTTTAATAAGCTGATTTTTAAACTATATCTTCTAGATACTATAGCTTCGTTATAGGCCTAGATTATATGTTGTAGAAATCGACTATCCCAGCAATACTTTAAAAAGCGCGGAAATAGTGAATCCCTTAAATGTACAACGATGTTGAATTCCAAACAGTCATTTGCAGCGACATCTGCAGGATATTTTTTAAATAAGAAAGAGACAGTGTAATGCACCGCTATAGCGTCTAGAATACATAATGTCGAAATTTGCTATCCAAGCAGCGCTAAAAAGTTGTATCCCTTAAATGTGCACTGACGCTGAAATCCAGGGAGCTGATCGCAGCGACATCTGTGATATACTTTCAAAGTAAACATCGTATTATTACAGCGGGCTTGATGCCAAGCACACTGGTCAGATGTATGTTAATAAAATGTAAAAAAAAAAAAAAAAAAAAAAATGCTATAGCGTCTAGACCAAATTATAGCGCTTAGAATATATAGTGTGGAAATTGGCTATCCCTGTAATACTTAAAAAAGTGCTAAAATATTGTATCCTTAAACGTGCAACGATGCTGCTGAAATATACAGATCGCAGCGACATCTGCAGGATATTTTCTATAACTGCAAGATATTGCTAGTCTATACAATGTAATACGAAAATCCCGCAGATTTCGCTGCGATCGACACTTGGGATTTTAGCAGTATCGTCGATCATTTATGGGATACAAATTTTTAGCGTTATTTAATAAAATATTTCCACACTAGGTATTCTAGACGCTGTTACCAAATCGTCATGAAGTTTTAGGAAATATCCTGCAGATATCGCTGTGATCGACTCATTGGATTTCAGCATCATTTGAAATTTAAGAGATCCAATATTTTAGCACTTTTTAAAGTATTACTGGGATAGCCGATTTCCACACTATATATTTTAGGCGCTGTAGCGCCACGGTAGCCTGTCTTTTTCGTTTACCTCGGAGTAGATATAGATGAAGTCATTTGTAGCTGTTCCTAAACTGTGGCAAACAACATATAAGGCCAGTTCATAACGTCACACGGGGTTTATTATCTGTACACGGCAAAGGACACAAAAAAAATCGGCGCGCAGCTTTGTACTAATCATCGTGTAAAGATGATCCAACTCTGAGGTTAACGAAAAAGACAGGCTACTGCGGTGGGTCCGATTCTTCTTTTTTTACAGACCGCTGGAGTCACGTGATGCTCGAATGCACCAAAAAAGGTGCGTGAAAGGAGCATCACGTGACTCCAGCGGTTTGTAAAAAAAGAAGAATCGGACCCACCGCGGTAGCCTGTCTTTTTCGTTAGTCTCGATCCAATACTTTTAAACATTATGAACTGGCCTATTATGTCATTGATCGCGCTGACACCCTCCCTCCTGCGTCCAACGTATATAGCGGCATCTTGTACTGGAGACTGCTAAATGGGCTGTTATGGGTCAAAATCAAGAGAGAAAAGGGCAGAAGAGAGGGAAAGAACTCGGTTTTTTTTGGTAACTAGTTTTTCACATGGGAAGATTGACATGTCTGTTCCTCTCCTTTCATAACTTCATGGTGGTGAAATAAGCCAAAGCCTCCTAAATATTTGAGAAAGGCTTGACTCGCGTCACGAAAACATCACACAAAGCAGGCAAAGCAAAGAAACAAAATCATTCATTAGCTCGTGAATATGAACGAGCCAATGAATGATTTTTCTTCTTTGTTTTGCCTGCTTTGTGTGACGTTTTCCTGACACGTGTCAAGGCTTTCTCCAATATTTAAAGGGCGTTGAATAGGCCGGGATCAAGATAGATTTTTCGCTATTAGCGGTATGAGATTGATCAATCAGACGTCTGCATTTTTCCGAACTTTTTGATGTTTGCAGTAAACACCGAAAAGCAAGCAAGGATGGAGGCTACTGATTGGTCAATGTAATTTTACTAACAGAGAAAAATTTATCTGGATCCCGTACATTAACTTTGGTTGGTTAAAACAATTTTGAATACAATTAAATCAGGAAGCCAATGTTTGTTAACGTTTCTGGTTAGTTTAATTTAAATCTTCCTCGTCTATTACTGAAAACTGAGTTACCGTACTTTGGACAAAATATTGAATATGAGTACACGACTTGTGCATATGTCAACACTCTAACACAGTGTTGCCACATGGGCTACTTTTTTTAATTCAGATACTTGATTGGCACCACTTTTTTGAAATTGTAAAATGCGCCTTATTTAATGACATATTAATTAAGGCGGAAACAAAGGGAATTTTACCGTTTATAATAAGTGCTGGCAATCAAGAAATCTGAATTAAAAAATAGTAGCCCACTGGCAACACTGCTCTAACATATAAATGTTCTCTGTTATGACCATGATTCTAAGTGCAGTTGGTTAAATTTGAGTATCTGGGCATTAGAGAAAGCAATAGTGGCCCACCGTGGCTGAGTGGATAAGACACCATGCCGCTAATCGCTTGAGAGCGTAGGTGGAAGCAGATTCAAATCCCGCCGTGATCCGCATGTGATATGATGTATGTGCTCAATAAATCAAACAAAGAAACAAACAAGCAATAGTGAAAGGTACAGTTGGCATGGAAACAACGACTTCTTTAATTCGTATAGAAAATTAATGAATAGTAGTAAATGACTCAAGTTTAAAATGTAGGCAAATGGTCTGGAAATATCAATGGCTCCCATCTAGTATTTCAAGAAATTAATTTAATAGATTCACATGATGTATAACTTGATGCAACTCCTAGCTAATGAAAATTCTGCAACAAGACTTATGTAGGTAGATCTTTTGAATGAATAATTCAGAATTCTGAGAACAAAACGAAGTTCTTAAGGGCTCTTCCTCACACCCCCCTCAAAAAAGGAAATACGATAGAAAGATATAAGAATTTGGATAGCTTCAATATGTCTGTGATCATTTGTCAGTGTTCAGAAAAAGAGTCTGGGCATAAAAAAAATAAAAAAATTGGCGAACGATAAGACTATAGATTTCAGGCATTTTTTAACCGAAGAATATTTAATTCTAATGCATATGCGGCTTTAATAATAGACTATTAAAGATAATCAATTTAGGGGAAATTTTATAGTAAATTAATATCCTCACATTTCGGCAAATAGGTATGGATAAACAGACTTGAGTAAAACTACATATTTATTCTTTCTTCTCTATAACACGATCTAAATGAAGATGAAGTTATATGTACAGTTTATATCTTTAAATTTTTAGATTTTTTTTTTCAAAAATGTTGCTTTATTATGTCTAGAATTGCTAGATTTACAGATCTTCGATTCTTTAGATGCCTGCGGGGATTCAGTCTCGGATTAACCGTAGGTAATTGTAAAGGTAGTAAATTTATTTTGCAAAACCGTCAGCAAAAAAAAAGTTAGAAAAAACAATTAACTGACAGACTAACTGTAAATATATATTTTATTTCGACTCTGTTTTTTACTAAATTTTCATCTTTCGTAGAAAATTTTAAGGAGATATAAATTGAGAAAGACTGATACTTTGAAAGGAGAAATTGACTTTCCTTACTTTTAAATTATTAGTCACTATAAAAAATGAATGCTAGGTAAACAAAATGTATAATATTGTGTTTGCTCCCTGCTTATAAAGGCTATACAAGGACTAAATTTAATTTGAGCTAGTAGAATTATTTCAATTATATATCATTTGTTTTAGAAAAAGAACTGATATCTACTAAAAAACAACTTTTCAAAAGTAAAAAAAAAGCCAAGCGAAAAAAAAAAAAAAAGGTGAAAGTTGTGGCTAAAAAATAGTGTGATATCAAATTTCCAAGCTTATATTACGGTACTTATTTAACATTTTTTGAGAAAAATTTACCATATGTAAGTCGAGTACCTAAGTATGCGTTGATAGAAAGCCTTTTCTCCTTTACTAAATACATCATAACGTGTTTCTGAAAATTAATTTTTTTTAATTACGCATGATGGGCTTGGCGGCCATCTTTCCATATTTTACACAAATTTCTAAGCACTCAAGCTCGTAACATATTTGCATTATTAAGAATTTCGAACTTCTAGTTTTAGCTACAGACAGATAAATTAAGAAAGTTTTTTATTTTGAAAAAACAAATTGATTTTTACTGCTTTAACTAATTAATTAACCCCCCTCCGAAAAAAGAGAATCATAAGATGAAACCTGAAGTTACTTCAACAATATTTTTAGACACAAATTTTTAGGCACTCATTTCCATAAATTAAAAGAATAAAATGTTTGCTTTAGTAACAATTTCGAACTTCCAATCTTAACAATGAACTTGTGTGCTTAGAAATTTGTGTAAAATATGGAAAGATGGCCGCCAAGCCCATCATGCGTAATTAAAAAAAATTAATTTTCAGAAACACGTTATGATGTATTTAGTAAAGGAGAAAAGGCTTTCTATCAACGCATACTTAGGTACTCGACTTACATATGGTAAATTTTTCTCAAAAAATGTTAAATAAGTACCGTAATATAAGCTTGGAAATTTGATATCACACTATTTTTTAGCCACAACTTTCACCTTTTTTTTTTTTTTCGCTTGGCTTTTTTTTACTTTTGAAAAGTTGTTTTTTAGTAGATTGATAATACTTTTAACATAATTGCATTTACTTTCATAAAATAATAGTATTTTGAACTTATAAAAGTTTTATTTAATGTTATTAGAAGGTAATTTTTAATCTGAAATGAATGATTACTTTCCTTATAACATAAATGATGGATTTGATTCTTATTTAACCTGTAAATATCGATGTTAAAAAAAATTGATTTAAATGAACGATTTTTAAAAAAAAATAATTTGATTTAAATCATGATTTAAATCAAACTGATTTAAATCGAACAACCCTGGGGGCAAGCAATTGTGTTTCTGCAACGTTGAATTTTCACACCAGAATTTTAGTAAAACTTTACTTCAAAATAGGGAGAAGCAATTTTACAACTTTTTTGCACGAAAGTTATAAAAGTAAAATTTAGTTAAATGTTTTTGGTGCAACTCTTGATTAAAATTAGGTGAGATATAATATGTCCCACCGCCCCTCAAGGGGTTAAACTCACTTTCTTTTTCAACAGTTGAAGATTAATCTCAAAAGTAAGGAGGCTATTATGAAAAGAAATATATTATATTATGATTTGAACTGAAATACACTTTAAAATTTTATATTTCTTCTTTTTTAAACCAATTGCATATAAATAAATAACCATTAATTTTATGAAAAGGAAATTATATTAATATACTTATCTGTTATAGTTTTTATTTCGTATTTGTTAATTTATTACTTTTATAACTATCAAAATTCCACAAATAAAATTTCCAAGATTCAATTCTCATTTTATATAAGATTATCTAGGCTTAGGGATGTTAGAAATAATAAAATTAAGCTTATTTTAAATATACTAACAAACTGCTACTACTAAATAAGTTGTTAAAGTGTTTACTTTAAGTATCAATAACTAGAAGTATGGTATTATAACAGAAAATTTACTTATCATAATTTACCTATCACAATCGTTCTTCCACAAATGAAAATGACATCATATTTAGAGAAATTTTGTAACGTGTAAAATTGCCAGATGCCGATATTTAGATACTATGTGATCGAAAGATGTTTTCCATTTTTTGATAAAGGTAAAGATGTTTCAGAAAATAGTATCAAAGTTGGCGTTTTGAACAAAATTTCGGATAACACGGTAAGGATGAATACCTGTCGTCAGATGAAAACAATCGCCTAAAAGAATATAAATAATTCATTTATATATTTTTAAAAAAATGGTAAACATCAGTCGATTCAAAATGGTTTCAATAGTCGGGTTTGCATGTGTAATGCTTTTTCATTTAAAAATGAGTACGCAGATGTGTTAGGAATTTTCGTGTTGTTCATAGGATAATATATATGCATATATATATATATATATATATGTGTGTGTGTGTATTAAAATGAACAAAGTGAAATTGAACAGCTAAAACTAAGCTATAATAATTACATATATATATATGAGAGTGTGTGTGATTCATAATGTTCGGAACAATAGCTTATTTCCTTAAATATTGCCCCTAGACACAAACTTCCAATTGCATAGTTTCATGAAAATAAGTTGTAAAATTTAATTACATAAGTTGCAACTCTCTATTCAGGGTTCTATTATGGATCTATATGGGATCTATTTCAGAAGGTGCAAAAATTAAATTTTTATACGGCCGCAGTAGAGTAAAATTTCCAATTAGGAAATTTTCTCCTATCCGTTCATAAATTAAACACAAACAAATTCATCTCGGTATCTTCAATACTCGCAGAGATATTAAAATCCAAAAAAGTCCTTCCGGCCAGTGCCGGGAGGAAGAGGTAGCTTTCATAATCCTTATTTTAAAAAAGCTAACTTATATCATGCAAACACACGAAGCTCAATTTAGTGGAAACCGAATATAGGAGATTCAATACTAATTTTTATCAATATAATGAATGAGAATTTCGCGAAATTAGTCAGCTTTAGCCAAGCTGCTTTTCTTTAAAGTAACTTATATTTGGCTGCCGAATTCGGCAATTTCTTAAAGTGCCTGTCATTTTAAGACAACATGGTGGATGAGGCTAAGCAGTGAACTTTGTCGAGACCTTAGTAATTGCTGTGCACATGCTCACTCACATCGGAATCGGTTAATATATAGGAGTGCTGTCGCATGCAAAAAATCAGATTTTTCAAAATGTCACCCACAATAGAAAGTGAAACTGCTATATCTGAGCCATTTTTTAAGGTAAAGACAAACAAAAAATGCTCCTGAATCCTTATATCAAGATCAAATACTTAAGAAAGAAACCTTTTTCAATTTCTAATTTTTTTGCACCTCACTTTAAATATATATATATTTTTTAATTTAATGGCCGCCATTTTGAAACAAGATGGCTGATGAATCTGGTCAGCGAACTTGGTCGAGGTGTTGATGTATACTATCCACATGTCTTCTTACATCGAAATAGGCGAATACGTGTGTTATCGCGTGACAAATACAAGATCGTTTCAAAATGTTAGCCATGCTAGAAATTCAAAGTGCTATAAATCAACCATTTTTTAAGATATCAACAAAAGAACAAATTTTCAGAAACAAAAACTGCTCCGGAATCTTTGTATCAAGGCCAAACACATAAAAAAAATCTTTTTCATTTTCCAATTTTTTAATACCTCATTTTGAATTTTAAATTTAATTTTTTTTAAATGGCAACCCTTTTGAAACAAGATGGCGAATGAAGCTGGCCAGCGAACTCGGTCGAGACATTGGTATGTACTATATACAGACCACGTTACATCCAAATAGGTTCATAAATACGCCTGTTATCGCGTGACAAAAATCAGGTCGTTTTAAAATGTCAGCCACAAGAGAAATTCAAAATGCTATTACTCAGCCATTTTTTTTTAGATATAGACGAAAGAAGAACTGTTCCGGAATCTTTGTATTAAGGTCAAACACATACAAAAAAATTCTTTTTCATTTTCCAATTTTTTGGTATCTCATTTAAATTTTTTTATTTTTTAATTTTTTTAAATGGCCGCCATTTTGAAACAAGATGGCGGATGAAGCTGGCCAACGAACTCGGTCGAGATATTTGTATGTACTATGTACACACCAAGGTACATCCAAGTCGGTTCATAAATACGCCTGTTATTACGTGAGAAATATCAGGACGTTTCAAAATGTCAGCCACGCTAGAAATTCAAAATGCTATAACTCAGCCATTTCTTAAGATATAGACGAAACAAAAACTGCTCCCGAATCTTTTTATCAAGGTCAAACACATAAGAAGAAAATATTTTTTCAATTTTCCATTTTTGGTACCACATTTCAAATTTAAATTTTTCTTAAAAATTTAAATGGCAGCCATTTTTAAACAAGATGGCGGGTGAAGCTGGCCAACGAACCCGGTCGAGACATTGGTATGTACTATGTATAAATGAAGTTACATCCAAATCGGTTCATAAATACGCCTTTTATCGCGTGACAAAATTCAGGACGTTTCAAAATGTCAGCCACGCTAGAAATTCAAAATGCTATAACTCAGCCATTTTTTAAGATATAGACGAAACAAAAACTGCTCCGAAATCTTTGTATAAAGGTCAAATGCATAAGAAAAACATATTTTTCCATTTTCAATTTTTTGGTATCACATTTCAAATTTTAAATTAAAAAAAAAACTTTAAATGGCCGCCATTTTGAAACAAAATGGCGGATGAAGCTGGCCAACGAACTCGGTCGAGAGATTGGTATGTACTATGTACACACCGAATTACATCCAAATCGGTTCATAAATACGTCTTTTATCGCGTGACAAAATTCAGGACGTTTCAAAATGTCAGCCACGCTTGAAATTCAAAATGCTATAACTCAGCCATTTTTTAAGATATAGACGAAACAAAAACTGCTCCGGAATCTTTGTATAAAGGTCAAATACATAAGAAAAAAATATTTTTCCATTTTTAATTTTTTGGTACCACATTTCAAGTTTTAAATTTTTTTAAAAATTTTAAATGGCCGCCATTTTGAAACAAAACGGCGGATGAAGCTGGCCAACGAACTCGGTTGAGACATTGGTATGTACTATGTACACACCGAATTACATCGAAATCGGTTCATAATTACGGGAGTTACTGTGTGACATAGGTCAGATATATATATATATATATATATATATATATATCAATTTTGAACGGAAGGTGGTTTCGGAGTCTGGGGGTCATGATCGATGAAAATATACCAAAATTTTTTGAAATCGCTTTCCTCCGCACGGCTGCAATAGGTAGCTTTTTTGTAAAGAAAGCTACCTAAAAAATTCGTGACTTACACTATTTACCCATGTCTCTGAGCGATGAATTATTGACTCATTTTGAATGCAAGATAGGGATTATCTACAAACTGTATGCTATTAAAAATCGATTTTAGACAGTGCCTCTCTTTTGGACATAAAATAGCAGTGTATAGATTTTATATTAAGGCTGTTCTCAAATCCGAAGGGTCAACTTTCTGACACAAGTTTTAATTCATTTTTGTTCGAAAACGCATGAAACTAGAAGGTGTTGTTATTCAGAAACTATGTCATCGAGCTGTTTTTTCCGTTTTCTTGTAAACGCAATATATCTTTCAGAAAATATGGTCAAATTTGGCATTTTGAACCGAACTTCCGAGCGAAAGAAGAAAATCCAGTCGCGGCGGGAGAAAAATGTCTTTGTCACGTGATCAAAATCGCTTATAACTCAATAGGTAATTGATGGATCAAAAAATTAAAAAAAAAAAAAACAGTTCTATTCCAAATCGCTTCCAATGTCAGGCTTTCCAATTTTATATCTTTCCGTTAAAAAATGAATATGTAAATGTGTCAAAACGATTTGCGCTTGTTGTGCAGAGCAGTTGAGAACAGCCTTAAACTTGCTTTCAAAATATTCTGGAGGCCTATATGGCTGAAAAATACAGGTCCGGGTCCGGACCGACCCATAGAAAAAAAATTCGGCCCGGCCTGGAAAAAGTTAAAATCTTAGCACCGGACATCATATTTTACTTTTTTTTTTTTTTGTAGATTTTACCTAAGAATATCAAGTGTAAAGTCATTCGGTTTAGTAGCTTAGAAAATATGAAGGTTTTCGTTTTTTCAATTCATTCATTTGTAATCAGTACAAAAGAGATTGCATTGCTGGTAATTTGTTTTACGCATAACTCAAGAACTACTTGGTGCAATGATCTGTAATTATTATATAAGCATAACTCTTGTGCTTTATATTAGCAAGCTTATAGAAAGCTATTTCCGTTAAAAAATCCATAGATTGCAATTCATATATAAATCCCTTTGTTCCACAAATTTCCATTTTTCATATATTTACTGTGATTTCAAATCCATGCTGCACTTGTTATGGGGATCTGTTTCACAGACCTACTCATCTATGACGGTTTATACATCATTTTTAATTTGAATAACTTCTTTTATTATTTATACATTCACAATTGAAGAGCTGAGTGGAAGAACATGTTATACTACATTTTCTTAAAAATTATTTTATCTTTTGGACGAAGGTGTTATCGGGGGTGCAGAAAATGTTTCTACTCCCAACATTTTCCCCAATGCACACAAAAATTTCCCCAAAATTTTACGGTATGTTATAAGTAAATGCTGTCTTACTGTAGGTAGAGAAAATTTATTTTTCAAATATTTCTCAACTTATGCGCGAGTATATATGGCAGGGGGGATTCTGAGTGAAAAAAAAAAATATATATCCTAAAATTCACAGAAAATTTTCTGAAAGGTTACAGCAGAGTGGGGGAAATCCACTCCCAACACTAACTATGTATTTTTCGCGGCCCTTTGACGCAATTCGCATTTTTTCACGATCTTTTGACGAAATATGCTGGTATTTCTCCTTCCTTTTGACGAAATTCGCGATTGTTTGGCGAAATTTGCGGTTATTTCGTGATCTTTGGACGAAATTTGCAGTTTTTTGCGATCTTTTAATGAAATTTGTGGTTATTTAGCCTCTTTTGACGAAATGCGCGGTTGTTTCGCGATCTTTTAACAAAATTTGCGTTTATTTCGCGATCTTTTGAGTAAATTTGCGTTCATTTCGCGATCTTTTGACGAAATTTGAGTCCATTTCGCGATCTTTTGACGAAATTTGCGGGTTTTTTTTTTTTTTTTTTGCTTTTCTTTAACGAAATAGAAGGTTATTTGCCATGTTTTGACGAAAATCGCTGTTATTTTCGCCCCTTTTGACGAAAATCGCGGTTTTTTGGCGAAATTTGAGATTGTTTGTGATCTTTGACGAAATTTGCGGTTGTTTCGCGATCTTTTGACGAAATTTGTTGTTGTTTCGCGATCTTTTGACGAAATTTGCGATTGTTTCGCGATCTTTTGACGAAATTTGCTGTTTTTCTGCGGTCTTTTGACGAAATGTGCGTTTATTTCGCGATATTTTGACAAAATTTGCGTTCATTTAACGATCTTTTGACGAAACCTACGGTTCTTTCGTGATATTTTGACGAAATTTGCGGTTCTTTGGCGATCTTTTGACAAAACCTGCGATTCTTTCGCGATCTTCTGACAAAATGTGCGGTTATTTTGCGATCTTTTGACGAAATTCGAGGTTTTTTGTGATCTTTTGACGAAATTCGAGGTTGTTTCGCAATCTTTTGGCGAAATTCGAGGTTGTTTCGCGAGCTTTTGACGAAATTTGCGGTTGTTTAGCGAGCTTTTGACAAAACTGGCGATTGTTTCGCAATCTCTCGAGAAAATTTGCGGTTGTTTCGCGATCTTTTGACAATATTTGAAATTTTTTTCGCAATTTTTTGACGAAATGTGCGTTTATTTTGCGATATTTTGACAAAATTTGCGTTCATTTCACGATCTTTTGAAGAAACCTGCGGTTCCTTCGTGATCTTTTGACGAAATTTGCGGTTGTTTCGCGATCTTTTGACAAAACTTGCGGCTCTTTCGCGATCTTTTGACAAAACATGCGGTTCTTTCGCGATCTTTTGACAAAACTTGCAGTTCTTTCGCGATCTTCTGACGAAATGTGTGGTTATTTTGCGATCTTGTGGCAAAATTTGCATTTTTTCCGTAATTCTTCGACAAAATATGCAGCAATTTTGTGTCCGAATTTTCAGATTGATGACCAATTTTTTTTTTCTTTTTTCTTTTCTTTTCTTTTCTTTTTTTTTTTTTTTTTTTGGTTTGTGTGTGTGTGTGGGGGGGGGGGGGGGGGGAATTGAAAGTCTTAAATTTTCGGAAAATTAGGAACAGAATTACCCCTGATATATGGTACATATTATTCTGAGATCGATTTTGTGAAGGGCGCCATACGGATCTTTTTATTTGTAGTAAAATATTTCTATCTCACGGAATTATGGAATTCGTTGTTAAAATCAAAATCAATTGTATATGTTTCTGCAAAATTTCCCCAGGGGGTTAAAATTTCCCCCGATCCTAGATCGCCGGATCGGACATATTCTGCACCCCTGGGTGTTATCAGGTATTCTATCACATGGTAAAGCTAAAATACCAAAGTTCTATTCAGCCTTGAAGATTTAAGACATTATTCATTAATATTTAATATTTTAATATTTAATAATGCAAATAATATTAATATTTTTTAATATTTAAAAATTAAATATGCATAAGTTATTTTGATAGAGTTTAGTACCACACCTGTTAATATTTTAAACACATGGTATCAAACAGAAAATAAATCATTAAAATTGACAACAAAAACTTTCACATTAAATTTCTTCAAATGTAATTTTTGTTACTTAACATGTTCTTCCACTTAGCTCTTCAATTTTTGTTGATCATTTGTAATAGTTTAGAATGTTTTTTTTTTCTTTTTTTTCTTTTTATGTATAATGGTTTAATTTTAGAAAAAGTTTATATATACATATGTATGAGTGTGTGTATATTTATTTATGAAAATTAATTACAAATATTTTTTTCGGAAGAAAGTAGGACTTATAATCTAAGTTCTTATATATATATAATTTTTTTTAAATCACAAATATATGAATAAAATGGTAAAGTTCTAAAGACGAATTAGAAATGAACATAGGAAACCAGTATGTAAAATAAGGAACTATGAATAACTCACAGAATCTTATATATATAAAATCGATTTATAAATGCTTGAAGTGTGTGAATTATAAAATCACAGCTTATTCTGAAAAATAGTTCTGGCTTTATGCTCAAAGAACTAACCGCATTGCAATCTGCTTTGTAACGGAGAGTTCAAAATTTTAAATCTCTATAAATTATACACTACTGGCACGAATGACTTCCAACTTTTCTACTCTAAGTTGATATTTAACGAGAAAACTTTTTTTTTTTTTTTTTTTTTTTTTTTTTAAGACAACATACATTGAAGAAAGACATAATTGTCTATTTCAAAAAAGGCATAACTGTCTATTTCGTTTTTTTTTTTTTTTTTTTTTTTTTTTAAATTGTACAACGGGTTGATTAAAATGTATCTCTTTCCTTCTTTTTTTCTTTTGTTCGACTGCACCTTAATATCTTCCGATTTATTCGATAATGTACCATTTATTTATGAAATTTGTCACCATATGAAAATAGATAGCAGTTAGTTAACCCTTTATCTACTGACAGTACTTATAAGTACCATTAAAATAACTTGTTATAAAATTCATTTGATACATCGATTAGTTGTAATACAGTTTAGAATGAGTTATTGATACATTACTTTCTCTTTTTCCAAAAGCATTATGTGTTACACAAAACAAAAATATTTTTAAAAGGATGATTTCTTTTGACTTTGCATCTTTTCAGCTTTTTTGGCGTTGGGGGTAGGGATTTTTCAATTCGGAAATATTTCTGTTGTAAGAACATTATATTTGTATATTTCCTAATTCTACAAAATACTAAGAAAAATATTTAAAATAAAAGATTTGAGAGAAGTTATCAATATTGCACAAAATCCCTTAAATTCAAATTTAATGAATCCTTCTAAATCCTTCAATCTTTCTAAAATCCTTCTAAAATGTATTAAATGATTATGTAAATCTTCTAATGTAGTTTAAACAATTCACGAAAAATGCTTTAGAAGATAAAATTTTCATGAATTCATAATTCAGTACATAAAAGGGGCATATATAGTTATTTACAAAGAAAAAAGTATATAAGAAAAAAAAAATTCTCAGAAAGATTACAGAATAAGTCCCTTTTATTGGATAAGCCTACGTAGTACTAACAGTTGAATTGGCGCATATTTATTGTACATGTTCGCATAAGTGTACCTGATACATAAATTAAAACACCCACTTCCACTCCATCCAGGCAACAAAATGGATGCTTATACGGATCACCGCTAAGGAAATCCACCATCTCAAGGAAAGGATTAGTTTTTCTCCCCATGCGAGGTCGGGGAGAATGATGAATGGCTTTCTTATTGTGTGATTTGAACCGTGCCACGGGGGCTCGAATCCTCGCATCTGGAGAAAAACTAATCCTTTCTTTGAAATGGTGGATTTGCCTAGGGATGATCCATATAAGCATCCATTTTGTTGCCTGGATGGAGTGGAAGTGGGTTTTTTAATTTATGTGTCAGGTACACTTATAGGCACCGCACATGTTCAATAAATATGCGCCAATTCAGCTAATGTGTTAGTACTACGCACACTTCTCCAATAAAAGGGACTTATTCTGTAATCTTTCTGAGAGAATTGTTTATCTTTTCTGATCCTTTTTTCTTTGTAAATAACTATATGCGTTAACTAAGTGCTATCTATTTTCATATGGTGACAAATTTCATAAATAAATGGTACACTATCAAGTAAATCTGAAGATATTAAAGTGCAGTCGAACAAAAGAAAGAAAAAAGGAAAGAGATACAATCACTTCATTGTACATAAAAAAAAGAAATAGACAGTTATGTTTTTTTTTCTTTTTTTTTTTAAGTACGCCATTATGTCTTTCTTCAATGTATGTTGTACATACATATACAGTTGAACTTCGTTAACGTGAACACTAAAGGGGAAACTTTTTTTGTTCGTTTTAAAAGTAGTTCGTGTTATCCGAACTTAAATACATTATATACAACAGGACGGGGCAATCGGAAACAGATCATACTAAAAGTAATTCGCGTTAAGCGTGTTCGTGTTAACGAGGTTTGACTATATATATATATATGTATATGTATATGTATATATATACTAAAAAATGCTTAGGGGGTCTTCTTTATACTGAAATTGTTTCAAATTTCAAACTCTGAAATTTTCATACGAGCACCGTATTTTGACATTATTTAGTTTCCTCGTTAAATTTCAACTTAGGGTAGCAAACTGGACGTCATTCGTACCAGTAGTGTAAAATTTATAGATATTTAAAATTTTGAACTCTTAAATGTTAAATGTATTTTAATCATTACAAAGCAGATTGCAATGCGGTTAGTTCTTTAAGCATAACTCCAGAACTATTTGTGTGATTTTATAATTCTGTTCTATATAACTGTGATTTTATAATTCACATACTTGAAGCATTTATAAATAGATTTTTTTAATCAAATAACTTAGATTACAAGCCCTAATTTCTTCCGGAAAAAATATTTGTAATTAATTAATATATATATATATGTGTGTGTGTGTGTGTGTATTATATATACTAGCAAAACCCGCAGCTTTGCTCACGTAATGGTTGAAAAAATCCCTGCCGGCCCGGCCTACAGGCAGAGGTAGATTCCGAAGTTAAGTATACTAATTTCACCAACAAAAACTAAATCATGATTAGATATAAATCCACTTTCACAGTTTTATCTGTCTGCTTTTGACGGGTTTTTATTTCATTTTTATATAATAGCTGTTTTTATCAGAATCATGTTAAGGCGGTATTAAAAAAAATACTTTTCCATGTTCAACAACTCGAAATTTTCTGGCACATTTTCAGATTCATTTTTAATAAAAAAAAAAAAAATGAAACTTGCTGACGTGATTTTTGAAAAGATTTATAAATGACCTGTGTTTTTATTTTTCTTTCAATTAATTAAAACTTGATTAATAAACAATTATTTTCTCAGTAGGGCAATATTTTTCGTTTCTAACACAATCGCTTCGGGAAATTCTGTTCAAAATGCCCACTTTGACATCGTTTTTTTAAATGTATTCTGCCTCTATCAAAACATCGATCATTACTGTACATTATATAGTTTCTGAATAAGAGAATCTACCAATTGGATGCGTTTGAGAGTAAAAATGAATTTAAAAATGAGTAAGAAAATAAGCAGTTTGGATTTGAATACACCCTTAATAAGATGATTTTTTTCTTCAACCGCTCTGTATTTTTAATTTGTTTTTGCTGTAAGAATTGGTCCTATCAAAAACTTGTCTATATAAATGTTGAAGACAATATTAAGAAGATATATGATAAATTAATTGAGATTTTATATCTTGTGAATTGACGGAGTTATAAAAATTTTTCTCCTTCAACCCCCCTTTTTTTTTGTTTTCGCTTTTAATTTTTTTTGCGGTACCAATTGGTCCTATCAAAAACTTTTGAGTATAAAAGTTGTAGATAATATTAAGGAGATGTATAATAAAATTAATTGGATTTGATATCTTGAGAATTGACAAAGTTAGGAATTTTTTTCTCCCAAAAACCCTATTTTTTTCGCTCCTTGAGCCCATTTTTAATTTTATCAAAAATCTGTGATACATAAATTTTTGGACCTATTTTTAAAAGTAATAAAAACATTAAACTGATTTGATATGTACAAAAATTAAGAAGTTATGGGGGTTTTTCGGTTTTCACAAAACCCCTCCCTATTTCCATCCCCTTGGTCCGATTTTGCCCATTAACGAACTTGACCGAGATTTTATGTCCCTTGAATTTATGTATCAGTTTGGAAGAGGTTTGTGCAGAATTGTGGAAGCTATCGTGTCCAGAAGAAAGTGATATATATATAGAGATAGATAGATAGATAGATAGATAGATAAGATAGATATAAAGTCTTTTACTGAGGGTGGTTTTGGGTTCTAGGGGTCATGATCGGTATAGATCTGCAAAACTTTTTCAGAAATTCCAACATAGGAACGATCCCAATAGGTGGTATTTCATACGAAATCTACCTAATAGGCCAAGTGATATTTGTATGTCTAATTTTTATTAGAAGAAATTATACTTTTAGGAATAATTCAAAAATTACTAATTAAGCCACAGTTTGACTAAACGTCATTAGGCAGAAATGAAACTTGAATTAATAAGAACTAAAACTAATTCAAAATAAATGGTAATTTAGGAAGTATTTTGAACATTTCATACGCTCATTTCAGTATTCATTTGAAGTTTTAAATTTTTTAGAAACCGTTCTTAGTACGCATTTACATCTTAAAATTAACCATCATGTCAAATTCTAAGCTTCTTGCTGTTGGTTTACCACATCTCTGGTGATAGTGGCACTAACATAAAATGCCTATGTTGAAACAGACTGTCACCATTAATTTGCCAACATTAATTTTGAAATCGGTTTGGTATTTTCTAATATTCCATAGAAAAGGAAATTTAGAAAGCTTTTAAAGGCTTTTTTAGAACGTTTGTTGTTCCTGTCAACTCCAGGTGGTAGTGACACTGGCATAAAATGTATCTGTTGTGGGTTCACAGACGGTCACCATTGATTCGCAACCATTACTTTTGTAATCGGTTTATTATTTCCTGAGATTGCATAGAAATCACCTCTTTTAAATTTCGAATTTATTTTCGATAGTTCTTAGAGCGCATTTATAGTTTATAAGTAGCAACCATGCCATATTTAAAGTTTCTGGCCTCTTCAGTATCACAGAAATCGCAATTTAACGATCCTGCAACCCCCAGACACCGACTTGGCACCGAAACACTGCAAATGGAGGCGTCTTAAATTCAGACACATATGTGACTGAAAAAGTAATTCAGACATTTAAGTGTCTAAATGTGAAATTTTAGACATCATAGACGTCTAAATTTAAGACACATAAGTGTCTTACTATGATCATGTTATAAATGAACGGAGAAAAATGTCTGAATAATAGTGACATGTCTGAAATTAAGACATTTAGAAATTCAGATACTTAAGTGTCTGAATGCGATACAATTGTATCATATGAGTGATGACTGTACGTACAATTGTATTGCAATATGTATATCAGCGCTATCAGAAAATATTTCCGAATGGATGAAAGATATTTAAAATACTCTTTCATCCATTTAATTTAGTATTTATTTATAAATGAAGAAATCATGGGACATCTGAGAAAATTAGAAAAGTTCGCTTACTAAGGTTTGGAGCTAAGTTATTTTTGGCGCAATAAATAATTAAATAATTGCTTTTCACAAAATATAAAGTTTTCCAAAAATTACTTGTTATCATGATCGTATACAGGGAGAATCGCTCACCTAAATACTAAGAGTTATGAGTAGAGGGAGAAAGAAACGTACTGAGGAGCAAGATTTTAGAACACACAGTAAAACCTCCCTAAACCAACCACGTTCGTTCCAATGAAAAGTGATCGCTCCGAGATGTGGTCTCTTAATGGAGGTCATGTTTAAATCTAGATTTTAATTTTTGAAAAAAGGTAACAATTAATGTTACTAAAATTTATTTTTCACGTTAGTAGAAGAAACTATAAAAATTTAAGTATCAAAACAAAAGTTAATTATATAAATTAATTACTGCAGAGTTTAAAAAATGAATACATTGACGTTTGCTTTGATTTTACGATTTTATATTTTATAACTTTTGTTTCCAAGTCTTTTCGAAGTCCAGTCAATAAATGCGTTTTTTTTTTTTTTTTTTTTTTTTTTTTTTTTTGACGGGAACAAATAAAGACGATTTGATTAAATTATGTATTTCTTTGAGAGTTTCCCGACAAAATAGGGAAGGGGAGTTTATCGACCGTCATTCTTAATTTGTCATCAGAGTTCAATTTATTACCTAAAAAGGCACAAAGGGGTTTAAATATTTAAAAGTTACCGGAATAAAAAAAAGAATCTAAACTTAGTTTAGAAGTTTGATGAATAATGCGCACTCCGGAACTATTTTTCTAATAAAATCTTCTTCAAGCGACCAGGAAAAAACGGGATTTGTTTCATTTTCTTCAAAGAAATGGGTCGCTCATGGAGAGAGTTCAACTGGGATGGTCTCTGAATGGAGGTAAAATTAGTATTGAGCCTATGGGAATAAATTTCGTTCCATGAAAAAAATGGTCGTTCAGAGAGGTGGTCGCTTAATGGAGGTGGTCGCACAGAGAGATTTCACTGTATATGCCTGGGGTCCACAGCCCAGTCCGCTTTTGTAAAATGCAGAATATAAACATGAAGTAGGCTAAACTAAGAATTTATGCCAGAACTCCTCGTGTAGGACAATTTTTAAGAAATTTAAAAATTAAGAAATATTAATCGTTTAAAAATAAGTTTCTAACGATATTTTTCACAATGGAGAACTGATTTCTTTTTCTCTCTCCTCTCTCTGTCTTTTTTTTTTTTTTTTTTTTTTTTTGTCGATGGGATTTTTCCCTTCTGAACTGCCCCTCCTCATTTAAGATAAATTTGATATATATGAACACTAACAGAAGAACAGAATTAAAATCGTCTTCTACGAGAAGTTAAGGGGTGGGGGGAGGGGCTCTTCTGGAGAAAAATTCTTAGCAGCATTTTCTCTTAGCGTTTAATTAATATATTGCTATTTGGAAGAGAAAAAAGTATTTTTTAAATAATCAAACGTATAGAAAATATTAAATTTCACGGATGGACAATCGCTCTCTTCATGACCACCGAAAATTCGATATGTTATTTTCAGGGGCGCGCCAGCAGTATCCGGCGCCTGTGTGCAGAACTTCACTTAACGCCCTTTATCCGTCACCCCCTCCCCCACCTCTCGCGGCATTATTGTCTATGAGATTTAGAGAGACTATAGTTTGCACATCTATACTAATAAAAGAAAAGAGTTTGTCTCTCTGTTTGTTGGCAACGGCTAGAAAAATCTACGAAACGTAGGCGTCTGAAATTTTAGGTGAAGGTAGCCCAGCGCAAATCTAATACACCCGAAGCTCAGATTTTGATTTTTTTTTATAATTAGCACATATATTAATTAAAACTCGCAATTAAAATGCGTCTGCCTCTTCCCGAAAAACGTCAGGGCGGTTGCGTTTCAGAACCCCGTTCCGATGAGAGGAAGCAGAGAAGATGCGAAAGCAGCTCCCCCATCCGACTTTCTAAACGCGCATCGGTCGAATAGTTCGAAATACGGTAAAACGAAAGATACCAAACACCATTTACATTTACATTTTTAAAACTTTCTAACGGAGCAATCCATTTAAAAAAAGTGAAAGAAAGAAAAATGAAACCTCGAATTCGTGTTTTTTTTTTTTTCTCGGTTTTCGAAGCCCGCATCCGTTTAACTAATTGAGACACGGAAAAACTGATTACATCAAATTAAGGATTGCACTTTTTCGTTTAAAACACCGCAATCCGTTCGAAAAAATATAAATGTTACCCCTTTCAAAATAAAAAGAAATTGCCGAGAGCCGTTTCGTTGTTTTTGAGATTTCAGATTATCTTTAAAAATCTGCATCGGCGCTACTGATCAAAATACGAAAACATTAAAAATACCAGACTTTATCTACGTTCTCTTTCCATTCGGATGCCACAATCCCTTTCAAAAAATACGAATAATAACCTTTTGTTAAAAAAAAAAAAAAATTCATTTGCGAAACTCACTTTCGAAAGTTCCGCTTTTTCTGTGATGTTTAAAATTCTGCATCGGCTTTGTAAATCAAAATAGGAAAAAGCTTACGATGCCACACTACATCTGTGTTAATTTTTTTTCGAATGCCGCAATTTCTTTAAAAATATACAGCGTGTCCGTAAAGTTATGGTGCACTTTTGACCCGTCACAGGAAATCAATGAAACAAGATGGAATTTTTCGCAAAAAAAAGAAAAACTGCAAGTTTCATACATGTTCAATGCAGTTCGATGTGGCCTCCATTTGTTGCCCTACACATATCTAAACGATATTCAAGTTCTTCCCCCCACACAGTTAAGGACGTCTGGTGCAACAGGGTGAATAACGTCTGTGATTCTATGTTTCAAATAGAGGCCACATTGAACTGCACTGAACAGATATGAAACTTGGAAAGTTTTTTCTTTTATTTGGTGAAGATTTCACACTTCCGTCTTGTTTCGTTGATTCCCCGTGACCGGTCAAAACTGCACCATGATTTTACGGGCACACTGTATTAATATTAACCGATTAACCCTTTCCAAATCGTTTGTTTCCAAGTCACTTATGCGATTATTTAATGCTATGTTTAAAAGTCGGCTTCAGAAATAAAAATACGGCAAAATGAAAAATACCAAGGCATATTTACGTCCATTTTCCTTCCGAAAGCCGCAATTTGTTTAAAAAAAATATTAATACTAAGCCTTTCAAAACAAATATTTTCCGAAACTCACTCTTGCAATTTTCGTCTTTATTCGCAATTTTTAACTTTTTGCACCTGGAATTTTTATCGAAGTACGGGAAAAACAAGCCACACACTCTTAATGAGCGTGCATTCATATTTAAGAAGACATCTTCTGTTTAAAAAAATATTAATATTAACCCTTTCAAAAAAATCGTTTCTGAAAATCACTTCAGGGTTTTGTCTTTTTGTTGAATACGCACGTGGCTTTTGCTCTCGATCAGCAGCTCTTTTAAAACTAAATATCACTATTTTACACGAATTCACCCAACTAATTTTTCATGATCACAACATCTGGTCTGATATCGGAATCAGCTCAACAAAATAAATCAAAGGTTATTTATTATTCTTTTCTTTTGGAACTGCAGTAAACGCTGCATGCGTAATTATATTCAATTAATTTTTAACACAATTATTAAACTGGTAAATAAATCATAACAGTAGTAATTTTTCAGGTGGGTGAATTAGTCCTACAGATTCGCTCGGGATGACTCAGTCGGTGGAGCATTGGCGGCTTTAGCAAAGATATCCCTGGTTCGAATCCTGGCCAGGACCTTTTTCACCCACTTGGAAATTTACTACTGTTATGATTTGCTTACCAATTTAATAATTGTGTTAAAAATTAATCTAATATAATTACCCATGCAAAGTTTACTGCAGTTCCAAAAGAAAAGAATAATTAAATAACCTTCGATTTATTCTGTTGAGCCGATTCAGATATCAGACCAAATGCTGTGATCATGAAAGGTTACCACTTGGAAATTTACTACTGTTATGATTTGTTTACCAATTTAATAATTGTGTTAAAAATTAATCTGATATAATTACCCATGCAAAGTTTACTGCAGTTCCAAAAGAAAAGAATAATTAAATAACCTTCGATTTATTCTGTTGAGCAGATTCAGATATCAACCAAATGCTGTGATCATGAAAGGTTAGTTGAATGAATTAGTCCTCCAGATTCTAACGGGATGACTCAGTCGGTGGAGCATTGGCGGCTTTAGCAAAGATATTCCTGGTTCGAATCCTAGCCCGGACTTTTTTCACCCACTTGGAAATTTACTACTGGTATGATTTGTTTACCAATTTAATAATTGTGTTAAAAATTAATCTAATATAATTACCCATGCAAAGTTTACTGCAGTTCCAAAAGAAAAGAATAATTAAATAACCTTCGATTTATTCTGTTGAGCCGATTCAGATATCAGACCAAATGCTGTGATCCTGAAAGGTTACCACTTGGAAATTTACTACTGTTATGATTTGTTTACCAATTTAATAATTGTGTTAAAAATTAATCTAATATAATTACCCATGCAAAGTTTACTGCAGTTCCAAAAGAAAAGAATAATTAAATAACCTTCGATTTATGCTTTTGAGCAGATTCAGATATCAGACAAAATGCTGTAATCGTGAAAGGTTAGTTGGGTGAATTAGTCCTCCAGATTTTCCCGGGATGGCTCAGTCGGTATAGCATTGTGTTAAAAATTCATCTAATATAATTACCCATGCAAAGTTTACTGCAGTTCCAAAAGAAAAGAATAATTAAATAACCTTCGATTTATTCTGTTGAGCCGATTCAGATATCAGACCAAATGCTGTGATCATGAAAGGTTACCACTTGGAAATTTACTACTGTTATGATTTGTTTACCAATTTAATAATTGTGTTAAAAATTAATCTAATTACCCATGCAAAGTTTACTGCAGTTCCAAACGAAAAGAATAATTAAATAACCTTCGATTTATTCTTTTGAGCAGATTCAGATATCCGAAAAATGCTGTAATCATGAAAGGTTAGTTGGGTGAATTAGTCCTCCAGATTCTCCCGGGATGGCTCAGTCGGTATAGCATTGGCAGCTTTAGCAAAAATATCCCTGGTTCGAATCCTGGCACGGACTTTTTTCACGCACTTGGAAATTTACTACTGTTATGATTTTTATACCAATTTAATAATTGTGTTAAAAATTAATCTAATATAATTACCCATGCAAAGTTTACTGCAGTTCCAAAAGAAAAGAATAATTAAATAACCTTCGATTTATTCTGTTGAGCCGATTCAGATATCAGACTAAATGCTGCGATCATGAAAGGTTACCACTTGGAAATTTACTACTGGTATGATTTGTTTACCAATTTAATAATTGTGTTAAAAATTAATCTAATATAATTACCCATGCAAAGTTTACTGCAGTTCCAAAAGAAAAGAATAATTAAATAACCTTCGATTTATTCTGTTGAGCCGATTCAGATATCAGACCAAATGCTGTGATCCTGAAAGGTTACCACTTGGAAATTTACTACTGTTATGATTTGTTTACCAATTTAATAATTGTGTTAAAAATTAATCTAATATAATTACCCATGCAAAGTTTACTGCAGTTCCAAAAGAAAAGAATAATTAAATAACCTTCGATTTATTATGTTGAGCTGATTCAGATATCAGACCAAATGCTGTGATCATGAAAGGTTAGTTGGGAGAATTAGTCCTCCAGATTCGCCCGGGATGGCTCAGTCGATAGAGTATTGGCGGCTTTAGCAAAGACATCTCTGGTTCGAATCCTGGCCCGGACTTTTTTCACCCACTTGGAAATTTACTACTGTTATGATTTGTTTCCCTGTTTAATAATTGTGTTAAAAATTAATCTACTATAATTACCCATGCAAAGTTTACTGCAGTTCCAAAAGAAAAGAATAATTAAATAACCTTCGATTTATTCTGTTGAGCCGATTCAGATATCAGACCAAATGCTGTGATCATGAAAGGTTAGTTGGGTGAATTAGTCCTCGAGATTCACCCGAGATGGCTCAGTCGGTAGAGGTTGGTTGGTTGGTTGGTTGTATTTATGTCGGCCAATTATCTGCACGTGGGATATGGGCCCTAGGGGGTGAGTGCCTTCCGTGGAGGTCTTTCTAAGGGAACCTAATCCGTATTAACGCTTGGAGAACCAAGGCTCGAAGAAAACCACGAAAACTCCGAACGATTAGGCCGACGGGCGCGATTGGGATCGAACCCAGCACTTCCCGTCTACCAGCTTCGAGAGCAGAACCTCTCGGCCACTGGTGGGGCCTCAGTCGGTAGAGCATTGGCGGTTTTAGCAAAGATATCCCTGGTTCGAATCCTGACCCGGACTTTTTTCAACCACTTGGATATTTGCTACTGTTATGATTAATTTATCAATTCAGTAATTGTGTTAAAAATTAATCTAACATAATTGAATTTTAGCCTAAAAATATAAATAGATTTTAGATTTTACATCTGCATATAAAAGTTAAATGAATTAAGTTAGGGAAGCAATTAATGTTAAATATTTTATTGTAAGATGTTATCATTAACCCCAATATTAGGATAGTTTGGAATTAATTTCATTTAAATTATAAAATCAGTCAACATTTGTATTTAGGTACATTTAAGGTTATTCTCACGGGACCGGGTTAGGACATAAAATGCACGGGAATTTAAAACTGTCTGTAAGACTTGATTCCCGCTTGAAGTCCGAAGTATAGTCCTAGGTCATAGATCACTAATTCTTTTTAACACAAAACTAAGTTTATTTATAAAAAATGCAGAAGGACAGTACAAATATTCGGCAAGGACAAGACGAGGAAAAGCACACAAACAATATATATAGATTATATCCAATGTAACACATTACATTACTCTACTCCAAAATTATACTCGTAGTAATATTACACCAATCCGCTTCCACTTACAAACCAACTTCTTACATACCAGGGCCCGTAGCACCTGTGTAATTTTATATCTGAATTTCGTTTTATATATTAAAACTGTCGCCGGCCACTGCCCTGCACGGCATAAAAACAATCCCTTCACCCTTTTCTCTGAAAACAGAATCCCCATTCCTTCTCTCCCGTCACGTGTGTCACATGACCAAAGGGGCGCCAGCTAAAGAAATGCGTTCCAGACATCACACTCTCTATCGCTCTTTTTAAAATAAATCTTTATTTTTCTGTGTATATATTACAGCCATTCATTGTAGCTCCTAAGTTATTTATGTCTAAATTGATTTTTTTCTGCTAAAGCAACCTCTAGCGTCTAACGCTATACATAATGCTAGTGTTCATGTATTTCAATTTTATGTTCTGAATTAAAATGAACAAATCTTACTATCATCACACTTATTTATCTAGCATCTGATTGGTATTGGCGTACACATAGGGGAAAGCCACCCCTTCTAAACCTTTGGGAAAATAAGAATTTCTGGATTATTTTGGCCAAATTTAGCCTATTTTCGTCATTCTCCACTCACGGTACTCCCTTAAGAAAAATCTTGCGTACGCAATGAATGATACGTTTAGAGTACAATATAGAATAGTTAAAATGCTTTTCTCAGAGGTCTAAACTCTAATGATAAAAAAAAAAAAAAAAAAAAAAAAAAAACCCACGCAATTTTTGCTCAGCACACAATAGTTTCTACAGAAGTGATCATTCGTATGGCGTTGAAAAAAATCGTTCTTCGGCCGCCTAAAATAGACTTTATAATGAATGAAAAAATCACAGCTTTAAAACTACTCTATGGAATTTCAAAAACCTTCGCAAGTAGAAGGAAAAAGCCGGTTCTGCTTCACCAGGAGCCAAGAGCCGGGTGGAGGGCGTTGCCAAAGATGAGTGACAGGTGGGAGGAGTCGAATGATTGACAGGTTAGGGGAGATAAGAAAGTGATGGACAGGTGGGCGGAGTCGAGACAGATAGGCGCCCGCGCGTCATGCTATAGTAGAGCGGTTAAAACAAAGAAGCGATAATGAAAAGTGTACTGTAAGAGAGGGGTTAGAACAAAGGATAATGTTCATGAATCAGTAAAAGTCTACTGTAAGAAGAGTGTTAATAAAGGAAAGTCTGTTGTAAGAGGAAGGTAGAACAAAGAAATGAATGATTAGGAAGGATGAGGTCATTAGAAAAGATCGCATGCAATTAAAAAATACTTACCACGGAGCAGCGTCGAGACACGTCCTACCTGTATGACATCCACCGGGCTAATGAACGAAGAAGCGTGCAACAACCGGTTTCATCTAGATAAGGAGCT
This sequence comes from Maratus speciosus, assembly GCA_963932465.1. Classification (NCBI taxonomy): domain Eukaryota; kingdom Metazoa; phylum Arthropoda; class Arachnida; order Araneae; family Salticidae; genus Maratus; species Maratus speciosus. The sequence goes on along the minus strand of OZ010796.1, from coordinate 48,759,210 downwards.
TGCTTCTGATTGGTCGAGAATCGAACCTAGGGGGCAGCACCAACGCTTTCACCTGAGGGCATGAACACCAGCGCCCTCTCTTGAGAGGATGATTCACTTACCTGCGATGTCGTCATCCTATTTGAACTGACAGAAAGAAGTGAATACATTTTATGAGTTTAACGAAAGAAGTTTTTGTCATTTGCTAATTTCCGAAACATGTTTTTAAAAGCCGAATGAGGGAAATGATAACGATGTTTTTGTTTAATCATTATCATTGGAGACTTTTAGCCAAAACATAAACTTAGTTCAGAAATAAATTATTCATTTGAGTGAACTAAGCTTACATTTTGTTTCCCAGAACACACGTCGCGGACGTAAGTCTCCTTTGTGTTCCACCGCGCTCTAACCTATTTACAAATTCTCGATGAAACAAAATAAATATATACACATTTTCTTAGGCAACGGAAATCACGCACATTGTCCATAAGTTGAATAATAAAATATATCTTCTCTGTACACAATAAAACTTGATAAAATATATACAAAATTCTTCACTGTACACAATAATAAACTTGATAAAATATATGCAAAAATTTCTTTTGCAATGGAAACGGTACACATTGTCCAAAAGTTGAATCATAAAGTAAATCTTCACTGTACACAATAAACTTGATAAAAAAATATATATACAAAAATTTTCTTTTGCAATGGAAACGGTGCACATTGTCCAAAAGTTGAAAAATATATACAAATTTTCTTAGGCAATGGAAAAATCACGCACATTGTCCATAAGGTGATATTTACATGTTCTCGATATCGCAGTGCCCATATGCGAGACTTGTGATTCCATCTTCCAGGATATATCTTTTGTCGTCAAATGGGCTCAAACCAACCTTGTTTTGTTGCATTGTATACAACTGGTGGTTCTCTTGCCCAATTCAAACTTGTGTGACTGTGCTGGTCTTGAGTTCTTGAAGACACTTTACATAATCTTCATGTTTCATTTTTTTTCTGACGATATGTGTTGTGACACCCTTCGCTCGTTTTTTTTCTTCTGTTTCGGATTTCAGGGAGTACATTTTCGCCTTTAACCCGATAAACTCCAACGCTAATTCACCGCTAAGTTCATCTGTGAATTTCCCTAATACTTTTTTGTTATCAGTCGAAAACAAAGGATGCGACTGCGGATAATCAGAAAAATCGAATAAATCCTTTTTTTCCTCCATATCCGCAATAATATCATTCGTATAGATCTGATAACATAGGGAATCCGTGTCGGTGAAAAGCAAATGGGCATTATGCTTATATGTTTCCTTCACAAAACCATAATGGAATTGATACATTAGAAGCTTCGAAAGCTCCAAAATGCAGAAACCAACATACATAGGACGATTAATTAATAACGATAATTTAGTGCGCTCCACCGCAACAAGATCTTCGGAGAAGATTTTGAAGGTTTTAAACGCAGGTGAAGCGACTAATTTTTTCGCCCTTTTCTCGGTATTGCACAATTCCACATTTCGACCCTTTCGAAGGTTTTCTAACGTTTTTCCATATACAGCGTTGTTCAGGAGTTTAAAGAAATCTTTTTCAAAAGCAGATTTCGCCAGTTTTCGTTTATCGGTGTTAAAAGCGATATACTCCCTTAACCACGGACTTTGCTGAAATTGGTGCTGAAAAACACGATGAATTTCTGTTAGTTTCATTCCTGATTGGATGTAAAACTTCAATGTTCTATAGTGAACGATATAATTTTTCTTATCTTGAAGGTTCGGGATTAGTTTTGGCGTGCCCTTGAATTTTTTATTACCTAACATCTTCTTCGCGAAGTGTGACAACATATCTTCTTCGACAGTGATTCTTTCTGGTGCGAGAGGATACTCGTTGTGCAAGGCGTGGAGTTCTTTAGGATATTCCAGATCCACCTCGAAAATATATCCTGTAGAGGAATCGTCTGCCAACTCTAATAGACTATTTGCTGTAAACTGTTTCGGGTCTTCCCATTGAAAGGAACCATGGGGGAGGTACTCAGACATGGCCCACCCATACAAGTTATTGGCATCCCAGTACATAATGTAACTGGGAGCCTGATCTGGATTATGTGCAGGCGTGTTGGGGATGTTTGCTTTGGCATAGCGTTGACTAATCATGCTGATACCTCCCCGAATCCCATTTTCAAACATCAATAGCATGTCGATATCCGTTAATAGTTCCAAGTGGATGTTCGATCTCTTCAGGCAAGCTTGCCATGCCAGACTTGGTAACGTATACATATGGCCGCTGTCGATATCATAGAACTGCTGACACGGTTTGCGATAGCTTTCAATGGCGTCTGCGAGCAATAAGACATCCGTCTTCAAATATAGGTCATGATAATCTCCTAAAGTTTGGAGATTGAAGGATTTCCAGACGTTTTGTGCATGTTGGTAATCGCTTTCGCTAATGGGTTCATCCGTTAATGTGTTGATGAATGCAGAGGCAGGTGGGAGAACAGTTTCATTAAATTTATTGACATCGGTTACGTAATCATAAGAATATACCCCTTTTCGTGTGAGCAGGGGTATATCCTGATTTTTAAAATAATGATTCAAGATTTTAAATTGATCATTATGCAGGTTGCTTGCTAATTTTCCCAGTGATGCCGAGAGATGTTGCAAACTGTCAATAAAATTTAGATGGATGGGACAGTTCTCTTTCACCATTCGAAAGCCTATATAGGTTTCTAATGTGGATGCAATCACTTCAATGGAATATTCCTTAAATTTTCCAATAGCCATCATAATGTGATGGGCATCATAGTGTCGTAAATTGTGGAAGACGACAGGAATGTTTCGAGTTTGCTTGTAGTTTAAATTACATCCTTTGTGAGCAGCCCCTATGTACGCACCTGTCACATGATCATGGTCTCTTGTTCTTTTCTTGAAGGGTTCCCTCTTACAGATATGGCAGTGGGTAGCCGATTGAAAATCTATTTCTTGTTGTGGGGAAAGTTTCATTGGCTTTACACTCTTCTGTTCTTCTCGAATGTCTTCTGTCTCTGTTATTAGCTTCTTCAGAAACTCTTCTGCAGCATTTTCTCCTCGATACAATGTGAATCTGTCCTTGAAAGGTTTTCCGTCAGCATCAATAATAACAAAAGCAAAACTACATGCTTCATGTTTTGAAATTTTCTCACAATGTGAAGTTTGTGAAGCTGGAGTTACAGGTTTTAAGATGCTTTCAAAGTCTGCATACACAATGTAGGGGATTGGATGTTGCAGATGAGTCCCCGTAAAAGATAGAATATGTTCGCCATCTTTTGGTAAGTTGATCCTTTGAGCAGTATGCTGCTTGCAAAATTCTGTGTGAGATGTTAGTAAATCTTGTCTGCAAAATCGATGTAAACATCGGTAACAATAGTAAGTGGCATGACCACGTTTTGTGACATTCCCTAATAATCTTGAAAAGCTTCTAATCAGCGAGTAGTGAAACTGCTCATCCTTTTCTAAGACTAAAAGGTTAATGACATCAGGATCTTCTTTGGGTGATACATATAAAGGATACACTTCTTGGTCATCCAATGCAAATACGTTGATTCTCAAATTGTTCAAATTTTCAACTTTCGGAATGCTTTTCACAGGGACTGGGCAGGGTATCTTCGCCATTTTGATGGTATGTTCAAAAGGTGTGTAATGCGATAATCGTTTTGGATTTTCAGATCTATTTAACTTTAATTGATGTGCGATCAAACACCACACCAAACATTTAGAAACGTTGTAATTTTCTATATTGAGAACAGCTTTTTTCTTTTCAATGAAATCGGGGGATTTAATATGGCTGCTGGGTGCTAGAGGATGATAATCTGCTATTTTTATTTCTATATGTTGGATCTGTTGGAAAATCCAACCTGACCCTAAATTTACAAATTCATCTATTAATTTTTTAATTTTCTCAAAAGCTTCATAAATATGCTCATTTATTGTATCGGTAGTTAATTCAGTAAAATTCGAACTTCTGAAATAGGTGGATATAGCTTGAAGTTCGCCTTCTGGAGTCTTCCTTTCGAACAGACATTTTGCTAGGATATGCCATTTGACGCCTCGATGTGTATCCAGTTTTTCTTCAATGATTTGACGAAGATCTGCTCCACGTTTTTCCACCAAAACGTCCACGTCAAATTTCTCATCTTCATCAGGTGTTAAAAATGTTGAAGAAAATACATTTAAAGCTTCGGTATAGGTCTTTTGCTTTTTGGAAGATGAATTTTTCGTACTAACTTTCCTTTTTCTATTTTCGTGGGATAGGCTGATGTGTTGGGATTGTATGTGTCGTTTCAAATTCGCTTTTGAATTAAATTTTTCCTGACAGGTGGTACAGGGGTAATTTAGACTTTCATGACCTCTCAAATGCACTGTTAGATTATCTGCTCTTGTGAACTCGATAGCGCATAAGGGACACTTGAATGTTTTCTTCTCTTCATTATGTGACAATAAATGTCTCTTCAAATTTGCTTGCTTCGAAAAGGTTTTAGAGCAAACAGAGCAGCTTAAACTAGCAGGAGTAGATAAATTTTCGTCAGGATTCTTCTCGTGTGTTTTGAAATGATTATCTAAATGTTCTTTCCTTGAAAAGGTTTTTGGGCAATAGGTGCAAGAAAAGGTTTTTGAATCTGTGTTTCCACAAATCTTCTGATGTCGTTTTAGAGCATCTTTTTGGCTGAAGCTTTTACCGCAGGTTTCGCATGATAAAGAATCCTAAAACAGAAAAATTCTGTTTCAAAAACACGCAACTTGTAATAGACTTTCACGAAAAAAAAAAGAACTTAGAAAACTATGTCTGTCTGCATTAAAAGTTTTACTAAACGCATCACAAATTTACTTTAACGAGAAAAAAAGATTTTTTTTTTATTATACACTTTGCACCTAAACTAGTATTATCCTTCAAAACCTAATTTCAAATAATGTATCATTTTTTGAAAAGTTTAACTAACATTAGTTCTTATGTTAAAATCAAACAATCCCCCAAAATAATAAAGAATGTTTCAAAGTTTACCTTTACTGATGAAGAATCAACTTCGCTGCTAGGATCTTGCATCCTAGAAGAACTTTGCTGAGAAGGTCCTGGATCTGTTAATTCCCCAGAAGTGGTCATACGCTCCCACACATTCGTTGTTAAACCGAGATCTTCAACAAACTAAAAAGAAAAAATATTTGCAATCAAACATAGGATAAATTCTTAGTGTATTGTTTTAAAAACTCTTAAACATGTGATCGAATACTTTAAATAAGTGTTTAATCTTTTTAGAAAAAATCTCTCAAACTATACGTTTTCAATAACATGCATTCAAATTAATTTTTAACTAGACTATAATTCATTTAACAGTGAAAAAAGAAATAACATTTTTTAGACTACACTTACAAATTAGTTTAGTAACGTAAAGAAAAAATAACATGTATTCATTTCTAAGTAAACGAAAACATCAAATATATTTTTTAACTACTTTTGTATAACAAGAAAAATAACATGCGTAAATTTGTTAACTTCATTACACTAATAAATAATTATTGTATAAGAAAAACTTTGAATAGTAAAATAAAATTTCCGTGTAAAAAAAGAAAAAAAATCTTTACGCGTTATTTAATTTATAATATACAGAAAATAACATCTATTCATTTCTTAGTAAACGAAAACAGCAAATATAATTTTAACTACTTTCGTATAACAAGAAAAATAGCACACGTAAATTTGTTAACTTCATTACACTAATAAATAATTATTGTATAAGAAAAAACTTTGAATACTAAAATAAAAATTCCGTGTAAAAAAAAATCTTTACGCGTTATTAAATTTATAACATATAGAAATAACATCTATTCATTTTTTCGAAAACGAAAACAGCAAATATAATTTTAACTACTTTCGTATAACAAGAAAAATAGCACACGTAAATTTGTTAACTTCATTACACTAATAAATAATTATTGTATAAGAAAAACTTTGAATAGTAAAATAAAATTTCCGTGTAAAAAAAAAAAAAAAAAAAAAAAAAAATCTTTACGCGTTATTTAATTTATAACATACAGAAAATGACATCTATTCATTTCTTAGTAAACGAAAACAGCAAATATAATTTTAACTACTTTCGTATAACAAGAAAAATGGCATACGTAAATTTGTTAACTTCATTACACTAATAAATAATTATTGTATAAGAAAAACTTTGAATACTAAAATAAAAATTCCGTGTAAAAATATATATATATATATTTACGCGTTAATAAATTTATAACATATAGAAATAACATCTATTCATTTTTTCGAAAAAGAAATCATCGAATATATTTTAACTACTTTCAATAATTATTGTATAAGAGAAACTTTGAATACTAAAATAAAATTTCCGTGTAAAAAAAAAGTCTTTACGCGTTATTAAATTTATAACATATAGAAATAACCTCTATTCATTTTTCGTAAAAAGAAAACATCAAATATATTTTTTAACTACATTCGTATAACAAGAAAAATAGCATAAGCAAATTTGTAAACTACTTTCAATAATTGTATTACACTTACAAATACTTTAACAGTAAACGGAAAATAATCTCTAGTCATTTTCGAAAAAGAAAACATATAATATATTTTTTAACTACTTTCGTATAACAAGAAAAAATAGCATGCGTTAATTTTTCCAACTTTAATAAACTAATAAATAATTGATTGTAAAAGAAAAAAAACATATATTTACTTTAATTTAATACAAAAGAAAAAATAGCAAAGATAACTTGAAAAATAGGTAAAACAACATTTGAAATTTAGTAATATCTTGAAATATAGATATAGTGTTTAAAAAAACTTACTTTTTGAAAATTATCCATCGCATTTGAGTAACAGTTTCCAATAAATAGTAGCACTTAAAAATATAACAGAGTAATGTTTTTTTTCCTTAGAATTGTTTATTTATACTGTTTGTTTAAGAAGTGACATCATATAGTGGCTCTATGATTAGTCGAAAATTCGACCAACAAGAATTCAGTAAAATAACGTCACTGTTCTATACCTTATTATTTCATCATATATTGCAACGCAGTGGTTTCACTGCCTTGCTTAGACTCTTGAAACAGTTATCACGACATCACCCTTTTTAGAAATTTTCTTCACTGGTGAAATCGAAGATGTATATCGCGTTTTGCAGATTCGGGAAATATCGCGTTGATAAGATGGAGACAGCGTTGTTAGTGAAATGTAGGTAACCATCTCCCCTTCACAGGTGGAAATTCCTTTTCACGTTTAAAATTATTGCAAAGAAAAGGGAAATAGAGATTGAAGGGTGTTTGAACAAAATAATCTATTAACAATTGTATTTTATCTAATTATTAAAAGAATGTTTAAACAATAACATGCTTCATTATTATTATTAACAGACTCTTTTAATAAATGAAACAGTTTAAACTAACTATTTTAATACTTTCTTTTAAAGAATAGTTTCAAAGGTTTAACCCATATAGAAAATAGTGCAGGTTTAATCAGTTCAACATTATATTTTCTATTAATGCAAAAATATATGTGTTTAGCATTAAAAGTTATAATTTTCAAAGAATACTTGTGTATTCAAAATAGGATTTAAACTCAATACGTACTTTGAGTCTTTTTTAATACTTTCTTTTAAAAGGTTTGATTGAAACATAAATAGTGAAAGGTTTTAACCCATACTGAAAATAGTGAAGGTTTTAACAGTACAACATTATATTTTTTTTAGTGTAAAAATATGTGTTGAACATTAAAAGTTATAATTTTCAAAGAATACTTGTGTATTCAAAATAGGTTTTAAACTCAATACGTACACGATGAGTCTATTTTAATACTTTCTTTTCAAAGGTTTGATTGAAACAGAAATAGTGAAAGGTTTTAACTCTTACAGAAAATAGTGAAGGTTTAAATAGTACAACATCATATTTTCTATTAGTGCAAAAATTTGTGTTGAGCATTAAAAGTTATAATTTTCAAAGAATACTTGTGTATTCCAATAGGGTTTTAAACACAATTTTTTATTCGAGGATAGATTAATTAAAATATTTGAAACAGTTGGTAATAAATGAATATTTTATCATTGAAAGAATGTTTAGAAAACGGTATGAATCTTTCGCATCGTTTGGTTAGAAACATACTTAATTCAACGAAACAATAAAAAAAGATAATGAAAACATACTTACTTTTTTAAAAGAGGATTCCTTTTCAACAGACATTTTCTTCAAAGATATTTTAATCGTTTCTACTGGCTAGCAATAAAATGATGTCGCAAAGCAAATTAGCTAATTGGCAGACACTTGTTTTTAAAAGGAGGTGATAAACATGTATCACAATTAATCAAAAATACTATGAGCACCTAAAACGCACTAGGTGAAACGTATAAGTATTTCGACGGTGATTTTACTCAGCAGGGTGCCGATAATAGTAGGGATAGATGCTGCAGAGCTTAAAGCCAAATGTCCGGTAAACGGGAGCTACGAAACAGACGACCTTCACCTACGAAATCCAAGACACGAATGATGTGTGCGATGTCTACACCCGTAGATGAAGGTTACTGATAAGAGATCACGTGACCGCTATCAACCAATCAGAAGCGAGCTTGTAGGTGTGACGTCATCGACTGTGCTGCCTTCCCCATCGCAAACGAGGATGATGACATCGTACGGCAATACCTGTAGACAACCTGGCGCCAGTTGATTGACAGGAGGCGTGGTGGAATGTCAGGAATGCAGACAGAGTGGCGCCACCATCTGCAAGAAGCGAGCATGTCGAAGCATGCAGCGACTGACTGGCGCCAGATGATTGACAGGGGACGGGGGGGAATGAAAGGAATGCAGACAGAGTGGGGCCCACCACCTGCTCCTTTCACAAGTAATGTGATTCTCTTAACCACTCACAGACAAGTATGAGAGGGTAGAGGGCGCTCGCGTCGACTTCGGGCGTGACGTCATAACCCGTTTTATGCTGAATCATGTGTCATTTGTTCTGTAGATGCGGATGGGAACGGACGTGTAAAGACGATGCTCTGTGGTAAGTAGCGTTAAGTTTTTGTTAATAGTATTTTTATGTTTAAAAGACAAAAATAATGAGACTTTGTTTAAAGTTTAATGAATTATTTATTTAATAATTTTCCCAAACGAGTACATCAGAATTTCTTTTTTTTTCTTGATTCTTTGACAAAAGTATTAGATGTTTTAACATCAGGTTTTCTTTTTTCTTGATTCATTCTCGACAGATGTCTATTTTTAATCAAGTTCTCGGGTACATGCATTTCTTTCAAAGTCTGTAACAATTCCTTCTGTGCTTTAATAGGAGTTTTCTTGTTCACAGAAAAAAGCAGATGAAATAAATCAGCTACATTCGAATCGGGAATACTTTTTCCTTCAAAAGACACTTGAAAATTTTTATCCCATTCGAATTTTCTTGAATTTTTCTTTAAAAAGTCCAACAACGTGTGAGCTTGTCTCTGCATTGAACGAGGTACCGAAGACAAAATAAACGAGACATCTTCTTCAGGTTTAGATGATGATTCCTCTTCTTCAGGTTTGGGTTCAGGTGATGTTTTCTTCAAAACAGGTTTCTCGGTCTCATCTTTAGGTTGTTTCGAGGGTTGAGGTGTGTTAAACTCTTGCAAATCCATTTTTCTTTTTAAAAGTTCATAATACTGTACAACTTTTTCATGATCAGGCAAGTTGCTGTTTAAAATGTTCGACATGGCTGTATCAAACTCGTTCATTTGCTTTTTCGAAAGGACATGTTTGGAGAGAGTTTCCTCTGGTATCAAAGCAAATTTTCTAGCGTGTTCCATGGATCAAACTTGTTAAAACAGATAAGGCAGCGGGGATTAAAATATTTAAAAATCCACCGTTCTGAACGATAAGTCTTTTCTTTTGTGATAGAGTACCCTTTTTAGTACCAATTTTTCGAAGGGTCGACTTGTATTTCCTTAAAGACTTTTTCTGTTGAGATGAAAGTGGAATGTTTCCTTTTAAAACATTCAAACTACACTCGCAGATGGCTTTCACGGAACGAAGAGGTAATTTTTTAAACAACTGTTTACGTAATACTTTAGGACGCGTCTTGATGAGCTTCAAATCACGCAGCTGTTGACACGTCAAAGTAATTTTTCAAACTAAACAAAAAACTAAATGACTCGCTTATTTATTTCAACTGGTAGACGTACTGAATTTGATTGGGTAAAATCTGCGTTCTCAATCGCATTCCTTCATCTGTTTGGTTCCTTAAATCAATGAGAAGGAATGAGAAAGGTATTTTCGTTGCATCATCAAACACTTCACGATAAAATTTTGTTTTTACAGGATATAATTGTCGCGCCAAATGCATAATTTGACTTTGATCACGTCGATTTTTAAACACAATCAAGTATTGAGAGTTGAGAGAGACATCTCTCATTTCTTTCCCTTGATGAAATAAATTTTGTGTTACAAAAATAACACTCATGTTCAAGTGATGGCATCCCCTTGAAAATAGATAGGTGAGTCGCTTATCATTTTCAAGCTCAGTCATGAGATCGTCGAGAATAATTAAAGATCTCGTTCCTAAATATTCTTTAAAATTAGAAGGAAACCCTTCTACGAAGGTGACTTCGGGGATTTCATTAAACAGATCTTGATAAATACCATAAAACCAAATCACTTTCTGAGGTGGAGGGTAAATCATTTCCCTTCTGTAATAAAGAAACTCTTTTAAAACGCAACTCTTCCCAACTTGTGTTGGTCCTGCACAGGTGGCAGTAAACGGGTGTTGAAAACGTGGAAAATCAACAAGCTCGTGATTCATGACGTTCTTCAGGAAAGACAAACACAGAATAAACACAGAGACTAAAAAAGTTTAGTTTAAATATCTATTTATTGAAAAAAATTCACAGACACGTGAAATCGTTTCATGACAAAATTAAACACTTTTCGATCGTTCGAGATATTTTTCGTTACAAATTGAGCTAAAATATCTTTTAAAGTTTTTTCTCGACATCGAGAATACAAATAAAAAATACAATATTGACCACAAACGGCCGTGACAGGACTTTGCAAGATGTGTGGATTAAATGTCACTTGTGAAAAATAAGTTGCATAGTTTGATACAGGTCCTCGAAAAAAGGCAGGTGCGTTTCCATAAGAATAGAAGAATTCCGCTTCATCAGGTGAAAGCAAGTAGAAGGCGACCCAATGACTTCCAGGTTCCGATGACTTGTCAACATTGCATATGAAACAAGCAGGATACTGTTGAATTCTTCTCGGTAGTTGATCACTTGCAAACACACCCAAAAAAGAATTTCGGGTGTTGGAATCACGTGATAAAATCTTGTCGATTTGTAAAGAATTCATTCAGTTGGGAAAATCACATAAAACATGCCGTGATTTCGAAATTTCTATAATGTTCTCAAATTCTGCATATACCAACACAGAAAGTGTTGTCTTCAAATCTTCAGCAAATTTAACTTCGATTCGTAAATTTCCTTGATGTTGTAAATTCAGATGGGGTCCGTCACAGAGATCCGGTGTTAGATCGAATGCATACAAGGTATGTCCATCAGCGAATTCTTCTCGTGTTAGATAAATACCAGCATCGTGATTAAATCCCGTGAACAAACGATGATAAGCTGTTATATAGTTGTTTTCTTCGAAATTCAGTTCGAGAGGTTTACTCGGAACCGGTTGACCATCGATGTATAAATAAATGTTTTTCATATAAAATAATATCACCATTGCTTAAATCATTGCTTAAGAATTAAAAGTTATTGCTTGTGTACATTGACACCCAAATTTGTCAACAATTTTAGTATTATATTTTTGTCCGGAAAAAAAAAAAAAAAAAAAAAAAAAAAAAAAAAAGCAGTTGCAGCACTATATATTTTTGCTGTGGATACAAGCTATTAATCTGACTATAAAAATGTTAGTAAATATTAGCCATTTAATATAATGCCATTTTTTTAATAGTTAATTTTATTTAAAATATTTTTCTATAATAGAATGATCATCAATAATGATTTACAATAAAAGAAGTAAGGAAATAAATCATTATTTACTTTGTTTAATTGCTTAAAATTATATTTAAGTTTTGTACAACTTCAGATATTGAAAAATTTATTAATATTGATTTATTGATTGTTAAAAAGAAATTACAGATTTAGAATGGTAAAAAGACTTTATTTTCATATTTTACTGCATTTTTCACATAAAATTGGGGGGATTTTTATTCAACGTTTGTGCATTTTTATAAAAGATACAGAAATAACAATTAAATATGTATTTTTAATGCAAAATAAGTTTTGAAATTAGATGTTATTTCTCTTGCATGTTATTAAAAATATATATATGTTTAACTTTTTAAAGATAGCTTAGTAGCTCTGGTGATTACCATATGCTATATGTAAAAGAAATTGCCTACATGGCAAAATATAATTAAAAAGATCAAGTTATTAAATGATATTGTTATTAATAAACCCTTCCGTTGTAATTTCTAGTTACAGATAATATTAACATGATTTCGTATATGAATTTTTATGTTTAATGACAGATCATTTAATTCTTTTACATTTTCGAAATTAATGTTTTCATGTAACAAAATTAAATTTATGTATAGGAAATGCTATGAACATTTTTGCTTCAAGTGGTGGGCATAAAACTTGAAAAATAATTATAAAAGCATCAGAATTGGAGTTATCGTGAAATTTTTAATGTTTTATAAATACATTTTAAATTGTTCCTTTGTAACGCTTTATTGAAAAGTTCGAAATTTCTACAGTATTTAATTGCACGATGAAAGAATTTTTTTTAGACTATGGAAACTTGTTCAAAGTAAAATAACTACATTTATATGTATTTCCTGTGTTTCATCTGTATAACATATTTAAATTTTAAGACACAGAAATTTTCTGACAACTTTCAACATCAAAATTATTCTGATTTTTTACAGGATTATTTTTTATTATCATCGGAGAATGCATCCATTTGCGCAAAGCAATTTATTGTACTTATTATATATCATATTGCATACTTTTAGATTAGGATGAAGTTAATGACAAAGAATATATTTATCCAAACATATATTTACCTGTTCATACATATATATATATATATATTAAGTCATCAATGTGTTTAAATTTTTGTTGCTGTATATGTAGTAGGGGGAAGGGGGTGGGGGGTAATGAATGTAAGCCGCTGGTACTGGAACTTATTAGAACCACATTTCCTATACTGTCAAAAAAAAAAAAAAAAAAAAAAAAAAAAACATTTTCTAACTTTTTTAGAATATATTTATAACTGTATATATTAAATAAAACCTCTCAATAGCAGACACCTAGGACCGTAGAATTTGCCCACTATTTAGAGGTTTTATTTTCATATGTAAAAAAAGTCCAGAGTGTACAAACACCCAGCATACCGAGTACAAATTACACAAAATATGCTTCAATATATTATTAATCTGCTTTTCAATCCACAAATGTTGTGGATTGAAAAAAGTGATCGCTAAATAGGTGTCTGCTATTCGAGAATGTCCGTTATTACCAGGGATGTAGGGGAGGATATACGGGGGTATACGCCGTATACCCTCTGGATTTTTTTTAAGGAACACCGTATACCCTCTGTTTCCCAAGAAAGCTATAGTATATATACACTACGGTATACCCTCTGCCCTTAGGGTATACCCTCTGCTCAGAACGTATACCCTCTGTTTTTTTTACGACTAACCACTGGTTATTACTGAAGCATACAGTAAAACTTCTATAACCGGTCACTCCCGAATAGCGGACAGCTCTATTTAGAAAAATATAAAGCGGGGTAGTGTTTCTTCTAGAAGCAGGACCTGATTAAAACATGGAAACTGATCCGCGGCCCTGCCCCCTCACCTTCCCATCGATTTTTGTGGCCCCAAATTTGGTATGCAATTTTACGAATTCAATGTTTTTATATATGTTTAGTTTTTTTAGTATTATAACCACATACAAAATTATCATATTAGGATTATAATTTCAGGAGATATTAATAAAAATATGAAAATGCAATTTAACATTAGAAGCTCTAAATTTTGAATGCTTATAATTCAAAAACTTATCATTCAAATGACTAGAAATTTCGTTTCTAGGCATAGTTTGAACCGAAGATTTAAAATATAGTGTCAAAATTGGGTGCATCCATTGGACAAAAAAAAAAAAAAAAAAAAAAACAAAGCTTGGTCTAATTTTGATTTGTAGATGGCCCCTATGCAAATTTTAAATACATCATTTAAAAGTAGACTTTATTTCCAGACGATTGGTACCAGTAACTTTTTTCTATTATTGTTGTCTTCTAGTTGCAGAGTTAGTAGGAGGTGTTTATTTTTTTTTCGACGACTGTTCCAATCATGTGGATAAGAAATCGCTTTTGTGACTGATACTGCTTGTGTGATCGCAAGCAACGTGGGGAGCAGGAATGAAGGGTACTCATATCATAATGAAGGATTTCTGTGTCCATTGATATTTACTATATTATTTATCGTTTGAAAAGAGCCAAATAAACATGAAGTCCATCCAGAATCTTATAACTACTGCTCGTCTCAGGCGCCGATGTGCGGTTGTCAAATGTTTAAGCATTTCTTGGTAATGATAAATAGTATAATAATAAAAACGAATGGGGATAAAGAAAAGTAAGTGTTTCGTGCTCAAATTTTTTTTAATGTTCGGATCTCACATGCTGATAATTTTGTGAAATCTAGTGCTAGATTTTATTTAACACATAAATAAAAATCCAAAAAATGCTTATACTAATTGACTGGGAATATCTAATTTAAATAGAAAAAAAATTGTACAACAAAGCAGGTATGGATTTCTTTCCGAAGAAGTGAATCATTTTTTATAAATGGGAATAATTTGTTACCATAAAGCAGAGCTGATTGCAGCATGGACAAACTGGGCTTTTTCTATGGGACGTTAGCTTTACGGGCCCACAAATTTGGTATGAAATTTCCATAAAGCTGATATTTTAAATTTGTTTTGATCTTATACTTATTTTAATAAATATTTTGTACTTTTAGAATATGATTAGGTTAAAGAAAAGGATATATTTATCCAAATATGTATTTGATGGCATCGAGCAGTCTTATTTATTTATTTATTTATTTATTTTTTTTTGCAGCAATATATGAAGGTGGCGGTGGTGTTGGGAGGGGGCGAACAAATACTAGGTCTTTGGACTGGAATTAATTTAATAAACATTTTTGATGCCGTAGGGCATATATGAAATCGCATAAATACATATTTAGGTGAATATATTTATATATATTATCCTATTCTAAAACTACAAAATACTGATTACGATCATAATAAAGTCAAAACTGATATAAAATATCCGCTTTATAAAAATTTTGTACCCAATTTGGGGTACCCTAAAATCAGGGGGCAGAGAAGCATCCTAGTTTTACCACGCTGCAATTAGCTCTGCTTTATGGTAACAAATTATTCTCATTTATAAAAAATGATTCAATGTGGTCAAATATGGCTGCGTATATGACTTAGAAAGAAAAGTGGTCAAAGATGGCTTCATATCGGCAAAAAAAAAAAAGGGGGGGGGGGGGCTCAAAGATGGCCGCAATTAAGACACTTGAAATGTCTGAAATTCAGACGCAAGAAGTGTCTAAAAATTTTAAGACATTTTAAAACGTCTGAAAATCGAACACTCCAGTTTCAGTCACTTATGTGTTTGAAATTCAGAAGCAAGAAGTGTCTGAAAATTTTCAGACATTTTAAAACGTCTGAAAATTGAACACTACGTTTCGGACACTTAAGTGTCTGAATTTCAGACATTTCAGTTTACAGATTGAAACTTTAACTTAGACTTCAGTTACCAACATTTTCTAAATTAATGACGCATTCTTTTTTTGAATTCTATGGGCTTGATTACTATGGGGCTTGGCTCACTCAACTTGGTTTTCGATTGTCTCCGGCACGTGCGGAGCACTTCCGGTACATGCTGCCTTAGGTAGCGGGAACCCAGGTTACAGGTGCGTTCGGAAAGAAATTCGTTGGGAACACACTACACTCTGCGGAAGGCAATGGGGACCTTCGAAATCAGGTTCATTGAAAAGAATTTCAAAAGATATAAAATCGTACAAACTTGAATTTTGTTTAAGATTATTTTTTTACGGACCCCGAGCAACGCCGGGCAAATCTGCTAGTATATAAATAATAGTAGCAAATAAATTGAAAATGCATGTTGAAATTTTAGAATTGTGATCATATTGATTGAGCAAGCGCAAAATGAGACACATGAGTTAAAAAATTGCAACTCCGAATCATTTAAAACGAAATAGATGCAGTAGAAATCACTTTTCACATATTTATAATAATCGGATCTTTACATAACTTCGGTAGAATGCAGCAGGGCTGTCTCAGTACATTTTAAGAAAAATTTGAAAAAATGATAGTTTCGTAATTTTCGACAAATTATTTAAATTCCTCTTAATTAAAATTTAATGGAAAAATATATCAAAAATTGCAGTGTGAAAACCTTGTACAGTTACTTTGGTTGTAGGTTGTAGGATAACAAACATTGGTTAAAAAATACATATGTCGGGCCTAATTTGAATGATTCTTTAAAGGGGCAGGTTGGGGGCCCCGAATCCCAGAGTCAGTGCGGTAGTTGGGTGGGAACGACGTTCCCAGAAATATTTGGTTTGTTACTGTAATAAAAAGATATCGCCCACGAGCACAAACTTTTCTTTTCTTTTTTTTTTTTAAGCGAAACAGATGATCAATTGTATATTTGATTTCCATTATTAATAAATTTGCGGTACACATTATAACAATAAAATAATAAAAAGCATAATTAAATATGAAAACATAATTAAAAGCTGCACCTGCTAATTTTATATACTTTCACCATACCTACTAAGAAGCTTTCGATGATCAGTACTGTTATTGTATACATTAAATATTGTACCATTTTGGGAAAAATCAAGTTTGCCAATAAGACATAAGCAGCATATCTTAAGAAAGATTAAAGATTTATATGGCAAAAAAGTAGGCTTAATGAGAAATCGAGAAGGAATAATACAAAAGACCAAGAGAATCAACGAGCGAAAATCTGGATATGTTATTTGACATAAGTCACACTAATTTGGAACAGCTTATTAAAAATAAAGAGGATCACCAGTTTCCAAGATTACAAATGGAAACTAGGAAAGGTTGTATGCTTGAATTGGATCTCTGCACACAAAAAGCTTTCTACATATGAGAAAAGATCGGTGTACGACAGAAAATAAGTGCATAGCGATTGAAAGAATCTGCTTTATCTCAAAATTCCTTTGCTTTATCAGCTGCATCTTTTACGTCAACAATGGATGAGACTGAGAGTAAAACCCTAAAGAAGCCTTTGATGATGAATATGCTGCAGAAATTACAACAGAAAAAAAAATTACATTAGAAGTGTACAGGTAAAGGTGAACGAAGACGAAGGTCTGTCATAACACCAAAAGTTGCTGCTGCTTTTGACAGGAATCGTAAAAGTACAAAAAGTCAACAATGTTACTTGCATCTGTGTTGAACATGGCTAGTGGTAGTGATAGTGAAGCAAACTGTTCAAAAATTACAGTTCATTGTGAACATCAACATTTATGTAATGAAACTGCACAACATCTAAAAATGGAGTTTAATGCTTCAAAAATCAGTAGTTCATTGGGATAGAAAGTTATTACCTGATTTATCATCAAGTGAAACAAGAAAGGTAGACCATTTACGGGTGTTAATTTCCTCTGTAACAGATAGCTGTACAAAACTTCTTGGAATTCCTAAACTTATCTGGTACAGTGGAAGCAGCAGCTAATGCAGTTTTGAACTTTTACAGTCATGCGAATGTGATTATCAGGTTATTGGAATGTGCTTCAACACAACTTTTTCAAATGCAGGTCAGTTCAAAGGAATATGTATTCTTGAATATAAAACTGGAAGAAACCTGCAGTTAGCCCGTAGATACCATGTTACTTTTAGATTATTTAATGTATGTCTCGGACCATCGAGTGGACCTGAAATTATTATGTTTAAAAGATTGAGAAAAATGGATTGAATTTAACCACCACATTATTGTTATTCATTATCATTCATTTTCAAAATCGTTCATGATCTTAAATTATCTTAGTTCATGAATGATTTTGAAAATATCGCCGTTTGTGCGATGAAACGTTCGTCAATCTTAACCTTTAACTGATGTTACCGGTCTCACAGACCGGTGCTTTTTTCAATTTTCACAGTTTAACTTGCAAATCTCAGTTTATCTACAAACACAACTAAATTTTGCTTCGTTTGGAACTTTAGTACTTAACATCAGAGACTTTTAAACAGGTAAATTTTAATTATAACACTCCTGTACAAAAAATTTAGTACAAAAACAACATCCTATGAGTTAATCGCGGCTTTTATTAATCTTTCGATGGAGCGGTCTCACAGACTGCTTCACACTAGTTATGTGACAATTTCTGTGACACCAGTTAAAGGTTAATAAAGATATTTTATCACTTTTTATAATTCTATTTAACTTAATCTGATAATTATCAAGTTTATTGATACTGGAGATGAGCCTAGAGAGTTAAATCCTCTTCTCCAGACTGTGAAAACTGTACCCATTTCAACGTCTGAATGCGAAAGAGTATTCAGCTGAATAAATAACATCATGACCAATGCGAGAAATTCACTCCTTATTGAAAAAGCCAGTTCACTTAGCCGTCCCTTAAAAGAATTTTGTCCTGAACCATATGTGATATCTTGATTGCGATCAGGGAGAAGATCAGCAAGACGAGACAGTTTGTCGTAAAACAAAGAGCACAGAAAACACCTCTCTATATCGTTCTTTAAGCCCTTCTTTTACGAAATTTTATAATCAATTATCACCGGTTTTTCAAAACAGAATTTTTTGCCTAATTGAATCGAGAAAGTGCTCGGATTAAATAAGGCAAAATTTTCAATAAAAATTTACTGGTGAGATCCCACTGGGTGGACTGGTAGTGCGTGGTGGTGGATTCTTAGCACCTTACGCGGCACGTATACCGGTCGCTCGTCCCCAAAGGGTTATGGAAACTTCTGGGTTAGATGTGCCACTATGTAATATAGGGATTAATTTCAGTTATTTCAATTCAATTTATATTCATGATGGAAAATATTACTATGAGATTGATAAAATATTGCTTTTAGATGAATGAACAAATACAATACTCTAAAAACTAGAATATAATAATTATAACTGTTAATTAAAAAAAATCGGCTTTTGGCTAAATGTTTTAAATTGGCTTTTGGCATAGCAAAAATCCGGTTGGTTGGTTGGTTGTGTTTATGACGGCCAATTATAAACACTAGGGATATAGGCCCTAAGGGGGGGGGTGCCCTCTGTGGGGGGTCTTTCTAAAGGAACCTAACCCGTATTTACGCAAGGAAATCCAAGGTTCGAAGAAAACCACGAAAACTCCGAACGGTTAGCCCAACGGGCGCGATTGGGTTCGAACCCCACCTCACGTCTATCAGCTTCGAGAGCAGAACCTTTCAGCTAGTGATGGGCGATTCTCGAGATTTTACCAATCGAGAAAAATCGTCATCGTAAAAAAATACAATCGATACAGTCATCGATTACTTCCCGGAATCTACAATCGAGACAATCGAGATGTTTTTACAATCGATTATTGATTATTATTTTACAGGCTTATAGAGTAATTTTTAAGTTTTTAGTAAATACGTGGCAACTAAAGATAGATGGAGTAAAACAACATACCAAGAAATCGATGTAAATTTAACACTGAGATGCTCTGAAAAAAGATCTTCTTTGAAGCTAAATGAAAGGTTGTGAAAAAACAGAAGCGGTAATGTAGTTTGCTGCTATCGTTTTCATTAACTCTTTCATTCAACTTCAATTGATGGAGGGGCACCTGATATGGAGCCTTTAGAAAGCTGTATTCTAACATTTGTTAATAATCTTAATACAACTTGTTATGTAATACATCTTATCAGTTTTTAAGCCTTCTGAAAGAAATGTTAATCCCTAAACCTACCCCCTTTTCTGTACTAATGGTTTATGACAATTAACAAATTGTTAGAAATGCGTTTAAGAAATTAACTTTAATGTTACAACATCTCCGCTATAGTATTTATCTTTCGAATATTATGTGCCATTCTATATTTTAATATAGGCCAATAAACTCTAAATGATTAATATCTTTAAGATATGTTCCGTATAAATTTCTTTAATAAAGTGTGCATACTAATGTTTCGATAAAACACCGTAAAACATTTTAAGTTTGTAATGTTTGAGCATATTAATAATAAGTATCATGGATTTTCCTATCAAATTTTATTTTATGTATGGCAATGTGTATTATGTATGCAAGTCTAGTAAATTGAGAGTACTACAGATGAACCAGATGCCAGCAAAATGAGTTGAACACGTTAATCCCAACCCCTCAGAATTTTTCAAAACACTCTTTTCAAACAAGTTTTTCAAATATAAGATCAATATGTTATCAAGAAACATGTTCAAAGTTTTAATGGTAAGAACAACGCTATTTTGGAACGCTAAATAACTTAAGAAAATACTTTCAGTTCATTTACCTACTTTTAAAAATATTATTTAAATTATTCAAGGATTGTAATATCTTTTTGCTAATTTTGTTTTGTTATAAGTTCCCTTTTATTTTTAATGAAAGTGCGATGTCTAAATCGCGTAATTATGGCGCATTCGATAGAATTGAATAGCTTTTTCACATTTTCGATAAAGGCAAAAATTTGATACAAGTTAAAGTTCCCCTAAATATCTAATCCTGTAAGATTTCCCGTTGATCGAAAAAAAAGAGCTTTATCGAAAAAGGGGAAGAAAAACCAGACAAATATACTTGCTAAAAAGGGAACCTGTGTAAACCGGAAACTGCTTACCACTCCCTATCGATGCCAAAATGATTCTTTAAATTTGCATTCCAATTAAAAATAGTTACTTTCTGACACATTAACGAACTTATTTTTATTCTCAAGCGTATTAGCTAGGATCGAATTTTTTCCTTTTTCGCTAAAGGCAAATGTTTCAAATTTTCGTAAATGCGAGCCTAATATTGGGGAATTTCACCATTAATCGAAAACAAAAGAACTTTACCGAAAAACAGAAGGATAACCGGACTCATATACTAGCTAAGTGGGAACCTACCTAAGACGGAAACCGGTTTCCATTCCCTAATGATTCCAAAATATTTTTTTCTGTTTGTACTTGTACTTAAATCCAAAGTAGTTACTTTTTGATTCATTTAAAAACTCAAGTTTATTCTCAGGTGCATTGTATCCAAAAATGGAAGGATAATCGCATAAAGATACCAGCTAAGAGGGGAAACTGTCTAAAACGGAATTGGTCTTTGGTCCCTAGCGATTGAAACACAACTCTTCGTTGTCTGTACCCAAATCTAAAGTAGCGCCTTTCTAACTCATTTTTATTCTTAGGTGCATTAGCTAGAATCGATTTGCATTTTCACATTTTCGATAAAAGTAAAAGGTTTGATTGAGGAAAAGTTCCTAAATGTTGAATGCATGTCTAATTCTGTGGAATTTTCTGGTTGGTCAAAAGAAAAAGAGCTTTATCAAAAAATGGGAGGATAACTAGACAAACCAGCTAAGACGGAACCTGTCTAAAACGGAATTGATTTCCAGGTTCTAAATGGGCCCCTAACATGACTGTTGCCCATCTGTACCTAAATCCAAAGTAGTATCTTTGTGAGACATTAACGAACTCATTAGAATCGAACAGCATTTTCCTTTTTTCGGTAAAGGCAAACGATTTAATACAGATCAAAGTTACCCTAAATGTCTAATGCTGTAGAATTTCAAAGTTTATCGAAAACAAAAGAGCTTTATCGGAAAGGGAACCAGACAAATATATTTGCCAAGAGTGAACCTGTCTAATAAGGAATTGGTTCCAATCTCAAGCAATAGCTAATGAAGTTTGATTAAATTCCGTGCATTAGTTTTTGAAATATAGCAGCGTTACCTGTTGGGCTATTTGCACAACAAACAAATCAACACCATTTTACATCTAGGTCTAACTGAATATGAAGTATTATTAAATTTTGCGTATTACTTCTTGAGATAGAGCGTTATCAAAATTTTTGTCACTTAAAAGACAGATATTTTCTAAAAACTGACCAATTTATCACGAATCCAATACTTCCTTCTTGTAAAGATAGATGAACGTAAAAATGGAAAAATGCCCCACACAAACTAAATTAAACCCTTTTCAACTTAAGTATATGTAACAAAATCACACGCCTCCTAATCTGTATCCTTCTTTGAGAAACTATGACTTAAACCAAAAACGCACCAAGTGTCAATCTAACTGTGAAAGCTAAATAAATACCCAAAGAACTTCTAACTCATAAGAAAGGGCTCCATTACTGTTTTTCTAAGCTGGGATTTACATCACATTCATTTCGGTGACTTCCCTCCTTTACGCTAGCCAACCCAGCCTACGTAATCATGACGTAGATGGAATATGCTCATTCATTTCTCTCTCGCTCTCTCTCTCTCTCGCACCTCAACTGAAGTCTGCTCGATGCAAACCTTTCGTTTATCTCGAGAGGTACCTCTCCTCCATGAAAACCTCTCGCTTACCTCGAGAGATACCTCTCCTCGATGAAAACCTCTCGCTTACCTCGAGATATGTCTTCTCGGTTCTAACTAAGGCCGAGAATGGGAAATCACTTTTCTTCCATTCTCGACATGTTACTCTCGATGATTGTCAAGAAAACTGATTTCTCGTTCTCGGTCAAGAAGGGCCGAGAAGAGATATCGAGGGGAGAGCTGGAAAGAGAGATAGGTATGACAATGAGCAGTGAAATGATGGAGCCTTCCGATAAATATTATGTATTAAATAAAAAAAATTCAAAGACAGAGATTGGTGAGTTTCGGGGGCGCAAGAGTGGACACACGGAGGGGGGGGGGGGAGGATTTTCAAATTTTTACCGAACACGTCATGTGATACATCATCGGAATTTGACAACCCTTTCATATTATGAACCTTTCTCCCATTCACAGTTGAATTTCAGGATGCGGGGGGTGAGGGTGTGCGCGGACAAATCTTTAAAACTGTAGCGATATCTAGAATAATTATCATTTAAATGGGTTTTTTGTCGGAGCCTTCAGAAAAATAATGCTTATTAAATATAAAAATATTAAGAGTTGGGGGAATTTCGGGAGTATTCAAGGGGCGTGAGAGTGGACCCACAGGGGTGCAATTTTCAAACTTTTATGAAACCTCTCGTGATATATCTTCGGCAATCTTTCTGACTACTCTTTCATATTATGAACCTTTCTTCCCCCAAAATTGAATTTTGGGAGTGGGGAGGGGCGAACAAATTTTTAAAACCGTAGCGATTTCTATGATAAATAGCATTTTAGATGTGAAATTTTTTTATGGGGTCTTCCGGTATTTATTATTTATTAAACATAAAAATTTTGAAAGTGGGGCTGCATCAATTCCGGGGCGAAAGAGTGGACCCACTGGGAGAGGGGTCGGGGAAGCAATTTTCAGACATTTTTTGAACCCGTCATGTGACATATCATAGGAAAGCTCTTGAATAACTCTTTCATATTATGAGACTTTCGTCTCCCCCTCCCCAATTTTGCTCTCACTGTGAGGGAGGGGGGGGGGGGTCGTTTTCAAACTTTTTTGCATTCTCATCATTTTAGATCGGATTTTTTTTACGCAGCCACCCGGTATTATTTATAATACATGAAATTTCAAAAAGTTGGGTTGTATTCCGGGGAGTGCGGTAGTTGGCCCCTTGGGGTGGGGGGGGGGGAGCACTTTCCTAACTTTTGTCGACACTCTTCATGTGATACATCATTAGAAAATCCACTTATTCATATTATGCACCTACCTGCCACTTTCCCCACTTTGCCACCGGGGCATTTTTAGGGTTTCGTTCATCTGACGAAACCCTATTCGTCTCTCTCCTCTGTCGGTCTGTCTGTCTGTCTGTCCGTCCGTCCGTCTGTCTGTCTGTCACAGAGCCCGTTCTCAGAAACTATACATGTTGGAAACTTGAAATTTTGCATACTTATAGATGAACACCACACATCATACGACAAATCGTAAAATTTTGAAAAAGTCGTACATTTAACCCTTTGGGCTCCCACATGTATATTTTAAACAGTTCTTTCTATGTAAGCCTGTAATTAGATTGGAGGCGTGAAATTTTGCATATAGCTGAATACCTCACATCAAACGACAAATCATAAAATTTTGAAAAAGTCGTACATTTAACCTTTTAGGCTCCCACATGTGTATTTTAAACAATTCTTTCTAAGTGAGCCCCTATTTAGATTGGAGGCGTGAAATTTTGCATACTTATAGCTCAACATCCCAGATTACGCGTCAAATAATAAATTTTGAAAAAGTTTTATGTTTAACCCTTTCAACTCCAGCTCGTGTATTTTAAGCAATTCTTTCTAACTGAGCCCCCAATTAAATTGGAGATTTTAAATTTTGCATACTTATAGCAGAACACCTGAGGCCAAGCGACAAATCATAAAATCTTGAAAAAGTCTTGCGTTTAACCCTTTGAGCTACCACACATGTATTTGAAGCAATTCTTTTTAAGAGAGCCCCTAATTAAGTTGGAGACATGAAATTTTACATACGTATAGTTGAATACCTCAGACCACACGACAAATCATAAAATCTTTAAAAAGTTTTATATAATAATTAACCCCTCCGGGCTCTAACTTGTGTATTTTAAGTAATTTTTCTAACCTCCGCCCTTTTAACCCGGGGAGAAATTTTCCAACTTTTGCCGACACTTGAACCTTCTTTCATATTATGCACCATAGTCTTACATATTTTAGTTCCATTTTTTACTGCCAGGTGCGCCTACTGATCTCGGGTGCTATGGGCCCAATCCCCTCGACAAATATATCTACGGATAGTATGTAAAACAGGTTTTCGTTCGGATAGATGTTTGTTTAGAATCGAGTGTGCCCCCTGGTTGCGAAATGTGGAACTAACAGATTTTTCAAAAAGAAAAAGTGTTTTGAAAGGAATATTAAACGAAACCCTTTGTGCGATCTGTGATCACACTTACCCACTTGTTCTAAATTTTGCTGACACTCCTCATGTTACATATTGGAAAGGCCTGTGACCACTTATTCATGTTATGCACCCCCCTCCCCACTTTGCCCCCCACGGGGAACTTTTCTAAATTTAGCCAAGACCCCTCATGTGACATATCGTTGGAAAGGTCTGTGACTACTTATTGATATTATGCACCTCCGGTGTCCACCCTCCCCATTTTGCCCCCACGGGTGTACTTTTCTATATTTAGCCAAGACCCCTCATGTGACATATCGTTGAAAAGGTCTGAGACTACTTATTGATGTTATGCACCTCCGGTAACCGCCCCCCCCCCCACACTTTGCCTCCATGGGGATATTTTTCTAAATTTAGCCGAGACCCCTCATGTGACATATTGTTGGAAAGGTCTGTGACCACTTACTCATTTTATGCACCTCCCGCGGTCCTCTCCCCCAAACTTTGTCCCACGGGGGCCATTTTTATAAATTTAGCCGGGAACTTTCATGTGACTTTTCTAAATTTACCAGAGACCCCCTTGTGATATATTGTCGGAAAGGTCTGCGACCACTTACCCACGTTATGCACCTCCCGCGCCCCTCCCCCCACTTTGCCCCCACTGGGAGGGCATTTTTATGAATTTAGATCGAGATCCCTCATGTGCCATGTGACATATAGTTGGAAAGGCCTAATGCCCCATGGCTTGTTGAGCCTATGCCATATGGTGGGCCTCCCCTCTGGTCGAACCTGAACCTGACGACTTATTCCTATCATGCTGCTGCTGTGCTCCTCCCCTCACCTTGACCCCCCCCCCAGGGATCCGGTTCGAGATTATTTTTTACAACATTTTATAGTCCGTGCACACCACGCCAGCTATACAGTGCCTTATATAGCGGGAAGCCAGTTCGAGATGTCATATTACAAGATTACGTATAAATTAGAGGCCCCGACTAAAGGAAGGACCCGCTAGCGGGCGAAACCACTTAGTCCTTATTAACGCCGACTCATTCCAGTTTACCTGCAGACGATTCTTGATAAATTTATGAAGTATAAAAGCAGTTGGCAAACTGGAGTCATCGAGAAAATATTTACACAATCGAAAACTATCGAGATGTCCATACAATCGAGAGAATCGAGAAAAACATCTCGTTATCGCCCATCACTACTCTCAGCCACTGGTAGGGCAGCAAAAATCCGGTAGCATCTGTTAGAAAAACTAATCTCTTTCAGAATTAGATAAACTCATCATTAATCAAGATAAACTGTTTTTCAAAAACAATTTATGTCTGTCATAAATAAGACTTGATTATTACTTCACAAAATTACTTCCTTGTCTGTGTAAAAACTTAATCAAGTAAGGAGCAAAAATGATTGCTCCAGTCTGTATCCATTTAGTCATATATAAATTAATTTAAAATCAAAAGGTGATACAAATTTCTGCGGTACAAATGATGAGAAAAATACATTTTTTTAGCATACACCTTCACAAGTTTTTTTACAGGATTAATCATCAAAGATATTTAAATAATCAGTGGATATACATATAGCTCTTCAATGGATATGATAAAGAAAAATACCGGTTTCTACGTGGACGATCAAGAACCAAAAGGTAAGGAGATTTACCTTATCTTTATTTTGTGATTTAATGTGATTATTGTTTTTTCCCGTTAAGTCTCATCTTTTATCTAACAGCATCAACATCTACCGGGGCCGAAACTAGCCTTTTTTGCACCCGAGGCAAACATGGATTGGCGCCCCCCCCCCCCCCTTCCCCAAAGTATATTTATAAAGAGAATTTTAACCGAGTTATTTTATTCTGATGGACT
This sequence comes from Maratus speciosus, assembly GCA_963932465.1. NCBI lineage: Eukaryota > Metazoa > Arthropoda > Arachnida > Araneae > Salticidae > Maratus > Maratus speciosus. The sequence goes on along the minus strand of OZ010796.1, from coordinate 48,732,317 downwards.
GACGGCTTCCATTATTATGAAACAGCCGTTATAAATGAAGTGTTAGGTGAAGATGAAAGAGCACTTGTAAAAAGTTAGAACTCTGATTTTCTGGTCAGAATGGGGAGAAAAAAGAGGCCATATATATATTTTTTTAATTATGGCCATTTTTTCCCCTATTCTGACCAGAAAATCAGAGTTCTAACTTTTTACGGCTGCTCTTTCATCTTCACCTAACACTTCGTTTATAACGGCTGTTTCATAATAATGAAAGCCATCAGTCCATCAGAAGAAAATGATCCATTCCAAAGGTATAAGTTCGATTGAAAAACTATTTATTACTTTGTGCCTGCAATTTTCATGACACAAATAGAATCACATAGCTGCCAATGTGTGGGGTTTAGTTACCTATAAAATTTAATAAAAAATTTTGCAATATTTAATCGTTGACGATTGTTAGACTTTTTAAACTGAATTTCTGGAAGTGACAGCCACTTGTTCTCTTGCGACGACATTTCTGTGACTGTCAACTCGTAAAACTTGGCTAAAAATGCTAACATTGACAACATTTTCTGAATGAATCTTTTTACCTTTATAAGAAAATGGGAAACTCTTTAATTTCTTGATATCTGAACAAAATCGGTAAATTTTATATTTTTACGAATATTAATGCAATTTTTTTTATTTACGAATGAAAATGACTTCGCGAAAGTATCAGAAAAGTAGTTTGGATTTGGGAATAGCTCTTTCAATATAAAAAATTCTCATAACGAGATGTGATCCCCTCCCACCCAAAAAAAGGAAATCCATGACCCCCCTCTAAATGGTGAGCTGGAACTGCCCTCGGCTTTGTCACATATTGATTGATTAAAATCTTGAAAACGGAATTAAAAAAAAAAATCCGCTTTATGCAGGATCAATATGCCATATCATCTTTAGATCAGGGATGTAGTGGAGAGTATACGGGGTATACGCCGTATACCCTCTGGACTTTTTTAAGGAACACCGTATACCCTCTGTTTCTCAAGAAAGCTATCGTAAATACACTCTAGGGTATACGCTCTGCCTTAAGCGTATACCCTCTCCTTAGAGCGCATACCCTTTGTTTCTTTTACGACTACACCACTGCTTTAGATTCTTCTATGCTTTGTCATATGCCAGACAGGGTGATTTTAACAATACCGAGCTAAACATAGATGTGAGAAAAATCGACAAACAAAAATCTTCATTTGGCGCCCCTTCATTCTGGCGCTTGGGGCACATGTCCCCTCTTAGTTTTGGCCCTGACATCTACTCTATGCAAAGGTGAGTGCCCACAAATATTTTTTTTTCCAACCACAGCACTGCCAGAACGTATCTCGGACGAAAAGAAAAAAGTTTCCTCCCGTTCGTAAAATGCACGTAAATGCTAAGCTAAGCTTGGTGAATTTTTACGGCGGGACAAATCGTTCATGTCTGAGCGGGTGCGGTGTACACGTCTGCACGGGCTGAAATTTCCAGGCCCAAGCCCGGCCCGACTCATAGAAAAAATTTTCGGCCCGGCCCGATAGAAAAATTAAAAGTTCAGCCCGAGTCCGGCCCTGCCCGGTAAAAAACCGAGCCCGTCCCGGCCCGAGTGTAATTCTACAAAACATTGATTTTTAAGACTAAAAATATTTATCTTAACTTTTTTTTTCATGTTTATAATCTTCATTTTTATAGTGCCACAGGCTTCGATATTTATTTTTTTTATTCAATCTCTGTTTCTTGTATTTAAATGTTTCAGTTATCATTAATATTTTTAATCCATATTTCATGTGTTGAAGTGTTAAAAATATAAAAAATTCTATACAGTAAAATCTTCTAAGACGGAATTGCACAGAAAAAAAAAAAAAATAAATAAAATAAATGCGTTATAGACCAGTTCCATTCTTATTAAGTGTAAATGTACTATATAACCTTTTCTTACATATTAGTGCATATTAATTTTACATGGATCAACACATTTTTCAGTTTAAAACAGAGTTCCGTTATAGGCAGGTTCTTTTTCACACGTTTTACTATATTTTAATTTAGCTATATTTTAATAAGCGTAGAAATCTACAATTCTTTAAATAGAATAAATTTTAATGTTTAAGCGTAGAATAATGGCGATTTAAAAATGTATGCATTTTTTGCAAAAACTTTTGGGCCAGGTCTAATTTTACTGACCGCAATGATTTTAATATGGGCTGAGTCAAAATTAGGGCTGAAAATTTTGGGCCGTGAAGACTAGCAATGAACCAGACCCGGCCCGAACTTTCAGAAAAAGTATGGCCCAGGCTCGGCCCGAGTGCCGTGAATAAAAATCAGACCGTGCAGTGCAGATCTCTAGTGCGCTGCTCTTCCCGCCGTCGCCATGGAATAATAGGCGTGCAAACTACTACGGGTCTACGGTTGAAATCACGTCCACGTGATGTGTGTGAGGAAATATGACGTTGTGCGCGAAACAATATGCGCAGTGGATCGAAGTAGGGGAAAGAGTGAAAGTAAAATACAACGCATCGCTTGGGTTTCAGTGATGATTAACCAGAACCAGCGACATCTTTTTTCATGCTCATCTAAAATGTATGCTTCCAGTTATTGGATTTTTATTGTTCTCTTTTATTAGGTAAGCATAAATTGTTTTATTTTGCATTTTTTATTTTAAACATCTTTTTAAGTGTGGAAATATTGATTTATTTTGCGATACTAATTAACGTATGAGGACGTGAATTTCAAATGTCGTCTTATTCAGAAAATCAAATCTTGGGAAATCGCGAAAAACCTCTAACTGTGTCCATTGGTTTTCATTGTAAACAGGGATGTAGTGGAGGGTGTACGGGGATATACGCCGTATACCCTCTGGATTTTTTTAAGGAACACTGTATACCCCCTGTTTCTCAAGAAAGCTATAGTATATATACACTAGGGTATACCCTCTGCTTAGAACGTACACCCTCTGTTTTTTTTTTACGACTACACCACTGATTATAAACCAAGATTTTACAAAGATAGAAATACAGGATAAAACTAATTTTTTTGCAGGATGCAGTGTTTTTTCCGTGCAGGTTTATCAATAGAATAAATGATAAAGAAAACACGATTTTTTAAATTTGGATAAGGCGAGTTTTGAAACTCATGTCCTCATATCTAGAATTCTTTTGTGTGATGATTTATGTTTAAAATCGGGTTCTTAACATTTATTATTTTTTGTTGTTGTTAAGAGCACTCAAATTATAAATTTTTAATTCAGTATATATTTTCCATATCACTTTATATATTTAAGGATTTTTTTTAATTATCTCTCTCACTATGTTTAATAGAAATATTTCTTGTTGATGTAGATTTAAAAATGATTGCTTAAATTATTATAATATGGTATCCTTGTCCTGAAATTAAACGATTATTTTTTATCTTAAATGGACCGTTGGAAACTTGCAACAATTTTCTTTTATTAATGGCGGTTGGTGATTTGACTTGGTCTTCAGTACCGATTCTGCACCGGAACTTCATTCTTACCCGGTCATTCCCAGTCTAGATTTTTATCTTTACTTATGTACCGATTAAAAAAAAAAAAGGTTTAAACATTATTGAACATCATTTAACCAGATTTTGAGTCGTTCGTTGCATTAAAATTTTTATTCAATAAAATTAAAATATTTTTGAAAATGTTTCAAAGCTTTAAAAATACGAATCTTCATTTATATATAATTTTAAATATTATAAATATTCATATTTATATTTAAAATTATACATAGTATATTGTATATAAATTTATATACAGTAAAATAATTTTACCAGAATGGTTAATAAGACTGCCATGAAATTTTAATACTACACCTAATACATTACTATGTAAGGTATTAACATCTTGTGAATAAGTTATATTACTGTAAATATAAATCGTATAATAAATTACATAATATACACAAACTTTTTGTAATATATATATCCAATAATGTAAAATGCACATTTTTTAATGAATAAATGTAAAAGGGAAAAAAAAATCCCGATTTTTATAACCTACGTAAATATCTAATTTCATCAGGGTTTGATGATTGAAATCAGATTGATTTTAATGATGATTTAAATCGTGATTTAAGTAAAATGAATTTATTTTTTAAATGATTGATTGAAATCAATTTTTCTAAAATTATTTTTAAAAATTTGGTCGAGATATTTTGTAATAAAAATGGGGAACAGACAGGGTTGCAAAAAAGCCGGCTAAAATTAAAAAAAGCCAGGCCGGTGGCTTTTATTGGTTTTAACCGGCTTTTTTTGGCCGTAATTGGCCTTTATACAATAAAACATTGTAATTATAAACTACACATTTTAAAGTGTTTTTAATTAGTTTTAATGACATTTAATTGATTTACAGTTTAACAAGTAACCCAATTTCTCAATAATGAGGACATTAATACTGGAATAAAACTTAGATGATTTTGCCAGCGATTTGTATTCAGAATTGCAAATATGTCAGCTAAATTTTAAAAAGGCCATACCAACTGCCAATTTTTTCATTTTTACTGCTTTATAAAATTAAAGAGGACAATGGTTACTTAGTTATGTTTTATTACTTAATTTTAAAAGCTATTAATACAAGTCTTATTTTATTTCTAGCAAACATTTAAAATTATACATAGTCATATTAATAAAAACACCACCATTTCTCACTATTAAAAACATTATGAATAGCATATGCATGAATATGCATAGCAACAAGCTTTTCAAAATTTTATTTTGAGATTTTTTTTTTTTTTTCTTGTTTAAATGTTCTATTTTTTACACACTTATGTACCACTCTCCTCAAATAAAACATCTTTTCTAATTCCTCATTTCCATTTTGATGTGTTACATTTTGTCATTAAGGCTGTTAAATCCAAAAGGGCAACTTTCTGACATAAGTTTTAATTTATTTTTGTCCAGAAATACATGAAACTAGCAGATGTTGTTGTTCAGAAACTATGTAATTGCACTGTTTTTTCTGGGTTTTTTTGCAAACGCTATAGATTTTTCAGAAAATACTGTCAAAGTGAGTGTTTTGAACTGAATTTCTGCACAAAAGAAGAAACCATTCAGAAAAGGGTGAAAAAACATGTTTGTCACATAATCAAAATCTCTTTATAACTCAATAGGTAATTGATGGATCAAAAAATGGAAAACACAGGTTCGATTCCAAATCGCTTCCATGGTCAGGCTTTCGAATTTTACATCTTTCCATTAAAAAATGAATTTGTAAATGTGTCAAAACATTTTGCGCTTGTTGAGCAGAGCAGTTAAAAACAGTTTTAATTAAATATAATCTTTAAAATGTGTAGTATATGTGGAGCTATATAATATAGAATTTCAAAACACCAGTTCGGAGCCTAACTTATATCCTTTTCAATGTTTTTATATATTTTTTTTTTCAGACATAATGCGTTCAGTTGTCTTCTAGAAGTTACAAAGACTTATTTATTTGATAAAGTTTAATAGAAATCTATTATTTTTTTTAGTACAAAATATTTATAAGTGTATTAAAAATTAATTGATCCAAATTTAAAACAAATTTACTGTAAACCAACTTTAAAAAATAAAAACTGGCTTTTTTCAATAAAAGCCGGCTTTTTTTAAGTGGTTAAAACCAAAAAAAGCCGTCCGGCTTTTTTTGACCTGGCTAAAAGCCAGCAACCCTGGGAACAGATGTATTATAATCCCGCATCCGCCATCTTGGATTTTTTTTTTTTACGTGAATTAAAAATTAGTTTTTTAATTCATAGTTATAATTACTATAATCCAGTTTTTTTCAATATTATATTAATCTATCAACAATATTTAACCATCGGCGACATTTTCTATTTGGCGAAAAAAGTTTCCATGCAAGAAAAAATCCAAAATGGTGGATCCGGGATTATAATACATCTAAGCCATTTCTTTATTGAAAATGATCATAAACATGTGCTTAAAGATGAAAATAAGAAATTTTGCTTAGTGGCCACTGGCCGGTAAGTTGATATTTTTTAGTAGCCAGTTACTGGCTAGTGAGAATAATTTCTTTAGTCACCAGTAAGCACATTTATGTCACTGAATATTTAATTTTAAAATATATAAGTTTAGAGTACGTAAGTAATTTATGTAATAAATAAAAATATTTTAATTCATATTGTTTTGAATAAACTTAAGATACTAATTTCCAATCTATTTTAAATTAAGTTAACAGCAAAGTTATATGTAACATGCTTATATACCTAACTGCATAAGTCCACTATACTCGGGTACTTTTCAAAATTAAAAAAAAATCTGAAATTTACAGCAAATTTTCTGAAATGTAAGGTGGGGGGGGGGGTCTCTTCTGGCACTAATTATACATTTTTTACAAGATACTTTAACAAAATTCGCGTTTTTCCGCGATTTATTGGCGACGTTTGTGTTTCTTCCGCGATCCTTTGATAAAATGTGCGGGTTTTTTCGCGATCTTTTGACAAAATTCGCGTTTTTTTCGCGATCTTTTAACAAAATTCGCGTTTTTTTCGCGATCTTTTGACAAAATTCGCACTTTTTCATAATTTTTTGATGAAATTCGCGATTCTTCGACGAAATTCTCTTTTTTACACGATTCTTTGACAAAATTCGCATTTTTTCTGCGATCTATTGACGAATTTCGGGTTTTTTCTGCGATCTATTGACGAAATTCGCGTTTTTTTCGCGATCTATTGACGATATTTGCGTCTTCGCGATCTATTGACGATATTTGCGTTTTTTCGCGATCTATTGGCGATATTTGCGTTTTTTTCGCGGTCTATAGACGATATTTGCGGGGTTTTTTCGCGATCTATTGACGATATTTGCGGGGTTTTTCGCAATCTATTGACGATATTTGCGTTTTTTTCGCAATCTATTGACGATATTTGCGTTTTTTTCGCAATCTATTGGCGATATTTGCGTTTTTTTCGCTATCTATTGACGATATTTGCGTTTTTTTTCGCTATCTATTGACGATATTTGCGTTTTTTTCGCTATCTATTGACGATATTTGCGTTTTTTTTCGCTATCTATTGACGATATTTGCGTTTTTTTCGCTATCTATTGACGATATTTGCGGGGTTTTTTCGCGATCTATTGACGATATTTGCGTTTTTTTCGCGATCTATTGACGATATTTGCGGGGTTTTTTCGTGATCTATTGGCGATATTTGTGTTTTTTCGCGATCTATTGACGATGTTTGTGTTTTTTCGCAATCTATTGACGATATTTGGGTTTTTTTCGCTATCCATTCACGATGTTTGGGTTTTTTTCGTGATCCTTCGACGAAATTTGTTTTCTTCCGCCATCTTTTGACGAAATGTGCGTTTTACGTGATCTTTTGACGAAATTCTCGTTTTTTTTTCGCGATTCTTTGATGAAATTCGCGTTTTTTTTCGCGATTCTTTGATGAAATTCGCGTTTTTTTCGCGATCTATTGACGATATTTGCGTTTTTTCCGCGATCCATTCACGATATCTACATTCTTTATGCGATCCATTCACGATATCTGCGTTTTATCTGCGATCACTTGACGAAATTTTGGTTTCTGAGCGATTTTTTGACGAAATTAGCTTTTTCGCAATCTATTGACGATATTTGGGTATTTTCGCGATCTATTGACGATATTTGGGTATTTTCGCGATCTATTGACGATATTTGGGTATTTTCGCGATCTTTTGACAAAATTCGCGGGGGTTTTTTCGCGATCTATTGACGATGTTTGTGTTTTTTCGCAATCTATTGACGATATTTGGGTTTTTTTCGCTATCCATTCACGATGTTTGGGTTTTTTTCGTGATCCTTCGACGAAATTTGTTTTCTTCCGCCATCTTTTGACGAAATGTGCGTTTTACGTGATCTTTTGACGAAATTCTCGTTTTTTTTTCGCGATTCTTTGATGAAATTCGCGTTTTTTTTCGCGATTCTTTGATGAAATTCGCGTTTTTTTCGCGATCTATTGACGATATTTGCGTTTTTTCCGCGATCCATTCACGATATCTACATTCTTTATGCGATCCATTCACGATATCTGCGTTTTATCTGCGATCACTTGACGAAATTTTGGTTTCTGAGCGATTTTTTGACGAAATTAGCTTTTTCGCAATCTATTGACGATATTTGGGTATTTTCGCGATCTATTGACGATATTTGGGTATTTTCGCGATCTATTGACGATATTTGGGTATTTTCGCGATCTTTTGACAAAATTCGCGGGGGTTTTTTCCGCGATTCTTTGACGAAATCCCTTTGGAAAATCCTGCATCTGGCCGGTACTTTCCATATTTTTAGTCGCCAGTTTTTCACGTTTAGTCGCCAAGTGGCGACTGGCGAGTGCTTATTTTCATCTTTACATGTGCTTACCCAATGAAAAAAATTATGGCACTTTTAGGGATCCCCCCCCCCCCCCCATTTTCACAAAAATGACTATTATGAGACAAGATTTTACAGATATTTAAAACTGAATTTATTAATAACTATAAAACTTTAACTATAAAAAAATTAAATATAAAAGTTGAATTAAATTTTAATATGTAATCTTTTTTTTTTATTTGAAAATACTAACCCGTGAGTACATGCGCCCCTTTCCATTACATTACTACATGTGTGGGATAAATCTCATCCCCATTTTGTCTCCTGTTATATTTTTGGATAATTTAGTTTTAAAAGCAAATCTATTATCTACTGCTTTATATTGTAAAATGCATGAATACTACTTCTTTAGGAAAAAAATTATGCTTTATATATTTATTTTCCGATTTTGTAGCAGTTTCTATAAAAAAAAAAAAAGTTTTTAGAAAATATGCAATCAATTTGTTTTACACCTTAAAAGGTTTGTTTACATCTTGGGGTGGGGGGAGATTTTTCTCTGAGGTCGATCTCTACAAAGACCCTTTTTTACTTTTTCGATTTTGCTAAGATGTTTTTTTTTTTTACTTGGATACTTTCACTTTTGAAACCAGTTCCGAAAAGCAAATTTATCAAAATAAAATAAACCTCTAAATAAAAAAAATAAAGTACCTTTGTACATACATATCAATCTCAGCTATCTAATGGGGGAGAAAATATTGAAATACAAACGAGATGTTTAAAAAAAAATCTTCCATTGGACTAACATTAGTGAGCGGGTGTTTTCGTCTGAAGGAAATAGGCCCTTAATTTTGGGTAACTTTGGTTAGAAGACATGATCAAAAATCAGGAAAAGTTGTAACACAAAAGTACTTTTATTACACAAAATCAGAAATTTTACTGCATGCAAATCACAATTAAAAAGGAAACAAATATATATATATATATATAGGGTAATTAAATTTTGTTTCGAAACGCTCTAAAAAACCAACCACTGATTAGAATGATGTTAAAATTGAACAGCGTATTATTGAAGAAGGGGGAAAGAACATGAACAAAAAAAATTCCAAATTTTAGTGACAGATGACGCTGTAAACGTCAGAAGATGTAAATTAAAATACCTGGCATGCACACGGCCATTTCAGGTGTTATAAAAGCATTGGGTAAACGGTGTTTCCTTATTTTGCGTCTCAGACGTTCGCCATGAGTGTCTCAATGAAGGACAGGGGCGTAGCCACAGATATTTTTTCGGGGGGGAGAATTCGAAAATTTCCCAACTTGAAACAAATTCCTCCAATTTTCGACTAAAATGATATGCACAACGTGTGTAATAATTATAATGATACTTTTGCATAAAAAATTCCTTTCCAAAGAAAAATTCTGAAACTGAAAACATAAAAATTCTAATTATGGGTTTGTTTACTAAAAAAATAAATACGCTTTTTACTTTCTTCTATCTTTACAAGAAGAAAGTATTGGATTCGTAAAAGAAATTCGACTTCCGGTTTTAGACTGATTTATACGTTTTAGTAAGTCCTGAACACGATTCGACAGTTTTTAGAAAATATCTGTCTGTCTATATGTGATACAGATTTTGTGGGCGCTCTAACACAAGAACTAATGCACGAAATTTAATAAAACTTTAGCGATTCACTTATACAGTCGAACCTCGTTAACGCGAACACTCAAGGGGAAACTTTTTTTGTTCGTATTAAAAGTAGTTCGTGTTATCGGAACTTAACTACATTACCTACAACTGCACGAGGCAATCGGAAACAGTTCGTGTTAACGAGGTTGACTGTACCTTGATAAAAATTGGTGCTGATTTGTTTTTGGTGTAAATCGTCCAACAGGTGGCACTGCTATGCGGCATTTTTCACGATTTACATGATTTTTGCGATAATTATATCTCAAAAACTATTGCACGGAATTTGATCAAACGTCATATTATGTTAAACTTTGACATAATTTGATGCAGATTAGCTTTTTATGTATGTCATATAGCAGGTGGCGCTGCTATGCAGCATTTTTTACGATTTTGCGATAGCTGTATCTCAAAAACTAATGCACGGAATTTAGTCAAACTTCATATCCCACATAAGTAGCACTTCCACATAAATAGATCCTTATTAGGCTTGGGTCTATACTGTCCAAAGCTATCGCTTTTGTGCACTTTGAGTAAGGAATTTTGGTTGCATACATCTAAGAGGCTGGGTGCCAAAATTTAATGATTTGTTTGAAAAATGCTATGCTTATATCTCCTTTTTAAATGCACACAATTCAACAAATCTATACCTTTAGAGTTTGTTATTATAGGCAAAAAATTGTCATTTAATTTTGGCACTGTGATTGCAAATTTTGAGGCATTAACATATATGGAGTAGAAGAAAATTTTGGGATTGGCACATCCGACTAGTTTTCACTTAATATTAATTATTGTGGTCTTCAAAGAAGCCCACCTGTTAATAACATGGCTTAGTTTAATAAAATTCCCTATTTCACTGTCATATTTTTAAAGCATTAGACTGTCAAGTCTGTCATCCCTCATTGTAGCTTGCAATATATATTTTTTTAATTTGTATTTGACTAAAGATTCTTTCATTAGATGCAACGCCATAAAGATAAGCTGCTGTGAATGTTAAGGCACGAGTATATAGTTTGACGGCGTGACCCAAATAGCCTTTGAATTTCATGGCATGAGTAAAAGGTTTGTTAAGTGAGTTGGGATTTGGTTTATTTCTATTTGACTCTGCAAGTCATGTACATCCGGTTTCTCATATCAAGGTGGAAACATTATTAACTTTTCCCCTGCACAATTGTAATTTAAATATGGAATGCATTGCTGCAATATTCTCTTGATATAGGGAACATTGTCATTTAAGCCCATTACTAAATTACCGAAATTTTCTTGTATTTCTTATAATTCTTTACTGTAAAACTTATGTGTATCAATGTCCATTGATGTGCTATTATTTTTATCTATTGCCTTTGGTGAAACCGTTTTCCTACGGTGCTTTCGGAATTCAACTTCTCCAGTTACATCCTAATGTTCATAATTGTTTGTGAGCTTATCTGTAAGGAAATCTTTATTTCTTCAAAATTTTATTCAAGTGCAACGTGTCAGTGTTACAGTGCATGTCGATTTTTTCTTCAGTTGATGGATTGCTTTCATGGTCATATTTCTGTTCCAAATTAAAATCGTCCATTTTTTACCTTTTTCATCCTCGAATGGATTTTTAGATGCTCCAAAATCTTGCACGAAAACTCTTTTCCTATTATGAAGGGTTTCTTCGTCCTGAGATTTATAGTAACTTTTTAAAACAGCTTTAAACACAGAACACTGGACTTTTGGTTTAAAATTTTATAAACACATATAAATATAAACGAACAGGACTGATATATATTTCCGCACACAAATAAAAGTAAAATGTGACAAATTTATCTAAACTAACAACTTCTTATATCCGCATTTGCTCATATAACGCTTTTTACTTGACAGCGAAGGGTTAACTAATTTTTGCGGCAAAAAAATCACGAGAATGAGTAAAATATTGTCCCAAAATCGCAAAATTAGTCAAAAAAGTTGTGAAAACTCATCAAATCTTCTTGCCCATAGCTGTGTTTCAAGTAGGTTACTACATTCATTTCTGTTGTGCTACAAGTGATCTCGAATTTTCAAAAAAAGCTGCAATCCCTTTGGATTAAAATAGCTGGATTCTCTTTTGGGAGGAGAAGGGGAGGTAGGGTGAAATTTTTGAGAAAGGAACAAAGTTTTGGAGGAAATAAAGGAACTGGTTAGTCAGTTATTGATGGACAGGAGTAGAGGAATTTAGGTCTGGTAGATGTACAATATTTTTGTAGAACTGAAAAATACAATGATAGATTGAGTGTGGCTGATTTCTTTTTATAGTTATTTTGATAATTTAACTTGTTTACTGTTGCAGTACTCAAAATAATCACCAAAACAATAAAAATTTCGTAATTTTTTTACTATTACTTTTAAAAAAGAAAATGTCTCAAAAATCTAGAATTTCCCAACTCTAAGATCGAATTTCCCAACTTCACATATATTGGGGGGGGGGAGGCTCCCCCCCCATACCCCCCATGGCGACGCCCCTGATGAAGGACCATGCTAAAGTCCTGCGCGGGTCGGGTTATACCCGACCTGAACCTACAAATTCCATTTTAAGTCAACCCGCAACCCAACCCGAACCCGCAAAAATAATTTTCGGCGACCCAAACCCGCAAAAGTAATTTCAGGCAACCCGACCTGAAACCGAAGTATATCAACCCGAACCCGCAATACCCACAACCTGACCCGAACCCGCAATGTAAGGAAAGCAAATCATGTTTTAATACCGTTATGAAAAATTATCTACGTATCTCAGAGGTCTGCACTGGTCTGGCCCTCGGGCCGCGGCGGGTTGGCAAAATTTCAAACTGGCCAGGCCGCTTTATTAGGACAGTTTTTTCAACGGGCTGGACTGATAAACAAAATAAATAGTCCGGGCCGGCAAAAAAAAAAAAAAAAAATGAACGGCCCTGCCAGGCTGGGCCGATAGCTACAATTAAGACAGTCTAACGGCCCGATATAAATATTTAGACGAAGCCGATAAAATTATAAACGGGTCTGGATGCTTTTTATGCGGTTTTTGGCCTCAGAACAATTAAAAACTGATTGGATGGATGCACACTAACAGTATCACACCTGTACAGTCATGCACACTGAATAGTACAGTTGGTTTATCGTGTAACTTATGCCTTAGCCGTTGTTTTACGATTTGTCATTTGTAGTCAAAACTCTAACACTTACAGCGCCTAAAATTAGGAACTATTTTTTTTGTTGTTGTTGTTCATGTTCTTTCCCCCTTCTTCAATAATACGCCGTTCAATTTTGACGTCATTCTAATCAGTGGTTCATTTTTTAGAGTGTTTTGAAACTTAAACTTTAATTATAATCACCCTGTATGTCTATAGTTTTCTTAAAATTTCTTTATTTTTATTTATGACAAAAAAGATTATATAATTACAGAATTTTCCCCTTTAGTTTGCTTTAATTTTATTTATAATGATATCAATTTTATTTTGTGATAGTATAACTATTTATTTATAGAAATTGTAGTTTAATGTCTGTACTGACAAAATTAGTGATCATAAGTGCTACTATCAAAAACAATTGAAAATGGCCAATAAAAAAAAATAAACATTTAATTATGAATTACCCATTATATATATATATAATATATATATCAGAGTTCATTATCAAGGGCAGACAGGGTGCACTTTGCATAAGGGCACTTCTGAGAAAAAAGGGGGCACATTCATGTAATGATAATGAACTAATTGAACCCTCCTTCACCCCCCAAAAATGCTTTACCCCCACCCCGTACACTTTGTAGTTACAATAAAGTTAAATAATAATCTTAATTTCACCAGCCCCAATGTAAAATGTATTTACAAACTTTGATTTTATTGATATATTGAATTTCTTATGTGGATAGTTAACCCTTAAATGCCATGTGTTGCCTTTCGGCAACATACCCAATTTGGTCTTCTAAAATACAGTATAGCAAAGTTCATTCTAGGATCAAGGGCAGGCAGGGTGCACTTCAAAAAAAAAAAAAAAGGGGCACACTCATGAATTATAAAAAAGTGTTTGTGTGTGTGTACGTATATATGTAAAATACATTTACAAACTTTGATTTTATTAACACAATTTACATAACTACATACATACACATATTAAAATTTTATTAAAAACAATTAAAATATAATTAAAAAATATATATATATTATTGAATTTGACTATGGACATAGTTTAACCCTTTACTCTCTTATGCTTAGTGGACTTGGACAAACTGATGACCACTTTTTGTATAGGGATCTCAGTGGTCACCTTTTTAGCTGCACTATTTCTAAACAATAATCTTCATGGTAATTTACATTGCAAATGTTGTGGAAATTTACCACAGAGATTATTGTTTAGAAATTGTAGTAGCCAAAAAAGTGACCACTAAATTCACTGTATGGGCCATTACCATGCAAAGTCACACTCAACAAATAAGTGCAAAAGAATAAATTCTTTATGGTAATGATAAAAGGTGTGTCAAATTTACAACATATTTGACACACCTTTTATCATTAGCAAAAGATTTTATTAAGTCAAATCAGATGATTAGTCATTAATCTATAATACAGGGTCCGTACACATTTCTTTAAATAAAAATCAAAGAAGTTTAAGGACCTACAAATTGAATAAACTATTTAATATGCATTTTTCATTGAACGGTTTAATTTTTGTAAATATAAGATTTATATTTTCAAATGGCAAGAGGTGTGGGGATTTTGGCAAGTGGCAGTGGAAAGTTAGAAGACTATTACTACATATAGCAGACATTCTACCGGCTCTAGGGGTCATTCTGTGGAAAAAAAAAAAAAAACTGAAATTCACAGCAAATTTTCTGAAAGGTTACAGCAGAGAGGGGGCGGGGAATCCACTCCCAGCACTCATTAAGTGTTGTTTTTTGCGCCCCCTTTGACAAAATTTGCGTTTTTTCGCAATCTTTTGACGAAATTTGTAGTTTTTCGCGCTATTTAGACGAAATTTTTCTTTTTTACGATCTCTAGACGAAATTTGCCGTTTTTTCGCGATGTACTGACTTATTTTGCCGTTTTTTCGCGATGTACTGACTTATTTTGCCGTTTTTTCGCGATGTACTGACTTATTTTGCCGTTTTTTCGCTATGTACTGACTTATTTTGCCGTTTTTTCGCTATGTACTGACTTATTTTGCCGTTTTCTTCACGATGTACTGACTTATTTTGCCGTTTTTACGCGATCTACTGACGAATTTTGCCGTTTTTACGCGTTCTTTTGATGAATTTTGCCGTTTTTCCGCAATCTTTTGACGAACTTTGCCGTTTTTCGCGATCTTTTGACGGAATGAGCCGTTTTTTCGCGATCTTTTGACGAAATTTGCTGTTTTTCGCGATCTTTTGACGAAATTTACCATTTTATCGCGATCTTTTGACGAAATTTGCCGTTTTTCGCGATTCTTTGACAAAATTGCGTTTTTTAGCGATCCTTTACGAAATTTGCCGTTTTTTTCCACGATTCTTTGACGAAATTAGCTCTTTTTCGTGATCCCTGGACGAAATTTGCGTTCTTTTCGCGATCCTCTAACGAAATTCGCGTTTTTTCCGCGATCCCTTGACAAAATTTGCGATTTTTCTTAGAACGATTGACGAAATTAATCTTTTTCGGCGATCATTTGTCGAAATTTGCGATACATTTTATGTCCGAATTTTCGGATTTATGACCGATTATTTTTAATTTTCGGAAATGACTGCCTCAGTTTTTCGGAAAATTCGGAACAGAATCGCTCTTGTGCAAACCTTTAACGAAATCCGCTATTTGTTTCGCGACCCTATAAATCGTGTTTTTCCGCGATATTATGACGAAATGTGCCGCTTTTTCCGCGATTTTTTTTTACGAAATTCGTTATTTTTTTGTGATTGTTTGACGAAATACGCGTTTTTCCGCGGCCCTGTTACGAAAATTGCGGTATTTTTCGCGATACTTTGCCGAAATTTGTGCTTTTCTTTTCGGGATCCTTTGACGAAATTCGGCTTTTCCGCGATTTTTTTGACAATTAGCATTGTTTTCGCAATTTTTTGACGAAATCCGCTATTTTTTCGCTGCCCTGTTCCGAAAATAGTTTTTTCCCCGCGATATTGTGACGAAACGTTTTTTTTTTCGTGATTCTTTGACGAAATTTGGCTTTTCTCCACGATTTTTTGACGAAATTAGCAATTTTTTCGCAATTCTTTGACGAAATCCCCTATTGTTACGAAAATAGTGTTTTTTCACGATATTGTGACGAAATGTGCCGCTTAATTCGAGATCCTTTGGCGAAATTTGCGTTCTTTTCGCGATCCTCTAACGAAATTCGCGTTTTTTCCGCGATCCCTTGACAAAATTTGCGATTTTTCTTAGAACGATTGACGAAATTAATCCTTTTCGGCGATCATTTGTCGAAATTTGCGATACATTTTATGTCCGAATTTTCGGATTTATGACCGATTATTTTTAATTTTCGGAAATGACTGCCTCAATTTTTCGGAAAATTCGGAACAGAATCACTCTTGTGCAAACCTTTAACGAAATCCGCTATTTGTTTCGCGACCCTATAAATCGTGTTTTTCCGCGATATTATGAAGAAATGTGCCGCTTTTTCCGCGATTTTTTTTTACGAAATTCGTTATTTTTTTGTGATTCTTTGACGAAATACGCGTTTTTCCGCGGCCCTGTTACGAAAATTGCGGTATTTTTTGCGATACTTTGCCGAAATTTGTGCTTTTCTTTTCGGGATCCTTTGACGAAATTCGGCTTTTCCGCGATTTTTTTGACAATTAGCATTGTTTTCGCAATTTTTTGACGAAATCCGCTATTTTTTCGCTGCCCTGTTCCGAAAATAGTTTTTTTCCCGCGATATTGTGACGAAACGTTTTTTTTTTTTCGTGATTCTTTGACGAAATGTGGCTTTTCTCCACGATTTTTTGACGAAATTAGCAATTTTTTCGCAATTCTTTGACGAAATCCCCTATTGTTACGAAAATAGTGTTTTTTCACGATATTGTGACGAAATGTGCCGCTTAATTCGAGATCCTTTGGCCAAATTCGACTTCTTTGCCCAATTTTTTAACGAAATTACGTGTCTCACGGGGCGAGTAAGAGATTTTTTTTGCGTGCCGTCTCCGATTTTTCGTGTAATTTACACGCTATAGCGCGTCCGGGACATCGTTGACAGTTTGAGGGGATGAAATTTATATAAAGGGCTTTTTTTCCGGCCGATTTTTCGAGTGATAGGGCTCACGGGGAGGAGCTTTAGGGCAGTGGGGACGTCGGGGCGGCAAATTTTGTAAAGAAGGGCAGGCAGGGTGACCCGCCGCGCGAAAAGCGCCTAGAATGAACTCTGGCAAGGTCCAAAATAAATCTGCGACGCGCGTCACGCACTTTCTGCTACCGGGTAAATACATTATATATAATATATACATTATTCATATAAATACATTACAGTGCATTGTATAGGTTCAGTGAAAGTGATATTTTTAAGAGCCTACTTCAGTCAAACGAAAAGACGCGTTCGCTAATGCTAATCCTATTGAAGAAATTTATAAAGATATCTCGGTCGCATGTCAATATTTTTAAATGATTTTTTTTTTTTTTTGTATTGGATAACTGAGATCGATTTGTATGCAGGCCGTTTTTTACTTTTTCGATTTTGACGGCAGATTTTTTTTTATAAGGATGCTTTTACTTTCGAAACCGGTTTCCAAAATGAAAGTGTCCTCATTAAAAATACCTGTAAAGAAAATCGAAAAAGTAAACAATGGTCTTTGTACAGATCGGTCTAAACTATTCAATGCCAAAAAAAAAAAAAAAAACATTTAAAAATATTTAAATTCAAACGAGATATCTTTATAAATGTCTTCCATAGGATTAGCATTAGCGAACGGGTCTTTTCGTTTGACTGCACTCTCAGAAATGAATACTCAGATTTCACGAAATTTTCTTTGTTTTTGACGAAATGGTTTCCTGGAAAATGCTCCGAGCGAACATTTCGTCAAATTGATGAAAATAGTTTCTTTACTTGCTTGACGATATAAATTTCGTCAAAAGAGGGCTGGTGGCGCCATCGCTCAAACAGTTTGGAAGCTCCAGTATTTGACACGGGTAAAGAAAAAAAATCACTTCTCTCTCTTTCCTCATCCTCGGCGTGATTCGAACTCACGACCTTTCGTGTGGGAGGTCGCTGCTCTTCCAACCTGACTTCTGGGGACCTGAAAGTGTCTGCTTTTTAGACTGGTGTAATGAATTCTACTGCTGAGCCAAGCATTAAAGACCGGTCACGTGAGTAACAGGTTTGAGTAAGACGAGTCTATTCTTCATAATAGGACTGAGGGCAATGAAAAGGGAGTTTCCCCTAGTATTGCTTTTGTGGGGAATGGAGAGCAGAATAAATACTACTAGTAGTTTCGTATTCACTTGTCTAAAATCTGTTTTCAAATTCAATTTCCTGATACTTATATGAAGATCTTTTTATCCATAAATATAGAGAAATTGCAGTCGTTCTTATTTAGATATCCCGAAATCGAACAGCGTTTTCTGCTTTACCATAAAAATAATTAATTTTCATGTAAATGTCGTCAATGTTCCGATTTTGAATCCATTTTTGTTCTTAAACTCATTAAAATGTCAAAAATCGCAGTCTTCAGAAAGTAAATGTTTTGTGAGTTAGTGATTCTAACAGAATCATTGAACTCTGACTATTTTGATAAATAAACGCATACATTAGCGTGTATACTGTATATTTCGAATTAATAGTCGGTTTTACCCGTTATAATTAAATACATTTATTCAATATATTTAATTATATATAGTATATATATTTCCAATTTCAAAAATACTTTTACCATTAATGGCATTTTTTATCAGTATATTAAAAATTATTATTCAGTTTCATTCATTATTATTAATTATTATTCAATACTTTTAATTTCATAAATTTATTTATATATTTTTTAAATCTATAATATATAAATAAAGATATTTTAGCATCAACAAATTGTTTGATGAATGCATTTTAAGTTAACATTCAAGTTTACTCATTATAATCAAATAATCTTTATTTGGTTTTATTATACAATGCTATACATTTTTTTCTTTTATTTTTAAAAATATTTTTAACTTTTAATAACTGTTTGGAGATGTATATTTTAATGAATAGTTCTATTGTACTTATTATTCAATACTTTTTATTAGATAGATATTTTATGATTGATAAAATATTTACATGTAATTTTTGAACTTTCGAACTATTTTATATGTATGTCTGTATTAAAAAGTAGCACAAGTTGCCTGCAAGTTTTATTTAATTATTTTTATTTGTGAATAAATCAGCTTTATTAAAACACTTATTTTGTTTAAGGAATGTGTTAAAAGTAGAAATAAAACTATTATTTTTTAACAAAATTATCCTTTGTTTGTGCAAAATGTTTCATATGTTTCTATATTAAAGACACGTAAGTATTTTATGATTTTTAACCTAAAAAAAGAGGTCAAAATATGAATTATATATTTAAAAAGTAATTTTTATACAAAAATATCGGAAAAAAATAGCTTTTTTTTGCGTGAATATATATAATAACTTATTCCATGTATGGGTATTGCAAAAGGTTACATGGAAAAATGAACCTTTTATAGCCTTTTAAAGAGCACTTCACAAGAGTTAGACTTAGCTTCGCCAAATCAATCGGCCCAGGCCCCACCAGTGGCCGAGAGGTTCTGCTCTCGAAGCTGGTAGACGGGAAGTGCTGGGTTCGATCCCAGTCGCGCCCGTCGGCCTAATCGTTCGGAGTTTTCGTGGTTTTCTTCGAGCCGTGGATCTTCCATGCGTTAATACGGATTAGGTTCCCTTAGAAAGACCCCCACGAAGGGCACTCCCCCCGGGCCTATATCTCTCGTGTAGATAATTGGCCGTCAAAAATCAACCCAACCCAACCCAATCGGCCCAGAAAGTGAAATTAAATTTTCCCGCTCAGTCTTAAGATGCGGACTTCTGAATGCACGCGCCGTCGCGAACGGGTAAGGAAAACCTGAATTTCGTCTCCTAATGCTTCCCTACCTCCGGAAAGGTTGCCTCCGGAATATTTTGGCAGTATGCCAAGACCGGTCTTTTAAAACTGGTCAAGCAGTACTTTGTGTTTATATTTTTATAACGTAGATTGCAATTTTATCGGCGCTGCTATATTTTCTGAAAGTTTTAAGAAAGGCTAATTTATTTTTATGGTTTTCTCGTATCAATGAATAATTATAATATAGCTTGATTAAATAATTTACAACTGAAATTTTCTTTGATCAATGGATGATTAGAATATGGTCTGGTTAATTTGTTGCTCACAAATAACGAATTGCGAAGTGCATATTGCGTGAGATTTTATCACTTTGAGTAGGAGGATAAGATTTTAACACTTTACTGTTTATAAAGAGGAGAGGGATCAATTATGTTTATTTTTAATTTGATTGAAAACATAATATACTTCTTAAAAAAAAAAAAAAAAAAGACATCCTAGAAGTTTGAAATTTTATTGACCTAATTTTCTTATTGAATGGTTTTGAAGAACACGGGAAATTTATTCTTTTCGAATTAAAACATAACGAACGACACCATATAAATAAAATAATAATAATAATAATAATAATCATTCCTAAAAATTCTAACAGCTAAAAAAATAACTAATGAAGAAACAATAACTACCTATATTTCAGTATTTTCTGAAAAGCACTAAGTGCTGTTTTAAAATAAATTATCACAGGACTAACATAAACAAGCAAATATCTGTTTGCTAAAATCGCAGGATTTGAGGAACTGTTTCCTTAAAATGCATTGAGTCTGACCGTGATTGAGGCAAAACTTTCATCAAATATTTGATGGTTTACGTTTCGTTAAAAGTCACGTGATGTTAATAGGAAATGATCGTGAAAAACGACGAAATACAGCTCGAGGATTTCTGAATCGTCAAAAGGGAGAGTTTTATTTCTGAGAGTGTGCAGTAGGCTCTTAACAGTGTATTGGAAAATAAGTTTTGGTTAGATGTGTAAATATATTTAGCCAAACCGAAAACAATTAAAATTGAATTTTAAAACAAATTGTTTAAGGCTACATCAATGCGTCACTTAAATTTTGATATAATTTCTTTTGAAACTCATAGTTTGAATTTATGAAAGATGTGAATGATAAAGCATCATCAATGAATAAATTTTTATACATCCTTTTAAATTTAACATAATTCTTACACATGCAATTATAAATAAAACAAAAATAAAATGATGAAATAAATAATATAGCGCCACTTAAAATTTGATATCATTGTTTTTAAGTTCCATATTTAAAATTCTTCTAGCAATAAGAGCAATAAGATAAAGTGCTGCGTCACAAACCTTAAGTTAAACAAAATTAAATTATAATTATAACAATTAAAAAGGTATTAAAATTTTATTTAATGATCTAATTGGCAATAAAAATTGCAAAGGAACACATAAAAAAAAAAAAGATCAAAAGAAGCATGTGAAAATAAACATGCAGTATCCCTGCATATTGAACTCGAGATCTCGTGTCTATGAGAACAGTGCTCTTAACCGCTCGGTCAATATTTTGATAGCATTCCCCAAAAGTGAATAAAAAGAAAGCATGCGCAGGAATACATTAGTAACTTGTTGCGCATTTGCGGTAAATTCTCATAGAATGGCGAAAAAATGTAGTCCCATTTTTCATACCGATTATGTAACAAAAAACAGCTTTCCTGCAAATTAGTAATATCTTATTCTTTTCATCTAAAACAGATTCATATTATATATTAATTTTAATAAAATCGCGCTGGTCATTTTCGAGAAAAAAAAACGCGAATTATAAAAAAAACGAGTTTTCACGAAAACAAGTGTTATCTAATTCCCTTCATATAAAACAGATTCATATATATCAATTTAAAAAAATCGCCCAGGCCGTTTTCCAGAAATGGAAATTAGGAATTTGTACCACGGAATTACTTTAAAAATGGGTCTCGAGATCTCAAAATAAACTGCACATAGAAATGTGAAAATTTCAGAATAGGATTAGACTGTAGATGTAAGACTCTTTTTAAAAAATCAGAACAATATGAGTACTATTTGCTGAGGTATGAAGTGGTGGCTTTTCGCGTTTTCTTTGATCTTGAGTTAGGTGTATATATGAGTTCTGCCATTCTTACGATTTTAGGCTTAAGGCTGTGTCACTCTCGAATACTATCGAAAATCTTTCTCTGAAATTTAATAAATTTGTTCTCAAATCCAAAGGAGTTACTTTCTGACAAATTTCTGAATACATTTTTCTTCGGAAACGCAACAAATTGGCAGAGGTCTTATTCAGAAACTATGATTTTGAGTTGCATTTTTCATTTTTTGGTACAGGCAAAAGATCTTTCAGAAAAAAAACTGTCAAAAATGGCCTTATGAATCGAATTTTCAGACGCGACAGCACAGGAAAGATGAAAACCTGTCGTCAATTGACAAGAATCGAGTATAATAATAAGTTAAGTAATTTATCAAAAAATAGAAAATGCTATTCGATTCCCAATCGCTTCAATAGTCAGGTCTGTCAATTTTATGCCTTTACAGTTAAAAATGAGTCAGAAAATGTGGCGGAAACTTTCGCGCTGGTATCACTATTATTATTTTTACAAAACATATCGACTGCCCGACACAATGCGAAATATTAAATCCAGTTCTGGCCGGTCTGGACTATGTAGAGAAAAAATGTAAGTTTGATTCCGGCCTGGCTGAAATCTGCTGAAAAAATTAAAATTTGTCTCGGACATGATGTAACTGTCAGATGCCGATCTCTACGATGGACATGTTATATTTCTGTATTGACTTCATAAAACAACAGAGGCGGATCTAGAGAATCATTTGGGGGGGGGGGGGGTGTCGATACCGAATGACACAAAGTAAAGTACCGAGTGACACTGAGTAAAAAAAAAATACTGAAATTCACAGCATATTTTTTGAAAGGCTACAATAGAGGGGGGAGGCCGAGGGGTTGCTCTACCGGCTCTAATTATGTGATTTTTCGCAGCCTTTGGCGAAATTTAAGTTTTTTCGCCTTTTTTGACCAATCCTTTGACAAAATTTGCGTTTTTTTGCGATCTTGTCATGAAATTCGTGTTTTTTACGCGATCCTTTGACATAATTCCCGTTTATTTCTTGATCCTTTGGCGAAATTGGCGTTTTTTCTTTTTACGATCCTTTGACGAAATTTGTGTTTTATCCGTGATCTGTGGCAAAATTCATGCTTTTTTCGTGACTGAGACAAAATTCATATTTTTCACAATTATTTGACGAAATTCGCGTTCCTTTAACGGAATTTGTTTCTTCGGTATTCTTTAGCGAAATTCGTTTTTTTCCGCGATCTTTTACCAAAATTAACTTTTTCTGCTATCCTTTGACGAAATTCGCTTTTTTCCCGCGATCCTGTGACAAAATTACTGTTTTTTCTGCGATCCTATAACAAAATTCACGTCCATTGATGAAATTCGCGGTTTTTTTATGATCCTTTAACGAAATTAAAGTTTTATCCACAATCCTGTGGCAAAATTCGTGCTTTTTCCGCGATCTGACAAAATTGCATTTTTCCGTAATTATCTGACGAAATTCGCATTTTTCCTCGATTAGATTAGTACTTAAAGAAATTAACTTTTTATGCGATCCTTTGACAAAATTCGTACTTTTTTGCTGCCCTTGGCGAAATTTGCATTTTTCCCCCATTTTTAACCAATCTTTTCACGAAATTCCCATTTAATGACCAATCCTTAGGCGAATTTTCAGTTTTTTCTGCGATCCTTCGACAAAAATCGCGCTTTTCCGCGATCCTCTGACAAAATTTGCGTTTTTCGTGATCCTTTGACGAAATTAGCGTTTATTTCGGGATCTTTTGCTGAAATTTGTTTCTTTACAATCCTTTGGTGAAATTCGCGTTTTTTGCACGATCCTGTGGCAAAATTCACGTGTTTTCGCGATCCTTTGACGAAATTTATATTTCTTTACAATCCTTTGGCGAAATTAGTGTTTTATCCGCAATCCTGTGGCAAAACTCTCGTTTTTCTGCGATCCTTTTGGCAAAATTATTGTTCTTTCCGCGATTCTGCGAAAAAATCGCATTCTTTCGCGGCCTTTTGACGAAATTAGCGATCCTTTGACAAAATTCGCGTTTATTTCGTGATCCTTTGGCGAATTTAGCGTTTTTTTACGATCCCTAAACGAAATTAGTGTGTTATCATCGATACTGTGGCGAAATTAGCGCCTTTTGCGCGATCCTGTGATAAAATTCGCGTTTTTTTGCAATCATCTGACGAAATTCGCGTTTTATCGCGATCCTTTGACAAAATTCGCATTTTCGGTATCTTTTGGCGAAATTCGCGTTTATTTTTATCCTTTAACGAATTTCACTTTTTTTTCTGCGATTCTTTTACGAAATTCACGTTTTTTTCCGCAATCCTGTGGCAAAATTCACGTTTTTTCTCGGTGCTTTGACAAATTCGCGTTTTTCGATATATATATATTTGGGGGGGGGATCGGGCGACCGCCCCCCCCCCCTTTTCCGTAGATGCCAGGACATGTTTCCGTTTGTATTTTCCGCAAAAACTGCCATTAAAAAAAAGTTGGATTTATATTTTTGCGGGGGGATCGCTCCTGTCGCCCCCCCCCCCCTCCGTGGATCTACAACTGTAAAACAAGCATCGGGCTCATGCAGCAGATTTATGCTTATTCCCCTGAAAGTCCCATCCCTTGAAAATGGTTCATTTTTATTTTATCGGCTTCGCTTAAATTTTATAATGGGCCGATAGGTCCGCTTAATTTTTTATTGGGGTGATGGACTCTTTAAATTTTTTTCCTATTTTATTTTATGTATTTTTTTTCTCGGCTAGGAAAGATCCGTTAAAATATTGTCCTAATTCTGCCGTCTCCGCCCGGCCAGTTTGAAAGTTTGCCTTCATATTGCCGGGCCGGGCACGGGCCTCTGGCCAAGACCGGGTCCGTGAAAACCTCTAACGTGACGGCAGAACACAGATATTTGTGTAATTAAAGAAAAAACTTGATTACACAAGAATCTGCTTGTTACATTACAAATATTCATTAAAATGATAGTGAGCAGTTTGTTAAAATCATCAGGACCACCTACCTCTTAACAAAGTAACACTCAGTTATTACAATCCTGCAGCGCCTGTCCAGACTGGTGCTGCTGTCTGTGCTAAAGTATAACCATAGTTATAGATTGAATATATAAGTTACAAGCTATTCTCTTGTGGAGTGTCCACACCATGCATTTACTATTTTACTCACAAAACATTTTACCTTTTATATACGTTTTTACACATACATTTTATTATGAAAATTTTTATGTTTTTGCTTTACTTACAAAAAAATTAATAAATACTAGCTGGCTTCGCCCGCTAGCGAGCCGCTCCTTTTATCGGAGCTCCTCCATTTTATGAACCTCTAATAATATCAAATCTTGAAGTGAACGAACCTCAAACCGGGTCCCCGCTGCCAACGGCACCGTATAACAGGCGTGCTGCGCACGCACTGCAAACTTTTTAAAAAACCTATCACGCTCGAACGAAAGTCGAACCGGGTCACCGCTGCCTACGGCACCGTATAGCAGCCGTGCTTCGCACGCACTGAAAAATTTTGTAAAAAAGGCAAAAAGCTAGAGTTAAAAAAGAAATGTAGCCCCCCTCCCCAGAAATCCCCGCGCTACTCTTTTTTTACACTTTATCTTATGCGTTATAAAATATGTTACAGTTTCAAACAAATCGCCTTGTTATATTTCCTAATTTTAATCAAATCGCGTTATGTTAGTTCCGCATTCCACCACCAAGGAATGCACTCTATTGTTAACAAAAGCATATCTGAACGAAACTCCTTCACGCAACCTTTCCGTAGATACATTTGAGTAGCAATGTGCAGGTGCCAATCAACAGGATATAACGTTAAGGAACCGGCAAAACAAAGTAAACACAAACGAGCAGTAGGCACTGCAGATAGGATGACGATCGAGGCAATGATGTTGGGTTTATTCCCGTCTCCCTCTGCACCGATTGGTCTACCTTGCAATTCGGCCCAAAATTATCCCTACAGCGGTAAATCTTAGCTTTTCGGCCATTTTAATTTTAATTTTCCCTCAAAATTGCCCTCTTCTACAGCTAAGAAGTTTACCACCTTTTAGGCATAAAAAATAATCCAGCCCTTTTCCAACTGGCATGGCAAGTACGTGGTGTGCGGCAACAATCATAGTTTTGCAAAGTGCAATAAACAACCTAGACTCACCAACTTGGCTTAGTATAGTCGCCTCGGGTGCTTGCTGGTGTGGTCCGCCGCCTGCGGCGATCTGGCGTATGTACTCACAATTCATCGCCCTGCTTTCCAGGCAATTACAAACCCGTTCAGCTGGGTTAACCCCGGTAGGTAGGGGCCTGGTCAGTAGTCTCCGAGTCGGGATGGTGACGGTCTTAACCAAGAATTCTGTTAGTTCCACATTCCCCCACCAGGGAGCGAACTCTATTCTTAACAGAAGTGTATCTAAACGAAACTCTGTTAAACACCTTATCAGTGGATATGTTATTAGAGTTCGTGGCGGTCCGAAGCGAGAAATTAAGAAATTTGCTGAAATAACTATTCGGAAATAGTGGTAACTAAAATTTTGACATTTTTTTAATTTAATATGTGGCATATATCTGAAGACTCCCTCAAAAAACGGCATCTAAAAAGGTCAGAAACGCTAATTTTTTTTTAATCCAGCGCCCCCCCCCCCCTCCCCAGGAAATTGCACGCGACATTCTTTTATAGAATCTTTTTATTATTTGTTATGAAATATCTTAAAGTTTCAAACAGATCGACTTGTTAGAATTCCTAATTTTAACAAAATCACGTTATGTTACTTCCACATTCCACCACCAGGGAGCACACACTATTCATAACAAAAGTGTATCAGAGCGAAACTCTGTTGAACAACCTGTCATTGGATATGTTACTCGAGTTGGTGGCGGTCTTAGGCGAGAAATTAAGAAATTTGCTGAAATTACTATTCGGAAATGGTGGTAAATAAAATTTTGACAATTTTATATTTAATATGTAGCATATATCTGAAGACTCCCTCAAAAAACGGCATCCAGAAAGGTCAGAAACGATAATTAAAAAAAAAATCCAGCGCCAGCCCCCCCCCCCCTCACAAGAAATTGCACGCACTATTCTTTAAGTTTTTTATTATGTGTTATGAACTATGTTAAAGTTTCAAGCTGATCGACTTGTTAGATTTCCTAATTTTAACAAAATTGCGTTATGTTAGTTCCACATTCCACCACCAGGGAGCGCACACTATTCATAACAAAAGTGTATCGGAGCGAAACCCTGTTATACAACCTATCAGTGGATGTGTTACTCGAGTTGGTGGCTGTCTTAATTGAAAAATTAAGAAATTTGCTGAAAGCTCTATTCGGAAATAGTGGTAACTAAAATTTTGACATTTTTATATTTCATAAGTAGCATATGTCTGAGTACATCATAGTTCTCAAAAAACGACATCTAAAAAAGTCATAAACGCTAATTTTTAAAAAATAAATCCAGCGCCCCTCCCCCGCCCTCCTCTCACAGGAAATTGCATGCACCATTATTTTTATAAGCTTTTTATTATGTGTCATGAAGTATCTTAAAGTTTCAAAGAGATCGCCTTGTTATATTTCCTAATTTTAACAAAATCGCGTTACGTTAGTTCTGCATTCCACCACCAGGGAGCGCACTCTCTTAACAAAAGCATATCTGAACGAAACTCCTTTGCCTAACCGCTCCGTAGATACATGGTCGGGAGGGTGGTGGTGCGGTCTTAACCAAGAATTTAAAACATTTTCTGCGGTAACAAAGGCTAAGATTTAATAAATAAATATAACCCCCCCCCCCCCCACACTCCTCGAAATATCACGCTCCATTCTTTTTTAAACTTTTTCTTGTGTGTTATAAACTATCTTAAAGTTTCAAACACATCAAGTGGCGGTCTTAACCAATAATTTAAGATATTTCCTGAAATGGCTATTCGGAAATAGTGGTATGAACACTTATAAACTTTTTCATATTAAATAATTAATACTTATCTCATAGCGCGCCGTCGAAAAACCCCACGTAAATTGTTAGATTTCCTAATTAAAATTATTTCGTGGTTAAAAAAACACGCGCCTTCCTTTTTATTCTATTCATTTTATGGAAATAAAACCCATTAATTAAAAAATAGTTAATATCCCAGCTTGTAATTAAGCTATCGCTTTGAACTGGGTATGTATGAAATCTGCGAGAGATTTTCCGTCCGGATGCCAAAAAAATTTTTTATAATTTAATATTTAAAAAGTTAAAATTTCGCATTAAAATAAATTACTACCGAAAACCGCAAGCGTCGTCATGTCTGACACCTGCTTCTCGGGAAAATGAAATCTCTTTTCATTATCTTTCCAAATAAAGAAATTAGATTTTTATCGATCGATTTTTAGCGGATTTTTGCGTTATACACAACACAGAAATTTGAACTTTATGCCAAAAGAAAGATTTTTTTTCCACGTCTGTGTATACCATTTACGAATTTCTCGGACTAATACTTTGTGAGATGCGATTTCGCCTTTTAAATGTCCACTTCATTTTCATTCTGAAATCTTCGACCCTTGTCTGGGTTCCGTTCTGGCGTCAATTCTCTAGCCTCGACAAGGGTCCCGATCAAGTCAGATATGAGCTTTTGACAAAAAGATTCAATTTTGAAAGGATTTTCCTTGTTAATGAGTTGTTAATTACCTAATAACTTCGGTAATTACCGCGGGATTTTCTCGTAACCTCAAAGTTAATCTTCCCCGGAAAGCGGCGGCCCGAATCAGCATATTACGCGACCCTATGGCGTGCCCTGTGAGAAAAGTAGTTCCTGCCTCAAAAATTTTGTTACAAATAGACAGGCATACAGACGTTTACGCACATTAATAGTAATAGGATAGCTGGCTTCGCCTGCTAGCGGGCCCCACCTTTTTTATAAAATCTCGAAAGAACGTAACTCGCCTGTGAACGAACCTCGAAATGGATCGGATCCACGAAAGGCAATCTCGCTCGAACGAACCTCGAAGTGGGTCCACGCTGCCTACGGCAACGTATAGCAGGCGTGCTGCGCACGCACTGCAAACTCTTGTAAAAAAGGTAATTTCCTCAAACGAACCTCGAGTTTTGACCCCGCTGCCTACGGCAGCGTATAGCAAGCGTGCTGCGTGCGCACTGCAAACTCTTTAAAACGCCAATCGCGCTCAAACGAAAGTAGAACCGTGTTCCCACTGCTACGGCAGCGTTTTGCAGCCGTGCTGCTCACACACTGTGTAACATCTTGTAAAAAAGGCAATCTCGCTCGAACGAACTTCGAACCGGGTCCCCGCTGCCTACGGCACCATATAGCAGAGTGCTACGCACGCACTGCAAAATCTGGTGAAAAAGGAATCTCGCTCTAAAAAAAGTCTAACCGTGTCCCCGTTGCCTACGGCACCGTGAACAGACGTGCTTAGCACGCACTGCAAAATCTTGAAAAAAAGGCAATCTCGCTCGAACGAACCTGGAACCGTGTTCCCGCTATTCTTAACAAAAGTGTATCTGAACGAAACTCTGTTAATCAACCTATCAGTGGATATGTTACTCGAATTGGTGGCGCTCTGAAGCGAGAAATTAAGAAATTTGCCGAAATTACTATTCGGATATAGTGTTAACTAAAATTTTGACATTTTTATAATTAATATGTAGCATATATCTGAAGACTCCCTCAAAAAACGGCATCTAAAAAGGTCAGAAACGCTAATTAAAAAAAAAAAAAAATGCAGCGCCACTACCCCTTCTCCCTCATAGGATATTGTACGTACCATTCTTTTATAAGCTTTTTATTATGTGTTATGAACTATCTTAAAGCTTCAAACGGATCGCCCTGTTAGATTTCCTAATTTTAACAAAATCGCGTTATGTTAGTTCCACATTCACCGCCAGGGAGCGTACTGTATTCATAACAAAAGTGTATCAGAACGAAACTCTGTTAAACAACGTGTCAGTGGATATGTTACTCGAGTTAGTGGCGATCTTAAGAGTGAAATTAAGAAATTTGCTGAAAGTACTATTTGGAAATAGTGGTAAGTAAAATTTTGACATTTATATATATAATAAGTAGCATATATCTGAGTATATGATAGTCCTCAAAAAAACGACATCTAAAAAGGTCAGAAACGCTAATTTTTTAAAAAGAAATCCAGCGCCCCTCCCCTCACCATTCTTTTATAACATTTTTAATATGTGTCATGAACTGTCTCAAACAGATCGCCTTGTTAGATTGCCTAATTTAAACAAAATCGCGTTATGTTAGTTCCACATTCCACCACCAGGGAGCGCACTCTATTCTTAACAAAACTGCATCTGACTGAAAGTCTGTTAAACAACCTATCCGTAGATATGTTACTCGAAGTGATGGCGGTCTTAAGCAAGAATTTAATATATTTGCTGAAATTACTATTCAGAAATAGTGGTAACTTTTGACATTTTTATATTTAATCAGTAGCATTTATGTGAAGACTCCGTCAGAAAACCGCACCTGAATCGGCCAGAAACGCAAAGGTAAAAAAAGGAATCTTTCGACCCGCCCCTTTCCCCCCCCCCTGCCCGAAATTTCACGCGCCATTCTTTTCTGAACTTCTTCGTGTGTGTTACAAGCTATCTTAAAGTTTCAAGGCGCCTTGTTATACTTCCTACTTTAAATGGAATCGCGGCCTGTTAATTCCACATTCCACTGCCAGGGAGCGCACTCTATTCATAACAACAGTGTATCTGAACGAAACTCTGTTAAAAAACCTATCAGTGGATATGTTATTCGAGTTGGTGGCGGTCTTAAGCTAGAAATTAAGAAATTTGCTAAAATTACTATTCGGAAATAGTGGTCAATAAAATTTTAACATTTTTATATTCAATATGTAGCATATATCTGAAGACTCCATCAAAAAACGGCATCTAAGAAGGTCAGAAACGCTAATTTTTGAAAAAAAAAAAAAAAAATCCAGCGCCACTCCCCCCCCCCCCTCCCCCTCTCAGGAAATTGCATGCACCATTCTTTCATAAGCTTTTTATTATGTGTTATGAACCATCTTAATGTTTCAAACGGATTGCCTTGTTACATTTCCTAATTTTAACAAAATTGCTTTGTGTTAGTTCCACATTTCACCACCAGGGAGCGCACACTATTCATAACAAAAGTGCGTCAGAATGAAACTGTTGGGATATTTAATCAAAAGTATTTCCCTCCTCCCTTCCCATTGACACAAACCTAACAAATAAAAATTATGCGATAGCGGGCGAAGCACGCTGGTCTTTGTCGTAATAATATCTGTAATGCGAACTAACTGGGATATTTAATCAAAAGTAGCTCCCCCCCCCCCCCCTTTCCATTTACACAAACCTAAAAAATACAAATTATACGATAGCGGGCGAAGCACGCAATAGTTTAAGATATTTCTTGAAATTGCTATTCGAAAATAGTGGTATGAATACTTCTATACTATCTTATAATGAATAATTTTTACCTATCTCATAGCGCTGTTCAAAAACCCCATGTAAATTGTTATATTTCCTAATTTAAATGAAATCTCCGTTAAAAAAGCACGTGTCTCCATCTTAATCTCGCTTTTCATGGAAATAAAAGGAATTAAATAATTAATATCTCAGTTTGTAATTAAGCTATGAGTTTGAACTGGGTGTGTATGAAATCAGCGAACAATTTCGCATCGGGATGCCAAAAAATTTAATCAAAAAATTTAATATTTAAAAATTTTAAATTTAGTATTAAAATATTCTAGTATGGAAACCGCAAAAGCCGTCATGTCTGAGAATGACAACATCTGCTTCTCCCCGAAATGAAATCTGTTTTCCTTGTCTTTCCAATGAATGAAAAATCAATTTTTATCGATCGATTTTTAGTGGATATCTTCACTTATACACAAACATGAACTTTATGCCAAAATGAAGTAGATTTTTTTCCGCGTCTGTGCCTATACCTTTTACAAGTATCTCCGACCAGTAGTTTTTGATATAGAATTTTGCTATAAAATGTACACCTCATTTTTTGCTTAACCTTTAACTGATGTCACGCGGTCTCCCAGACCCCGCGACTCCCAGCTGTAAACACTTTTACAGCCTTTTACTTTACCCTCAAATTCCGCATCAGGGACGACTGCCCCCTTCGCACGGCAATGCTGAAACATGTATAAATCTGACGGCATAGCAAATTGGGTTGGGTTGATTGTTGACGGCCAATTATCTACACGAGGGATATAGGCCCAAGGGGGAGTGCCTTCCGTGGAGGTCTTTCTAAGGGAACCTAATCCGTATTAACGCATGGAAATCCACGGTTCGAAGAAAACCACGAAAACTCCGAACGATTAGGCCGACGGGCGCGAATGGGTTCGAACCCAGCACCTCCCGTCTACCAGCTTCGAGGGCAGAACCTCTCAGCCACTGGTGGGGCGCATAGCAAATTGAATGAAGCTGTCAACCTTGTCAAGTTATGCTAATATATTATCATGGTGCAAGAAGTTCATCCAAGCCAAGACTGATAAAATTTCTAAGTATTAGGAATAGGGATTGACCGAATACCGAATAGTCGATTCGGTATTCGGTGGTTCGGCATGTAAACAGAATATTCGGCCGAATAATTGTGGATAAGTATTTTTTTTAAAGTAAAAGAATTCTCTTTTAATTAGAAGTAAAATAGGCTAAACAATGAGTTTTAATATTAGGTGCATGAGTTCAGACTTCAGCTGCACTACAAAAAACCAAGTCAAAGGCCATTTTTAATTTAAAAAAAAAACTTTTTCCTTTCTAAAATAGTCTACATAGTGGTGAAATCAAAACAACTGTCTACAATAGAGGAAAAAAAAATAAGGAAGATGGGCATCTTTCCCTTATCATTTAATTTTAATTATTTCTACATTAGTTTTCTTAATTTAAATTTGTTTAATGTGTATTTTCTTTAATATACACATCAAAT
Source organism: Maratus speciosus (assembly GCA_963932465.1). NCBI lineage: Eukaryota > Metazoa > Arthropoda > Arachnida > Araneae > Salticidae > Maratus > Maratus speciosus. The sequence continues at coordinate 48,699,309 of OZ010796.1, read as the reverse complement.
AAGTATATCAGAGTTCATCTCTGTATATCTAAGGTGTATATTAAAGAAAATACACACATCAAATAAGTATGCCTATCCTATAGCTTTTATAATCATTAAATTAAAATCGCTCAAATTTGTTATCTTCATAACCACAATGTTAAAATATTAATCAAAATATAAATATGTATCAGTAATTTGACAGAAAATATAGTTAAATGTACATATTGATATAATACCTTTTGTATTTGAAAACATTCCTATTCAATATGTTTATAATTAGACTTAGACAATCAGTAAATCAGCTTTGACAACATTGTTTCTTTTCATTTGAATGAACTTTTGTTTTTCTGACAATTCTTATCCTTAATAACAGCCTGTGTAGTTTAATATTTTCATAGGTTCTTTAGGGTATAGTGATAAAATAATAAAAAAATAAGTGATAGGTTAATGAATTTGTGAGTGGAAAGAAGTCATTAAATTTTTTGTGTAAATTAGATTTAAGAATAAAAATGTAACTGAATTAAATTATTAAGAATTTAATGTTAATTAAAATTTATTAAAAAAGCTAATATATGCAAAAATGTGTATTGTAAATTTTTAAGTATTCGGTTGCCGAATACCGAATATTCGGTGTACACTTTGACCGAAGCTTCGGTATTCGGCAAATTTGCTGCTTCGGTCAATCCCTAATTAGGAATAACCAAATGTAAATAAGGAAATGTGTCTTCTATGGCTTGCATTCTGACAAAAAAATGACGTTTTACAATACAACAAAGTGATTAAAAGTTCTTGATAGTAAATAGCTATTATATAAGTATAAAGAGCAGAATTAAATATCGGTTAAAAATATTTTAATGACTGAAATCAGTACTGAGACTGAAGGTCTTGCACCCATGTATATCATTTAAAATTTTCCAAATTGTACCTTCAATGAAAAACTCTGCCATGTGGCAATATTTAGATTTTATTGGTCATTTTATCCAAACCTTGGTTAATTTTAACTTTGTGCATATTTCTTAATTCTAGCCTATCTAGGAACATTTTGTTAAATAGGATTGCTGCACGGTCTGAAACATTTAAAAGCAACTATGATCCATTAACAGTCACAAAAAGATATTTCCCTTATTTTCTTCTTTGATTAAATTCATCAACATATATATATATATATATATATATATATATATATATATATATATATATATATATATATATATATATATATATATTTTATGTATTAGATTATCAATAGATTTTGAGCTTTACTATATCTCCTGGCTAATTGTCATTTCAAAACAATATGCCGTGAAATCAGCATGCGAAATTTCTTTCATCCTCGATACTATAGTATCTCCAAAATCTGAAAAAGATAGGTGAAAAGACGACGCATATATTTTATTTTTCGGAACAATAATTAATTGCAAATCGATAAGGAAATCACGAAATTAAACACTAAATCCATCATTATAGCGAATTTCAGCTCGCTAAGAAGTAAACAAACGTACGTGGATTATCTACCTATTGAAACCCACAGCACTTCGCACTCATTGGTCAGATGGATCGCGACTACTCCCACTTACGATGTGACACCAAACCTACTCACTAATCACATATGAGAAAAGTATCAGAGAGATGCAGTTTTTCTGAATGGTTGACAGGTTTCGTTTTAAGCATTAACGGGAAGCGAAAATGACAGAATTATCAAATAATAAAACGAGTTTTCCTGGAAAAAAGGAAAGTGTAATTCACTCCGTCTTAAACAGATTCATATTATATATCAATTTAAAGAAAATCGCCCTTGCCATTTTCGAGAAATCGACATTAAGGATTTGTACCATCGCTTTTACTTTAAAAATGGGCATTTAGATCTCAAAATATACTGCACGTAGAAATGTAAAAATTTCAGAATAGGAGTAGACTTCTAAAAAAATCAGAATAATAAGAGCTATATTTGTTGAGTTATTGAAAGGTGGCTTTTCGCGTTTGCTTTGAAGTCGAGTTATCTGTATATATGACAGGGGTGATTGTGGTCCGGGGGTAGCCCGGAATTCCGGGTTTTTCCATCGATCCTTCCGGGTTTATGAGATCATTACATTTGGTGGAAAAAACGAATTAAAACCCCTGAAAATATAACTGAAACTGTGATGTAAAAAAGTCATAAAAGATCGCAGGAAAACCGCAATTATCGTTAAAAGATCGCGTGGAAATAAGCGATTTTAGTCAAAGGATCCCGAGGAAAACGTTGTTTTCGTCAAAGGATCGCGGGAAAAACGCATAATTATCCCAGCAACGCGGGAAAAAGTCAAAGGATCGCGAAGTAAAAAAGCTATTTTCATCAAATAATCGCGAGTGAGACGTGATTTCCATCAAAGGGTCGCGCAAAAAACTCGTTTTTTGTCAAAGAATTGCAAGAATAAAAGCGATTTCTGTCAAATTATTGCGAGAGAGATGCGATTTCTGTCAAAAGATCACGGTAAAAACGGCAGTTTTCGCCAAAGATCGCAAAAAGGCAATTTTTACCAAAAGATTATGAAAAAAGACAATTTTTATAAAAAAGATCGCGAAAAAACGGCAATATTCGTCAAAAGATCGCGAAAAAACGGCAATATTCGTCAAAAGATCGCGAAAAAACGGCAATATTTGTCAAAAGGTCGCGAAAAAAAGGCAATATTTGTCAAAAGGTCGCGAAAAAACAGCAATATTCGTCAAAAGCGAAAAAACAGCAATATTTGTCCAAAGGTCTCGAAAAACGACAATATTCGTCAAAAGGTCGCGAAAAAACGGCAATATTCGTCAAAAGGTCGCGAAAAAACGACGATTTTCGTCAAAAGATCGCGAAAAAACGGCGATTTTCGTCAAAAGATCGCGAAAAAACGGCGATTTTCGTCAAAAGATCGCGAAAAAACGGCGATTTTCGTCAAAAGATCGCGAAAAAACGGCGATTTTCGTCAAAAGATCGCGAAAAAACGGCGATTTTCGTCAAAAGATCGCGAATAAACGGCGATTTTCGTCAAAAGATCGCGAAAAAACGGCGATTTTCGTCAAAAGATCGCGAAAAAACGGCGATTTTCGTCAAAAGATCGCTACAAAACTCGATTTTCGTCAAAAGATCGCTAAAAAACGGCGATTTTCGTCAAAAGATCCCTATAAAACGGCGATTTTCGTCAAAAGATCGCTAAAAAACGGCGATTTTCGTCAAAAGATCACGAATTTTATTGCCTTGCTGTTTAGCATCAGTTGATGTTAGTATATTTTGCAGCGATAATTTTCAGGGTTTTTCACTTTGTATTAAATTTTCAGGGTTTCTCACTCTAAGTCACAATCACCCCTGATATGAGTTCTGCCATCTACGAATTCTACGATACGATATGATTTTAGGCTTAAGGCTCCGTCACTCGGAATACTATAGTCTTCTATGATCAGAATGAAATAGGAATTTGCGTTTTACATACACTGGCCTCCAAAAGTTAAGATACAGGGACTGGATGCTTTCGATTGCACACGCGTTTTGTCGAATATCTACAAAAATTATTGTCGAATTGTTCTTGAACTTCTGGGATGAAAAGAACATGTTTGATTTCATATTTCTTGGTGAAGATTTAGTCGGGCCGACAATTAGGGGGGCTAATAATAAATTTAATAATAAAATAATATTTGCGATCAGCTATGTAACAGAAAATGCTGGAAATGGTTTGTCACTGCGTTAAATGACTATTTGGGTCCTGTTCAACATTTTTGTGCATTTGTGTAAGCATAGCACCCATATTCGTGAAGATGTTATTGTGTCTGTGAAAAATTCAAAAGTATTTTGCTTATACCATACAGAGTTTTCAACCAAATTTAACCCAACTTTCCGAAAACTTGACAAAGAATAGTAGCAACAGTATACTGCAATTAAAACATGAATATATTGAATATTTTATGAGATGGGCATTTTTATAAGAATTTTTAACTGCGCATGCGCGGAAGATTTCAAAATTTTTATTTCATAATTTGGTAGTCAGCATTTTGGGGCAACTTCTATAAAAAGTCCAGTCAAATTTTGTGAAAACTGAGAAAGATATAGTGAGCTGATTGAAAAGTTGTGGAAAATCCTTTATAATAAAGCTATTTTTAGGAAGCAACTCACTGTATCGACCCTATCTTTGTGAATTTTCGCGATATTTTCGCATATTACCGCAAGCATAATAGTTAGCACAAAATAAAATGAAACATTTAAAAAAAAAATAACTTTTTGAAAATTACAGACTTTAACCTTTAACCAGACTTACCTTTTTTTAACCTACTATTTTTTTAAATCAATAAAAAATAAGTACTTAAAAGAACAAATACATATTTTGCAAGTAATAAAATGTAGTCAGTTTAAACTGCCGGCTTGATATTGTAATAAATGTCCCTTAGTACTGCAGCATAGCATACATGGCATACTTATGTCTCACATTGCAGTAAACATTTCATTTTTTTTTAAGGAAGACATTCGTAATTTTTTGAACAAAATATTTATTTTTATGTGTATAATTCCTAAGTTCTGAAATAATTTTATTGTATCTTCCTCATCATCAGGTAACTGCCAAATAATGGTAAAATCCATGTCAGTATCCAGTTACAAATGTAAGTTATAATTAATGATAAATATTTTCTATTAAAAAGAACAATTTAAAAAGTTTTGCGAGATTGTGATTGAATAATACTCATAAAAAAAAATATTCACATTCAATAAATAGCAAATGTTAATGTATGGCACGGTTTGCAATAAAAATCCTTTGCATGGTTAGCACGTTAAGCGCCACGTCAGTCACTGGTGACTGACACTGAACTTTCCGCATCATTCATTGATGACTAACGGTCTAAAATATGATAGAAAACTAAAAAAATATATATTGTCTTAAGTAATTACTGAAAATTTACTTAACATTTTATTTTTTACAGGATCATACATTCATAAAAATTACTTAAAATATTGTAAATTTTTCAGCTTCAGTGTTAGTCACTGTGGCACTCAATGTGTTAGGGCTGAACTAAATGGCAGAGTACTATACATTTTGGCATGGTGTTGGTAAAACAAAAAAGACCACAGGTTAGTTGCGTTTATAATTTTTTTTTCCTAACTGACACATTTTTTTAAAAAATTATTTAACCAAAAGAATTGATTAAAAAATTATTCCATTTGAATTCTTCCCTTGCTACATTTTTTAGAAATTATCACTTCAAAATTGGAGGTTTTGGCGTCAGACATTGCCAAATTAGAAGAATACGAAATATCTCATGAACTATTAGACTTAAAAGAATTTCGTTAGTACCACTCAATTCAGCATACAAAAATACACTAAAATATGTTATCAGTTGAAAAATAACTATAAAATCAGATTTTAAAGGATTTTTTAAAAAATTCGTTCACTTTTTAAGCCCCCCCCCCCTTTAGGAGTGGAATTTTAGAAAATCTTTTCTTAGCACACTCTGTCATAAGTATTTTTACCCCAATTTTCAAGATTTTAGGTTCGATAGTTTGGGCTGTGCGTTGATTAATCCCCAATCCAGACTTTTTTTTTTTTTTTTATGTATATAGATTACTTATAAGTTATTTTAAAGTAACAGATACAGCAGAAAGCAAAAGGAAACATTTAAAACAACTTTTAAAAGTTTTAAACTTTATCAGTTGAGAGCGGAAAAACCAATTTTTTAAAGGGGGGTATTTTTATGTGATTTTTAGTTTTTTGCGTCAATTTTTTTAGACATTGGTTAAAGGAAATCGGTTTTATTCTTAGTAAATTTTGTCCTCTGCAATTTTTGAATTTTTCACGAAATTTGTATGCTATTTTTCATTAATTTTTTCAACATAGAACAGAACCAGATTTCAGTCTTTTAGTCCAATATAATAAATTTTCTCCTTCACAATACTTAAATTTTTGGCCTTTTTTTTCCGGCGCGATTTTTTGAGGTTCATAAAAGGAATCTCGTTTCCATCCATTAGTCTATTATAGTATTTGTTTTTCTCTGCAATTTTTAAAATTTTCCCGCATTTTGTTTTCGAATTTTAGCATTTTGCTGCGATTTTTTGACACTTAAATACGAATCCTGCTTCAATTTTTTAGCCGAATATAGTAAATTTTGCCCATTGTTACTTTAATAATTTTATGCATTTTAACTTTTATTTATTTATTTCTTTATTATGTAGCTTTCATTACAAAAAACTACCTATTGCAGCCGTTCGGAGGAAAGCGATTTCAAAAAAATTTGGTATATTTTCATCGATCGTGACCCCCAGACCCCGAAACCACCCTCCGTTCAAAAGTTGATATATATATACACACACATATATATATATATATATCTGATCTTTGTCACATTGTAACTCTCGTATTTATGAACCGATTTGGATGAAATTTCGTGTATACATAGAGCATACCAATGTCTCGACCGAGTTCGTTGACCAGCTTCATCCGCCATCTTGTTTCAAAATGGCGGCCATTTAATTTGGAATGTGGTACCAAAAAATTGAAAATTGAAAAATATTTTTTTCTTATGTGTTTGACCTTGATACAAAGATTCCGGAGCATTTTTTGTTTTGTCTATATCTTAAAAAATGACTGAGTTATAGCACTTTGAATTTCTAGCTTGGCTGACATTTTGAAACGACCTGATTTTTGTCACGCGATAACAAGCGTATTTATGAACCGATTTGGATGTACCTTGGTGTATACATAATACGTACCAATGTCTTGACCGAGTTCGTTGGCCAGCTTCATCCGCCATCTTGTTTCAAAATGGCGGCCATTTAAATTTTTTAAAAGAATTTAAAATTTGAAATGTGGTACCAAAAAATTGAAAATTGAAAAATATTTTTTTCTTACATGTTTGACCTTGATACAAGGATTCCGGAGTAGTATTTGTTTTGCCTATATCTTAAAAAATGGCTGAGTTATAGCACTTTGAATTTCTAGAGTGGCTGACATTTTTGAAACGACCTGATTTTTGTCACGCGATAACAGGCGTATTTAGGAACCGATTTGGATGTATATGTGTTTGACTTTAATATACAAAAATTTCGGAACAGTTTTTGTTTCGTCTATATCTAAAAAAATGGCTGGGTTATAGCATTTTGAATTTCTATTGTGGCTGATATTTTGAAACAATCTGATATTTGTCACGCGTATTTATTAACCTATTTCGATGTAAGAAGGCATGTGGATAGTATATCGTAGAGATCTGCACGGGCCGGGCTCGGGCCAATTTTCAGTCACGGCACTCGGGCCGGGCCCGGGCCATACTTTTTTCTGAAGGCTCGGGCCAATTTTCAGTCACGGCACTCGGACCGGGCCCGGGCCATACTTTTTTCTGAAGGCTCGGGCCGGGCCTAACTTAATAATTTTTCTGTACAGAGCCGGGCCTGGTTTCATTCCTAGTCTTCGCGGCCCAAAATTTTCAGTCTGTTTTGAGTCAGCCCGTATGAAAATCATTGTCTCAGCGTGGCCTGGTCCATTTAAAGGTCAGTTAAATTAAGCCTGCACCAAAAGTTTTTGCAAAAAATGCATACATTTTTGAATCGCCATTATTCTACACTTAAACATTAAAATTTATTATTTTTAAAGAATAGTAGATTTCTACGCATATTAAAATATAACTAAATTAAAATACAGTAAAATGTGTGAAAAGGAACCTGCCTATAACGGAACCCTGTTTTAAACTGAAAAACGTGTTGATCCATGCAAAATTAATATACTAATAAGTAAGAAAAGAATATATAATACATTTACACTTCCTAAGAAGGGAACTTGTCTGTAACGCATTTTTTCCTTTTCTATACAATTTCATCTTGGAAGATTTTACTGTATACCATTTTTTCGATTTTTAACACTTCTATACATGGAATATGGATTAACAATATTAATGATAACTGAAACATTTACATACAAGAAATAGAGATTCACTAAAAAAATAAATATCGCAGCCTGCTGCACTTCTATAAAAATAAAGATTATAAACATGAAAAAAAGTTAAGATAAATATTTTTGGTCAGAACTCCTCATACGAGACAAATTTTTAACCAATTCGACGTAAGAATCAAGGTTTTGTAGAAGTTCACTCGGGCCGAACTTTAAATTTTTTAATCGGGCCGGGCCAGGCCAATATTTTTTCTACGGGCCGGGCCCGGGCCTTGAAATGTCGGCCCGTGCAGACCTCTAGTATATCGTAGTGTCTCGATCAAGTTCGCTGGCCAGCTTCATCAGCCATCTTGTTTCAAAATGGAGGCCATTAAATTAAAAAAAAAATTATATTTAAAGTGAGGTGCAAAAAAATTAGAAATTGAAAAAGATTTCTTTGTTAAGTATTTGACCATGATATAAGGATTCCGGAGCATTTTTTGTTTTGTCTTTATCTTAAAAAATGGCTCAGGTATGGTAGTTTGAATTTCTACTGTGGGTGACATTTTGAAAAATCTGATTTTTTGCCTGCGACAGCACTTGTATATATCAACCGATTCCGATGTGAGTGAGCATGTACACAGGAATTACTATGGTCTCGACCAAGTTCATTCTTTAGCCTCATCCACCATGTTGTCTTAAAATGGCAGGAACTTCAAGATATCGCCGAATTTGGCAACCAAATATAAGTTACTTTAAATAAAAGCATCTTGGATAAAGCTGACTGATTTCGCGAAATTCTCATTCATAACGATTTAGTATTGTAAGAACTTTACTAATTACCCCTAAAGACTATTTATTCACGAACTATTGATTCGGGAGAAGATCCCCCTAGGGTCTTCTGAACTTTCCCACGCTAAGAGGAATCTCATAGTTCATCTCTGAACAAAGGTATGGTGCCGTCAAGTCTGCAAATATGAATGGAACTGGCAGTACAATTTCGTTCCGGCGCTAACGTAACCTTCCATTGAATTGCACAGAGAGCAGGTGTTTCCGCCGTCCAGTAAGTGAGCGGTGGCAACGGCTGAGGGGGAGAAAAGACGATTTCTCCTAGGGCGGCGAGCTTCAGCCTTCGAGAAATAGGCGGTGGCATCGGCTAAGAGGGAAAAAGCTAGTTTTCCCTAGGACCGGGAGTTTCAGCCTTGGAGAGAAGCGAGGTGGCAACTCGGGAGGAAGAGAGAAGCAGTGAGGAAGCGAGAGAGCGAGGACGCTGGCGAAGAGGTCTTGCGGGAGCTAGTGGTGAATGAGCGAAGCGAGGAGATGAGATAGATGGTCATCCGACCAGTCTTTTCTCCGATTGAAGCACTATATCTGTGGAAGCAGCCCGTTGATGGAACTTTTTATCCTGTAAAATTGACGCGAACCAAAACCAATATTGTTTAACTTGTAAATATTAATAATATAATCGAGACTAAATAAAGGACTTAGATTTTGATAACTCACGCTACCATAGACTCTTGTCCAGTGATATCTAAGCCCCTACAGTATTGATAAAAATTAGTATTGAATCTCCGATAATGGGTTTCCACTAAATTAGCTTCGTGTGTTTGAATAATATAAGCTTGCTTTTTAAAAATAAGGAATATGAAAGGCTACCTCTTCCTCCCGGCACTGGCCGGAAGGACTTTTTTCCTTTCTTTCTGCGACGATCCCCCCCCCCCCCCCCCCGAAACTCAAAGAACTCTCAATTAAATTTTGCTATTTCCGTGATAAAATTCAAATTGAAAGAATGTCAAATTCATCCCTATAGCAACTCATACGTAGTTATGCACAATTTGAATATAATCTGGGTGGAAATAAAACTATATTATAAAAGACAAATGTGTCCGTCTGTAACGCTGAAGTCATTCTGATGTTGGCAACAGCAGATGATTAAATTTCGCTTTTACTGCAATTTTTAACTTCTAAACATTTTCACTTTTTGCATCATTGAATAGAGAAAAAAAATGTACTTGCAAATGCAATTTGTTTGAAAACTGTATCGCAATTTAATCATGTTTTTACTGTTTTTAAAATACTTTTGAAGTATTATTTTTTAAAAATCAATCTATCGCGAACAGACGATTATGAAAGATAAATCAGTTTGCACGTAATATAAATAGTTCAGCATTTGTTTCCGAATGATATTCCATAACAAAGTTTAAAATTCATGAGAAAATAATATAAATGAAACAGAAATGTAACAGACATATAATCGAACTATGCACTTATATAACTGAAATGATCATAATTAAAAAGGACTGCTTGCTGTAAATAACGAAATCTTTGCTGATTTTGGCTGTATTATACGAAAGTATCCCTTTTAATAAATTTCGTAACTTTATTTGAATACGAAAAGGATACTTTACAAATAAAAATTCTTTTTGGTTTTGTTAGTAGGCAATAATTTAAAAATGTATATTAATATTTAAAAAATGGTTTTCCATTATGTTCTGTAACCCGGGAGTTCCGAGTTGGATCCCCTAGTAAGCAAAAAAGTAAAAATTACTTCTCATTTTTTTACTGAAATTCCTGTTTTTTCCCCAAAAAAATCCTCTACATTACATTAATTTTGGTAATTTTGCAAATCAAGAAGAAAAAATATTTACCTGAGGGATAAAGATGATCAATTAATGGTTTTTTTCACTCCAAACTGTCCTCATTTTTTTTTTTTTTGACGTCTTTATTGCTGAATAAGAGATTTAAAAAATAAAAACTTATACAAGTTAACACGTGACACTTAACTGGCTTTTAAACGAACTCGACAATTCTGATACTCTAATTGTTCACTTTACTGAAGCTGGTAAAATTTTCCTAACTCGCCTTTGCTACAATCAAAAATGGGTTTTGTCACCTCCCCTAAAAATATGGGGAAGCAATTCCTTCATGCTTTTAAATATTCCTAAAAAGAATAAAAACAAGCACATTTTCTCCTTTACAGCTTCCTTAAATTGGTTGTAAATCTGGCACGTAAACAAACTATAAATGTCATTTACGGGGGTTGCCTTTTATATTTTTGCAAATGACCAATAGAAAGTGTCATGTACCATGTATTTATATTTAACTGTTTCCATAATCGATATTAGCTTTAACTGTAACCGTTCCCCTAACTGATTTGTTGTTGTCATTCCTTCGCCATCTCCCGCTCAACCATGCTGTTTTTTGTGAATAAAGTTAATCTTTTTTAATCTAATATTTTCATCTATTACCATCTAAAATTATTTATGCAACAAATTTATTATGGTGTCAGAAGTTAATATTACAGTAGTATTTTGTACATCTATCATCTAATTAGTATTTAATAAAGAATAGCATTTTCCATTTTTTGATAAATAAATATCAAGTTATATAATTCTTCTCACGTGGCAAGTTTTCTCCTTTCTCGTGTTATAGCTTCAGGAATTTGGTTCAAAATACCCACTTTGACAGTATTTATTGAAAGATCTTCTGTCTTTACCAAAAGTGGAAAATTCCATTCGATGACATAGTTTATGAATAAGAATACTTGCTAATTTCATGCATTTACAAACAAAAAGAAATTCAGAAATGTCAGAAAATAGCTCTTTTGGATTTGAGAACAGCTTACTTTGTTCTGAACACGGCCAGTTTTTTCATTGGGTGACCATTTGGGGGGGGGGGAGGGCATTGCATGTTTGCTTTTGTGTATTTCTGTAAACAATCTATAACATCTACATACTTGATTGGCGAACTCATCTAAGATACTTGCAAGAGTTACTGTGGCGCACCCAGGATTTCGCTTTGGGAGGGAGGGGGGTGGTAGTACATTTGTATGACGCTTGTGAACGGGTGATCAGTAACCAGCTACGTTTGCGTACTGCAAAAGTCGCTGAAATTTACTGTAACCACTTCCAGGATTTCAAGTGCTGCACATTTTCCGATATCTGCGCAGAAATATTGTTCTTTCTTATATTTGCGCCAAGCCTGCGACCAAAACGTACTTCGTACAGGCATGAAATTCTTTCGCCGATCCGCGATTTTCCGCTTTTATACAGTTTCTCGCAGAGGTGATTTGTTCCAAAATTTAAAAAAATCGGTCATCGATCCGAAAATTCGTACATATAAAATATCACGAATTTCGACAAATAGTCTCCGAAAAAACAATTTCATCAAACGTTCGCAAAAAATAGCTAATTTCGCAAAGGATCGCGGAAAAAAACAGATTTTCGTCAAACGATCGCGAAAGAAACAAACAATTTCGACATAGTACCGCTAAAGAATCTCAAATTTCGTCTTTGGATCGCGGGAAAAACGAGGATTTCGTCAAAGGACTGCGGAAAAATAGCAACTTCATCAAAGGATCGTGGAAAAAGGCGAATTTCGTTAAAGGGGGCGTGGATAAAACGTCAATTTCGTTAAAGGGGGAGCGGATAACGCGAATTTGTTAAATGATCGCAGAAAAACGCGAATTTTTTAAATGATCGCAGAAAAATGCGAATTTTTTCGATCTCAAAAAAAATGTGAATTTCGCCAAAAGATCGCAGAATAAACGCGAATTCTGTCAAATGAGCGCGAGAAAAATGCTAATTTCATCAAAAGATTGCAAAAAAGCGCGAATTTTGTCAAAATATCGCGGAAAAACGCGAATTCTGGTAGAGTATCGCAGAAAACATGCGAATTCTGTCGAAGCATTTCGGTGGAAAATGCGAATTTCGTCAAAGTATCGCGAAAAAAAAGGAAATTTTGTCAAAGAATCGCGAAAAACGGAAATTTCATCAAAGAATCGCGGAATAAATGCGAATTTCGTCAAAGGATCGCGGGAAAAAGTCTCTGAAAAACCGCGAATTTCGTCAAAGGATCGTGGAAAAAATGCGAATTTCGTCAAAAGATCAAAAGAAACGTGAATTATTTCTAAACATCGCAAATACAATGTGAATTTCGTCAAAGAATCGCGAAAAAAACGGGAATTTCGTCTAAGGATCGCTCAAAAAACGCGCATTTCTTAAGGGATCGCAGAAAAATGCGAATTTTGTCAAAATATATCGCAAAACTCTAATTTCGTCAAAGAATCGCAGAAAATTTGTTGCGACATTGTTTTCAATGGATATTTTGCAGCTGAGTGGCAGCTTAAACATTAGCTTCCCATGTTTATTAACTGATGTTTTTAGTGAAAGCATGTTAAAATGTGGATTCGAGATCTAGCTAAATTGCTGTATAAAACACTGCATCAGAATTATAAATTTAAAATAGAAACTTTCATTTCACAATTACTTAGTATTTGCATGAATTATTTATTTGATTCTCTCACCCCAAATAAAGAAGGATTTAAACAGAATTATTGACAATGTTATTGTGAATAAAATAACCTTCTTAATTGCCTTATACATGCACTTATTATATATATCTCATTTTCCTATTTCAAGTGCTTTTCCTCTTTTTTTCTATCATTGCAATCTCATGCCTCCAAATAAAGATTTTTTTTTTTTTTCTGCTGCTAATTTTTCATTATTATTGCAATCGGTACCCCCATTATCGTTTAGAATGTTCAGAGTTAGCAAAAAGTGTGGAGAAATTTCATCTGTTTAATTATTCTTTCAAATGTCAAAATATCTTCAAGATAGCAATCATTTTAATTTTTATGAGTTTAGTAGCATTAGAATTTTAATCTGCTACAAAAACAGCTTTTATTGCTACAAAATTAGATTTTTACTGCTGCAAAAAGGGATGTTACTGCTACAAAATAAGATTTCTACTGCTACAAAATCAAATTTTCATTTTTGCTGCTACGGAAATGGATTTTACTGCTCCAAAATCAGATTTTTGATGCTCCAAAAATGGATTTTACTGCTCCAAAATTAGATTTTTGCTGCTCCAAAATGGCTTCAGTGCACTTTCATCCCTGCACTTTTTAATTTGTTAGTTTTGTACAGTTTTATTACTCCTTTCCTTTACAAAGTACCGTATTTCAAGATTACTGAAAAATGTTACAAAATGTATTACGATATCAAGCATACGTTATTTCTGTAATATGTTTTATGTGCATATAATACTGTATTTGCTGCCGTGCAGCAACGTAATGAAATTCAGATGACTTCTTTTTCATTTTTCGGTAGACAGAAAAATTTTCAGAAAATGCTGTCAAAGTGGGCTTTTTGAGGCGAATGTGGGACTCGACAGCGCATTAAAAAAATTGCCGTTCTGAGACAACAATCCCGTAGACAGGGTTGCAAAAAAACCACCTCCGGGTTTTTTTGGGTAAAACACACTCTAAAAAAACTCATGTCAAAGCGGGTTTTATTGGGTTTTTTAAATTCCATGATATTATTTAATATTCAGTAACTTTATATTAGTTTTTTAAACTTTGTGTTTAAAGGGTTACGCTATCTTATTAAAACATATTTTGGGTGTACTGCCAAATCCAGACAAAGTCAAAATGAAATAAGTTGAAATACGTGATTGTCTTTTAAAAGCCTGTTAATATTGTGGGGAAAAAAAAGCCAAAATCAATATACATAGCTAATCATAACATTTCCGCATAGATAAAAAATGACAAGGTCTTTTATATGATTTAACAATATGGAACTTCATAATATAAGTTCCTAACTGGATACAAATTTGACTTATTCACTTTTAGCCAAGGTTGGCCAAAAAAAAAAAAAAAAAAAAAAAAAAAACCCCAAACAAACTGGTTTTTGTTTGTTTAAACCTTTTTTTTTTTATCATTTCCTATTGCATACAGATGCATGTTTGTTGATAAAAATAAATATTGCTTGGATATTATATAAGTATTATAACTTCATTTCAAAACATTCAAGTTAAATAATTACAATCATTTATGTAGGTAATTGAAATCATTTGTAATTTAAATATTTTTAGTAACAGCTATGTTCAAAGAATAAACTGTTCTATACAGTGAACCATAGATATCTTAAAAATATCAAGCATTATTTGATTAATAAATAATTAAAGATTTGTTTCAAAAATGTGTTCTTAGTGGGGGAATACAGATAAAAAGTAATCTATTAAAATAACTCTTAAATATGTGATATGTGGTTATTATATAACATTATATGATGTCAGAAGTAAAGGCTTTTTTACAGACTTTTACACTGTTTATTTGTGCTATTTCAATTCAAATTACTTGTATATTAAGTTAATCCAATTAAAATATAATACGATTTCTTAATTTAATACATATAATTTAAAAAACATAAGGGACTCCCACTGCCCTCACTTCTTAAAAACAAAAAAAAACCAATAAACCCTAAAAACCCCAATAAAACCCAGCCGGGTTGGGGTTTTTATAAAAAAAGCCCGGGTTTTTTGCAACCCTGTCCGTAGAACTAAAGATTTAATTAATTTATTAGGAAATGTAAAATAGCTGTTCGATTACAAATCATTTCAATAATAATGACTGCAAGTATCATGCTTTTATGTTTAAAAATGAGTCAGAAAAAATTGTATTGTTGAACGGGGATTATTATTATTGAACCGCTTTAACGCATTACAGTCGACGCTCGTTATAACGACCGCCCATTATAGCGACCGCAGGGGTGATTCTGTTCCGAAAAATTGAGGCAGTCATTTCCGGAAATTAAAAAAAATTCGGTCATAAATCCGAAATTTCGGACATAAACTATATCGTGAATTTCGACAAATGGTCGCCGAAAATAACCAATTTCGTCAGTCGTTCGATGAAAAATCGCCAATTTCGTCAAAAGATCGCGAAAAAACGGAAAATTTCGTCAAAAGATCGCGAAAAAACAGCAAAAATCGTCCAAAAGATCGCGGAAAATTTTGTCAAAAGATCGCGAAAAAAAGGGCAAAATTTCTTAAAAGCATCGTGAAAAAGCGGCAAATTTCAACAAAAGATCGCGAAAAAACCGCAGATTTCGTCAAAAGATCGCGAAAAAACCGCAGATTTCGTCAAAAGATCGCGAAAGAACCGCAGATTTCGTCAAAACATCGCGAAAAAACCCCGCAAATTTCGTCTAAGCATCGCGGAAAAAAGGCAAATTTCACCAAAAGATCGCGAAAAATCGTCAAAACATAGCGAAAAATCGCAAATTTCGTCAAAACATCCCCGTTGTATTTCCGAAAATGTGATGTGAATTTCCGAAATTTTTTTTTTCACTCAAAATCACCCCTAACAGAGCTGCCAACTTTCCCGTTTTTCCCGGGAGACTCCCGTTTTTACGTTTAAGTGTGATTTTCTCCCGTTTTAAACTCTTAATTTAAAATTCCTAGAAACGTACTTTTGAAAAAACGAAAATTGTTCTTTCCAATATCAGTAGATGACATCCCAGGATCTCGTCAGAATTTCTACGTAGGATCGCGAATTTCATCAAGAAATCCCAGAAGAAACGTAAAATTTCGTCAAAAAATCGCAAAAAAGCCGCACATTTCGTCAAAAGATAGCGGAAAAACCACAAATGTTCGCCAAAGGATCGTGAAAACCTGCAAATTTCGTCGAAAGATCGCGAAAAAACACTCAAACTTTGTAAAGATCGCGAAAAAAACGCGCAAATTTTGTCAACAGATCGCGAAAACCTGCAAATTTCGTCAAGAGATCGCGAATAAAGGCACATTTCGGTAAAAGATCGCGAAAAAACGGCACATTTCGGCACAAGATCGCGAAAAAACGGCACATTTAAGTGCAAGATCGCAAAAAAGGCTCATTTCGGTACAATAACGCGAAAAAACAGCACATTTCGGTACAAGACCGCGGAAAAACGGCGCTTTTCGTCAAAAGATCGCGGAAAAACGGCGCTTTTCGTCAAAAGATCGCGAAAAAACTGTGCATTTCGTTAAAAGATCGCGAAAAAATGGCGCATTTCGTCAAAAGATTGCGATAAAGCATCAAAGTGTCGTGGGAAAAAATGCATAGTTAGTGCCGGAAGTGGATTCCCCCCATACCTCTGCTGTAACCTTTCAGAAAATTTGCTGTAAATTTCAAACTTTTTTTTCTTTTCCCCACAGAATAACCCCCCTGTTTGAATAACCATATAAGAATTTATTTGTTAAGAGCAATTTCTCAGGTCATTGCCTTGACCAAAAATTTAATGTAGAATTTTTAAACAGGGTAAAATCTGCAATTTCTTCAAAACTTAAATGCTAGCTAGAATAAGAATATCATAAATTAAGTTCTAATAAATATTTTCATTTTATTTGAAAAAAGTTTGTTTCATTTCTTGATATCTTAAGTATAGGTGTAAATTAGCGGTCGCCACTCGCCACGTGGCGATTAAAGTTGTAAAAGTGGCGATTAAAATATCGGCCATCGATCGCCACTATAGTCGCCACTCGCCAGGTGGCGATAAAAAATCTGTTATCAATCACCAACTGAAATACAACTTTTTTCATAGAAATATGCATCTGTACTTTGATTACATCTAATTAGCAAACTGATTAATTCTTTTTCCAACCGGATGCAAGCAGATTGCAGCGATTTAGCTGTATTTTCAATATTTCAGTTTTTTGCCATGCTCGCTCTTCAGTTGGATTATTTTTTCAAGAAATATAGTTTTATGCAAAATATATTCATCAGCTTTGATTCCACATGTATTTCAAATAATTTATTCCTTTTTTTTTTCACTGGATGCAAATGCAAGTGGATTTTAACCATTTCGGGTCTGGTTTACTACTAATAGTACATGTCTTTTCATCAAGTATTATTTTGTGTTAAAAATTACTTTTGTTACTATCTACACGTAGTAATGATAGTATATGGCTATGCTTTTCTTATTATGAGTTCATTTATGTTTGTACATTTAGTAATTTATTTTATACATATATTTCACTCTTTAAATTTAAAATATAGGTTACTTTTCTGAACGAATCGTGTGGTAAAACACAAAAAACATTTTAAAGTTGTAATATCTGTTAAACCCTCTTGTAATACGAGATTTTCCAAATGTCTCCAAAAACTCTTAACCTATTATCGTATCAGTAAATCCATTTGGGTAGCTACAATTAAGATTATTAAAATAAAAGTAATTTTGTTCTCAAAATTGAAAAAAAAAAATGGACCCTAAAGGGTAAGGACATTACAATATCTTCAAAGTGTTTGATCAGTTAGATTATTTTTCTGCAAGAGATACTGTTTAATCCTGCGAAATACACTCACCAGCTTAGATTTCAACTGTATGTAATGCATATGGTATGTTAACAACACATTTAGTTATTAAATAAAATCGAAATAGCATTTTATTGTGCTTTGCTTGTTTTTTTTTTTTTTTTTTTTTTTTTTTTTTTTTTTTTTTTTGTATACAGACACCTAGTTGTTGGAATTTTGATTTAGTTACAAACTTTTTATGTAAAGAAAGTAACAGTAATCTGATTGATAATTGTGTTTATGAACATTTACAAATAATCCAAAAATATATTCCAAAAAAATTAATATGATAACAATTTTGTAGTTTTAAAGTATCCAGTATTTTCATATCCAGTAATTTTCTTGAATTTCAACTGTGTCCCTATTCTTATCATGAATAGTTGGCTGGTATGAAACTCTGATTTATAGAAAATATGTATATATACAACGATTATAGTTTATCTAGATGCCAAGAAAGTTTGAAACATTACAGTGGCCACTAACTTTAAAAAGTGGCCACTAATGAAACTGAGTCTACCGGCCACTGGCTACTAACTCAATTTCCCAGTTTTCACCTATAATCTTAAGGTTTTTTGTGTAATGTATTTAAATTATGAGTTATTTTTCAAATATATATATTATTTATATTTATGCTATTGATTGAATCATTAATCTGTTTTAAATGAATTATAAAATAACTTTTTATTTTTTCGTAAATTCACTTTTTAAAAAATCTCCCTTTTTCTCCCTTTAAACTGCGGAGAATCTCCTGTTTTTTCTCTTGCTAAGGTTGGCAGCTCTGCCCTAAGCGACCGTTCCATTATAACGACCCATGCAAAATGTCCCGAAATATATCCCTTTAATGTTTTTGATATGTTATTTATATTTTTACATCCAATCTAACGTCCAGCCAGCAGCTTATTTCCTAATAGAGCGACCGAATTGAACTTTCCTCCAGATTCTTTTCCCCAAAAAGGATTACCATTTTCTTTACCCAAGAACTCATTGCTCACTGCGCGTTGATGCCTATTGTAAAATGTCTTAAAATGACACTTTAAAACATTTTTTTAAGACAAGAAAACACAAAATTACTTATTAAAATTAATTGAGATGAAAAATTTTGTTTAAAGAAAATATCAAATGCACAAAAAATAAACAACTATTTCGAATAATTTTTGTAGAAAATAAATATTTTTTTTTGTGTGTATATTTACATATTTACCTTATTTACATAAAATTTTATTTTAGAAATATGTAATCATTATCTTAAATTGATTTTTATAATTATTCATTGTCAATGGTTATTTGATACAAAAGTAAAAATAATTTAGTAATAATGTTGTATTATAAAATTTCCTTAGAAATCTTATTTAAGCACATGATTAGAGTTTTGTTATTTTTTTCCATTCACTTTTGTTATAGCGACCTTCCATTATAATGACCTTCATTTTTGGCACGCGAGGGGTCCCCCCAATAATAAGATTGATTATATTGCTTTGCGTCAACTGATGTAGTGGGGGAAAAAACTGGAATTTCTAATAATAATAAAAAAAATTACAGTGTAATGTTTTTGGTAGATAAATTTACGGTTTTTGTATTAACAGGTCAGGTGTAAATGTACGAAATTCTTTTCAGTGAGACTAAACTAATTTTTCGTTTAAGGAAGATTCCGTTTTCACAGGTTTTGCTGCATTTACACATATGCAGTTATTTATATTATATGTACAATAAAACTTGGCAAAACAGAACCTGGCTATACCAGAATCCTATATTAATGGAAATTTTTCACACTCAAGATGGAAGGATTACCATACAATTATATCTACTAAGGCAGGAATCTGTCTAAAACTTTTTTTTTGGTTGCTTGCGATTGATTTTTCACAGCTTTTACTATATATACTATATCTGGTTCACCAGTGTAAATAAAACCTGTCTGTAACGGAATCCTGCCTGAGTCGCAAACATTTCATAGTTTCAATGAAAGAAATATCGTGAAAAATTTACCTACTAAGATGAAAACCTAAAACTGAATTCTTCACCTGTTCTTTGCAATTTTGTCTTAGCAGTTCTTACTGTTTTTGTGAATCCATGACTCAGTAAATTAGTTCCTTGTTCTACGCGGGGAGAGGGCAGAGCGCCGGATCTCCCCTCTCCTGGTTGAGGTCCACCAATAAATTTGAAATCTCTACGCCTATGAATGTTTCAGTACAGTTATTCTTAGAAATTAATATTTATGCTTACCTTTCTAGTGATGATGATTTATCACACTCTTAGATGATTGTTTTCCAGTCTTGATGAATTAAATTCGTTTAAATATAAAATTTAAAACTGGTTAATTTTTTTACGCGATGAGTTAAACATTTACAATTTAACACGAATAATGCTAAAAAAAAAAAAAAAAAAAGAAACAGTGATCATTCAAAAGTGCTGATAAAAGAGAAAAGAAAAGGAGACTTAGAAACGCACGTGTCTTATTAGAAATGTGAGAATTTAGGAAAAAAGGAGACGACTATTCCGTAATTTTTTTTTTTTTTACCTTGAAAAGGTCTTGTCCATTACAGACCTTCCAACTGCTACGAAAAATCGTAGTTCCTACGATTTGGAACTAAAAACTACGATACTACGAAAATCAGTCTAAAACTAAGATTTTCTGCAAAAAACACACACGGCGAAAAAAATCAATTTCGTCAATCGTTCGCAGAAAAAAAAACGCCAATTTCATCAAAAGATCGCAAAAAAGCGCGAATTTTGTGAAAGAATCACGAAAAATAAATAAATAAAAACGCAAATTTCGTCAAAAGATCGCGAAAAAACGCAAATTTCTTCAAAGAATCGCGAAAAAACGCAAATTTCTTCAAAGAATCGCGAAAAAACGCAAATTTCTTCAAAGAATCGCGAAAAAACGCAAATTTCTTCAAAGAATCGCGAAAAAACGCAAATTTCTTCAAAGAATCGCGAAAAAACGCAAATTTCTTCAAAGAATCGCGAAAAAACGCAAATTTCTTCAAAGAACCGCGAAAAAACGCAAATTTCTTCAAAGAACCGCGAAAAAACGCAAATTTCTTCAAAGGACCGCGAAAAAACGCAAATTTCTTCAAAGGACCGCGAAAAAACGCAAATTTCTTCAAAGAATCTCGAAAAAACGCAAATTTCTTCAAAGAATCTCGAAAAAACGCAAATTTCTTCAAAGAATCGCGAAAAAACGCAAATTTTTTCAAAGAATCGCGAAAAAACGCAAATTTCTTCAAAGAATCGCGAAAAAACGCAAATTTCTTCAAAGGATCGCGAAAAAACGCAAATTTCTTCAAAGGATCGCGAAAAAACGCAAATTTCTTCAAAGGATCGCGAAAAAACGCAAATTTCTTCAAAGGATCGCGAAAAAACGCAAATTTCTTCAAAGGATCGCGAAAAAACGCAAATTTCTTCAAAGGATCGCGAAAAACGCAAATTTCTTCAAAGGATCGCGAAAAAACGCAAATTTCTTCAAAGGATCGCGAAAAAACGCAAATTTCTTCAAAGGATCGCGAAAAACGCAAATTTCTTCAAATGATCGCGAAAAACGCAAATTTCTTCAAATGATCGCGAAAAAACGCAAATTTCTTCAAATGATCGCGAAAAAACGCAAATTTCTTCAAATGATCGCGAAAAAACGCAAATTTCTTCAAATGATCGCAGAAAAAACGCAAATTTCGTCAAGGGATCGCGAATTTCGTAATGGGATCGCGGGAAGAACGCGAATTTCGTCAAAGGATCGCGAAAAACGACGATTTTGTCAAAGGATCGTGGAAAAAACTCGAATTTTCTCAAAGTTTCGCGGGGGGAAAAAATTCAAAGTTTCCTCAAAGGATCGCGAAAAAAAACCCGATTTTGGTCTAAGGATCGCAGGAAAAACATTAATTTTGTCTTGTCAATCGATCACAGAAAATAAACGAATTTCGCCAAAGCGTTACAGAAAAAACACGAATTTCGTGAAAGGGCTGCAGAAAAAACACATAATTATCCCATGAAGAAATTCCCACTTCTTTCCGTACTGCTGTAACCTCTCAGAAAATTTTCTGTGAATTTCGGATTATTTTTTTACTCAGAATTACCCCATCTCTGCTCTCTTGAGGAAACATCACACACACACAAAAATCTATGTTTATTATTATGATACATATAGTTTTAAACTTGAAAGAATATACAGAATTAACGTTTGAAAAATCGTGTTGACTCAACCTGCAAGAATCTAAACTCCGTCCGAATTGAAAGCAATCAGAGTTAACCCGATTTGCAGCTTAAAAAATAGCAACCGACCAACCAACCTTTAGATTAATTTGAATTTTGGGTGCTACTATTTCTCATTCTCAAAGGTTGGCAGGTCTGCATTACACAGAAGTAGTACCATCCTTCTTTGGGCCCCCAGCCGCTTGACGGTGCCCTAAGGATATGGATGATGAACATACTGAGAACTCTGACATTCAGAGAATCAAAGAGTAGTGCTATAATTACTATTTTTTACACTTTGTGTGTCGAAATAGGCAAAGAATTGAGCTACAAAGGAACATTGGAAGAAGTAACGTTGTATACAATACAAACACATATCTTAAATATCTTACTAGCACAATTTCTACCAACAATATGGTATAGGGGAGATGGGGGTACATGTGAACAGTTCGCATAAATATAGCTTTTTCTCATAACTGGATTAATTTCTATAAACAAAAACTACTTAATATAGTAAACAGAACTTTCTTTTACACATGGTAATTTTTTTTAAATCCCCTGTATAGTTCTTCTTACATTTTTTAATAGTTTTATAAATTCAAAAAATTGTTCACATGTGCCCCATCAGCGGGGTAGTTGTGAACACACGTGGGGCACATGTGAACACAAGGGAAAAATATCCTTTAATGTGCTTTTTATTCTTTTATTCCTTTGTCATCGTAATCATTAGTTAAATTACCTTTTAAATTCACCATAAAGAAAAAAATTATATGTATTTCTCTAGTTTCTGGGTGATATGTTTAAGCAAAAGATTATAAAATGAAAATAAGTAGATTTGGGGGGGAGAGAGGCTTAGATGATTCATTAAGTATTGTTGCAATACAATAAAAAAATAAAGAAGCAATTTAAAAAAAAGAAATTAAAACTTTTAAATTTTGCTTAAGGGTTTTTGTTTGTGGGAAATTTTAGGAAGGGGGCATTTACATACTATTTATCGGAAATCTTCCGAAATACGAAAGATTCTCACTCCTGTATTTGCCTTATTTACTTGTAAATTACAGATAAAGTAGGGTTTTTTAATGATGAAAAAAATCTCGACTATACCCCCCCCCCCCAACTTCTGTTGCTTTTGAAAGAGGGGGGGATACAATCGGGATTTTACGGTAGTTATCAGTTTAAAAATTTTACTTTCTTAAAATATTACTGGTATCTATCTCCATTCAAAGCATCATATACATAACTGTTTTAGAGATGGAAGTAAGCCATCATTGCAAGGTTGTTCAAAATAATACTTTTGTATTAACAACGCATAAAAAATATTGTTGTAAACCGTTTAGTAAAATAATATATAACACTTATTGCATTTTAGAAAACATTAAATTTATTTAAATTACAATTGAATTGTTCTTTATGTATTTGCTGAAAGATGTATTTGTGGAAGTTTCAATACAAAATCAACTTTGTGTAAGGAAAATATCTTCTATTTCAGGAAAATTGTACATAATAGAACTGATATTATCTCCCATTAAGTTAACTGAAAGAAACAGAATCACAGAATGGTTATTCGGGCACTTATGAACTGTTCATATCTGCCCCCAACTAGTCTGTTCACAAGTGCCCCACATTGCTGCTTCTGTTAATTGATGAATCATTAACATTTCTCAATTTTAGAAGAAAAAGAATTTTCTCAAAAATGTTTATTAGTATTCATAGTATATGTTAAAACACTCAAATTCAAATAAATGAATAAATAAAGTTATTGGCTTATGAACTTGGAACAAAGATTTTACTTTTGAGATCTAAAAACAATGTTTTGGCTACAGAGGACAAACAAAATGCCATAGAGCTTCAAAAATTTTTTACCATATGTCTACAGGTGCTATCATCTTTAGTAATTTTTTTCAAATAAAAAAACTTATAATAACTATCGAAAAATTGCGATGTTCACATGTGCCCCCATCTCCCCTAAATGTATTTTGTATTTGTACAGTCAGTGAAAATGTATCGAGACAGCTTTTTTTTTTAAACTTGCTTGCCTACCCCTTACCATAAAATGTGATTTGAAAGGATATAAAGTTAATAGTTTATTCTTTCTCTAATCGTAGTACTATAAATATTTTTTTTAATCTTTTAATTATTAAATATTAAACATGCTAATACATTAAATTGAATAAGAAATTTGAAAATAAGTAAGACTTTGGGACAAAATCAATGTTTTCAAAAATTTCCATTTCCCCAAAGACCCATTAAAAAAAAAATAAAAATCATTAACCAAGTTTCGGGGTCTGGGGGGAGGGCTTAATCCCCCCCCCCCCCCCGCCGTGGATGCGCCAATCAAGAGTTATAGCCAATTGCTATCAGATTGACCACCATTTCCTCATTGTCATATCATGAACACCAGCTTAAAGCATCAAATTTACTGTCCTTTTCAGATTGGTTGTTTACTTACGAAAATGTAAAGTGCTGTTTGATTCCTTACATCCCGATTACCTGCAAAATTTGTGCCTTTATCAATAAAAATTTTTCACAAATATGTCAGAAAATATCTGGTTTAGATATGAAAACAGCCTGGTAAAATGTAAAATGCTGTTAAATTCTTAATCTGAATAACCATAGCTGTAAATTTTATCCGTTTTTCAAAGAAAAAAAAATGTGAACATGTCAAAAATAGCAAAATAATAAACTGAACTGTAATCATACTTTTTCGCATAAGACAAACTGAAAAAAGTTGTTTTTCAAAGTCATGAAACACAAGGAGAAAAACAGATAAAAGTTCAAAAAACATTCTCCGACCACATTTTCATATATACCTCTGTCCACACCTATGGCATGAAACAATTAATGTCGTTCAAACAAAGATTTTTCTTATTTGATTTGTATAAATTGACAATCTTTTTTAGCTTTTTTTCTTTCTTAGCTAAACACATGTTGTCAACAGGCTCACCATTGAAATTTAGAAAACATGCTTTTATTGGTTAGCTTGAAGACGTTTAGCCATTGCTTCACTAATTACATATCAGGATGAATAACATATCGCTCACCCATAAAAAAAGTGACACATCTCGCAAATTTTCATTTTGTGTGTTATTCCATAAATAGGGGTGTCATAGATTTGTCTTGCTATAGGGAAATTATTATTCGTGTCATTATACGGAAAACCTCTATATTACACTATGTGTCACTTTTCCATTATAGGAAATGCGCAGTGATGAAACAAGAAAAATGACACATCTTACAAAAAGTCTTCCATGAGCTCATACTCGGGCAATTTATAAAACTCTTTATTGCCTTAGTAATAAAGATTTCCTTATTTGGCGAAATGTCACTCTGTTGTTGATTAATATATTGTCAATTGATTCATAGCTAGGCCATAGATTAATAGTTACAACTTTACAATTTGTCAGGTAGGTAGTGATGTTGGTGAATGTCATTTTTGGAATGAATATGAGGGTCACCGTGGAGCAAATAAAATAGGTACTTATTTGTGGATGTATTTACAAGACATTGCTTTATGTTAGAAGCATGACAAATAAACAACGTTAAAAACACCAAAATTTTTTTAATTTAAAGCATACCGGTTTCGGTAGCATGTAGCCATACCCTCCTCAGTGCTAAGGATGGTGGAAATTTGCTCACATATATATAGGAGAGATGGGGTTTCAAGTTAAAAGTTTATTGACCAATATGAAAACAGAGGATTGCAGGTAACAGCCAATAGGAAAATAGATAGGAAATAGAACCGAAATAGTGAGAAAATAAAGAGAACTATTTTATGTAATACTTCCAACAATCTGATAATGGAGGAATAGCGAATTCACAATTAACAATATTATTTAAATTTTTATAAATATGAAATGCTTCAAGGAAGTTCAGTTCATGTATAGAAGTAGGTTTAGAGATTATTTTAACTGAATTGAAGTCAAAAGTATGATTCATCTCCCAGCAATGTTTTGCAATAGAGGATTTATTGATTTCTTGTTTTTTAATACAGTCTAATCTCGATATCTTGAAAACCTTGATATATCGAAAAATTATTTTTCCGCTTGATATTACATATTAATCTAATGTTAATTTTAATTCTTATCTCGAAGAGTTTTCACTAAAAACCTTGTCATGTCGAATATTTTTCGAAGTAAAAAATAAATTTTTCTGGAAAAATCGCCGTCTATTTGTGTAGATAAGAAAATAGAGGTGTTTCCAAGAATCTCACACCCTTCATTATCTCTCTAAGGGGTCAGGGTATGAGGGACGATTCTGATATTTCCATCAGGTCACTTGAACGGCAAACAAAGGGGGAAAGCAAGTGTTTCCTTGTCATATGGATGGCATTTTTGTACATAATGCTCGGAAAAAGTTGAAAACGGTGACTTTACCGCTTTTCTTTCTTTCTTTTTTTTTTTTTTGAACAGAAAAATTGGTTGAAGAATAATTTCAAGAGAAAAGTTGCCAGGCCACGATACTGGACTTTAAGAAATTCTAGCAATGTAAATTCATTTATGTATTTACTAATTCTTTTCAATTTAATGTAGTAATTATTTTCTACTATTTAAAAAAATTAAAATTATCATCCTGTATTTAGACTTATTGTCAAAAATCGTTACATATTTACACTTATTCTCTTTTATCATGACTCTGTTTATAATATTATTCCGTATCTCATGTTTTTACATGAATTTTTATGTTTTAGTTATGACCTTGCTATCTCGAAATTCTTTTAGTGTCCCTTCAACTTCGAGATATCGAGAGTATACTGTATATTGTTGATGTTCTTTGATACGAAATTTTAAGCAGAGTTTAGTTTGTCCAATATAGGAAAGGCCACACTGGCAATTAATATGGTAGATACCCCATGAATTGGATAATTCAATAGGGTCTTTGAGTTTGGAGAGGGTGAGTTATTGGTAGGGGCAAAAATTATTTTGAAGTCATATTGTCTAAGAATTTTAGCAATGGGAAAGCTTGATTTAGGAAAGAAGGGTAACACAATGCTAATATTGGAAAGAGTAGAAGACTGAAGAGAGTTTGAGGAATGAGGATGCTGAAGTTTAAATAGAGCAGTATCAATGGAGAATTTGCACGTTTTCTAACTTTATCACGAAACAATAGTACGTGAAAAAATAAGAAGGTTACCCCGCATATTTTTTTTTATTTTGAGCTTTTATTAGTGATTTATGATTGTTTTAGTATCGCACTATTTACCGTATCCCGAAAACGCTCCGTGATACATCTGACGTCACAGTTCATGATAACAAACGACTGTTATTCTTTACGTGTGTCGCTTTTCAACTTGTTCATTTTAAATATTGCTGTTTCTAAAATTATTATGTCTGAGAACACAAAGTCATATTATAAATACAATGAAACCTCTCTGTGCGACCACCTCCATTAACGATCACCTCCATTAAGCGACCACCTCCCTGAACGATCATTTTTTCATTGAACGAAACTGATTCCCATAGGCTCAATACTAATTTTACTTCCATTCAGAGACCATCCCAGCTGACCTCTCTCCATGAGCGACCAATTTCTTTGAAGAAAAGGAAACAGATTCCGTTTTTTCCTGTCACTTGAAGAAGGTTTTATTAGAAAAATAATTCCGAGGGGCTTTAAACTTCTAAACTAAGTTTAGATTTCTTTTTTTTATTCCGGTAACTTTTAAGTGTTTAAGCCCCTTTATGCCTTTTTAGACAATGAAGTTAACTCTGATGACGAATTAAGAATGACGATCAATAAACTCTCCTACCCTATTCTGTTAGGAAACTCTCAAAGAAATAGATAAATTAATGAAAATATCATTATTTGTTCCCGTCCAAAAAAAAAAAAAAAAGCATTTATTTACTGAACTTTGAAAGGACTTGGAAATAAAAGTTATGAAAGATAAAACCGTAAAACCAAAGCAAACGTCAATATATTCATTTTTAAACACTGCAGCAATTAACTTATATAATTAACTTTTATTTTGATACTTAAATTTTTATATTTTTTCCTAAAGCGAAAAATAAATTCTAGTAACATTATTTCTACTTTTTTTCAACAATTAAAAACTAGATTTAAACATGACCTCCATTAAGAGGCCACCTCTAGAAACGATCAATTTTTATTAGAATGAAACGTGGTCGCTTTAAGGAGGTTTTACTGTACTGTATTGTACCACTGTGCACTAATACAACCAGTAACTTCTAGCGAAAAGTTGTTTTTCAGTGTGCCAAAAGACCCTGCCATTAGAAAATCATGGACTAAAGCTATGAAGAGAGATGACAAGAAAAATCCTAATTTATCTAATACATAATCTCTTTGATCTTGTGAAGATCATTTTTCAGTAACTTTATGTTTGATTTTGTTTAAATATTACTATTTTAGAACATTAACTGATTGGATAAATAGTTACTCAAGAGAAAAAAAAAAAGCATTCATATTTATAATGTACTCATTCGCATTTAAAAACAAATAAAAACACTCTGTAGTAGATTTCATACGTATATTGTATCTGTAAAGATTAATAAGCAATAACCCTGTTTTATTGATGATTAAATAGGTAAAACGTAGGAACGTCTAAGATATGATACACACAAATATGTTAGTTTTTATTCAGGAAGTAAATAAAAATTTTATTGCGTAAGTGTACATTTTTATTAAGTTAGGGACTAGGTTTAAAAACTAAAGGATTTATTTTGAAACAATATTTTGTCATGTCTTAATAGAGATTATAAAACGTAAAAATATTGAAACTACTCAAAAAAATTTTAATATTAAATTTTTACTTTTCAACATAAAAATACTTTAGGTCCCGCTGCCTATGACACCGTGTAGCAGGCGTGCTTCGACAGTGCTGCATGATCTTAAAAAAAAAAAAAAAAAAAAAAAAAATCAACAGGAAAAAAAACCGCGAACCACATCCCCGCTGCCTGCGGCATCGTATAGCACCACGTGCTGCGCACGCACTGCAAATTCTTGTAAAAAACCTAAAAATTTACAAAAGTGCCCCCAGGGGGCGAAGTGGGGGGGGGGGCATCGGAAGTGCATAATATGAATAAGTTTTCATACACTTTTCTAACGATATGTCACATGAGGCGTGTACTCAAAATTTAGAAAATAGCTCCTCCCCGGATGACCCTCCCCTCCCTCTGCGTTTCCCACTCTTTCAAATATCTAATGTTAAAAAATAATATTTATTTGAGTGTTAAATGAAAAATCGCATTTAAAACGCAATAAACAGTTGATCTGAAGAAAAAAAAAAGAGAACTCCCCCCCCCCCCCCACCACCAAAAATCAACTCTTCTTAAATTTATAAAATCTTTATTATGCATTAAAAACAACGTCCAAGTTTAAAAGCGATCAGTTCTTTATTTTTCCTAATTTTAACAATATCCCGTCAACTCTCTCTATGTGAAAAGACTTTTAATGAGTTTAAAAATCGATTTTTTCATAAACTTGGCGTTCATTTTTTTTTTTTTTTTATTGACATTTTATAAATCAACGTACAAAATAACATCCAGATGCGAAAGAACCAAATTTGTAAAATCAGTAGTTTAAAAATTTCGAACCTTTATTTCCAAAGCTTAGTATCTCTTTTCTTTCCGTTCCGCTTGCCTGTCGTGAACTGTGACGTCATAGTAAGTCACGCCCCAATTTGGAGCGACGTGATTTTAGCTTACTTTTAGGAGTAATTATTTAATAGTATAGATATTTTTTTCGCGTTTTTGAGAACATTTTTGAAAACTGTGGATGTGGAACTATAAGAAAAATATATAAATGATCAAATCCCCCATGTGTGCAAATTCCTCATTAGAAGGGTTGAAACCTCTGTCAATCGCAATGGCTTTAATGTATTGAATTTCACTATAAAAATGACTGAGAATCAGAGCAAATATGTATGGCATGATTTATAAAGGTATAAAAGGCGGCCATTTTTTGGCTTGGGGGATGACAAGAACTAGCATAGAGGGGGGGGGGGGTAAAGAAACAGCGAAGCTTTTGCGATATGTAATGAAACCGGTTACTGTGCGAGTGACAAGGGTATCCAAAAATGGGAGAGAACTATTATTTTCAGTTTCATAAGTGAATTGAATATTGCTATCAATAGAGTTCATAATGAGAAGAATATTATCAATATTGTGAAGAGAGGTGTCAATTAAGGCGAATGTGTCATCAGCATAGCGAATCCAGAAAGGAAAAGATAATTTACTGAAAAGGGAGCATTCAAAATAATGCATATTTTGTCTGTGAGGATAGTTGACAGGGGTTAGCCCATGGCTAAACCGTCAGATTCTTTGTAAAAATTTCCTTGGAATGAAAATGTAGTTTGAGATAGACATATGCGAGTAAGGGATATGAGTTCGTGAATTTCATTATTTTGAAATATCGTATTTTCGGGTGTATAGCCCGCATCCAGTGTATAGCCCGCACCCCTAAATCGAGCGGTACCATAAAAGAGTTTGTGTATAAGCCGCGGAGCTGCATCGTTGTATAGCCCGCGGGCTATACACCATCTACGAATGTATATTTCGACCAGGGTTTACGCCGCATGTGAAATTTCTGCGGTAATCGCGAATGGTGTGCTAAACAGAAACACATTAATAAGAATTAAGAAATCATAAAAATGAAATTATTAATTAGAAATAAATAATTTAAATGCAAAATTCGAAATTATTAATATAATTTAATAATATAAATACGAAAAACTACACTAAAATTGCGTGAAATTTGCAGCTTAAATTCCGGCATATAGCGCGGATGATAAATTGCATTATTACCTTGGTATATCGCGAATGATTTTGCAACAAAAAATTAATTAAACTGAAATTTTAAAAACCACAAGCACCGAAATTACAGGGCTCCCACTAGATCCGTTATTTTGCTTCAAGTCCGTATTGGTCCGTTTTTTCATTGTTAGATCCGTAAAGTCCGTTTTTTGACACTTTTAACCAACTTTTATTTAAAATTTTACCGATGTTTGGCATTTAGCCGAGCATCCCGGAAAAATCGTGCTTTTCGCAAATATGTTCCAAAAAATACCATTAAATTTCGTTAATCGATCACGAAAAGAATCGCCAATTTTGTCAAAGGATTGCGAAAATGCGCGAATTTCTTCAAAAGATCGTGAATTTCGTTAAAAGATCGAAAAAAAAAAAAAACGCGATCAAAAGATCGCAAAAAAGAGTAATTTCCTTAAAAGATTGCGAAAAAAACCGCAAGTTTTGTCTAAGAATAGCCAAAAACGCGTTTTTCGTCAAAAGGTCGCAAATTACAACAAAGGATCGCGAAAAAAAAAACCGAGAATTTTATTTAATTAAATTAATTAATTATTAATATTTTATTAATATTTTTTTTTGTGTGCATTTGTACCTTTAAAAATAATTAAGTTATATTTATTTCAGTGTATTTTTATTTAAAAAACAATATTTACACATTTTTATTTAAATATACACTAATTTTGGAACTACCCCCACTTTCACCCACCATGGGGTAAAGTGGTAGTACCAAAACATGCTCTTTTAAATATATCACTGTCAGAAAACAATCGAATAAAATTGAGTGGTTATGCTTCATGTTTAATCTGTATGAATCCAATGTATAGAAAATGCATCAAAAGTTTCATTAAAATAAATTTAATAGTTTGATTTTAGGGCCTTTTCTAAAAAAAAGCTTGATTTTACCACCACTTTCACCCACCTGACCCTAAACATTTTAAAGTATTTTTAAAACTTATTCTATTCTAATTCCAGTAAAATAAAGAATTTTATTCAGAAAAGTTCTATATAACACTTTAAAAATACTACAAACGTTAAGCCTAACACTAAAGGTTAAAATTCAATATTTGCTTTAGTAGCCAGTGGCCGGTAGAGGCTGTATGTTTAGTAGCCACTACTGTCAAGTTAGTGGCCACTTATCGTAGTAGGTAGATTTAAATAGTTTTACAGTAATGTTTTTAAAATATTAATGTTCAAAGACATCTTTTAAAATATATAAAAATAAAACTATCCACAGTGTCAGTTTACTTACCCCAAACAAAACAATTAACAGTTATTACATTAAAAAAAAGAGAGAATTTATCGAACAATGTCATACAAGACCGAGGTCAAAGATTGGTTCACATCTCCATTACGTCACTATGTAGCCCGAGATCAGAATTCTTTCTGAAAATAGGCCTAAAATATTTCCCGTTTGACGAAATTTGCAATTATTTTACGCAACCTCTTGCTAAAATTCACAATTTTTTCGCCAATCATTCGACAGAGTTCACGATTTTTTTTCCGCGATCATTCGACGAAAGTGACGATTTTATTATGCGAGCTCTTGATGAAATTCGCAATTTTTTCCACGATCAATTGACGAAATTCGCGACTTTTATTTTCACGATCTTTCGACAAAATTCGCGATTTTATTCCGCTATTGTTTGACGAAATTTACGTTTTTTCGCGATCTTTGGACGAAATTTGCGTTTTTCGCGATCTTTTGACGAAATTCGCAATTTTTTCGCAATCTTTTGACGAAATTCGCGGTTTTTTCGCGATCTTTTGACGAAATTTGAGATTTTTAGACGAAATTTGCGGTTGTTTCGCGATCTTTAGACGAAATTTGCGGTATTTTTCGCGATCTCCTAGCGAAATTTACTTGGTTTCCGCGATCTTTCGATGAAATTTGCGTTTTTTACGTAATCCTTTCACGAAATTTGCGCTTTTTCCGCGATTCTTTGATGGAAATCGCGTTTTTTTTTTCGTGATTCTGAAATTCACAGCAAATTTTCTGAAAGGTTACAAAGGGGTGTGTTTTTTCTGCACCTGGTTGACGAAATTCCCGTTTTTTCAAGATCCTTTGACGAAATTTACTTTTCTCGCGATCTCTTGACGAAATTTGCGGTTTTTTCGCGATCTTTTGACAAAATTTGCACTTTTTTCGCGATCTTTTGACAAAATTTGCACTTTTTTCGCGATCTTTTGACAAAATTTGCACTTTTTTCGCGATCTTTTGACAAAATTTGCACTTTTTTCGCGATCTTTTGACAAAATTTGCACTTTTTTCGCGAATTTTTGACAAAATTTGCACTTTTTTCACGAATTTTTGACAAAATTTGCACCTTTTTTTGCGAACATTTGACAACATTTGCACTTTTTTTCGCAAACTTTTGACAAAATTTGCGGCTTTTCGAGATCCTTTGACGAAATTCACGTTATTTCGCGATCCTTTAACGAAATTTGTGGGTTTTTTCGCGATCTTGTGACAAAATTTGCGGTTTTTCGCGATCTTTTGACGAAATTTGCATTTTTTACGAAATTTACCGTTCTTTCGCGATCTTTTGACAAAATTTGCACTTTTTTCGCGATCTTTTGACAAAATTTGCGTTTTTTTGCGATCTTTTGACGAAATTTGCAGTTTTTTTTCCCTATCTATTGCCGAAATTTAGGTGTTTTTCGCGATCTTTTGACGAAAATTCCGGTTTTTTTGCGATACTTGGATGAAATTTGCGGTTGTTACGCATTCCTTTCACAAAATTTGCGTTTTCCCCTGCATTCTTTGAAGGAAATCTCGTCTTTTTTCGAGATTCTTATGAAATTCGCGTTTTTCCCGAGATTCTTTGACGATTTTTTTGCGAACGATTTACGAAATTGATTTTTTCGGCGACCATTTGTCGAAATTCGCGATATTTTTATGTCCGAAATTTCGGATTGATGACGGATTTTTTTAAATTTTCGGAACCAAATGTCTTCAATGTGAACATCAACGCGATTTCCTATTTCTTTTACGATTCCGCGGAAATCGCTGATTGAATAAAAAAAAAAATTAAAAAAGCGGAAAAGTGGCATTTCTGACATGTACTATTACATGAAAAATAAAGATCGCCACTTTGGCGATCAGATGCACATCATAAAGTCGCCAATTTTTTACATTTAGTCGCCCTGTGGCTGGTGGCGACCGGGAATTTTAGGTAGCTTTCTTTACAAAAAGCTACCTATTGCAGCCGTTCGGAGGAAAGCGATTTCAAAAAATTTTGGTATATTTTCATCGATCATGACCCCCAGACCCCGAAACCACCCTCCGTTCAAAATTGATTGATATATATATATATAATCAATATATATATATATATATATATATATATATATATATATATATATATATATATATATATATATATAATCTGACCTATGTCACACTGTAACTCTCGTATTTATGAACCGATTTGGATGTAATTCGGTGTGTACATAGTACATACCAATGTCTCGACCGAGTTCGTTGGCCAGCTTCATCCGCCATTTTGTTTCAAAATGGCGGCCATTTAAAAATTTAAAAAAAATTTTAAATTTAAAATGTGGTACCAAAAAGTTAAAAATGGAAAAATATTTTTTTTCTTATGTATTTGACCTTTATACAAAGACTCCGTAGCAGTTTTTGTTTCGTCTATATCGTAAAAAATGGCTGAGTTATAGCATTTTGAATTTCTAGCGAAGCTGACATTTTGAAACGTCCCGAATTTTGTCACGCTATAAAAGGCGTATTTATGAACCGATTTGGATGTAACTTCGTTTATACATAGTACAGACCAATGTCTCGACCTAGTTCGTTGGCCAGCTTCATCCGCCATTTTGTTTCAAAATGGCGGCCATTTAAATTTTTTTTTTAAATTTAAAATGTGGTACCAAAAAATTGAAAATGGAAAAATATTTTTTTCTTATGTATTTGACCTTTATACAAAGACTCCGTAGCAGTTTTTGTTTCGTCTATATCTTAAAAAATGGCTGAGTTATAGTATTTTGAATTTCTAGCGAAGCTGACATTTTGAAACGTCCTGAATTTTGTCACGCGATAAAAGGCGTATTTATGAACCGATTTGGATGTAACTTTGTTTATACATAGTACAGACCAATGCATCGACCGAGTTCGTTGGCCAGCTTCATCCGCCATTTTGTTTAAAAATGGCGGCCATTTAAAATTTTAAGAAAAATTTAAATTTGAAATGTGGTACCAAAAAATTGAAAATTGAAAAAATATTTTTTCTTATGTGTTTGACCTCAATAAAAAGATTCGGGAGCAGTTTTTGTTTCGTCTATATCTTAAAAAATGGCTGAGTTATAGCATTTTGAATTTCTAGCGTGGCTGACATTTTAAAACGCCTTGATTTTTGTCACTCGATAACAGGCGTATTTATGAACCGATTTGAATGCGACTTGGTCTGTACATAGTACATACCAATGTTTCGACCGAGTTTGTTGGCCAGCTTCATTCGCCATCTTGTTTCAAAAGGGTTGCCATTTAAAAAAAAAAAATGTAATTTAAAATTTAAAATGAGGTATTAAAAAATTGGAAAATGAAAAAGATTTTTTTTTATGTGTTTGGCGTTGATACAAAGATTCTGGAGCAGTTTTTGTTTCTGAAAATTTGTTCTTTTGTTTATATCTTAAAAAGTGGTTGAATTATAGCACTTTGAATTTCTATCATGGCTTACACTTTGAAATGATCTTGTATTTGTCTCGTGATACCACACGTATTCGCCTATTTCGATGGAAGAAGGCATGTGGATAGTATACATCAATATCTCGACCAAGTTCGCTGGCCAGCTTCATCAGCCATCTTGTTTCAAAATGGCGCCCATTAAATTTGAAAAATATATATTTAAAGTGAGGTGCAAAAAAATTAGAAATTGAAAAAGGTTTCTTTCTTAAGTATTTGACCTTGATATAAGGATTCAGGAGCATTTTTTGTTTGTCTTTATCTTAAAAAATGGCTCAGATATAGCAGCTTCAATTTCTATTGTGGGTGACATTTTGAAAAATCTGATTTTTTGAATGCGACAGCACTCCTATATATTAACCGATTCCGATGTGAGTGAGCATGTGCACAGCAATTACTGAGGTCTCGTCCAAGTTCACTGGTTAGCCTCATCCACCATGTTGTCTTAAAATGGCAGGCACTTTAAGAAATCGCCGAATTTGGCAGCGAAATATAAGTTACTTTAAATAAAAGCAGCTTGGATAAAGCTGACTAATTATGCGAAATTCTCATTCATAATGATTTAGTATTGATAAAAATTAGTATTGAATCTCCTACATTCGGTTTCCACTTAATTGAGCTTCGTGTGTTTGAATAATATAAGTTGGCTTTTTTAAAATAAGGAATATGAAAGCTACCTCTTCCTCCCGACACTGGCCGGAAGGACTTTTAACCTTTACCTAACACTATACCCATTTTACCCCATTTATAAGATTTAAGATAAAACAACAAAAACAAAAGACAATTTATTGTTTGTAATTTGGAAAAATATTAGAAGTGCTTAATGAACAAAATGAAATCAAACAAATGAGTTTATATCAAATATTATGAGCTGCAGAAAGAGGTTTAATCAGACCACATGTGGCAAGAAATTGTCCTCAAACGGTTTTACTGTTGCCACTCAAATAGAACAAACTATAAAAACAAAAATAAAGTAGGAATAAAAAGCTTAAGCATCAAGCAATAATATATAATTTTGAAAACTATAAATATATTAAGAAAATTGAAACAATTAAACAATATTTTCTAACTACCCATTTTACCCCACCTGACCCTATAATATACTTAATTATTCCTTCCATTTGCTAATTTTACATTGTCAGAATTCGCTGTTAACTGTTACTGCTTCTTATAACACATGAAAAGGTTTTGCTATGCTTGTTAGGATGAATCATTTTATGGCTATTCTGAAATTTTAGATATTTCATCTTTGTTTCTATTAACAGTGAGTTTTTCACTCCCATGTTTCATTTTTTAATTTTTGTTACGTATGGCTTGATTATGTCCAAAAAGTTTTTGGTTATGGTAAATTTGCATTCAATCAGAACTTCTTATTTTTACCTCAGAAATTAACCGTATTTTACTTATGATGCTGAAATATTGCCCTTAAAAGCAAGTTTTGAATCAAAAGATCAATTTTTATTCATGATTGTTCTCCTTTCTGCATTCCATTTGTGGTTTTTCTTATTGAATTTATGAATTTTCCAATATAATATACTGCATTTTGGACCATGGACCAGCACCATGGATGCTGTCAATGATTTCATTTTTTCTGGTCTTTTTTTCATTTGTCAAAATGTTTTAGTTACAAATAGTTTGACAAAATATGTCGAATGTTTATGATTTCATATATTTTTTCTTTTAATGCATTCAGCTTCCTGTTAATATTGATCTTTTGCCAAATTTAAATGTTATAATATATGAATCCTATTTTATTTAATTACTTCATTTATAAGCATTTGGATCTACTCTTAAAAAATTCATTAGTGATTAGCTAATTTAATTTAATAATTGTTATTCCAAATTTAATATGTATAGTCCAAGAAGCAGAATTTTCTGCGTCAGTCTGCAGCAAATTAAAATTTATCTGCGACCTAACAATGCTAGACTAAGCTTACTATCATCATAAGAAATAATATAAACCCCAAAATAAACAAAATTTTCATTTATAAAGAAAATATAATAAAAGGATGCAAAAAATACCATAAATCTAGAGACAAAGTAAATTTAAGCTATTTTTTAAACCCAGCATTTCTTTTTAAGCTGGTGGATTAATCTGCAAGGTTTAAAATAATCTGCAGTGCCCGCTGCCGTGCTGCACTGTTTCTGCTACTGGGTGTTATAGTGTTTGTGTCATGTCCTGATACTCAATTTATAAATTATATTTGAAATAGATGATGATTTGTAATATTCAATAATGGTTATATATATATATTTATACATGTATATTTAATATTTTATTTATACATGTATATACATATTAGTGATGCAATGAATAGTGGTTTGGTCGAATAACCGAATGCCAGATATTCAGCCGCCGAATAATGAACTCATTTTTGTTGAAAAAAAAAATGTATATATTGCAATATATGCACAATTCTTGTATATTTCTCAATTGAAATGTTTCATTTTCTTTTTAAAAAATTACTTATATGCAAATTTTTAATTTTTTAAAGCAATTATTTTACTATGAAAAAATATTCTGCTATGTTCAACCTAAAAATTGCCTCAGTAATATAATTCGGCAAAAAAAAAAAATTCTTAGCAAAAGTTCCCCATCAGATACAGTCTAGTTACATTTTAGTAGATATTATGTATGTTGTTACATTTTAAAATGACAAAATTTCAACTTTCAATGAAAGAAAATAAAAAGTAAGAAATCTTAATATCTTAAGAAAAACCCCTGATAGAAACCAGTAAGAAATCAGTGTAGATTTTATAAAGCTCATAATTAACAAAAAAGCCATGTATTTTTTTCTGCTATGTCAGCAGAAAGCACTATTAAGAAGTGTATAGTAAATTTCAGATTCAGAGGAAGATGCATAGATTGTTACCACTATATGTTTTTTACTACATGGAATTCATAACAGGGCAGTGTGACAGAAGTGTATGGTGATCAGCTGGTGCAATGTCAAAGTTCGAGCAAAAGGCGAACGTCAAGTTCATGTGCAAATTTGGGAAATCTGCTCCAGAGACTTTGGTAGCCTTACAAACTGAAGACAAATGAAATACACTAAGCATGATGAGTGCTGTCTGTTCACAAAGGTCACCGTTTTGACACTGTAGAAGACACAAAACCAATGCAACAGCTGAACTTGGAAAAGATACCAAAACAGGATTTTCATTGTTGTTTCCAGCATGAGTGGTGGAGCAAGTGTGTGTGTTCTTATGGAACCTACTTTGCAGGTGATTAAGTAAATGTGTACCTATATTGTAATAATAAAGAGTTAGACAAAATCCCAGGAACTTTTTTGACTATGGCTGTTCATCATATATTGTTTTAATTAAATAATCCAATGTCTTTTATTATTATTTAGTATGTTTATCCTTATCTTGCAGTATTTTTATAAATTAATTCATGCATAAATAATTAATTTACTGTAAAATTACAGGGGAAAAATTAAAACAATTGCCCATAATCTGCACAACATTTGGTCCCAAGCTCTGCAGATTTGAGAGAGTTGACTGTAATGATAAAGTTTGTTTTGTGCTGTAAAGTGTCCAGGAAATAAACATGCTACACAGAACTTTCTGCATGAGTTTCCTTCAATGTGCCATAACCTCATACTATTGGACAACATCCACATTAAGTGTAAGTTATTTTTCTTTATATTTCGTTTTAAGAACATATATGTATAAAATTTAAATAGTATCTAGTCCCCAATTATTAACTAGAGATAGCTTCTATTCTGGGAGTATTTAAATTGGAAAAATTTTAGAATGCGAAGATTTCTTTGTATGGAATAAGCAGAGGGGATTGGCTTGAATAAGATTTGACCATACCAGAGAAGTTTAAACTTTTGCAAATGTAAAGCTATAAAAATTAAGCAAAAATGTTCTGAAATATAACTTTCTATTAGTCATCTTCATGACCCTTCAGAAAATTTTGAATTTTTAAAGTCCTACTTGAGGTTCCAGAGTTAATTTTAGAGATGGTGAGCATATAGAGCAGTGCATTCTTCATTTATCCCAAGATTTGAGGCAGGTTATAGAAGGGTAGAAGATCTTGGGAGATATTGATGAAAAGCAATAGCTTTTGTGATATTTTAAGGTAAAAATGATGTATCCTGAAGGATCCACCACAATTTTTTTCATGCATCCCTTCTCCAATATTTTGCTTAAATGATGCACTACAGCACATCACTGGTATGAAAAGATGTATATTAAGGATGTACTCAAATCCAAACTGCATATTTTCTGACTCATTTTTAAATTTATTTTTGCTCTCAAACTGTGTATAATGCCTGCAATAGAGCCATAGATATTTACTATTAATCTATTTATTTTTTCTAATGTTTTTTAAGATTTATAATTTTTGTAAAGTTAGAAGTACAGCGTTCAGATGTTTCATATATTTTTTAGGTTCAATATGTTCAACAAACCAGATTTATATATACTTTTAAGTAGTTTCACATGTAGTTCACAAAATTCTTTGTCTGGCATATAGCAGAGCGAATAGAAGTAGAAGGCTCATTCAGTAAAGAATCGGAAGCTTTATGAAAAATTGTAAAATGCAATAACAAGAGAAATCATAGAGATTTTTAATACCATGAAAATAATTCCAAAGATTTTTCATGCATGCTGTCATTTGTATTTTAAATTTTTGCCTGGAAACATTTTTAGATGGATTCAATTGCTAGTGTGATTCAAGTAACCGACAACCACCATTATCAACAACTCAAAACTAAAGCCAACTCCTGGCTGTTCCCCTGGCTAGATGTCAATACAGATATTCTATTTCTGCAGGTAACTTCAATGCTGCATATTCTTGGTAAAAAGTAAAAGTAAGAAATATTTGTGAAATATATATGTACACAAATAAGAAAACTAAATAATGGCATGAAAGACTTTATTATATAAACATGTGAAAAAAACACATAATAAGTAAAATAATAAAATAATTTATTAGTTTAAAAGTACAACTAATTATAAAAATAATTATGTAAAATAAAAATTTAGAAAAATATTAAATTATGAATGAAATCGATTCAATTCGATTCCAAATGTCCTATGGGGCCAAACCACAGTATTTGGTCCCAAGCCATCTTATTTTTTTTATTTTAAAACAGATAAAACTTTATATTTTTAAAATCTGCAGATATTGAAGTTTCTGAAAAATGTAAACAAAAGTAATTATAACATTTTTCAATAAAAGTAATTTATAGTTAAAATTGGATTTAGGAGAAAAATGTGTTGCGGAGGGGACAAACTAAAAAATGTTATTTAAAGGATAAGTATTTTAAATACATTTCTTTTTTTAAAATAATGCTTTAAACCCACATTTTTGTGTCACATTGAAACATTTTAAGCCTTTAATTGATTAAAAAATATAAATTTAATAAATTTAGACAAATAGAAAATTTTGGTTGTCCCCTCCAAAACATTTTTAAATATTATTTTTTTTTTTTCAGTGTCAGTACATTTTGAAAAACATTTGACTTTAAACTTATCAAGTATTAGCAGAATGCAATAAATAAATTCCAAATTTGTACCAAATTCAACAATTTAAATATATATATAAAGCAAAAGAAAAATGTTTTGGAGGGGACATTTTTGTGATGGAGGGGACAATTTTTTTTTATTTTTATTCCATTTATATTCATTGTTTACACTGAAACATCAACAAAATTCTCCTACAGCTTCTATTTTATTATGTTACTACGAGATGGTACTACTGAAGCGTATGTTTTTCTTTTCTTTACATTTGTGAACACATATATACTAGGTTGTACAACATAGTATTTTGACCACATGCTTCTCAGTTTGTTGGCATTCTCAGTCTAGTGCCTAATTGAGTGTAATTCTAAAATATCTGTTTTAATTGGTAGGAAAATTTAAAAAATATGTTTTATTTTATCAAAGTGCCTAAAAAATATGCCAAAAACAGCCACACAAAGATCAAGAGAATACAGGGAGAGGATAAAGTTAGATTCAGCTTTGCATGAAACAGAGAACAAAGAAAGAGAGAAATGGAAAATAAAGGCTGCTAAAATGGAAAAAGCAGTAAGGACATAGCAGAAGAAAAAAAATAATAAAGAAAAAGAAAAGCAAACTCGAGGGCAAACAAAAAAAGTAACAATATTACCCCAGAAAATCAATCATCCCCAGGTTATAAGAATTCTTCAGCTTTAGGAAAAGCACTTTCCAAGGCAAATAAGAGTTTAACAAAGGAATCTCCTAAGAAAGTATCAGTACTTGCAAAAATTGTTCAATATTTAACTCCACACAGGAAAATAGATCTAATTTCACAATGCTCTGTTATAAGGTACAATTTATTTCAAGAAAGAAAGCGACGAGCTGATGCCATTCCTGAAAAAACTGTTGCGAATATTACAGCTTTTTTTTTTAACATGATGACAGTCGAATGTTACCTAGCATCAAAGATTCCATGCTTATTCGTAAAGGTAAACTTAAAGAAAGAAAGCAAAAAAGAGTTTTAGAAATGTCTTTAAATGAAGCATATTCTTTGTATTGTACTTCTTATACTAAGCAAAGTATTGGAATTACTAAATTCTGAATGTTAAGACCTAAGCATGTATTGTTTGCTTCACAAAAGCACCAAGAAGCTATTGCATTTACCATGAAAAGATTAACTTAAATCTTCATGGTTTCCAAAACAAGTCTTGTGTGCTGCAAGTTAAAGAAGTGAAAGAGTTATGCAATTAACTTTATGTGAAGAAGGTAAACATACAGAACTCTGTGTTGATCGCCAGTGTACGGACTGTGGTGTTGAAGTTATTGAAACACATCTTAATCTGACTTTGATGATAATGTTCGTTATAATCAATGGATCAACTTTGAAGGCAATACAAAGAAACTCCCTGTAACATGCTCAGTTGCTGAAGCATTGTACGGTTCGTACAGAATAATAGATTGTTTTAGTAATTATAGCATTGATTGTTGAAAATTAATTGATTATATATATTAATGACTATCATGAACTGACCTTAAAAGCTTAATTTTTTTCTATGAAGTGTATACAATTGCTAAAAATTACCCAATAATGAACAGGTTCCTAATTTTAACTAAATTCCAAACTGTC
Source organism: Maratus speciosus (assembly GCA_963932465.1). Lineage (NCBI taxonomy): Eukaryota > Metazoa > Arthropoda > Arachnida > Araneae > Salticidae > Maratus > Maratus speciosus. The sequence goes on along the minus strand of OZ010796.1, from coordinate 48,656,642 downwards.
CCCTCCGAAACAGTCCCCTCCGCAACATGGTGCAAATTTAAAAAAAAATAATTGACAGTGAATTTTTTGTAATTCAGGTGTAATATTTTATGACTATAATTCTAAATAGCATAATTTAGTATAAAAAACTACTTTTAGTGCTATACTTTATTATACATAGGAAAAATAATGGTGCAAACTGAAAATTTTAAAACTGTAATATTTTCCTGTCCCCTCCGCAACAATAAGAAAAAAATTTTGTTCTCTTTCACTTTTAATACTTGTTTCATTTTTTATGTTGGAATGTTTTCAACATATCTTATGCACTCATAACAAAATTCAAACTTGGAGGGAAAAAAAAATTATTTTGATGTATTTAGTTGAAATAAATGATTAAATGTCCCCTCCACAACAAAACAACTTACTGTGATTCAGGGTTGGCACGGTTTAAACCAAGTGGTTTTAACCATGGTTTAAACCACGGTTTAAACCAATTGGTTTTTTTAGAAAAAAATCTAATCTAATATTTTCTCTTTTTTGTAATTTAATTGTTTTAAATTATTGATAGAAGTAATTTCTACTTTTAACACTTCATCTCAGCAGTCAACATGAGACATAATGAGCCTAGGTCATGTTTCTATGCATGTAGAAGGAAAATTAGCATGTGCTGATGAACATATCTGATACCCTAAAGATTTTTCTTAAAACATGTGAAATTAGAAAAGATAAAATAGATAAATAATATTCAATATTTAGCATAAAATATTTTCATTTAAAAAATGCAGCTTATTTACAGCAGTTAATAACAGAATACAGTGATCTTTAAGATTTTGGTTAAGTTGTAAAAGAAAATTTTCTGGATTGGAAAAAAAATATCCTTAAAGAATTTAAAAGAGTAACTTAAGATATCAAATTGAATAACACAGCTTGCAAAAATTGAGTGCTAGTTACAGCATTTCAATAATACCAATCAATCTTTTCTGTTAGTTGTTGAATCTAGTGGCCAAAAATGTTGACTTGGACACTTGGAGTTATCACTGAGAAAATAAAATAACCAGAAATATTTGGATATTAAAAAAATAACAACCATAGAATAATATATTATATTCATAAAATGCATCAAATGTTTATTGATTGATTATTATATTATTAATCAAAGGATTCTTCATACAATTTTAAAAAGTATCAATGTTTCACTGTGTAGAGCAGTTTACTTTGAACATAAGACATAGCTGTTACTAATAATGTTTAAATTAGAAATGATTTCAATTTTCTATATAATTGACTGTAATTACTTAATTTAAATATTTTCAAAAGTTATATTACTTATATAATATCTAAAAATGTTTATTTTATCAACAGATATGCATCTATATGCAATAGGAAATTATATTTAAAGAAAACCCGGTTTAAACCAAAAAAACCTGGTTTAAACCAAATAAACTGGTTTTTTTGGTTTTTTACAAAAAAACCTGGTTTTTTTCCAACCCTGCTGTGATTTGGCCCTATGCTGCCATCTAGTGGTAGTAAGGAGAACAGTGTTAATGCTATTATCAGTATATATAGCTTATTGGGCTCACTGTAACCTTTTTCATTGTTATTTAGAGTCTTGAATGCTTTTCTTATACTGCTTTGTATATTTTGAAATAAATTTGTCTATAATTTAAAAAAAAAAAATTACCGCGAACAATAATTTTAAAATAGCGTTCCCGTTCGTGGATTTTTCCATTTTGAACCCTGGAATTTTTGATATAGATATGCTACTTTATATCAAAATCAAAAGTAATGTAAATTTATTTAGTAATAAATCAACTGTAATAGCCAAGAGAATGATTTAAAAAAAATTTAGTAAAAAAAACATTGCGGTAGTCGCTGATTTCGGCGCCATCTTGAATTTTGTTCCTGCAACTTAACTGTAAATTCCATTGTTTACATCTGAAAAAAATACGCGGATTTTAGGCGTTCGCGGATTTAAGGGAGTCTACTGTATAAATAATTAAATGCTCAAATTACATAATTTCAATGTTTATAAACAAGTTTTTAAAACAGTATGTTTATTGATTTAAATATAACTTTAAAAGAACACATGGTGCTTCCAGGGGTCGATGCAGGTTTTTATTTTTGAGGCCCATTTTGTGAAAAGTAAGTCATTTTTGTGAATTTTATTATATTTTTGTGAAAAATAACATTTTATAACGAAAGTTGAAATCCAGTTACTCAAATTTGAACTGAGAATTTTTTAACAAAAACTTCTTTAATTCCCCTTGCTAAAGTTCTTGTTTTTCCTGACCTGGTTTTATTTACAAAATACACATTTTAAAACAGTTTTTATAAAACAGAACATACAAAGGGAGCCTATTTTATTAAAAGGAATTTTGTGAAGGGGCCTGTTTTATTAAGTTCATTTTTGTGAAGGGGCCCATTTTATTAAATTTATTTTTGTGAAGGGGCCTATTTTATTAAATAGATTTTTGTGAAAGGGGCCTAAATAGGCCCCAAATTTTGCCTGGATCGACCCCTGGCTTCCAAAAATATGCATATCTTGTGACATGAACAACAGTGTTGACAACACTTGTGAAATTAACCTTTTAAACGCCAATGTTCCCGAACGGGAACATCAGATTTAAAATTCATTTTTAAAACAAGTTTCGCTTCTATTGACTTGCAAAAATTATTATTTATTAACAAAAGTACATTTATTTTTTTAGACTAAAATCTATTTATGCTATATAATTATTTAAGCTTAACAAAATTTGTAAAAAAGTCATTTTTTGTCAATTTTTACTAGGATTATTAAAAAAATTCACATAAAATTTTTAAAAGATGCAAAATTCATGAAATTTCAGAGTTATGATAAATAAGGTCCATTTTAAAGAATAAACACGCTAAATAACAGTTTTAAATAAAAATGCGTTTGCTATAAGATATCAAATTCTATTGTTCCCGTTCGGGAACATAACGAAGGTATGGGTGGAGTTGATTTGTTAGACAGACTTCTTGGAAGTTACCGTCCTATGTTCCGCAGCAAAAAGTGGTACTGGAACTTATTTAGCAATGCCCTAAACATGGCTGTTGTTGCGGGATGGATTGTACATACTGAATTACACTACAACACAACATTAGAACTGTCACACCTGAATTTTCGAAGAGAGGTGACTTTGAGTTTACTTCGAATGAAACCCAAGATTCATTGTATTCCAGGCCCACGTGCCCATCCAGTAGAGTCTGCACGACAGTCAGAAACGCAATATTTGGTATCATCATCTCAAGGACGCTGTGTAGTTTGCCAGAAAAATACAAGGAAAATGTGCTTTGAATGCCAAAAGCGACTGCATGAACACTATTTTCCCGCTTATCACAGACAGTGATGCAAGCTATAAAATAATAATAATAATAATTGTTAAGATAATTTGTATTTTATATAATTATTATTTATAGTTTTATGTAGTAAATATTTGTAATACATATAATTATTTTATAATTAACTTTCAAGTAGTTATTTGTGCCTTTCTATAGTTGGTTTAAACATTTTTACCAATTCTATTTATATCTATGTACATATATATTATTTAATTCTTTGTGTTTGATTGTTTTTATAAAGTATAATATTCAACACACGAATTTCACTTTAAAAATTTTTAATGTTATTAAATCTGTCAAATATTATTCATACTTATAAAATTTTAGCACAAGAACCATGAAATTTAATCTATTGAAAAATATAGTAAAAATTTAATGAATCACACCAATGTTCCCAAACGGGAATATACCCGAAATCGTACATAAAATTTTTTGGGGGGGAATTTCTTCTTGCATTGTTTAAATAGATGCATTTAAATCTTATTTTTACAAAGAAATAATATTTTTTATTCTTGGAACACAGAGCGGCGTTTAAAAGGTTAATATGTATGTTTACATATTTATAAATAAGGGAACTTTTTATAAATATTTAGAAAAGATTCATATAAAAGGAATGCAGCATTTTGCTGGAAAATTCAATTTTACAATTTCACAGCAACAATTAAATAAATGTTTTTAAATACTTTCATATACAGTAAATAATGAAATCAACTATTGTCTTTCTTGTTGAATGGAGAGAAAATACAATTTGGCAGAAAAAAGAAATTTGGTATCCAAGATATATTAAAAGGGAAAAAAATATGTTGAAGTTCACAAAAAATTTTGTTTCTCAGAAAATCATCTTCTCAGAAAAGCAGCATCAAGTTCTAGTATCTCAGAAAAGCATCACACATATCTTAAGACTTGAATTCTTGAAGCTCCTCTTCCACTCTTAGCAATTGTTTCTCATTCTCTGTAAAATTATTTTTGTTATGAGAATAACTTATATGAACAATACTATTACAACTCTATACACATAAATATGGGAGATTAGGGAGGAATAGGACAATTTTAACAAAAATATTTTTTACAAATTATGTTTCTCAAGTGGAAAATAGAAATCTCAGAATAACATCTTCAAACATTTTAACTTATTTAAAAATATAAATTTGATGATGATAAATAATAATTAATTAAAGATAATTTTAGATTAATAAACCAATTAAATTAACAAGCAAAATGTCCCATCCCTCCCTCATGTGCAGGAGGGATGGGGCATGTTTTAAAAATTAAAATTTTCATGAAAATGGTCTTTTAAGTTTTATTTTAACACATTGAGTGCCACAGTGACTGACACCGAAGCTGAAAAATTTGCAATGTTTTAAGTAATTAAAAAAAAGTATAATCCTATAATAAATAAAAGGTAAGTAAATTTTAAATAAATTTAAAGTAATTACTTAAAACAATATATATATATATAAATATATTTAGTTTCATATCATATTTTAGACCATCAGTCATTGGTGAATGACACGTTCTAAACGGAAAGTTCAGTGTCAGTGACTGGTGTGTTGCTAACATGTTAAAGAGCAATCATTTAAGATTCCAAATCTGTTTTTATTTCATTTCTATGATTATTAAAAGATTTATAGTGCCAGAATCCCCCTCCTCCCCTAAAAAAAAAACTCCATGAGTATGCAGTAATAATCCTTTTAACCCTTTCGGCCTTGACTTTTTTCTTAAAGTCCAAAAAAAAATTAAAACATTTGTCACAGAAGTTTTTAGTAATAAAATACATATCAATTTTATTTTGATTAGTTGAAAATTATGCATTTTATCAAATGCATATGTGACCATTAGGTTTTGCAGCATTACATGATCATTTCATATTTATAGTTTTAAGCATTTTAAAAGAACACATTTGTGACCACCGGGGCTGAAAGGGTTAAATATTCAAATTCAAAGAAACCACTCTTAAATATCTTTAATTCAATCCACAGTTGAAATCACTTCCTATTGTTTCTCATAATAATTACTCAGCAAAACTCTTTTATTCCTTCCCAAAAATATGAAGAGTAAATAAATACTTTTAAATGTCATTCACTCAAACAAAGTTATCCAGTTAAATTTATGCTTTAGCATATTTTTAAAATTTAAAATGCTGTTGTAGCAAATGTTATTTTACCACAGAAAATTTTAACAGATAAATAATTGCAAAGATGTTCGGTTATCTGTATTTGTTCAAAGCTTACATAGCGATAAAATGATCATTTTCTATGCTACATTTACTGACAGCGTAATTCAGAATGAATTAAGGAATTATCTGTGGTTGGTTTCCAATTGCTGCATGCAGCTGTTTTCTGTTGAAATCATTCTGAAATTCTAATGTACTTGTTTTAAATGCGCTGATTAATTAAAAAGTTATAAATTCATGCATTTTATTTGAATGTAGCAAAACAATGTTTTGTTATTTTTGAAATAGATTTTCTATCGAAAATCGAGAATTAAAATTTTTAAGAGAAAATTATTAAATAAATTCATTTTACTTAAATGTTGCAAAAAGGTACATTTATAAATTTAATTTAATGTGTTTAGCTGCATTTTTTTTAAAGAGGGAGGATGTGTGGAGGGTTGAAATCAATGCTTTTTTCATTTACAGTCAACTCTATGAAATCTGCAAACGTCTATTATCTGCACTACATGTTAGAATGTAAACATAGAAAATTGTCATTAACAGTTAAGCTCATAGATAAAGTTAAATGTGGTATTTTTTATGAATTATCAGTTTACCAATGAAATAAACTGTGATTTAAGAAAATTCATATTTTGAACCCTGCATTCAAAAATGAAAATTTGTACATAGTAAAAGAGACAATCAAATCAAAATAGAAATTGTTATTTTAAATAGACATCAATGCTTGTTTGGTTGGTTATTTAATATTTCTTTAAATTAATTTAGTTATTAAATATATTGAACCAATCTTGCATTATATTTTTCTTTTTCATTATAATTTTTGTGCAGTTGTTTCTAATTTATAATCAGACTTTAAAAAATAAAATGTAAACAAAGAGATGATCTATAATCCAGCAAACCCTCGGTCTCTAAGTGTGCAGATTTCACAGAGTTGACTGTACATAACATAAAAAAAACAAATCTATTGCAAAATTCAACAATCACATATCCCAGATTATATATAGTATTTAATCTGTTCAGGACCATGGATGCATATATGCATCTTCAGAAGGTGCATACAGAATGTTTTTGGTACCAGTAATATAAAAAAGTAATAATAATTACCTTATTCAATTTGAGCATTTTTGGGATTACAAAAGTAACTTAAAAAAAAAAACAGTGGCACCAACCAAATTAAATTTGTATAACAGATGCCGGTCCCAAAGGGGGTTAAAGGAATGAAAAGTTAAAAAAAAATAAAATAATAAAAAAAATAACACTCATATAATTTGAACTTAAAAATTCCACAATTTTACTTAAAAGGCGACTAATGTAATGAAAAGATGTTATAAGTTTCAAATATATCTTTCATTTAAAAACTTCTTAGTACTTTCAAACCTTCCAGGTTCATCTTCAGAGAATATTTTGATAACTAAATGTTCTTTATCTATACAAATATGTTACTTTGTTTTGAAAACGAGAGAGCTAATAATTAGAGTTGAAAACAGAAGTACCAGTAGCGGTTTCATGGATTGAATTTTAATTAGAGGAAATATATTATTATTGTTGTTTGCAGTTCCATTTATTTTATGACATCATTTTTGTTTCTCATATGTCACTTTCTATGGGTAGGAAAAATATTTCATTTCTGTACTTTAAATTTTAAAATTTTTATTACATCACTTTGTTCAGGTTTTCAGGATTTATTTTCAGGATATTGAACCACAAAAGTGACGTAATAAAAATTTTAAAATTTAAAGTACAGAAATTAAATATTTTTCCTACCCATAAAAAGTAACGTATGAGAAACAAAAATGATGTCATAAAATTTCATTTTTAGAAACATGTAGATTGATATAAATTGTTGCATGAATTATATTATGTATAAATCGCCTTACAAGTGGCACTGCTGTTGCATATTCCTAACATATATGACGTCTTACCTTTAATGTTATCCTCAAATTTTTTCAAATAACGTTCTTGATTCTTGACTGTCGTTTTTAGCAGCAGTTTAGCACCTGTAAAATATAATTAATTTACATAGTGATCTCAATGGACTCTAAAAATTGTTTAATATAATAAACAGGGGTGTAAAAATTTTTTGAAAATCTAGGAGCCAGCTCAAAAATTTAGGAGCCAGTTACTATTGATAACAGGTTTGTAAAATGAAATTACAATATAAGTTAATAATAGTACACACAAATTACCCTTTTTGATTAAATATATCTGACACATGATATAAATTTTTCTTGTATAAAAAAGTAATGTTACATAAATTATAAATATTGATATAAAAGAAAATTGGAAGTGCTGATGTAAAGTACAAATAATAATCATTAAAAACTTCTTTAAACACCTAAAAAGTACAAATATGTAATTCACTTCAAGAAAAAAAAACAACTAAACCGATTTTGACCAAATTTTGTATTATACCATTTCTGGGCATGAGAATACCATTGAGCTAAGTCATGTGTTTTAGAAAATTCGATTAGTGGGTCATTTTGGGTCACAATGGGTCAGGATCAAGCTAATTGAATCTTTAAAAAAAATGCTCAAAACATTTTGACCAAATTTTGTAATATACCGTTTCTGGGCATGAGATGACCATTGGACTAAGTCCCATGTTCAGGAAAATTCGATTAGTGGGTCATTTTGGGGTCACTGTGGGTTGAGCTAATTATATCTAAAAAACAAATCAAATGATTTTGACTAAATTTTCTATTGTACCGTTTCTGGGCATAAGCAGACCATTTGGCAAATCACCTGTTCAAGAAAATTCGATTAGTGTGTCATTTTTGGGTCACTGGGTCAAGCTAATTTTATCTAAAAAACTGTTCAATCGGTTTTAACTAAATTTTGAATCCAACCGTTTTTGGGTACGAGAAGACTATTGGAAGAAATTTATTTCAATTAATGGGTCATTTTTGGGTTACTGCAAGTCATGCTAATTTTATCTAAAAAACTGCTATAACGATTTTTACTGTGCTCCATATTCTGCAGTTTTGGATTACGAGAAGACCAATGGGCTAAGTCACATGTTCGAGAAAATTCGATTAGTTGGTCATTTTTGGGTCACTGTGGTTCAAGCTAATTTTATCTAGAAAATGGTTGCAACGATTTTGACTAAATTTCGTATTCTATTGTTTTTGGGCTTGAAAAGACCATTGGGTAACCACCACATGTTCAAGAAAATTGGATTAGTGGGTCATTTTGGGTCACAATGGGTTAGGGTCAAGCTAATTGTATCTAAAAAGATGGATTTGAGGGAGTCTACTGTATTACCAATATAAAATATACAAACTTTTTTCTTCTTGCAGACGTGCCCTTAATCTCAAATTTTCAAGGTTGGTCTTTTCCTTAAACTTTTCTGTAAATAAAGGTAAAAATTAATACCTATTCAAAAATATGATTTGTAAAATAAATTTCAAATTATATTAAATACTTGAATCTTTAATATATTTACCAAATTCATCTGTCTTCTGCTTAAGAGTGTTTTGAAGTTCAATTTTTTCCTCTGAAATATAAATAAGTCCAGTTAATTGGATTAAATAAAGTTATATAAATTAGTGTTCACTCTAGAAAAAAAAAAGGGCAGGGTGCTAGCCACAAAAAGGGCACAGTTGAAGCTGAAAGAGGGCACTTTTTTCAGTGAAAAAGGGCATTGTTTCTCCAGAAAATGTAGGACCAAAACTAGCCTTTTTTGCACCTGGGGCAAACATGGATTTTGGCGCACCCTCCCCCTTTCTCCTCCGCAAAGTATATTTACAAAGAGAATTTTATTAATTTTCTAATAGCCAACTTATTTTAAAATTAAAAATATGTAATAATAAAATATGTAATAGTGAACTACTTTAATCTACTTAGCCAAATATTGATTTATTAAAATCTTGAAAATGGAATTGAAAAAAATTCCACTTCATACAGCATCCTTATGCCATATCCTTAGATTCTTCTGTGCTTTGGCATACCCCAGGCAGGACGATTTTTACAATACAGTGCTAAACATGGACGTGAGAAAAATCAACAAACAAAATCTTCATTTTGCATGCCTTCGTTCTGGCGCCCGGGGCACATGCCTCCTCTGCCCCCCCCCCCCCCTCAGTTTCGACCCTGAAAAAATGTAGATCTTCAAAACTGATATAAGAATTATACATTACTACAAACTCCTCATTGTTTATGCGCACATTTAGTAACAGATTACATTTTTTTTTTTTTTCTTAAATTGATATTTCAAAGATCTAGGTAAGTAATTTTGTTTCAAATAAAAAACTAAAAAAATATTTGTCCCATAAACTAGCATTTTTAAGGGTAAAGCAAAAATTTTAAGGGGTAGTAAAATTTAGATGGGTGACCAATTAATTATTATTACAATAAATCACCAAATATAATTTAAAGATCATAGGCTTTTGTGAGCTGTGGAGGTGGGGGCAAAGAAACAAACAAAAAAAAATTTCGTGTTTTTTTTTGGGGGGGGGGGGGAGAGGAGGTTGATTACATGATGAATTATTTATCATTAGTAAAATTTTAACAATTAGGACAGAAAAAATATTAAAAAATAAAAGCCTTTAAATTTGGTGTGTTTGATAAGAAAGGGAAACAGAATTTAGATGATTGGTTATTTATTGTCACAATGAAGTGACAGAGTTGCAAGTAAAAAAAAAAAAAAAAAAAATTAGAGTTTTAAAGATTTTTTTTTTTTTTGGGGGGGGGGAAGAGGTAGATTAGATTGGATTATTGATTATTTATACTTTACGCTTATTACAATACTTTATATTTATACTTTATTTGTATATTTTTTTTACTTTATTCTAAAATTTAGAATTTGCATCAAATAGAATGTAATTAACGATTTTCTTGTCTGTTTCTGACTGAAAAATTTTGTGATTTTCACCAGCAGCCAACTGATGAATTTCAAGATTATTTTTCATGTGGCCGGTTGACAAATTTTGCAATTTTTTCGGGACAATTGGGTGCAATGTCAGGATTTTTTGCAAATCGTAAATTTCAAAGTTAAAAAGTCAAAAAATAGTGAAAATCTCATATTATAAAATAGTTCATAATTTTTACGTTTTAACTTTGAAATTTACAATTTGCAAAAAATTCCTTTGTGATGTTAAAATAAGATCATTTTCAGGTGCATAAGAATCATACATAAGAATCAATTATCAAAAGCTAAAACACAAGACACAATCCAAATTTTGCAGATTATAGTAATTACATTTGTAATAAATAAATTTAGGAAGGGTAATACAAACTTTTTAATTCAGTTACTTCTTCTTTCAATGACTTTAAGACACTAAAAATATCCTTCACAACTTCTACAGTTCTTTTTTTATATCCTGTAAATAGATTTTAAGTATTTTTTAATAACTGTTCAGAATTATTAATCTAATGAAAATATTAATTTATGAAAGAATAGATAAATACATATAAAATACATATAAAATAAGTTTGAGGAGTATGTTTAAAAGAATATGTTTAAGAGAATATGTTTCAGTGGTAACGAGTAGTTCTCATATGTCTCATATTGTCATTTGTTCAGCAGACCATTCCTGAAGTTTTTCAAAAGTTCAGAACTTTTTTTGCAGTCATGTGGTGCTTTTCAAGTTGTATTACTTTTGTAGGATCTGGAAACCGGTCCAACGAAATCCATCTCCGCTTCTTTCTTTTGTTAAAACAACCCTTTCTTTTATTAATGACCACAGAACGGTTGGAAAAGCAAGGTCAGTTCACTTATGTATGGTTTTTGTAGGGTTTTTTTTTTAAAAAAAGCACTAAATCCAGCTTAAGTGAGTAGTGTGCAATAGGTGCAATAAGTTCCAGCAATTTGGAGAGGAAAATCTTTTCTGTAAACCTCAGAATGGACACAAAAATGTGTGCACCTGCAGTGTCACATGCCTGTTTGCTGCATCATGAAACATGAAAGTTTTAATCAATCAGTTTTTAGATATTGATCAGCTATCGTTGAAGAGCAGTGAAAATGGCTATGACAAATTAAATTAAAAAAAAAAATGGATTTAAGTGTAAAAGAAAATATTGATATTTTAGATTGTGATGATAATTTATCCCATGAGTGAATGCAATGCTGCAGTTCAATTACAAATTTCTGTCTCTTCTGTGTAAAATCCTTAAAAATCATGAAATTTTATTTAAAATGAAAAACAGAATGAAAACTCAGAATGTGAGAAAAACAGAAGTGAGAATGACATTGAAATTGTTTTCAAGGTTCTTCTGAGAAAAAGATGCATCCGTCAGTGGTCCACTCTTGGGACATAAAAGCAGTTGATTCAGCAGAGAAAATGGGTGAAAAATATAATTTGTTACAAGTGATAGCTGGTTTCAGTGTTGAAGAAAACAAAACAAAAAAAATCTTTGCTAAGCAAGTACATGAAGTGCAAAAATATGCTGATCAGCCAGTTGCAGAAAAATGGATGAAAGAAGAGTGGCCAAAATTTGTTTTCATATTCAGCAGAAAATATTTATAATGCTGATAAAACAGGCCTCTATTTAAGGTCATTACCAGAACAAACATTCATTTATGAATGAGAGAGCAAAAGGTTACAAAATTTTGAAGGAACACATAATTGTTTTATGTTAGTATGACTGGGGAAAGAAAGCTTTTAGTTATAAGCATAAATCAAACACTTTGTGTAAATTTTAATACATAAGTTAAAATCTTTAACAAGGATTTAATGCAGAAATACATACATACATGACACAAAAGAAATCGCATACGGCCGTTTCGAGGATTCTTGGAACCCCTTTGCTGATTAGACTGAAAAAACACCAGAATTACATTAGAAGGCAGGAATGTGAAAAATCTACAATAGCTAAACATTGTTGGAATTCCAACCACCAGTTTAATTATCCAGAGGCTAAAATTGTTCAAAAATGTAATTCAATTTTGGATCTAGACTTTTTCAAAGCTTAATATATTCATAAACATACTTCTTCCTTAGTGAATGATATGGCCAGCGCCCCTTTTCTCTTGCTAGTGTGGAGGGATCCTGTGCAATGACCCCCTTTTTTCAGTTAGTTCCGGTCAATTACATCATTTTCTTTAAGATATATAAATTCTTGTTTTTGCTTTTTCAATCAGTCCATTAGCTTGTACTCAGGGCTATAACCAAGAGGTTCTTTGAACACATTTTAATCCTCCTTTTTCTCCCCAAAATGGCCATATCAGATTTTGTGTGTCATGTTTGTGCGTTAAATCATTAAAGATCGTATTCATAAACACACTTCTTTCTTGGTGAATATGACCAGCACTCCTTTTCTCTCGCTAGTGTGGAAGGATCCTGTGCAGCGACTCCTTTTTTCATTATGTATTAAAGCTTTTAGTTGTTGTGAAAAGTTGCTTTAGAAGGGTTTAAAAGCTTCCAGTTGATTACTATGCAAATACTGGCATGGATGATAAGCATCATATCACCCTGTGTATACAGGGTGTTTCAAAATTATATGTCAGAAACATAAAAGCAGGTAGAGGGCACCTAAATAAACAGATTTCGTATAGGAATGTGCGTGCGAAAATGCAGCATTGAGACAGTAGAGGACATTGTTGAGTTAGGTGGATGAAAATGCTTTGCTCATCATTTCCCACATGGATTTTGAGCAACATGCATCGTTACGCCAATGCAGAGCTTGCCAACATGCATTTTATGTATGGAGCTGTGCAAGGAAATGGCTCCTACCCAACGCACGTCCAACAGCTCTCAAGCTTGTCGAAGGACTATCCTCTACTGTGCATAATACTTCTTCCATTGCATGAATTCTGCGATATCTTTCAGTGCCTGTATCACCTTGAAGCTTAAAATGATCCACTCGCGCACAATTCCCAAGGAAGATGCTCAAATATTTGGAGATCCAGCCTATTCCTACCCTGGAATCATTCCATATACATTTTTTGAGCAAACCCTCCATTTCCTTCTGCAGCCCCATACATGAAATGCATGTTGGCAAGCTCTGCATTGGTGTAATGACACATGTTGCCTCAAAATCCGAGTGAAGAATGATGATTCAAACCAGCAATGTGCTTTTCTTTTATCCACTGAACTCAACGGTGCCTTCTACTGCCTCAACACTGTATTTCTGCATCCATATTCCTGTACAAAATCTGCTTACTTAGGTCTCCTCTACATGCCTTTACATATCTGACATATACCCATGTTATACTGGGTGTTTCAAAATTATAAGATGCATATGACATATATAGCACACATTATATAGTCTATTCGAAATATATATACACTCAGGAACATTGAAAATAGCGACCCGAGAAGAAAGCATCGGATTGAAATGAAATTTAATACACATAATGATACAGATGGGAGATTCACTTGATCTCAAAATCAAGACAATTAAACGAATACAGGGTGTGCAATGACACAAGTACAGGGCAACTTCAATAGCGCGGTGGACCACCTCCAGCTGCAATACATGCCGCCACATGGTCCGGCATAGAGTTGATTAGACACCTGATGTTGTCCTGAGGCAGATGTCTTGCACAACCAACTCCAAATCATGCACCGAATGACACGATGGCACCTGACGTTATAGCTGATCCCACACATGCTCTATAGGGGACAAGTCGGGGGAGCGGGCCAGCCATGGAAGTCTGAAATTGACGTAGGAAGTCTTGAGCAACTCTTGCTGTATGCGGACGAGCATTATCTTGCTGGAAAATCACCCCTGGGAGACCATTTAGGAAAGGTCCTACATGGGGTCGAAGAACATCATCAACATAACGTTGAACATTGGCCCGTTAAGTTTCCATGAATCACAATTAGAGTGGACCGGCTATCATAGGCTATGGCCCTCCAGACCATTACACCAGCTGTGCGGGCAGTGTGATGTAGAACAGTGTGAGAGGAATTGTACTGCTCACCAGGGGGCCTCCACACCCATATACGGTTGTCATCTGTCCCCAAAACAAACCGGGATTCATCACTAAACACAACATTTAGCCAATCTGTGACATTCCACATTGATCTGGCTTGCCACCACTGTAGACGCAGTCGCCGATGTTCCGGTGTTAAAGGGAGTGTACGAAAAGGTCGCTTGGAGTTTAGACCTGCTTCTGCAAGGCATCTGGAAATTGCTTGTGGAACAATTGCTATGCCTACGTCTGCTCGTATCGTTGAACGAGTCACTGTGGGGTCCACGAGAGCTTGCCGCACGATCCTTCGATCCTCTCTCCTTGTGGTCTTCCTGCTCGCTCCAGACCCGGTTCTCTGCACGTGGGTACCTTCTCGTGTCCACTGCTCCCAAAATTTTCTAATGGCACACTCCGAACGATCCACCTGGCCAGCAACACGGCGCATTGACCAGCCTGCAGTTTTCATCCCGATGATCAGGCCTCTCTCAAACTCGCTTAACTGTGAGAAATGTCTTCTAGCACGTTTACCTGGCATGTTTTGCTTACCAAAGTCTTCCTTCAATCGGCAGGTAATCGTCGCGTTTATGAATCTTCGATTTTGTGCTGGCTTATATAGCACCCTCTTCCTGATTGTAGCGCCATCTCGGCGTGTATGAGCATGCATATTGGCACAAAAGTTGGATCATTTGCATATCACATTACGCTGTACTTATTTGCAAAGTTTCGCGATTGTACATAGCTTTCTTCTTGGGTCGCTATTTTCAATGTTCCTGAGTGTATATGGGGAAATTAAATTTAATAAAATAACATTTTAAACTGATAGACGAATGCCTTAATGATTCAAAATAAAGAGATAATGGTCAGCAGCAAAATTTTTTTTATTCAACTGAGGTTTAAGTTAAACTTGCGAGTTTAATTTTCCTTACCATTTTGCTACTACAACTTTTTATTTTCTTCTAAATTTTTACTTATAATGAATTTGCATAGTACCCGCAGGACATTCAAATAAGAAATAATAACAATGTAATATTATTAGTACAAAATTTTGGTATAATATTGTCTTAAGGGGTTATTAAAGAAGGAGTGGTAGGGGAAAAAAGGAGGACGGTATAGGAAAAAAGGGATGGTAAGGAAAATTACCGCCTATTTTAAGACTAAGTGATAGCCAAAATGTTCATTGAATTTTAGAAACAGTTATTTACGTTGGATTAAAATAATAATTAATTTACCTCAAAGTGCAGGAATACACCTTGGGGGATGGTAAGACTACCAAAAAAAGCCACGATGCTTGAAATTGATATTTAAATTCTGCAGTAAAATTCCTGTCAAAGAATTTTAGCCATTCTTTCTCTAGCATACTTCTGCATGGGAAAAAAGTTGAAAAAAATTCTGTGGCCGCATCTGAAGTGATTTTCTGCATAATTTTAGCTAGAGGGACAGTAAAGAATCTAAAACCCATGGACAGAGTTAAAAAAAAAATAACCAACTTAAAAATGTATGTATGTTAATTTTTTGCTACATATTTATATACAACAAAAGTCCCTGTTTTGTAAAAAATTACATCAAATTACTTTTATTGAAACAATTTTATACAGACAGCTCCAAACTTAAAAATCAGCGTCAGGGACATGGAAAAATATAGGAATTTTGTGGCATAAGGGACATTGAAATGAAACCTGGTCACTACTGCAAAGTAAAGATTTTATCAACACACACAAATGTAGATGTACACAAACTCAAAAATAGTCGTCAAAACTTTTGGTGCATTTATCCCATTGTGACATTAGCTGGTCGATTCGAAAGTTCAAGTGTTGATGCAATACGGTGTGAGTGCTGCCCACACTAACACCCAGTAACCAATGGATCTCGTTCAGTTATTCTGCGGTTGGCCAAGACTAAATCATTCACTTCCGTAATCATTTTTGGTGTGATGACACGATGAGAATTGTCTTCCAGTAACTCGCACCTGTCAAAAAATCTTTTGTGCCATTCCACAACAGTTGAACGACTGACTGTACTCACCGTACACAGCTTTCATTCGTCGATACAGCTCACAGCCTTCAACTCCCTCCACTGCTAAAAATCAAATTGCTCCTCATTGTTCCTGCTTATCGCCTGCATGTTCAGTAGTGGATAACTTGTGTGACTACCTTCTCTTTGGCGTGCAACCACACTGTCACTGTGGAGCGTGAAACGTTGCGCATGCATAAGTCTCTCTACCAATAGATGGTGCCACCATACATGCAGTTATGTGGCGCCTTCTTGCATCTAATGCAAAATTACATGCACTGACTAGGTTTCAGTTGAATGCCCCTCATATATTTGGACCCTCAACATCATCTAAAACTTATTTATCTTATTGATATTGTTGTGCAGTCATGCAATGGGATGTTTTCCAGTATAAAATATAAAAAAAAATCCCCAAGAATATGTGCTAAAATAAAAATTATTATTCAGGGACTGAAAACTATATAAAAATCAAAAGTATGTGAGAATGCCTCTTATATGATGCATATATGATCTTTGCGATGATCTTGGCAAATCGTAACTGTGGGGGCCACTATAACCCAAAAGTACCTGAAGTAATTTTGACTACATAGAGCCAAAAGCAGTCAATGTTGCCTTGTACATTGATAACTGCCTGCTTTAAATAATGGAGGAGACTATGTCCTGCTTATTATTTAAAAAAAGACAGCTTAAAAAGTAGTTACATATTACGTTAATCAGATATGTATCTATACTAATACATACCATATTAACATAGAAAAAATATCACTCTCCTCAAAATTACACTTGGGTAAAACGATGGTGCAAAACTTGCACTAGAACTTGTGTGTGTCTTTTCCCCAAGATTTGCAGGTTTTTACCCCATTGTGCATTTTTTTTTTTTTTGTTTAATCGGACATCTGCAATTTTAAACAAATGCAATCGAGGTGCACTTCACGGCATTAAAGAGTTTCCATTCTCCACTGAATTTTTGGATTTGTAGATATTTGCAATAACATCAGCTCAACAATCACTTAATTAAAGAAAAAAAACTATTGCATCAAAAATGAAAAATTGAAACTTCTCCTTTTCTTTGCATGGAGTGCTACTTTCGTCACAAGTTATCAACACACAACTGGTATGATTGAAACCTAACTATCAGTTAAAAATTTTAAAAACATTGCCTTCATATTAAATTTGCCAGTGAGTTTTCTTATCCCATGAGTGTTTTATACTCGCATACCAGTCAAATGCATAATTTTTTTTCTTATGCAATACTTTTCTTGGATCCAAATTAAGTATTTTACTCAAACAATAAAAGACTAGACTGAGCAACATCAGCTCTGCCTATAGAAACAAAATAATTGAGAGCTTGATCTTGGGAAGCTTTCTGCTCCTGCAACTATGGTGGCCAGTGTGACAGCAGTCAAACTCAAACTAGCAAAAAAAATTTTTAAAAACAACATGTATCTGTATGTAAACCAAATGATTCGTGGTTATTCCTGTTTTTAATTGTTAGTAATATTGTAAATGCAATTGATTTCTCAACTCTAGTTAAAAATTTATTTAGGAATTTCTCTTGCTCAAAAATCTGAGAGAAAAAAATATCAACTGTCTGTATTGCTCCTGTTGCCGTCTGTTGGCAAAACAATAAACCACGCTTCCCTTACTTATGCAGTAAAAAAAGATTTTCTTTTTCAAAAATCTATAATCAATTAAAACAAGAAAAGTTTTAAAATCTTTTAGATTAAGTGCTATACAGTCGAGCTTGGATAATTCGAACGTCTTTAATTCGAATTCGTGGATAATTCGAAGTT
Source organism: Maratus speciosus (assembly GCA_963932465.1). NCBI lineage: Eukaryota > Metazoa > Arthropoda > Arachnida > Araneae > Salticidae > Maratus > Maratus speciosus. The sequence goes on along the minus strand of OZ010796.1, from coordinate 48,638,473 downwards.
TTTTGTCAGTCCCTTGAAACTTGTATTCAGTTAATGCTTAAAAATCTTGGTTATTTCGAAGTCCAACTTCTTAAATTTTGAAGTTTTTACCTTTTCAAAAATGACAAAATCTAGTTTCAATTCAGTTTATTTGAAAAGTGGTCGGGTTATTTTCAGCAATTGTGGAAATTTCGAAGTCCAACTTCTTTAATTCAAAGTTTTTAACCTTTCAAAAATGACAAAATGTAGTTTTAATGCAATTATTTGAAAAGTGGTTCATCTAGTGGAATATCGTCGTTATGTAGAAAGACAGTCGAATGTGAGTGAAGCTGTGTTTCGAGCTGTAGATATCCTTGAAGATTTTGTTTAACCCGGGAGAACTCGCTAGTGAGAATGCCCAATTGCTTTTCTTTTACTTTACACTCATATAATATCAACTTTTTTTGGTTGGCTTAGTACTTTTATTCACAAAATAGGTAAAATAATTGTAAAACATTTTGAAATTTTAATTAAAATGAAAAATGATTTAAATAAGTCTTAAAAAAGTACGACTGTGAGAGAAAATCTCATGCAGCGAGTTCTCCCGGGTTAAGAAACTCATAAGCAATCTGAAATATCTCAATATTTTAAAAAGCTGTAGTTTTTTTTTATTTAAAATTAATAAACATTTTTTTGCATTAATTTTTGATACGATTATTTTCCAACATAAAAATAAATTTTTTTTCATAATTCGAAGTCTTGCAGTGGTCCCTTGCATTTCGAATTATCCAAGTACTCAAGAAAAAAAATACGGCATGCATCCTCCCAAACTTACTTAAATTCAGTTACTGTCGTGGGGAAAAAAAAGTAAACACCCCCTACTAACTCCAACAAATTATCGTAGAAGAAAGTTACTGGTATCAAACGATTGGAAATAGTCTACTTTTAAATGATATAGATAAAATTTGCTTAGGGGGACATCTACATTAAAACAAACCATAACTTTGTTTTTTTCAGTAGCAGTACACAATTCTGACAGCATAAATAAACTCTATACCCTTCAATTAGCCTAAAAACAAATTTTTATACAATTCGTACCATAAGTTTCTGAGAAATTAATTATTTTAAAACGAGCACATTTTAAGGGCTGTATCCAAATTGAAGTTCGGAACTCTATGGTTAACTGAGAGAGCCCCCATCTTGATCAAGGCACCTTAAGAAGTCAATGAAGCCTGCTAGATTACAGGGCAGCAGAAGAAATTTCAAAATATCTAGTCACTTCTATTATAGACGACCATCATTTTGCCGTTTTTAAAGCATAATTTGAAAACTACTTGGAAGAAAAATGTGAAATTTTGGATTTCCATAAAGCAGAACTTAATAAATCTAAATACATCAAAAAAATTGTAGGTTGCAATTCATAATTTTTTCGAATATTAATTTCGTAATTCATATCATAAAATTATAAAAATTACACATTCAGCGTATTTATGTTTGGGTATATTAGTATTATTGCTACAGAAAAGATTAGCACATTAGGAGCATAATTTCTGGAGATATAAATAAAAATATGAAAATGTAATTTAACATTAGAAGCACTAAATTTTGAATGTTTATAATTCAAAAACTTATCATTCAAATGACTTGAAATTTGGTGTCTAGGCATAGTTTGAACTGAAGATTTGAAATATCTCATTAAAATTGGGTATTGTCATGGGAAAAAATGAAGTTTGGATTCGTTTTAATATGTAGATGGCCCCTTAAGCAAATTTATGTACATCATTTAAAAGTAGACTTTATTTCCAATCGTTTGGTACCAGTAAATTTCTTCTATGATAATTTGTTGAGAAGTTAGTAGGGGGTGTTTACTTTTTTTTTCCACGACTGTACATAATAAATCTTTAAAATTACATTTATGAACACACTAGTGCATTTGATATGCATTTGCATACTTTTTATAATAATTTTATAAATAAAATGTGCAGCTAAAACTCACATCCATAATATAGTTTTATATATTAGGGATAGTTATATTTTTATTGAGGCATATGATCAAATCTAATATGACCCCCTCCCCCCCCCCCCTTTCTTGTGTTCAAAATGTTAGTTATGTTAGCTGAATTCAAACAGAATGAAACTTAATTTTAAGGTTTTGACAAAGACGAACAAGTGTATTTTTTCTCCTCGCTTCACCTGCAAAAATTGGATCAGGTTGGTTTCTATGACAACAGGCAAGTTAGTTGTGGGAATGTAATTCTCATGAACAATAGATAGTATCAGTTCATGCCTGGTGCAGTTAGTTTAGACATTTATCATCGTTAATGTTTTGTTTATTTACCTTTAAAATGTATTCCAAACACAAAGTTGAAAAGTGTAATTTAAGCCTAGAAAACAAAGGTCTGCAATTACTTTAGGAGAAAAGGTAAAAATAATTCATATGTATGATTGCAGAAAACTATATCAACTATAGATTAGTATGTAAATCAACCTACTTCAACAGTAAATACGATAGTGAAGAATAAAGTTTGCATTGTTCAAATCATGAAAGGTAGGTAATGTTGAAGGAGACAATAATTACCAAGAAGAAGCTGGGACGATTTTAGAAGTGGAGAAATGAACTCATTGGATCAAGAATCTGACACAGAACAGGATACTGTTAAGTTTTCAGATTATTTAGGAGAAGGCTAGGTTTTTATATAAAGTTTTAAAAGTGAAGGCTGGCATCACAGGTATGGAGAATGCATTTAAAGCTAGTGCTGGGTGATTTGAATGAATCAAAAAGTGTACAAATCTATACAGCATCAAAGTCACAGGTGAGTCAGCAAGTGCAGATGCAGCAAGTAAATTTCCCGAATTTCTGGCACTAATAATTGAAGGAAAAATATTTGCCTGAGCAAACATTTAATGTGGACAAAACTGCTCTGTTTTGGAAGAGGATGCCAACAGGAACCTATATTGCAAAGGAGGAAAAATCTATGCCTGGATTTAAGGTTGCTAAGGATCAGTTGACTTTTCTGATTAGTTGCAACACTTCAGGGGACTTTAAACTTAAACCACTTACAGTGTACCATTTTTAGAGATCTTGGGCCTGTAAGAAAGTTGAACCAAGTAGACTGGCCATAATCTGGAAATCCAATACCAAGGCTTGGGTTATACATGAGCTGTTTGCAGCCTGGTTCAATAACCACTTCGTTTCCCATTTGAAGGAATATTGTGCCATGAAAGGAATCCTGTTTAAAGTACTTTTTCTCCTGGACAGTGCCCCAGGCCACCCTGACACCACCACACAGACGATGAGGCTTAGATCTGGAATGGCTGGGAAATAAAACTTCCATATATCATCTTTTTTCTTTAAAATCAGATTCTTTTTCTCCTCAATAATTCCTACAAATTGCCTGCAAGTTTTCTTTATTGTAAATTTAACTAAAACATACTAATGTATTTTTTGTTCAGTTAAACCAGTAGGATCATAAGTTGCAGTGTTTTCTGTACTGTCTGAAGTGTCAGACTTATCATCAACTGAATAATTATCCTTTGTGTCTCAATTTTATAGTAAGTTTGTAAAGTCTTTTTTTTTTTTTTTCTTTTTAAGGGAAAACATGTTTAAGAGTTTCAAGCACTGGTCTAAGGGCATAGTATGCTAAAATAGCAATGTTTGTTGCTTTATTGGTCTGGTACAAAATTTTAACTTATTCCTGTCCTTATAGCAAAAAATAAAAGAATTACAAATAACTAGAAAAACAAACGTACCTTTACCATTTGAAGAGAAGTAAACAAAATGAAAAAAAAAAAGTGTGTCAAAGGTGTGGTTCACAATTAATAAAATGATGAGTAAAGGATATTGCCACAAGAATTATAGAAGTTTACAAAATTTAAACTCATCAAAGATACCCTCATCATCAAATGTGCCCCACTCTCCCCTATATATATAATAACTATTGCAGTTTCTTATGAAATTTTACCTGTGTAATTTATAAATTTGACTTTCATAAAAGGCAAGTTACATAAAAGTTGGGGGGGGGGGGGGATGTCTGTATGTAAATACTTCAGTTTTATACAATGATTATGGGAAATATTATTTTAAAGCAATAATAAGCAAAATTCCATCACCACTAATTTTGATTTTAAAATTCAATGCTTTAAACTAGATATTTATTTTAATAATTTCACCTAACTTAAAATATATCTCAGATTCTTATAGAAAAGATAAATATGAATAAGAAAATGCAATGACAAAATTAATCATTACCCCCACCCTCTCAAAATTATTATTAATTTTAATTAACATTGAATCAAAATTTGTGTTTCTAAATTTGCTAGTTTTGTCCATCAGAAAATTGCCCCACCAGTGGCCGAGAGGTTCTGCTCTCGAAGCTGGTAGACGGGAGGTGCTGGGTTCGATCCCAATCGCGCCCGTCGGCCTAATCGTTCGAAGTTTTCGTGGTTTTCTTCAAACCTTGGTTCTCCAAGCGTTAATACAGGTTAGGTTCCCTTAGAAAGACCTCCACGGAAGGCACTCCCCCCCCCTTAGGGCCTATATCCCACATGCAGATAATTGGCCGACATAAATACAACCAAACCAACCATCAGAAAATTTATTAAAATTAGAGATCAACCGAAATCTCATTTTTGTTTTTGGCCCAAAATCAGTGTTTCACCAAAAGTTCGGCTGAACCGAAACTATCTGTATTCCAAAAATCTCATTTTTTCTTTTGAAATTTTCAACATTACTCATTGATTTGAGTTTTCTCAGCTCAAATGAGAGAGACTTATTGATTGCTATGAACTTCACTGTTTATAATTATTCATCATGACTGATTCAAGACATGAGTGTAAATTATAAAGCAAGTAATGCATATATGACTAAACTTTGAAGATGCCTTTCATATGCTTTCATTAAAAGCTCTACACTTAACAGTAATAGAAAATTTTTAGTTTGAAGTCGCAGAAGTGTTTCAAATACTCTTTAAGAAAGTTCTAGTATGACAGACGATAATTTACAAAAAATCATTTTAAAAGATAAATTGAGGTAATTGTATACCTAAAGCATATTTTATTTAATAGATGAAATTCATATAATTAGAAAATCATTCTGTGTCATTGATGAATTAATTGTATTTTATTTTATATGAAAATAAAAAGTTTTGTTCAGATGCATAGAGAGCCAACTTGAACCACAAGTATAATTAATAATTATGTACATTTATGTATGTATTAATTACTTAAAACAAGGTTGCTACATAACCTGGAAAAGTTAGGGAATTCGTAAATTTGTCTAATAAGTCAGGGAACTTCAATATTTTATCCAAAATCTGGAAAGGTCAGGGAATTTAATAAAATTTCATGGAGATCACCAAATAAGTACTTCAAGCTTTGTCCCATGACGGATGAGAAAAGTCTTCCATGTTTGTAAAAGTCAAGTAATTTCATTCTTCTATTTGAGTAGCAAACCTGTTAAAAGGAAATTTTGGGATGTTTTCATTTTTGGCTGAAAATAAGAATTTTGTTTCAATCTTAAAAACCTGTTTCGATAGATCCTTAGTTAAAATAAATATCTTCAAATGATTAAGCAGTGAATTAACAATTTCTGACTAAATGATTTTTAGTTATTTATCTTATTTTTCAAAATAAATATATAAAATATTATTTTATGATTCACAAGTTAGGCAGTAAGTTAGTAATAAAAATTTAACTACATTTTACTACAATAAAATTACATTCTATCTACTTATAATAAAATCTGAGTCAGGAAACCGTCGGAACCATGCCGGTGCGAACCACTCTGGTCTGCGAATCGACCATAGCTAAACGCCATGTTAGGCTTAATGAAAAACATATCCTAGCATATGATGGCTAAATGATAATTTTTTTCTACTTGAAATCATGTCTATTCAGCATATTTTTACATAAAACATGTGTGTCATATCCATTTATAATGTATTAAGTTCTAAATTAAAATTAAGCTATTATAAACATAGAAATCAGAACTAAATAAACGATACTGTTGCCATTCAGGTTCAAATTCCAGCAAATCTACAAAAAATAAATGACTCTTTGAACGCTTCATTAAAAAAAAATACAGGTTAACGTGCATGCTGGCCTTAAAATATTTATAATAGCATATTAAAACCTTTAAATATTTTAACTTTGTTTAAAACCTTCAAAAACTATCCAATTACATTCTAAATTTAAGGGCCAAATCATCATCATCATCAACAAGTTCTGAATTAAAAATAATGGATAACTATCGCCATCTGGTGGAGAAAAGATATAACTTTCGCTCTAAAAAGGTCCATGCAAGAACATTGCATTACATGTATTTTTAATTTATTCAGAATGATTATTCTTTTGCACAATTTCAAATTTCCTGTGACATGTTTTCTGTCTTATATGACAAAGTAAAAATTATCTGAATTTGAATATCTAAAACTTTCAAATGCATTTACAATAAAGAATTATTTCAATGGCATTTTAGTATTATTTAAAGGGAAATTAACCCTTTATGTACTGAATTATGAATTCATGAAAATTTCATCTTCCACAGCATTTTTCGTAAATTTTTTAAACTAAATTAGGAGATTACATAATCATTTAATAAATTTTAGAAGGGTTGAAGGATTTATAAGGATTCGTTAAATTTGAATTTATAGGGATTTTGTGTAATGTTTATAACCCCACTCAAATCTTTCATTTTAAATATTTTTCTTAGTATTTTGTAGAATTGGGAAATCTACAAATATAATGTTCTCACAATAGAAATATAGAAATATTTCTGAATTGAAAAATTCTCTCCCGGGAAGGAACTCCTTGTTTCTTTAAAGCATATGTTTGAACTGTTAACTCTCCTCATTACTTGTTGCTTTACTATTTAAAAAAAGTTTTCTGTTATGACAACAGATACCTTGTTCTTGCTAATTGCCACTAACATAACTGAACTGCATAAGAAAATTAGTAAATTAAGATATTAGTTTAGTAATAGTATATTTCCGTGGGGCGGAAAAAAAACTTAATACATATAATTATAGCAGAATATTTTATTTCAGACCTTTTATCTTCCTTTTTTTTCCCCCTTGAACTTCATTCTATACATCACTTTACCTTATAAAAACAAGTTTTGTGTTGTGAGAAGCATATGAGTTGTTATAATATAGAGTTGTTTGCATGTTTTTATAGGTTTAGGAAACGCAATGCCATAAACATAAATAATTTTAAATTTCATTAATTAATGCATTGTATTGTGCAAAATTAAATTAGCAGCTTTGTAATCTGGAAATTTTAACAATGAGTTAGGACAATAAAATCATAATATGGGCTTATAATTTCAGGCCGGAGGTACTTCCAGATAATCATATCTGGTTACTGCCAAATATCTGGCATACTGGCCGGATCAGCCGCATGCAGTATGTTTGCCAGATATCCGTTGCACCCCTAATATATATTACATTTCTGTAATGATTAAAATAAGTTAGCAGGGTCCAATTTACAGTAAAAGCATTTTGATTGATCATTCCTACCTTTTAAATGAAACTGTGATAAAATTGATCTGTTGAAATTAAGGCTTAATATACTTTTCCTCAAGTATAAAATATACTTTAATGAAATATAAAATATACTTTGCTGAAATATAGAATAAATAAAAGTTTGGTGGCACAAAGGAAATGGGCATGGTAAATGAATAAATAAGATACAAGCAAATTACTTACTTTTAAAGAAATTACAAATAATTACAAATCGAAATGCATAATAAACCTTGTATTTATTTTAATAGATCTGTTCAAGCCACAGATTAAATTAATAAAAAAATGTGTTGAAATAAGATAATATATATAAATACTTTATCAGTGATGTTTCTCTTTTGATAGAGCCTATAGTAAAAATATTACCTTCTAGTCTATCATCAACATCCGTATAATCAGCAGTTTTTTCCAAATAGTAGGACATGCTTGACGATTCGCTAGCACAGCTATCAGAGCTAGTACAAATTAAAAAAATGACATTTCAAGTAGAGAATATTGGTAATTTGTAGTATGCTTAATTTTTAATATATAATTAATACAAACTATTTTTTTGGCAGAAAATATTTTACAGAACATTAAGGGCAGTTGGATGTGAAAAAATATTTATTTTTGGATTCTTTAAAATTTAGAATACATTATCAAACTTGCCAAGTGTCCGTCTTTTGGCCAGAGACTCTGGATTTTTCTAATATTTTAATCTCCAGATTACAGTAAGATATCTCTGGCTTTTAATTTTGGGCACACAAGCTCCATTTCCAATCTACAGTGTACAATAGAAGCCATAACACCGATGCAAATCTGTTGCTGAATCTTCAGTGAAGCAAATTCTCTTTTGGCAGCATTGTGCACAGCCTGCATACAATGGTTCTCTTCTGTGCATCCAATCTGCGCATAAAGTTCTTGAGCACAGAGAGTATGTTCTTCAGAAGAAAAGCAGTTGAAAATCATTCCATAAAAAAATAAAGCACATGTTCTGATGTGATCTCCTTGTATGTGCGAAACAATATACTCAGTCGTTATGAGCAGTTGGGATTGTTGTACCATACTAAATTATTGGTACGTATCTTGAAAGAATATTTAAGTAGATGCATAATTAAAATAAGCAGGGACTGTCCAAGACAGCCGTTGAAAAAGCTTTAGGTTAAAATAGAACTGTAGACATAAAAAGTTTTCTATATATATATTTACTATCATGTATTATGTCTTTTTTAAATCTAAAGCTAGGTTTGAAAGAATGCTTAGGGTCCTCGTGGAATAAAAAATTTCTAATTATCAGAAAACATGAAATAAAAATCCTCATTTTTTTAATAAGAAAAAAAAAATAAAACACTTTGCATAAATTATTTATTGAAGTTTGCTACTTTCTGTTTTTGGTGTTGTACAGTTTGTAAAAATGAACACTTCAAATTGAAAAATGATAGTGTGAATCAATAATACCTATACCCATCTTATTTATTTTTGCTTGAAATTATGAGAAACATTTAGGGGAGCAGAGAAAATTATAAATTTCTTTTTATGTATTTTTGCAGCATTATTCTAAGAAGCTGGAAATGTCAAATAAAGTAACTAGTAAAAACTCATAGGGTTTTCCATTTTGAAAACTTTGCAAGTCTGCTTTATCTTAACACCTTTTTAATGTTTTATTACTTTTATTACTACGGCATCTACTAATTTATTTTATGCTACTACTATTTTATGTTACTTATATTATTAATGTTTTTTGCTATTAAATATAGTGGTTTCTATTTCATAAAAGAAAAAAAAAATGAAAAATATGTGTATAAACTTGGCTCAACTTTGCTATGAATCACTTATTTGATGCATATAAAAATTTTAAGTGTGTTAAGTGTTGTAATTTATGAGAAATGCTAAAATAATTTAGCATGACTGATATAAGACATTTCGACTGCCCTTAAGTGTTCTGTATAAAATGGTTTTATATTAAATAACCAACCTGTCTGAGGAGTTGCTAAAATTTGGGTCCTTTTCACATCCTTTAGAAGCACTGTCTGGAAAACAAACTACATACAAATATTGATAAGAAAAATGTATTATAGACATAAAAAAAATTATATTTTTAATATATTATAAAAATACACTTTATCTGCTTACTTTAAACAGAAATACTTTTATTTGTTTAAAAACATCACCAACTTCACAAATATAATGAATTTTTCTTACATTATATTTGTGAAGTTGGTGATTGTTTTTTAAAGAAAGAAAATTTAAAAGTATTTCTGCTTAAAGTAAGCAAATATTATTTTATTTTCATGAATTGCATACATACTAGCAAAAGCCATACTTTATTTGGATTTTCTAAGTATTATTTAATAAAATAAATATTTGAAGTAACAATACTTTTTTTATATTATTTTTGCATTTTTATTAAGCAAAAACGTCATTAACCATTTGGAAAAATGGTTATTGTCCTCATCAGAGTAGGAAATCAAAAGCATGCTCTAGCTTTTTATTGGTTTAATCCGCATTTTATTCGTTTTCTGATTGGTCTATACAGTAATCTGTATTTCCTTTTACTTTCAACAGAGATGGAGTACTTGAGTTGCCACTATGACAAAAAAAGTAATAAAAACTACAAAAAAAAATTAATAACTTGGGAAAAAAATTAAGATAGAGCTTTCAAACAAATTGCATTTAAAAGTGCATTTTTTTCTATATACGACGGTGTAAAAAGTAATAATGTGGGATGTTTAGAAGTTTAAGAATGAAATTTCATTTAAAATTGGTCGTCAGATTTCTGACGATGGAAAAGCCTTTTCCTGAATAGCCAGTGAAATGCTTGGATAATACTTAAGTTTCAGGTGGATAATACACAAGTTTCAGGAAATCTGAGGAGTCGCAGGCGATTTTTGTTGTTTGCAATTTTTACGTGTAATAACACTATTAATGTTTAATTTATGGCGTGTGTGTAGGTCAGGGACGGTGAACCTTTGGCACGCGATAGAATATTTTCGTCACGGCGGTGAAATCGTAAAACGAAATAGAATTAAACAAAACACGCAATCTTTAACGATCTGGGCTTTTCTTTCTTTTCTTTTTTTCTTGTTTTTTCTTTTATATTAGAAAGCAACTAATTGAATTTATAAATTATTTCAGTGTCGGCTCAATAAGTTATCAAATTTAGAGAAGGTTTGTAGCATATCAAAAAGAAAAATATCACACATTATAAGCAAAATTCCTAGTCATGAAACTAAAACGACTTAGTATAAAATATATAATCTTCACAATTGTTCGCTCTATTTATTCCTGAGCGTCATTATTTTAGGAAATGATATGAAAATCTTAAGTACTAGAAACCTAAACCACTTGTTAGATAACCCAAATTCAGCTAGCATCCTATTAAAAGAGAGTAAGTTGAACACCGTATTAATATTTGGCATAACCGAGATCACATTCAGCCTTTTATTACTTTAAAATATATGTTAGCCTAGATATTAGATGTATATTGCTCTATATTTTTAAATCCCAATGAATAAAAATGTAGAAATTTTGATCTACTAAATTTCTTTTTGGTGCTTGGCACGTCATGGTCATGTAAAATCTTTTTTGAAAGAAAATGGGCACGGGGATGCAAATAGGTTCGCCGACCCTGGTGTAGGTAATGTATGATCAACTCCATGCGATTTTTTGTCTTAAATTTGTCTTCGAAAAAATCATTTTCCAAATGGTCGCAATTTGTTAAATTGTTTTTTTTATTTTATGTTTTGGCGCATTTTAATTTTAGAAATGTAAATTCAGCCAAATAACTAAGAATGTCCTCAGAATTTTTAATTTATGATATAAGGCTGGTATAAATAAAAATATTTTCGAAGCAAAATTTTACAAAATATTTTTACATTTTATTAATTAAAACAATTTTGTTTACAATTCTTTTGCTGCCACTTTAAAAAAAAAATCATAATATAATTCTTTTAAAATGCATAAATATCGTCTGCATAAATGATTTCACATAAGAATAAATTGGGTATTTGAATTCTTTGAAAAATTTTCAAAAAATGAGAAAGTTTGATGCAGCGATAATATTTCACATATTTAATCATTCATAACTTTATTTGACTCAATGATTTTTATTTACTGCAAGAGATATGCAAGTTTCATTATTGTTTACAAAAATAAATGTGTATAATGGAAAAAATATATTCAACAAAATAATAAAAAATATTTTTTGTTAAATCATTCGATAAGAAAATAATATTGTCAGAATCTACAGAAAATATTTTATTTCCATCAAGTCCAAAAATATTCCTTTCCTTAATTAAATTTAAAAAACAGTTTGAGATATTTTGGCAGATTAATAAAAATATATTTTATTTATTTAATTAATCATGATTCTATCTGTAATTACTAACTCCATGATTTATTTCTTCTTCTGAAAATATAAGTGTTTCATTTTTTATTTGCAAAAATGCATCCGTAATGGAAAAACATGTAAAATATATTAATTAAAATAATCTAAAACTTAAAAACTTTCATGAATTTGAGTTTCAACTGCCCTTAGCCCATTCGGGACAAGCGACCAGTATTCGTGCAGTCCTCGTTTGCACTTTTTTAATAAATATTTAGTAAAAGAAAAGAAAATGCATGAAATTAATGTATTTTCAGAAAGTAAAATTTAAGAGAGTGGTGTGATTCTAACACAATCATTGAACTCTGACACTTTGAGAAATGTTCGCAGGTTTTAAAGTTTATAGTTTCAATTAATAGTCAGTTTGCCCCTTATAATTGAATACATTTATATGATTTCGTTAATATTTCCATTTTATAAAATACGTTTAACATTAACGGCATTTTTTATCAGTATATTTAAAATTATTATTCAGTTTTATTTATTATTAAAAAATATCATTCAATACTATTAACCTCATAAATTTATTTATATGTTTAAATATATATATATATATATATATTAAAAGAAGTTTATAAAGATATTTTAACATAAACAAATTTTTGGAAGAATGTATTTTAAGTTATTCATGTTTACTCATTCTTATTAAATATTCTTTAATTGATATTTCTTTTTATTATACGTACTATATGTATTATTTCTTTTATTTTCAAAAATATTTTTAACATCAACTTTTTAAAAAGGTTTATTTTAAAGTATAATTCTATTTTACTTATTATTAATTATCATTATTCAATATTTTTTATTTGATAGATATTTTATGATTGATTATATATTTACAAGTAAAATTTGAGTTTTCACAAATATTTTAAATTGAAATAAAAATATTCAAACTATTTTTTATGTCTGTCTGCCTAATAAGTATTAAAAAGTTGCATGCCGAAGTTGCTTGCAAGTTTTATTTAATTATTTTTAGTTGTGAATAAATCAGCTTTTTAAAAGTACTTGTCTTATTTACGGAATGTGTTAACAATTATTTAGAAACAAAACTATTATTTTTTAAACAAAATTATCCTTTATTTGACCAAAACATTTCATATGTTGCTATATTAAAGGAACGTAAGTGTTTTGTAATCATATAATTTTTTAAACTGAAAAATGTGATTAAAATGTGCATTATATTTGTTTAAAAAGTCATTTTTACATTGAAATATCCGAGAAAATATTTCATTTTTTTGCGTAAATATATATAACAACATATTTCATGTATGTGCATTTCAAAAGGTTACATGGAAAAATGGATATTTTATAAATTTTTGAAGAACTCTTTACAAGAGTTAGGCTTAGTTTCACAAAATCCTTCGGCCCAGAAGATGAAATCAAATTTTCCCGCTCCGTCCTCAGATGCGCACTTCTGAATGCACACGCCGTCGCGAACAGGTTAAGGGTGTTTTCAAATCCAAAAGGGCAACTTTCTGACATAAGTTTTAATTTATTTTTGTTCGAAAATGCATGAAACTAGCTGGTGTTGTTGCTCAGAAACTATGTAATCAAGCTGTTTTTTCCTTTTTTTTTTTTGCAAACGCAATGGATTTTTCAGAAAAGAGTGTCAAAGTGGATGTTTTGAACTGAATTTTCACGCAAATGGAGAAAAAACACTCGAGCGGGTGAAAAACTTGTTTGTCACATGACCAAAATCGCTTATAACTCAATAGGTAATTTATGGATCAAAAAATGGAAAGCACAGTTCAATTCCAAATCGCTTCTATGGCCAGGTTTTCCAATTTTATATCCTTCTGTTACAAAATGAATTTGTAAATGTGTCAAAACGTTTTGCCTTTGTTGAGCAGAGCAGTTAAGAACAGCCTTAAGACAGAAGTAACATTTCTCACCTACAGCATGTGTATTAGAATTTAGAATGTATGTTAGAATTAAAAAATATTTTATGTTATTCATTTATTTTTTATTATTGATATTACAAAGCATAAATTAAGATAGGGTATAAGTGCTTTGTTCCTGGATGCAAAACAGGTTATACCAGTGACATAAAAAAAAGAAAAAACGAAGGGAAAAATAAATTGAGCTTGTTCCGTGCTCCACAGGTGAGATTATTTTAGGCTTTAATATAAAGCTATTTGCTTGTACAGTACAACCTCAATATCTCGAATCTGTGGGGAAGAGAAAAAAGTTTGAGATATAGAGGTTTTGAGTTATCAAGGTTTTGACAAAATTTTAAAAATCTAATCTCACAAACTGCTTTTTGCTGTAAAAATAAGATTCATCAAATACTACTCATAATCTACTAATAATTAAGAGAATGCACTTCTCAGAGTTCTAATAATTTCAAAATTGTTTTGCACACATGCTTGTTTTTATTAAATAATATCCAATTCGTCATTCAGAAATGCATTAAGTTTTTTCTGAAGAAAAAATGCTTGATTGAAGTCTGCCACCTTGTAGAATATTTTTGTAATTGCACAGTTTTTTCTAACATAGCAATGGTACCAAATGCTTCAGTTCCAATATTTTCGTTTGAATCAAGAAATCCCCCCAGCAGATCAACTGCCTTCTTGGTTTCCTTCTCTGTAATTTTTCATGCTTTCTTGTTGATCTTGAAGGTCTTTAAATTTCTTCATCTGTTGTAGCGCCACAAGTTTCAAGCTCATTGTCTAAATTCAAGAATTCTTCAAATGAAATCTCAGTGTCACATGCCTTTTGTACTGATTCCCACTGTTCTGGATTCAGTTCTCTTTCTTCAGTTGCTTGCTTATGGAATCAACTTTCTCTGTTTCACTGGAAGTTACATATTCCAAAAATTTTGCTTTTATGAAGCGAATTCTTATTGTTATTTCTGTAACATTTTTCCATACATATTCAGCCATTCTTATTGACTGTAAGGTGTTGAGAGGTGTGCTAGATGGTTTACCTTCACCGATATTATTCAGAAGATTAGAGTGGGCTTTACAATTGTCTATGAAGAGGAGAATGCATATTTTACTTTTAGCCATTGTTTTCTTATTCCTATCAGCCAATCAGCAAAAATTGCATTTTTCACCCAATCCTTTATATTTGACCTGTACAGCATTACAAATGACTTAATTTTTGTACAGCACCTCGGCTTTTTAGGTCGTCCTATAAGAGGAGGAAGTTTTCTTTACCACTTTAAATGCTGCAAAAAGCACAGTTACACAAAGCTTGCACTGTTTGCCAAATCGGCTTTCTTCACCTTTAAATGCAGCCGTTTTGTTAGGAAAACACTAGTAGAATAATCCAGTTTCATCTGTGTTAAACACAACATATGCTTTATAGTCCTTTAAAAGAGAAGGAAGTTCTGAAAGCTACTCCTTCCTTCTGCATCACCCAATGCACTTTCACAGCAAAGTTTCCAAAAAATGATGTTGTGCCTTTTTCGGTTTCAAAAGCCTTTCATTCTTACCCTTTAAGTTCTTTGTATCAACAAAGGGATAAAAGAATGTAAAACCAGTATCCAGATCAAACTGGCTGTACAGCTGAAAATAGCCAAAAGTAAAAAGTCAAACTAATTTCTGAGGAAAAAATTTTGACATATCAAGGGTTTTGGAAAATATATTTCGAGATAACTATGGAAAATACATAAGAATTTTGATGAAAATGCAGAGGAAATTTCATTTTTCGAGATATCAAGGGTTTCGAGATAAGGAGGTTCGAGATATCGAGGTCCGACTGTAATTAGAAAATCGCTTTATATTTCAGTATTTACATATTTTAATTAAATTAAAAAAAAATTGAAAGTAAGACTGAGGTACATGGCCTTCTCCCATGTAATTTTCTTATTTGGCATTTTTATATAGTTGTTCCATATGTTATCCTATATTAGGAAAAACAAATTGACTCTCCCAAGACATTCCCCCTCCTTCCCATAGTACTGAAGAAGCAGGGCCTTTGAGATAAATTAACCCTCTGAGCATCTAAGGCAGGCATATCACTCTTTTACAGCTGCAGGCCAAAATAAGCATTATATACACAGCCACGAACCATTTTTAAAAAGTTGATATGTTAACATTAACACAGAATAAAATGTATAGGCACAAAATGCTGCCATGTTACAGAAATATTCATGCAAAGTTTCAAAGTTATTGATTTTATCTTAGTTTTGAAAATATATCCAATATTACTTTTCATTGACCAGGTCTACAAAATTTAATTTTTTAAATTGTATTTATTTTAAAAATTGATTGTATGCTCTGGTCTGATCTTTTTCTAGCAACATCATAGCTGCTAACATTGCAAATTTTTTTCAAGCAAAGGATAAAAATAAACATTTTGAATCTGAAAATGTATTTAATGAAATGCCTTGTATCTGCACTACTTATTTGATTCCATTTATTGAATACATTTTCTGGATGAAACTGTGTTTGACTTGAAAAATAACATGAATTTGTTAGCTAAGTATAGATGAATATATTAAACTCATTTTCATATTTCTTGAAATTCAGAAATCTGAATTCATTTAATTTATTTTTAGTATATTTTAAAAATTTTCACCCTGATGATAAATTTTGTAATAATGCTTAGCAACATGTAAAATAAAATAATTTTTTTCTTGACAATTAATTGTCAAAGTAATGTTTTATTTGAAATTGCAGATAGTACCATGTAGCATGGCAGCATTATGAAATTTGTCTTGAAGTTTACTCAGATGCTTTATTCATTATTTATTTATATCATAAAGTGTAAAATTTTTAATCCCAAGTTCTGGTGAAGTTCACAAAACTGATAGTATTTAAAATAACAACTTGTTATTTTTTGCCCATGTGAAACATTTTTGAAGAATTGTTAAAATTTTTTGGGTATATTTATATGAAAATTCTGTAAGGCTATCTAAAAGCTACCTCGGCAAATTGCTTTCTTTCTGAGTTTGTCTATTTTTTTTATTAAAAAATAGCTTATTTAACAACTGGAGAGATAAAACATTTAACGAAAGCAGGGCAAATTCTTATTTCAAATATAAAATACAAATACGAAAACTTTTTTATAAGTTGCCCCCCCCCTCCCCCCGTTGCTAATAAAATAAATACTATTTGAACCAGTTTGTGAAATCAATTATTGTGGAATATTAATATGAAAAAGAAAAGTACATTATTCTATAAAATACAATTGTAGTATAAACTTGTACCGATATTTTATTTCTACATCAAGATCTCGAAATGAAAATCCTTAGAAAAATGAGGGGGAAAAAGTCTCACTTGAATTCACAATATTATTTATTCATTACAACAATTTACAATGCTTTTAGTTTGTTCTACTAATCATTTTTAAGAAAAGAAAGAAATCATTCAGCGTAACCCAAGCCTATCCTTATAGAAAAGTACAGGGGAAAATACAGCAAAGATTTGTTTACATGTGCAGTGATGTCAAAACCGCTTTTGTCACGTGACGCGGCTTTTTCCTGCCAAGACGAAAACTGCATTTTTAAAGTTGATTTAATGGATTTTCCGAGTTTAAAAAAAACGTCTTTTGTACTCTATAAAATGAAAGTTAAATTGAAAAATGTGCAATTTCCCTATTGTGTTTACTGCAGCAGTTATCTTACAGTTAATTCGAACTTGACACTTGGAAGTAATAAATATTGGGCTGAGAAACAAGGACAAATTAGTTTAAGTATTAGATTTTAAAAGTTAGAAAAAAGAATCTGTGAATTTAAATTTTAAAAAGGGTTTTCTTTTACCAACCCTTCATTTTTTAAATGTTACTCTTTGGGTGCTGAATATTTGGTATTAGGTCAAATCACTATTTGTTACATCCCTATTTATTTTTGGCAGACTTTTTCAGTGTCCTGTTTTTGTGAAATTGTTAAGTTTTTCTTACATTTGTGAAAATTCGTCATAATTTTGTGAATTTGAAACTATTGTTACGTTCAAGTTCTATCCTTCATATATAAAAAAGCTAAGTAATATGTTTTTTCAGGAGTTCAGCTGTTATTTTTACAAGTCAGATTTTACTGTTAAATGAATAAATGTGTGAAAGGTTTAATTTGCAGGTTAAAATTTTTTGTGAAAGGTCTATAAGACAAAGAATTTTGTGAAAACTCCTGTTTTGGGATAAAAAGTTTTGTGAAGGGTCCTGTTTTAAGATAAAAATTTTTTTGAAGGGTCCTTTAAAGGATCTAGAATTTTCCTAAATTAGATCCCTGTTTGGTCTTAAAATTTTACTGAAGCATAACACAAATGTTAAGAACATTCATGCAGTAAATGACAAAAGATTGAACACAGCAAGTAATGATATGACTTTATTGTGATATTTTTCTAAATAATAAATAATCAGAAAAAAATAAGTTGTAAAGCATTTAGGCAGGTGTTAAGCTGAAAACAAAGAGTCTTCAGTCAAAAATGGCAGAGTTAATATCTATTTTTGTCACTGCATTTCACCGGTGAAAGTTATTTGATAGAAAAAATGAACTAAATTATATATAAACATGAAAGTGGAAAAAGGAGGGCAGTATAAAATTAATTAAAAGTAGAAAATCGTGCATACACAGATTTTCATCCCTGTATAGATACAACTTACCACTCATATACAATGGAACTGTGGGACTTAGGATGGCCACCCCATGATCACTGTTATTGTCGTTTTCATTGTCATCATCATCATCTTCTTCTTCTTCGCCATCATCATTTCCATGTTTTCTTTTTGTTATTAAATCTGAAATAAAACTTTCTTACTTTGATTTTTATGTGATTTAATAGAGTATTTTTAACAGGAAAGTTTCATTGAATAAAAAAAAAATGTACCTCATCTTTATCTTGAATATTTAATTATGCATTATTATTTATTTACTTGACCTTTACTTTTAATAATTTATCATTTTAAAAATTGTCTTATTTTTTATTATTTTAGTTTATCACTTTACTTAATTATTTTACTATATATTGGAAGCATTCATTATAATTTCGATAGCATTATTACATTCAAATTACTGTTTAAAAAATGTAAACAAAGGAATGACCAGAAATCCACAAAATTCTAAAATCCGCACAACCTCTGATCCCAAGCTGTGTGGATTTAAGGGAGTGTACTGTACAAATAAAGCAAAGTTTCACTCTGTCTCTGTGTGTGTATCTGTCTGCGATGGCTAAATTCTAATAATTACCTGAGTATTAATAATAATTAAAAATTAAAAAGAGGCCTCATTACAAACTAATCCCTGTCCTTCTAAGAGGGAAAAGAACTCGCACATGCCCAGAACCCTTATTTATGCATCTGGAGATAATGAAGATCCAAAAGAAGGAATTTTGAGTATTTTGTTATTATTTATTAACTTCCATTGATCAAACCACTAACTAAAGTTAAAAACAGAAGACATATTCTGAAAGATTGTACTGTTATCTCTTAAATGCCATAATCCATTTGAAAAAACACAGATATTAACCCTTTCAAATTTTTCTTTCAAAATGCAGGAGTCTGTCCAGGAGGAAAACTGAGTCCGTTAACAGTAGAGATGGGAAATATAGTTATTTTTGGTTAACAGGTTACATCGTTCCACACTTATACAGGTAACAGGTTCCAACAACCTGTTATTTTTATAACATATAACTAATCGCTGTGTATTTGATCGACGAATGTTTTAATTAGAAGGCGCTTAAAAAAAATGTCTGAAATAACTTTTTTGACGTAATTATAAATGCTGTTTCATATTCTGATGAATCAAAATCAGTCACTGGTTAAAAAATTAATTTTTGCAAGACAAAAACTTACTTCGTTATAAACTTTGGATTTCATGCATTTTTGGCGTTTTCTGACACTAAAAACATGTTTTTCCATTTATACTGATTAAAACATTGAAAATTCATAAAATTCTAAGTATCATAACTCGGTAAGTTTTGACCATACAAGAATAAATTTTTGCTATTTTACTTGTTAGAACATGGCAAAACTTTTTCTAAATAAAACTTATAGGATCCAGGCATTGTATAAAATTTGTAATTTCTTATCTATTTAAAAATTAATTATTGTAATGTAAATCGATTTTTATGTGATGCAAAACAAAATTTGAAGCGTTTTTGCAACTGGCTATACCTCTAAAACTAAAGGCTTAGAAATTAGTTAAGGGTTAACGATAAAAGATATGCACTGTATAATACTAAACACAGTTTTAACAATGAGATTAAAAAAAAAAAAAAAATTGCATACAGCATAGATTATGAAATACTTTCCAACACATTCAGAATACTATAACAAAACTTCACAATTTACAAAGGTGGAAGATGGCGTCTTAATGAACAATTTGGAAAATGCAGAATGCATTTAAAAACACGATTTCTGCTATTACCATGAATAGTAGTTAAAACATATGATTTTTTTGTAGCCCTGTATATGATCTATAGCATAATACACTTTAAAATTTCGGCTCAGCAATTTTAACAATGTTGTTGAGAACTTTTGTTCGACCTTGTATATGATCTAGAATTTATAAACACCAAGTAATTTTAAAAAAATAGCCATATTTAAAAAAGCATACGACAATTGAAAACGCACTTCCAACAATTATTGTGTGTAGGCTTCAATAGTCCAATTATTGCTCATTTTCTTCTATATCCAATGTGTTCATGTTTCATATCAAATGTGTATATGTTTGTTTCTGTAAATAAATGATAAGTTCTATGCACACTATATTCTATACTAAAAACCTTGTAGTACACCTCAGTGTTGTATATCAATTTCAATATGTTTTAAATATTGTAATATCATTAAAATACACGGCGAACGATTTTTCCCAATACACCGAATTCTTTTGAGTGGCCCTGTAAATTAACCAAAAATGCTACACACTTCCTTTTCAATACAGAACATGCCATACTAAAGCCCAAGAATAACATATATCCATTCTATGGCAATCAGACAATATTTACATGAGTTACAGCAAGGACAGACAGGCGGACAATCAAACTGAATTCATAAACACTTTTCAACTACGGTGGAAAGTACTCAAAAAGAGAAATTTGATCCCCGATTTCATAGCAGCCATATCTATCAACACATATTCAGAGCTAATTTCACAAGAACAAAAAATATTATTTATATACTTTTAATGAAATTAAATTAATTCAAACAAATTTCATTCATACAAATATATTTTTCAAATTAATAACAACTGTACTAAAATTAAGTTTTCTCCCAAATTATAGGAGGCTATTTTCTTTTTTTTTTTCAGCGAAATGCAATCACAGAAGTTAAATGCTTTCTGCCTCCCATTAAATGCAATGATAACACAAAAATATTGAAAACACTTGGCCAAAAAGCGAAATTTATAGTGCGAGACCCCCCCCCCCCAAAGAAAAACCTCCATGAGTATGTAGTAATAACCCTTTTAAATATTCAAAGAAACTGCCCATAAATATTTCTCATTCAAAATATCACCACAGATCAAATGATTTCTTATTCCTCATAATTACTCGATGTACAAAACACTCTTTCATTCAGTTCAAAAAACATGAACAGAGACAAAACTATCTTGTTAGATAAATTTATTGCTCAGCATAATTTTTCAATTTAAAACATTTTCGTAACAAAGGTTTCAAAATAAGCAAATGTTATACTGACTGCAGAAAATTTTAACAGGTTCTATTATCTCTGTTTATTCAAATGCTTATCAAATGATAAAAAGAACATTTTATATGTTAAGAACTAGATATACTGATGGCATAATGAAAATATCCCAATGAATTAAGGAATCTAAGGTTGGTTTTCAATTGAAATCAATCTTAGTTAGAATGTACACGTTTTAAACACACTAATGAATTAAGAATCATAAATTCCTGCATTTTATTTGAATGTGGTCAAATGATGTTCCATTATTTTTGAAAAAGATTTCTATCCAAAGTCGAGAATTGAAATTTTTAAGGCATAAATAAATGCATTTTACTTAAACGTTGCAAAAAAGTACTTTTTATAAATTTAATGATTCTAAACTCGAGTTTTGCTGCTTTTTTTGGGGGGGGGGGGTAGAAATCGATGCTTTTAAATTATGTATAATTGTTCAATTTTAGTTTGGAATATTGAAAAAGGGGTGTTGTTGTGCTATCTTTAAAAAATCCCCGAATCTTTGCAACTCAATGTTCAAAAAAATTCATTGTAATTCCTATTCCTAATTTCTAATGTGTAACTGAGCTATATGTTTGTCAATATAATTCATAGGTATATAAATTTTTTTATTTACTCGTTGAAAATTAGAAGCAAAATAAGAAAAAAAAGGCGCGAAAATGTATTTTTATTTGGAAAAAAACTGGTCAGATCAAACGTTAGACAAAACGTTACTGGGTTTTGGAAAGTCAAACTTGGCTTTTTGTTAAGTAAATGCTAAATGAAAACAATATATATATTAATATATATATATATATATATATATATATATATATATATATATATATATATATACACGATTCTTGAGTACAAAACATGTCAAGCATGAGCTTTTTTTCTTACCAATTTTCAGATGTTTTTCTGATTTACTATTTATTACAGTGTTTCGTTTAGGCTCTACTTTGCACAATCTGAATCGGAGAAAGTATGTAATGGTGGTGACCTAGCACCAGGCACCAAGCCGAAAAAGCGTTTAATTAGTGCTGCAAGTTGTTAGTTATTCGTGCATCAGGGATTGATGAAATGTAAAATAATTTTTAGCACCACACACCTAACAGAGTTGCCAATAACTAGAGAGTGAAGATAGGGCCAAGTTAAGGGCGCAGTCTCAAAAGAAACGATTGAGGACGTTTTTAGCAAATGTTCTATTTTAGAGGCACGAAATTGAATTCTTGATTAAGGCAAATGAATTCATTTAAAACCATATGTTATTTAATTAACAGGGACTCGGTAACATATTAATGGAATATTAGGTTCCAGCATAGTAAGTGTTTTTTATCCTAATATGTTAAATAATGCCCATCCCTAGTTAACAGACTCTTCACAAATTTTGGAAAAACGGCCCTTTCACAAAAAAACCCCACATTTTTGTGAATGGTAGATACACTGTGCAAGATCTCCAATCTATGAACTGATTTCAGTTTTGGAAATTTTTTTGAGTGATAGTAAATTATACTTTATATACATAAATATAACTTGCTTGCAAAAAACTTTTATCTATACATATAATAATTATATATATATATAATATACATATAATGATTATTGCATTATTTATACTAATCTGAACATTCTGTCCAAAAAATATATTAGTTTATTTCTGCAAAATTCAAACGTCTCCAATTTTGGGAGACTAGGAATAAATCGGTTAACTAATGTTTTGTGAGATTACTTTTTTCACAAAAATCAAATTAATTCACAAAAATAATAATTAAATTCACTAAAATAGGACCTTTGGGGGGGGGGGGGGAAACCTGGACAGACCCCTGCATGTGATTCCTTTGGCCAATCGGCTAACTACTTTTTGACTACAGGTTAAATAACCCAAGGTCGAATAATCGTGGGTGTGAAGTTATTGATAAATTTGAAACATTAACTGGTGGTTAGATTTTGCCAACTTATGCTTTCTCAATGTGGATTTGAACCACGAGTTGAAGTTTGGCAGTGAATTGATCAGTTAATGGGACTTGTGTAGTTAGCTCTATAAGCATGTTGCATATAATTTTGCTGTTAACATATTTTTAAATTTAAAATAGATTAAAAATTAGTATCTCAAGTTTATTCAAAAGAGTATAAATTAAAATATTTTTCTTTAGAACATAAATTACATGTTTACTGTAAGCTCATTATATATATTTTTATTAAATATTCGGTGACAAATATACTTACTGGCTACTAAAGAAATTATTCTCACCAGCCAGTAACTGGGTACTAAAAAAAAAAAAAAAAAAATCAACCTAGCAGCCAGTGCCTACTAAGCAAAATTTCTTATTTTCATCTTTATCTGAAACCTTCCAATGTTTACATCACATGGGGCAACAGCTGAATTTTTGTTTACTTTATGTGTCTTGCTCTTGCATCAGAACAAAATATGAGAATCGGAAAGCAGACACAGGGTCCATAATCTAAAGGTTCCATTAAATTAACTGTAATGGACATGAAGCTCCATCTAGTGATTTTAAAAAATATTAATTTAACATGTATAATTGAAAATGGAAATATGATACACCAGTCTAGTAAATCAATACAAACAGCAATTCAGCAGTGTATCACCCGGCTACTAGTGATGTTTGGTACTGACGCATGTAAGACATACCTGTCATGAAAAGGTCACAAAGACTCACAGAAGAAATAATTCCTATAAAATTTGCCTGAAAGATTACCTTCTTTTAGTACAATTATAAATAAAATTTGTGTAAAAATCAGGGTTCGTTGTTTTTTTAAAAATAAATTCAAGATGTTAAAAAATATATTAATGCACTTTAATATAATTTAGTTTTATATAATACAGATAATCAAATAGTTTTTAGAAAGATAAAGCTTAATCTTTGTCAAAAATAAAGTTCAATGTAAAGGTTAGAAGAAATGGTTTCAAATATATCATTTTAATTGAATTGTAAAATAAACTTGCAACAGTAAGGAAATCTAAGTAAGAATATATTAAATGGAATATTTACTTGCCTATTACTTATTTAGAAAAACTTCCACATATTTAAGCAAAATAAAACTGTATGACTTTGCTTGTTACAAACAAGAATTGAACCCAACACATTTCTTATCTTTTGAATCCCCATTCTGCAGGAGAAAAATTAACGCTCTCTGAGAAAATATCAGCATTATTGTTTGCTGAAGAGAAATTCTCTACTTTGGTGATGCCTATTATATTAACGTTTGAAGTAAAATCTGAACCATCCAATGAATTTTTGGCTCAATCTAATATAGTGAAAGAACTCTGTCCTTTAGAATGGTGGAAGATGCATATTACAGTTATCAGAACAGGGGTCGATCCAGGCTGAATTTGGGGCCTATTTAGGGCCCTTTCACAAAAATCTATTTAATAAAATAGGCCTCTTCACAAAAATTTATTTAATAAAATAGGCTCCTTCACAAAAATAAATTTAATACAATGGGCCTCTTCACAAAAATGAACTTAACAAAACAGGCCCTTTCACAAAATTCCTTTGAATAAAATAAGCTCCTTTCGTAACATTCTTTTTCATAAAAACTTTTAAAATGTGTAATTTGTAAATAAAACCAGGTCACGAAAAACAAAAACTTTAGCAAGGGGATTTAAAGAAGTTTTTGTTACTCAAATTTGAACCAGAAATTTATTAACTGGATTTCAACTTTCATTACAAAATGTTATTTTTCACGAAAATATTATAAAATTCACAAAAATAACTTTTACTTTTCACAAAATGGGCCCCGAGAATAAAAACTTGACTCGACCCTTGCAAAAAGGATAAAAAAAACTTAAAGAATTCATAATTAACTAGCTTTTTACTGTAATAGTTTCATCTGCTTCAGCAAAACAATTGTTTTCTGCTCTGTTTTGTGCATTCAAAAATTAGGAAACTGTAGCTGCTAAACTCGTTTTTCTGTACCAGTTTTTTAACAAAAAACAAAAGCTAACATCTTAACTTGCTTCAAAAATTACTTAAAATTTTTATGTACTGCAGTTATTGATTTTTGACATCTGATTTGTAGTTTTTCATGCATTTTGTATAATGTATTGATAGCGTAAAATATAAATTGTGTAATAATATTAATATATATTGGTAATACTTATATAGCATACATGTGTGTGTGTCTGTGTACATAATTTTTACTATATAAATTAAGTCATAAAATAATAATATTGTGTGAGTATTTTAAAATATATATAAAAAATCTGTTTTAAATTTTTAAAAAATCACGAACCCTGGTAAAAATAATAATAATAATCTGCAAAAAGTAATTTATATATGGCTTATATAAAAAATATGCAAAAAGGGGGAAAATTTTTGAATTAAAAAAAAACAAACCGTCACCTTCTTCAGGCATCTCGCATAATCTTTCTAATTTGTTTCTTGCTTCCATAAAACGAGCTGTTTGGATTTTTAGGACTGTGTTTTCTTTCTTGAGATTTTCTAGAAAATTAAAAAAAAAATTAAAAAGGCACATAGTAAAAGTGATGGTACAGAGAGTAGTTCTCAAAAAATATGCAGAACTTACAGTAAAGGAACCAAAATTAATTGTTAATCTTCATGGGAAAAAAGGATAAATCTTAAAAAAAAAAAAAAAAAAAAAAAAAAATGAAATAATGTCTCGAAGCCACTCCATCATAAAAAAAAAATTGCATTAATTTAATTGGTACATACACCAAAAGAGGATTACAAATAAAGCTTGAAACGACCTTTCCTAAAAAATTAACAGTGAGACATGTTAGAAAAATAGTACTCTGTATATCTGAAAATAACTCAATTAGTGCAAGAAAAATAACAGAAGAATTGGAAATGTATGGCAATTAAATATATACAGAAACTATCAACAGAGTCATTAATGATCCTGAGTTTAGATCAAGATCTGCAAAGAGGAAAAGGTACATCTCTCCGATCAACAGAAAAAAAGAATAGAATTTACCAGAAAATCTTCATATGCATTTCTGAAGCATAAAATTCTTTCACATGAGTCTAAGTTTAATATTTTCAGCATAAATGGACGAATTGGACTTTGGAGGAAAAAGTAGGATGCACTGAACGCCAGATATATGACAAGAACTGCAAAGCATGTTTGAAGAGTTGTAATGATTTGGGACTGTATGTCAGTTTCAGGAGTATGAAATTTTGATTTCACTGAAACTATTATGGAGAGGTTTGAATAGTTAAATATTTTAAATCAAATTTGGAGGACAGTGCATTAAAGTTGGGTGTCTCACAGGACTGTTATTTCCAATAAGAGAATGATTCCAGGTACACTGCTCATATCATCCGATTACGGCTGCTTTACAATGCCCCCCCCCCTCCCCACCCACGCATTTGCCACCTATTCACAAATTCCAGACATAAATCCCATTAAACATTTCTAGAGTATCTTACAGCAGCAAGACCCAGTCATTCATTTTTAATGTAAGGAGAGAACTGAAGGATGCCAGGTTTCATGTAGGAATCGATATTCTCAGAAATATCAAATTATAGGCATCAGAATTCATTAGTCAAATAGATGAAAATCTTATAAAGTTAATGAGAACTCTCACAAGGGAGATCAGGGTATGAAAAAAATCGTGATTTTTTAAAAATTTAAATTAGTTTTTTAATTAAAATTAACTAATGACGTTATTTTAAACTTTGAAGGCTTCATGCCATTGTTAATAGTTTTTCAAAAGATAAAAGCTTGAAAGCAGTATTTAATTTTTTTAAATGCATATAAAGTTTAATTAAGTAAAGTTATATAATGATTATATTACCTACTTTAAGAACTCACAATAAGATGTCATGTTAACACCACTAAAGGTACTATCTATTGCCTTACTGCACCAGCTGACCAAAGCAATCCCCATTATTACACACTATATAAAAGGATAATTCACCAGTAAACAATTGCAAGATTAAATACAATATAAGCATCCAGAAAAGTACTAATGAATCCTTTGTTCAGTGTAACTTGTACATTTTTTTTGCAATAAAATGTATAGATCAAATAGCAATATAAAGATCAAAATAAAAATACTAATTTTATAGCTGGCCATATTATATACCCAAGCTCTTTTAAACTCTTTTACAATAGAAATTCCTTATACTAATATTTTCAGAGAAAAAAATGAACAAAGTATCAAAGTAACCAATTATTTACTTTAAATTGGAAATAAGGCAAATTTAATGCTTTGTAGAGAAAAATAAATTTTTCTGCTTTACCAGAAACTGTTGCAATTTCTGTAAAATTGAGCCATATGGGATGCTTTTTCCTAACTGCCATCTTTGTGTTGTAATTTGTTTTTTCAATTTGTCCTCTACTACACCTAATCTACATTTCAGTGTGAAATAGTAACTTCAAGTAAGCTTGAAAAACAGGTCTGTAACTAATACCTATTGGTCAGTGGTCAAAAGAAGGAAATTTTTCTTTGTTTTGTATTTACTCTGGGAGATCCCTGTTATCCCATTGCTTATCTCTCTGAGTGTCTACAAAGAAAAGCAAGCAGAAGATTGCTGTTGAAAATGAAAGAACATTCTCAGAGTGTATTGAGAACATACGCCTCTTTTTTTTTTTTTTTTTCCTATGACTTAAATAAAATGTACCCTTTTCAAAATTATTTTGATTTAGAGTATAATTAAACATTATTAATGAATAAAAATATATAATTGTATCATTTTCATCAACGATTTAAAAAAATCAATCGTGATTAAAATCAAGCTGATTTAAATCAGCATATCCTGTAGGTTTATGAGGCCACAATCTAATGTATGATTCATGAGGACATTCGTTAGAGGTCGTATGTGATGAGGAGAATATGGTTCTTGTGCCAGAGAACCAGGGATAACCACCTGACCAAAGACAAGTGTCGAATTAACAAGCTGAAACATCAAGAGGAGTCAAAAATACTCCTGTTCCTTTCCAAAGAGAAAAAAATTACCCAGGTTAAAAAATGGAACTTCAAAAAGATCAGTGATGGTGTAAAATAACCAAAGAGGTTCTGGCAGACATGTGCAGAAAATTTCGTACCTCACTGGTGATTCTGGGGGTTATGAGAAGCAAAGATGATCTGATGCCTCTACATTGCATCCTTTAAGGTGCCAGAGTCAACATCATTACTAAATTACTGCTAACATATGGGAGATTGTGCGTTTTTCAACAGCTGCACTATCCAATACAGCCCATACAAACCAAATATAGATGGGAAAACATTTGTGACAATGTCAACCTCAACTTGTTTGTCCCCCCAGCTACCCAGATATTAACCGAATGACCTATTGCGTGTGTGGCGTAATTGAGAGGGACTCCAGTAGTCTTCCACACAACGTTGTGTCTTTCAAGGCAACTGTTGTGCATGCAGTGGCAAATGTTCTCAACACTCATCTGATCAGTACCTGCAGTCAGTTTTGACAGCATGTACAGACGGTTGTTGCAGTTGGCAGTGATGACGACATCCAGTGTGCATGTGGTCATCTGTACAAACCATTAAAATGAAACTAATGCCCTCTCTCTTGTGTATATCCCTGTTTGGAAGCAGTCATTGATTTGTTCTCAAATACCTGACACACCCTGTAGCTTGAGAAGTACAGGGCAAAATACAACTGAGAGCCACACCCTTAACCCCTTGGGGACGAACGACCAGTATACATGCCGTCTGTATAAGAAGCTCGAAATCCATGATTATTCTCACCAGTAAATTTTTATTGTAATTTTTGCCTTATTTAATCCAAGCATTTTCCCAATTCAATTAGGCAAAAATTTTTGCTTTGCAAAACCGGTGATAAAAAGATAAAAAATTCTGTAAAAGACTCTCATCCCGAAGGAGTTAAGCAATTTAGATTATTACCATTTATTCTAGACAGAGATTCAAAATCCTTTTTTAATATCTCATACTTCGCTGCCGTTTTGAACGAATCAAGGACTTGTTTTCTTAATGAAGCAATTGACTTTTCATTGCGGCGTATCTCCAATCTTGCCAGCTCTAATTCAAGTGCTTGGTCAAACCATTCTTTGCTTATGTCTAGGTCGACTATGAGAGAAAAAAAGAAAAGGGAATTAATCTTTTATAACAGTTTTATTTTACAAATGACAAAATATTTTACATACAAACATATTAAACAATGTACAGAATCAAATCTAAATTGCTGATAAACTTAAATATTAAAATAAAAAATATTACCCCCCCTGCCCCCCCCCCCCCAAAAAAGAAAAAAAAAATAATAATAATGGGCAGTAAGTTTTAAAGCATATGAATTACATGTAACAAGATGATGTAGAAAAATAGTTGAGTGTGTAATGGAAATCCTTTTTTTTTGTTTCCTTAAGTAATTGCAGTTGGAGGCATCATTCACATTTAGGTATGTACTGCAGCTCCTTCTACCTACATGTTTGCCTCAGACTGCATTTACTTAAGGGTCCTGTCCCTGCCGGCGAAGACACTCACGAGCTAATGCTAATCCTATGGGGAGGGATTTTTCTAATATCTCGTTTGCATTTCGACATTTTTAAATATTTTTTGCATTGGATAGCCGAGGTCCATCTCTACAGCGCACCTTGATTACTTTTTCGATTTTGGTTGCAGATATTTTTTAGAATGACACTTTCATTTTCAGAACCGGTTTTGAAAATGAAAGTAACTTCATTAAAAATATCTGTGACCAAAATCAAAAAAGTAACCCAAGTGCGCTGTAGAGACAGACCTCGGCTATCCAATGCCAAAAAAATTATTTAAAAATGTTGAAATGCAAACGAGATATTAGAAAAATCCCTCCCCATAGGATTAGCATTAGCTCGTGAGTGTCTTCGCCGGCAGGGACAGGCACCTTAAGAAAAAAATCTTTCCATTATACACTCTATTTTCCTACATCATCTTGTTTCCCTCTTTTTAGTTTGCTTTTTACGTAGTTGGGTTTTTTGATTTTTTTTTAATTTAATTTTTTATTTACAAATTTTTAGTTTATATTATTTATTTTTTATTTACTTGTATTTATGACCTTTTAGTTGCATTTAATTGTTAGTTCCTATCTATAAACACTGTTTTGATGAGGCCTATAAATGTCAGTGAAGGTTAGAGTTACAGTTAAGCTAGAGATCCTAGATACACAACTTTCAGGTTGTGTAATACTTAAACAGAGCTTCTGACTGTAAAATAGTCAAGGAAACATAGTCTTCATTTTGAAAGACCTATCCAATGATATGTCACTCAATATGGTGCATTAAAAAAAATCGTCTCTACTGCCATTTTGCCGTAAACAGCCGCCATTTTGTATTTATGAAAACAAAACCTAGCCTATAACCACCAGACGGTTAAGACAAATTGATAGAGACCTCATTCATTAAAATCCATCCAGCCGTTGGGATGTTTCGAAGGGTATAAAGAAATCCACATACCCAGAAACATGTCAAACACGTGGTAACCTTCTTGGCAGTCAGGTAAAAATAAGGTAGAACTTTTTCTGACAGCAAAATACTAAAGCACCAAACTAAAAGAAAATACACTCTAGTAACATTGAAAGAAATTGTAATACCCACTATGGTTTATAAAAACATCATATTCAAATGAGATATTTATCTTGTTATAACATTGTTGATATAGTAGGGCTTGTCAAAATTGAGCAAGTAATTGTCTTATAAAGCAAAACGTAATCGTGTTCAGTTAATGGAGATTAATTTAAGCAGTTATACACAACTTCTGAAAGCCATGAACAACTAGCATGTTGTGGACATTACAAAAGTTTATTCTAAATCATTCTAATATATTATGGTAAATAGCATCAACCAACATATATGAATATCAAATACAGGTATCCCTGAATTAGATAAGTTAATTAGCTCTGCGATATTGCTGCACTAATTAAAAAATGTATTGAATGTGAAAAGCTTCAATAGATCTGCAGCCAATTCTCAAAAACATAATATACAATGTAATAATGTGTGACAAAGCGACAGATAATATTTATTTTTATTTATCTGATCGTTTTAACTGGCAGACTATTTCTGAGATCAACCAAAACAACTCATCTCCAAGTTCTTGGAGATGGACACAGAGAGTTTGTGTACTTTCGAATGTTGTTGGTGCCAAGATGTGTTTGCTACTTCGTAAATAATTTAATTTTAAAAGTTTTAATTAAAGTATATTTTTACATCATAATGTCCAGCGCACCTTTTTCTGCTATGCTTCACTACAAATGTATTGTGATATTATTTGCAATGTATTGATAGAAAGTACATATTAAAAAGAGTTTAGCAAATTTTCATGAACTTCTATTAAAATAAACAAGTGATCCAATTAAATAACAATCAAGAAACACTGAAAAGTTAATTTGAATTTTAAATCTGCATTACTAATATTCTTTAGGTTATTTGTGTTAGGTGACCTGCCATTAGGTTAATTTTAAAAAAATTATGGAATTTGATTTAAAACTTATTGAAAGACAATTTTATTATTTCAAACTTATACATTTAAAATAACATCCCATTGTGCTGGAATTAAAAGGATCACCCATTTCATGCTTTGCATGCACTATCCAAACAAGCATCTAAAAAAAGTTTACCATATTATAGAGGTCTGCATGGGCCTGGGCTTGGCCCGAGGCCCGCCAGAATTAGGAAAATTTTTTCAACGGACCGGGCCGACAGACAAAATAAACGGGCTGGGCCGGCAAAACTTAATCGGGACTATCAGCCCGATATAAGAATTTAAGCGAAGCAGATAAAATACAACCCATTTTCAATTAATATGATTTTCTCGAGAAGTATAAATGTGCGTCACGAGCCGATGCGAGTTTAACAACATCAGTACAGAAATGTAACACGTCCATCGTAGAAATCGGCATTGTACAGTTACAAGATGTCTGATTCCGAGTTTAATTTTTTTTTTCAGCAGACTCGTGCCGGATGGAACTGGTCTTAATCGATCTCAGGATGTGTTGAACAGTCATTGCATTTTGTCGTATTAATAGTTATAATGAACTTCTCTTAACAGTATCTTTAAAAATATACCTTAAGGTGGTTCTCATATTCACTGCTCAACAATGCGAAGCTTTCAGACACATTTTCTGAAAAAAATTTTAACTATAAAGGCATAAAATTGACAGGCCTGCCTATTGCAGGCATTTGGAAATGAATAGCTTTTTCCATATTTGATAAATTACTTACAGAAATAACAGAGATTCCTGTCACGTGACTGTACGTTTTTGTCCTTTCATGCGCTATCGCTTCTGGAAATTCGATTCAAAACGCTAACTTTGACAGTATTTTCAGAAAGATATATTGCTTTTATCTATGAAAAAAAAGACTAACATAGCTTCTGAATAAGAATACCTGTTAATCTTATGCATTTCCGAAAAGAAAAGAATTCAGAAATGTGTCGAAATGTACCTCCTTTAGATTTGAGAAAAGCCTTAAAAATTGAGAGAAATATTTTCACAAATCTACTTTTTATTATACAGCTTCAAAAGTTATAAAGTTTTTAATCCTTTATTCTGAACTACATTAATCTTTTAATGAATCCTTATTTCCATTTTGAAATGTCTGTAGACACGGTACTTACAGTGTTTTAGTCATCGTATTTTCGGGTGTATGAGCCGCGGCGCATACGAGTTTGAAAGTATAAAATATTCTATGTGTGACTCTTACGCCAGGGCGGCGGATACGGTGATTTTTTTTTTGGTCAAACTGATATTTTATGATGCCATTTTCCCCCCTTTGATCAATAGTTTCATGCTCTCGAATTGGTATCAAAATATTAGAAAAGTCCCTCAACTGCAGATGTCCGAGAAATGTTATTTATTGTGTTTATTTTTAAACAATCAGCGGGATGAATAACGTTTGTCTCACCGGTTCTCAAGTTAAAAATGATTACATTTTCCGCCCATTCGTCAATAATTACTTTACCCTCCGGATACTCGAATGTACAGCTGTCGCGAGCTTTTCTTCTAATAAACTCCCTTTCCTTCCACTTGCAAAGCAAAACTGCTCACAGAGTGCTCACTCTGTGAAATTACTGGTCTCTAACTAGAGAAATCTCAAATCAAGGCATAGAACTTTTGTAGAATGGGTCTCCTAATACACAATAAAAACACTGGAGAGCAAGATTTTTTTTTTTCAGTACCGGACTCTATAAAATTGGCCCCTAAAATAGAGGCCGTAATCGACTTGACCAGACGAAATGAATTCAAATTTTGAAACAGGCCGGGTCAGCAGAATTAGTACAGTTTTTTTTATGAGCCGGGTCGGGCGATAAACAAAATAAACGGTCCAGGCCAATATAACAAATTAAGTGGGACGACTTCCGCGATATAAATATTGGGCTATTTTGCTCACGCAAAAACACCGGCTCGTTAATATAAATCCTAAGAAAGATTATTTTTTTAATATGTCGTTCGCATTCCATTATTTTTAAATGATCTTTTTTGCATTGGATAGCTGAGGTCGGTCTCTACAAAGAGTCATTTTTACTTTTTCGATTGTGTTTAGAGGCTTTTTGTTTTTTGTTTTTTTTTACTAGAATACTTTCACTTACGAAACTGATTCCGAAAATCAAAGTATACTACGAAAAACATCTGTAAACAAAATCGAAAAAGGGTCGAGATCGATCTCAGCTATTCGACGCAAAAAAAAAAAAAAAAATCATTTAAGAATATTGAAATGCGAACCCTGTATTTAAAAAAAAAAAAAATTCTTCCATAGGATTAACATTAGCGAACGGCCGTTTATCCTTGAGTGAAGTAGCCGATCCATAGGGGGGGGGGGGGCGAAATCGGCCCGGCCGCACAAAAAATAAATTAATTAATTAATGGCCCGGCATAAAAGCTAAAAATTTGGCCTGGCCGGGAAAACATTTAAAATCTCGGCCCGACCCGACTGAATTTCTTCAAAACATTGATTTTTACGCTGATATGGTTAAAAGTTGTTTTGTACGAAGAGTTCGCAACAAAAATACTTATTTTATCTTTTTTTTTTTTTCATGTTTATAATCTTTATTTTTAAAGAAGCGCCTAATAAAATCACTCAAGTACGCATTTATAACTAAAAAACAAACGTAATTTTGTTATCTCTTGACTGAACCAACACCGGCGCTATTACAATAGCGCCGGTGTTGACTGAACTGAAAGAGAAACAACACACTTGATTTAAATTCACTCCATCTTCTCGCTCCTCGGACCGAACATTCTGACACATTACCCTATGACCTTGACGTGTAGTTGGGTAACAGTTTCTGTTTCGTTTCTTTGAAAAGAACTTTGAATGCAGTAGAAAAAAGAGGTAACGAGATAAGAGATTTTTTTTATGCAAAGTGGATTCGTGAATTTTCTTCTCTTTCCTTAAACTTATGATATATATCTTCATAATAATTAATTATCATCATAATAACTTATGATGAAAAGGAAAGTCTAAATTCTGAGCAAGAAATATTTTTAAAACTTACAAAATTATTTTTAAAAATGAACAAGAAAAGATACGTATGTAGCAAATAAAATAAAATCTGCCACAAACAGAATCAATGAAACAGTTATCAATATGTGAACTGCTAAAAAAAGGAAAGAAAGAAAGAAAAAGAAGAAAAGGAGCGTTTCTAGTTATCCTAAAGTGGTTTCGGCAATGTGGTATCTGCACGGGCCGGGTTAGGGCATTACTTTTTTCCTGAAAGATCAGGCCGGGCCGGACCTAACTTATTTTTTCTGTACAGAGCCTGGACTGGTTTCATTCCTAGTCTTCACGATCCAAAATTTTCAGTCCTAGTTTTGACAAAGCCCGTAAGAAAATCATTGTCTCGTCGTGGCCTGGTCCATTCAAAGGTCGGTAAAATTAGACCTGGACCAAAAATTTTTGCAAAAAATGCATACATTTTTAAATCGCCATTATTCTACAATTAAACATTAAAATTTATTATTTTTAAAGAGTAGTAGATTTCATACGCTTATTAAAATATAGTAAAACGAGTGAAAAGAACCTGCCCAAGACGGAATCCTGTTTGAACTGAACAACGTGTTGAGGATCTTGTCTATAACGCTTTTTTCTTTCTTTTTTATACAATTCCGTCTTAGCAGATTTTACTGTATAACATTTTTCAGATTTTTAACACTTCAATACATAGAATATGGATTAACAAAAGTAATGATAACTGAAACATTTACATACAAGAAACAGATTCATTAAAAAAATAAATATCACTGACTGCGGCACTTCATCAATGTTTTGTAGAAATTCAGTCAGGCTGGGCCGAGATTTTAACTTTTCCGAGCCAGTCTCGGGCCGAACTTTTAGCTGTTCTATCGGGCCGGGCCGAACTTTTAATTTTTTACCGGGTCGGGCCAATATTTCTTTTGTACGGGCCGGACTGAACTTTTAATTTTTGTATCGGGCTGGTCCGTGCCGAATTTTTTCTGCGAGTCGGACAGTCCCGAGCCGAATTTTTATCTACGAGTCGGGCAGTCCCGACCTAGAAATTTCGGGCCGGGCCCGGAAATTTCGGCCCGTGCAGACCTCTAAGTGTCTCTATACGATATTTCAAGACCTCTAAAATCCGGAAAAGCCGCAGCCGAAACGATTCCGGAATTTAGATTGTACAAATATCAGTTCCTTGGGTGCGGCGCTTACGATGGTGCAACGCTTATGTCGATAAACTTTTTTTAAAAAACAGATTTTCATTTGTGTGGCGCTTACGGTGGGTGCGGCGGGTATTCCCGAAAATACGGTAATAGTTAATGTTTACTATTGTGTGTTTTCTGTTTTGTGAACATCATAGTAATGTATAATATACTTTAAAATGTTCCCATAAATATGTATGTAGTATTCATTAAAAGAATCTTAATTGTATGTTGAGAAAAAAAAGGATTTTTTTTTTTTTTGTAGAAATTGTGTCGAGCCGGGCCGGACCTGTTTTCACTGATTTTTGTACGGGCCAAGAACTGTAAAATTGTAAACGGGCCGGGCCGAACTTCCAATTTTTACACCGGGCCGAGCCAAGATAGCTTTTGTTTGGGCCGGGCCTGGAAATTCCGGCCTGTGTAGACCTCTACCATAGTAAGCAACAGATATCTGTATAGTGAATTTTTTTTTTTTTTAATTTAGCATGGAGTTAAATTGATGAAGGAAGAATAAATGTAGAATAACAGTGCCACAGCAAATTTTTTTTTTTTTTTTTACTTTGCTCAGTTCAGGACGT
The DNA here is from genome assembly GCA_963932465.1 of Maratus speciosus. Taxonomy (NCBI): domain Eukaryota; kingdom Metazoa; phylum Arthropoda; class Arachnida; order Araneae; family Salticidae; genus Maratus; species Maratus speciosus. The sequence continues at coordinate 48,601,899 of OZ010796.1, read as the reverse complement.
AATTTTATTTTAATCAATACTGCATATCCATTTGTTTACTCCAAATTCTCCTACAACACTAATTGAGGAAAGCATACTGCACTAAATTTAAAGTCGATATCAAAATGTATTTTTTATTATGTATTACTAATTTGATTTTAAAATTTAAACAAACATCAGAAGCTGAATTTGTTTCATCTTCAATAGACAGATTACATGATTGATGATGCATTACATATTACAACAACCTGCACTTGTCCATAAGGCTGGTAAAAATTACAACTGCAGCCAAAAAGTTCATTTTTTAATCATAAAATCAAATTAAAACTTCACTTTAGTGCAAGATGAAAAATTCAACCTCTATATAAGGTTAAAAATATGAAAATGTACCAATTCATACTAATGGATATTCTTGAAACATAATAGTTTTTAATAAATTAGTAATTTTGTAATAGTGATTTGAACAAGAATCTTTAAGGTGTCACTGAGGTTTTGACCTACATCAAGTTACTGAAAACTTTAAACAGATTGATACTAGAACATAAAATGGTTTTTAATTTTTTTTTTCATTTTAAATTATATATATATATATATATATATATATATAATCAAAAGTTATTTTCTTTACAGGAAAAAAAAAAGTTTGTATTCAGCCTAGAATTTGGTCGAATTTTCGGTATTCGACTATTCGGCCAAGTCACCATTCATCACATCCCTACCAATTATCTTAGTTTCAATGCTTTCTCATGTGAAATTTTCTCATCAAACAAAAAAAGAAAAAAAAAATGATTTCATTGTTGGTAAACACCGCCAATATCAGAAAACTTAAAAGTGCAATGTTTGAGATTAAAGGATAAAACCAATATTGTTTTCATGGATGAGAACTGCCAATGGAAGGGTACTTTAAACACACCAGTGTAAAATATGTTTTTTGAACAGTATTGCCTTTTTTTTTACATGTCCTTTTCATTAACCTGCTCCCCTCCTCCGGGGAAGGATTTCTTTTGTTCTAGGATCAGCACTATTCTCACTAAAATTTCAGGTATTTTTTCATGAACCCTGTTCCCTATTATCCTGTCAACCACATTCCATTTAAAAAAAACTATCACCATTAAAAAAGAAGAAAAATGTTGCCAATGGAATCTCAAATAAATAGAAAAAATTCAGATCGCCAAAGTGCCAACTATCAAAACTTTACAATATGTATTTATTTACATTATTTTTTTTTTAATTATTACTGTAGGCTGATGGATAAATCTTTGTAAGATTAGTTGAAACTGATCTATTCCTATTGTATGTAACTGTGGATCGCAACATTTTTTCAATGTTTTGCTCTTTTAATATCATTGGGTCTGCATTTAAGGGCCCAATTGTTATTTTAATTAATGAACTATCTAATAAATCAGTAAAACATAATTAAATAGATAAACGTCAAATTAAAAATCACTTGATCACATACAAACATGTGTAGCATATCTCATGTCAAGTGAAAGTGATATCAAGATCATGAATTTTTGGTGTTAAATCCTATAGTTTAGCTATATAATATATACAATGTCTATATATATATATATATATATATATATATATATATATATATATATATATATATATTGGTTGATGGGATAGTGGAAAAGTACCAAATATTGATATGAATTTATTAATATTTATATTTATTAACAGTAATATTGATTAAAGAATTAATTGCTTGGTTTTTATATAAAGCTGTTTTATTTTCAATTCTACAAATCGTAATTCTTTTTAGATGAGATTAACCATCTAATAACCATACAAATACTTCAAGAATAAATTTTTAAAAGTATTTTTTTTTTAATTTATTTACTATATAAATGATGAAATAAATAAAATAGTTTTGTGTACTATGATTTTAAATTGTAAAAAGTAAGTTTAATTGACATATAGGGTAAAGTACTCATATTTCGTCCCCCTTAACTTCTCCGCTTCTGCAAAAGTGGCATCACTTATGACACAAGGCACAGGGGACGAAAGGTAAAAGGGGTCAGTGTTGAAAGTTTCGTTCGCCAAGACGAATACATAAATTAAAGACTGCGAATTTCCTATTTTTAGAACACCTGAGTTCTTATTACGTCGTTTGTAGAACTTTATTTACTGTACTGTAAGTATTTATTTCTTATTCATTGCATGTATTTTACGCTGGTAAGATGCTGAGAGTAGCATACAGTGAGTTTTAGGACGCTCAGTACATCTTACAGGAACTGAAGCTCCATCATATTGGGAAGTAGCGTGGTCCAAATTTCCGTCCCCCTTGCAGGTAGTATTTTCGTCCCGGGGACAAAATTAGGAATGCTTTTTCATGACCATTTTTTTCAATTTTTTCCCTCATGTTTGGATGGCTAATGTTTCATTATGTTATTCTTCCACTGATAATTAGTACATTTCTTTGTGCCTTATTTTAATGTAAATTAAATTACTTACTCATTTGGAAATAAATTTTGATTTAGTTATAAATTAAGCCTCGGCATATTGGATTTTTTGGGGGGACAAAATTGAGACCATTTTTTTTTCTTCTTCATTTTTTAGATAATTTTGGAAAAGAATTTTTCGCATCGTTAAATTTTTTTTTGTACGATGTTTCTATGTGCGTGGGTAGTTAGTCTATGTAAAATCCAAATTTGGTATGATACATGTGTTACATACTGTAAAAGCACACATTTTCATGCGCTTGTTGTAATCGTGAAAATTTAAGACTTGCAAAATATTTTTTTTGCCTCAAATAATAATAAAAAATCAGAAACTTTTCATTTATCCAAAATTTAATGATTAGTTACTTAAATAAGAAATAAGTACACCCGTTTCTTGAATAAAAACAATAATACAACTAACAGAATGCAGCTTATTCACTTATAATATTTATACCAGCTTCTTTGAAGCCATTCAAAATTATCTCATGTTTGGCTTCAACACCATTAAATGTACGCGCAAGCCAAGAAGCATGAATCGATTTTAGTCGTGATATTCGCAGGTCCACAGATTCTTTTTCCTCTAGAAATTTAAGCTCATTAGAATACCACTCAATAAACTCATTCTTGAACAAACACTTGAACTCGCCATTTACAGTTAAGTCCTGTGCAGGAAACGGGCACAAAAACTGCAATTCCTCTTCTCTAGTTCAGCCAGAAAAAGAGGATCTTGATGTGTCTTTAAAACGTTGAACAGTGCTACACCAGGTTGTTCTGGAACTAGCCTGAGAAGCTTTCTTTGCTTGTTATAATAATGTACAGTACAGTCTCAAAAATCCACAATCTTCCGAAATCCGCATGCATTTCAAAATGTAAACAATGAAATTTGCAATTAAGAAGTATTCTTTATAATCTTTATTCCAAATAACAGTGAATGAAAATAAAATAATTTTTAATGTAAATTTATGGGAAAATAGTAATGACACAGGATATTACACAAATAAAATGCTTTTATTTCATAGAAAGTTAAATACAAGAAAATGAAAATAATAGAAATTGAGGAGAGATATAAACAAGCACAGAAAAGTTTCAGTAGTGGCACCATCTATCAGCTGCTAAAGAAAATAGTGCATTCATTTATTTTATATTTCATGCAAGGCTTTAATTAATGCATGACATAAAATATGGCCTGGCTCTTTGTTTGTCCAAAATGAGGATGAAGATAGATTTTTCACCTAAGCTTACCACAAACTAAAGCCAAAAGAAAATACCAAAAGCTAATTTTTGTAGAAGGTTTGGTTTTAGGTGAAGATTTTGAAATTCTTTGATCAACAGAGTTGTACAGACCAACAGGAAACAATGGCTATTTAACAGAATTCAAAAGAAATTTCAACAAGAGGAAATGAAAGTTGTCAATCAAAGGACTATATAAGAAATGTTTAAAAATTGTAACAAAAAATAATTTTAGGCATTAAAATGATAATGTACAGGTAAATAAGAGATTCAAATTTTGATTGCTTAAATTGAATTATTACATGCTCTTCTTGGAAATAAAAAAGGTATGTTGAAAAAAAAAAACATTTTTTAATCCAGAATCTACAAAACTCTAAAATCCGCAAAATTCTAAAATCTGCACTGTCTCTGGTCCCAAGCTGTGTAGATTTTTGAAACGCTATTGTTCAAGAATATTCTTGATGTATCGAATCATTGTGTCAGCATTGCTCATGTGCAAATCGATGTACCACACATCCCAGTCCACTGGAAATAACTTTGGATGACAATTTGTTGTTTTCCCAGCATGCAACAGTTGTGGAGGAAGTAGGTTTGCTAGAAAATAGACCGAAGTACTATTTCTCAACTTAACACGTATTAAACTGATTTAAAATATACTTTAGCAGCAGATGACACAGTGAGAAGGCTATGAGGATGAGTTGAAATATCTTTTATCTAAATGAGTATCAAGTAGAGCATGTTGAGAAATATCTATAAGAATCTTGAAAAATATGTGAGATTAAAATTGAACAGTTCAATAAAAAGGCTAAAATGTTTCTGTGAACCAATTCTTTTATTGCTCAAAGATTCAGAATTAAAATGTCTTAAACAGTTCAGGAAAATCATATGTGAAAACTTGACAAGATCGATGTATAAATACTATTGTAAACAATAACCACTTACGAAATTATAGAAGCCATGAATTGACAGTTTGAAGAAAATGAAAAACTATTCTTGATAACTTAAACCAGTAAAAAGCGTTAAGCATAAATTTCATTTAAGAAATTCCCTGTTAATAAACTGTAAAAACTAAACCTGTGGCTGTACGATCCATGAAGGATCAGGGCCTACAGTGCCAAACTCTGTTTACTTGACCTTGGGCCCCGACGTGCTGTGCAGCATGTGCCCCAGCTGGGTGGTCAACCAGATGGTATCCCAGACCCTTGGTATTTAGTTCCCAAGCATGCTTGGTACTTTTTTTATCGACCCCGAAGGGATAAAAGGTTGAGTGAACCTTGCCCAATCGGGAGCTGAACTCGTGACCTGTAGCATGGCAGACAGGCATGCTGACCACTATGCTACTGGGCTTCGTTAATAAACTCATAAAGTCTAATAAAAATAGATTGCCATTCATAATTACCAAACATGAACCCAGACGTCCCAAGATATTCAGAAGTGATCTCATAGCGAGAGTAGTCCCTAGTTAAAAACAAGTTGAAGTTTACTGAATGAAGTTCCTTAAATATGCCAGTGAAAGTGGCAAGTGTTGGCACACCCACCTTCTGGAATGTTTGACAGAACAGGATTTGCCAAAGGCAGATTATGTCTACTAGTTCATTCATAGAACTCGCTACTGCCACCTAGTGAAGGAAAAACAAACCATGTATTATGAACTTCTGTATGGGACTTAGACGTTTGGCAAGTGATACGATTGGAAATTATAAAAAATAAATATGACATTTAAATAAATCTAACTCAAGGAAACTGATAAGACTTCATAACTTAAAAGGATTAACTTAAGATAAAGGTAAGTTTTAATTTAAAATATATTTGAATGAAGTTACTTTGATAAATAAAGTCTGTCAAGTAAAAATGCTGCTTATATGGAAAAATTAAAGGGCTATTAAAGGCATGGAGAACTGGGAAAGTGGGCTTATTATTTCCTAACAAGGTTTCCAGAAAGGGAACATGCTAAAAAAAAAGAGTCATCCCTCTTTTATCTTCCATGCCAATTATGAACCTTGTTTTTGTTAATTTGTAAGTGTTTGGGATGAAATTTTCACTCACAAATTATATCCCATTTCATAGCAGTGACTAAGGTTGGTGTTATACCAAAAGTATAACTTTCATCATTATCTAACACTTAAATAAGTATCTTCATGGTGATTAAAGAAAAGAGTACTTACAAACATTGATGTTGTGATAACAATTGGATGAGGCAATGTGGTTCATTTCTTGAACTTTAATGACGTTAAGAAATACAAGCAGAAACTGTCTTGGTTTCTATAAATCATACGTTTCAGGATGATGGTATTCACTGGAACCTGGTGTTCAAACACTATATTAAACTTTCTATTGTAATTCTCATTAATTCGAGACATAAGTAGGAGATAAGTGCATAACTGACCTGAAAAATGCATTCGAAACAGGAAAAAACTTATAATAGCAGCGTACTACCGTTAACATTCAACCATTAACTTTCAATAATATTATCTCGAACAGACTTTAAATATCAGAGCTATAAACAAGACTGAGATTCAGAAAAAAGATCATTTAAACACTTTGTGTATTCAGATGCACTGTTTTTGTTATTTTCAAACTTTCCATAATTCATCACTTTAAGTATAACTTCATACTTACAGCCAAAATGCGATTAAGCTTAATAAATATAGTAACCAGAGCAAGAGAGCACTTTAAAACAGGCACTTCATTAAAGCACAACCTACAAACAAAATCTCCGACCCTTTGAATGCCAGTAGCGTGGCGACAGCCAGTGAAAGGCGAGTATGCAAATTGCATACTCACTTACTACTAATTACTATTTTATACATTTAAATTACATGAAAATATGCTAACTTATAAAAACATCCTTAAAAATAACTATAATGTAATTTAAAGCTGAAATAAACTTAAGAATAACTCTATGTGATTAATTTAAAATAAAGAGATTATGATTGCGATCACAACTCAAAATGGCTGCATGCCAAAAAAGAACACGTGCTGCAAGCTCACAACTCTGCCAAGTTGCGAAGTCCGAACGGAAACAAATGCCTGATGAGCAACTGAAAAATAAAGTAAAGAAGAAAAACAATACAGGAATCCAATTTACATTATGTTATAAGTAATAAATATGTAATAGTGTGGAAAGGGATAGGAAAACAAATTGTAAATCCTACAAAATGTCCCTGTTTCCCCATCCATTTCCACAAAAAAAGCAAAGGTTTTTTTTTTTCATTAAAGTTTCTTGAAAAAGTTCATCAAGAGATTTTTTTTTTATTTCATTTTACCAAAAGAAAGTTTCTCTTAATCTAATAAATGTCTCTTTAACAAGAGCTTTCGTAAAAAGGTCAGTGTAATTTTCCTGTGATTTCACGTGCTGAATATCAAATAATTGTTGTACCTTGTTGGTACCAGTCTTGTATAAATTTATACTTTGGATCAACACGTCAATTCTGAATATTATCAGCTTTATCCTTAGTAAATGCAATAGCTGCTGTATTGTCACAAAACAAAATTGGTCGTTGGAAGATGGAGTTGTCAAGTATAAGGATTTTTTTAATTTCTAGTAAAAATGTATTAAGACTTCAAATCTTTTACTGCCTCCGATGCAACAATGAACTCTGCTTCCATTGGATTTAATGCCACATAGGTTTGCTTGGTAACGTGCCAGGTTACATGAATACCGTTCTGTTGTTATGTTAACTTAAAATATCAGTTTTCGTTAAAATAAATTCAGTTTAGAAACACGACATACTTTTTTTTTACCCTCTCTAAGTCAACAGCGATATACGTAAGAGCGCCATTGCTTCTCACTGCCAGCATGCCAATACTTCATAAATATGTGATTTCATAGCGATCCAGAACTGTGATGGCAATATCACTGGTTATTTGCTAGTCATAGCTATCGATCGTGCATTTGACATCATAGCGTCGGGCATGCAGTTGATGCATTTGAGCCAATGGCGTTTTGCGTAAGGGTGGACTTCTAGGGATGACAGCACTTGATGTGTAGAAATTCTGTATCTTGTTTGTATAAATGATGGAATGAAACAGATGATTTTCGCCTTGCCATAGCTGCATATTTGTTAGCAGCACTTGCATTTTTATGGCATAATAGTAAATAACAAAAGAAAAAATAAATTAATAAATAAAATAAATTAATAAAACATTAATAAAAATACAAATAAAATGTTGAATTAAAAAAACTTGATGTAACAAACACATGTAACATGTTTAATGTCAAGTGAATGTTTCATTTATGATCATCCATTATTGGCATTTAATCTTACATTTTTTTGGTCAACGTCATAATAAAGTAGTATCTAATACTTATTTACATTCAATTATACAGTGCAAATTACATGTTTGCAGATTAGTGGTACTAAAAAAAAATAGGGTAATCTCAATTTATTATTTCTCTCTCACTTTTTAAGGCTTTGTAAATCTCATGAAACTCTTATAGTTTCACTTCTCTGTCTGCCCATATATCACAGGCTCGTACTCAGAAACTATTTAAATTACAGACTTAATTTTTTTTTACATAGAGCTAAATACTCCATGACCTTTCCAAAATCATAAAATTTTGAAAAATCCTTATACAGGGTGCAATATGTTATCTATCGCCGACCTTTAATTTCTCAACCGTTGATCGCAGACATATAGTTTCAATTACAAAAACGTTCCAAATGAGGTAAATGTTCATGATGTGGCATTATTTAAAGTCAAAAATCAATTTGATAAAAATTACGAAAACTAACTTTTTATACAGCCCCCCAGTCCCTATAGTTATATTTAGTAAAATTTTATACATATCATAACAGATATAACACAAAAAGTTTGACATCTGTACTACAAAAATTGACACAGTTATTAAATTTCAAAGTTTGAGATTTTTGCGCATAATTTTGTCTTTCATTGGGGGATCAGTTAAAAGATGAATTAAAGTAATTCGAGATCAAAATCAGAGTGCAATGTCCTTTTTACAGTGAAGCCACTTTTGGTCAGTATTGTCGGTACTTTTGAATGTTGTTCGACCCATAAAAGTTAGCTCAAATTTTTAGATGAAATAACCCTATTTGGTGATTCCCCGATTTGGTAATTTTTACAAAATTGATTTTTGACTTTAAATAATGCCACAGCATGAATATTTACCTCATTTGAAACGCTTTTGTAATTGGAACTATATGTCTACGACCAACGGTTGAGAAATTAAAGGTCGGCAATAGATAACATATTGCACCCTGTATAATTTTAATTAAGCAAATTCATTCTTTTTCGATTTTGAAACAATCTTAAATTCAGCAAACATCGATGATCACCGGTGGCACCTTGGTAACACAAATGTCCCCTACGCGGTATATTGTTGGTTTGTATCTCTCAATTAGAACTTTCTAATTTTGATTCATATTATTACAATAGACCACCTCAAATCCACACAGATTGGGAGCAAAGGTTGTGAAGATTTTAGAATTTTGAAGATTTCTGGTCATTGCTTTGTTTACATTTTTTAAACAGTAATTTGAATGTAATAATACAATCAAAATTATAATGATACATCCAATATAATAAAATATTAAAGTAATTTTAAGCAAAGAAATAAACTAAAATGATAAAAGTAAGATAATTTAAAAAATGATTAAATTATTAAAAGTAAACATCAAATAAATAATTAATACATAATAATTAAATATTCATAATAAAGATGAGATACATTTCCAATTATTCAATGAAATTTTCCTCAGCCCTATTATTAATTCACATGAAAATCATAAATTAAGGAAGTTTTATTTCAGGTTTAGCCAGTCTTAATAAACAAAAAGGCTTTGATTAATACAAAAATATATTTGGTAAAAAGATTGTGATTACCAGTGATATCAGCAATATCTTGATTTAATTTTTTTTCTCTTCCAAAAGTAAATGTATACCTCCTTCATGAAAAACTTTGAGTTCAGTCATATTATCAAGAATTACATATTAAAATATGTAAAGAATGATATAAAACTAAAAAATTCTGAAATTTTCCCTTTATGTCTGAACTGAAAATTCATTCTTTACATCTGTAATGATGTGCAGATTTTAGAGCTGCAGATGAGAGAGTCTACTGTATTACTTTTTTTTTTTTTTTTTATCAGATGGATTTAATTAAAAGAAAATTCCTTTTTTTAGCCATTTTGAAGGCTTATTTTATTTATTTTTTTGTGCAGGAATGTAATTTAAAAAATATCTTTTTTTCAGACACAGAAAATCTGGAATACCAGTATTTTTGTTTACTGCTGCCATCTACCAGAGTTGGGCAAATTCGCAATCTGATTAATTTGTAATCTCATTACAATGTAATTGGCATGTAAGAGATTATAATTTCAATTACATGTTAGTTAAAATCTGAATTGGAGATTCAATTAGCATTGTAATCGTAACTATAAATGCTATGATTATCTTTATATAATTGTAATTATAATTGAGAAAAATATAATTAAGATTATGTGTAATTATAATCTGAATTTAAAATTCAATTAGCATTGTAACCGTAACTATAAATGCTATGATTACCGTTATATAATTGCAATTATAATTGATAAAACTATAATTACGATTACAAGTAATTATAATCTGAATTGTAAATTCAATTAGCATTGTAATCGTAACAATAAATGCTATAATTATCATTATATAATTGTAATTACAATTGAGAAAAATATAATTAAGATTATGTGTATTTATGATTTAAATTTTAAATTGAATTAGCATTTTGTAATCGTAACTATAAATGCTATGATTATTATTATATAACTGAAACTGTAATTGAGAACTTATAATTACAATTACGTGTAATTTCAATGGCAATTTTTTTATTAAGATATAATTGTAACTGTAATGCAGAAGGTTATGATTTTCATTACGGTGCGGTAGTGTTATAACTGTAAAATTTTAGTTACAATTACCTGTAATGTGAATGGTAAATTTAGATTATTGATTTGATTTCAAATGTACTTAAGATGATTATAATTACCATTACGTTGTTGTAATTACCATTACGTTGTTGTAATAGTAACTAATAAATTTTAGTTACAATTACGTGTAATGGAAAAAGTAAAATTTCCAATTAGATTTTATGCCAACTGTATTTGATACTGTACTTATTAATGATTATATATTCTTTTGATAAGAATTTAAAAAATTCAGTTACAGTGACATCATAATAAGGGTTAAATTTGATGTTATACATTACAGTTAGTATTTTAATAATAACGGGAAAATTTCAAACTCGGATAATCTACCAATTTTTTACTGAAGCCCCTCCCCCACCCAATATTTTATTGTGTCATAAATAAAAGGGGTGGTAACTTAAAACACTTATAACTCAAACTGTAATTATCGTAGGACACTCATATTTCGTATGGTAAAAGTAATCTTTATGAAGAGCGGAGGGGGGGGGGGTGCATTTTTTTTACCGGAGGTTAGTAAATTTTAGAATAGCGCAAACATAAGGGCCTAATAACCAAAAGATCTTGTAACTCTGATATAAATTGTCGTAATTTAGACAAAATCGTTATGGTAAACGCAATACTTTTAAAGGGTCTATTTTTTATAGAAGCCCACCATATTTTAGTATATTATAAATATAAGTTGCTGACAACTTAAAACAATTATAACTCGAATCTTCGTAGAACACTTATATTTTGTAAACTAAATCTTTATAAAGGGGGAACAGTGTGGGCGTTTTTAACCCCAGATTTCGAAATTTTTGTATAGTGCGAACATTAAGTCTCGATAACGACAAATACGTGTAACTCGAATTCAAAATTCAACTTGTCACATCGCATCTCACACAAATTTCGTTTAATTTCTTAATCGTTTTAAGAGGGGGGGGGGGGGGGGGGTATTTTCTATAGCAGTTCTTCCATACTTTAGTGCATGAAGTGCTGACAGCATAAGACAGTTATAACTGGAGCTGTAGTTATTGTAGAACACTCATATTTTGTAAGGTAAACGTAATCTTTAGAAAGGGGAGACATTATCTTTATTATTATTATTTCTCAGTTTAAAGTTCATTGTCGGTTTAAAGTTTAATACTAGTGCATTTTTCACATGTCTGGGTAATACTTGAATAGTTTCTTTTATTTTCTAATATTCTGTAATTAGTTAATACCCTTTAAAGTACAGTCATATAGTCTATCAGGTATTTGGATAGTGCCGCAAATAGCATAGATTTTTTTTGTCCTTTTTGCAATTGCCATTATTTTTCTGAAATTAATTAGCAATTACGATTGAAAGTTGATAAGAAAATTAAAGTTTAATACATAAAATCAAAATTCATCGAAATTTTGTTTATATGCTAATGCATTTTTTTATGAAAATTTATATTTTACGTGTTTTGGTAATATTTGAATATTTTTCTATTGTTTTTATTATTCTGTAAGACAAATTTTATATTTTACACGCAATCGTTTTAAAGGAGGAGGAAGTTTTTTTTTTTTTTTGGGGGGGGAGGGTGTGTGTGGTGGGGTTCTGTTTGCAATTTTTTGTATGGTAAACGTAATTTTTATAAAGGGGAAAGGGACATTGTCGGTGTTTTTAACAGAAGACCCAAACTGTTAGTATAAGGCAAATATAAGGGCCCAATGAATATAAACGCTTATAACTCGGATCCAAATTGTCGCAGAACATGTACATTTTTGTGTCCTGTTGGCAATTACGATTGCTTACTGAAATTGACTTAGTGTTTATGGGTAAAATACAATTTTGATATTTAAAATACTGATTCATCGAGTTTCAGTTCATATTTTTATGCATTCATTTAATGTAAAATTAGCTTTTCGCATATTCAGGTAATATTTGAATGTGTATGTTTTATTTTATATTATTATGAAATTAATGTAATTTTTATGCGTAAAATTTACCTCCTTTGAAAGTTATTTTGAAAATTTAAAATTATGTATTTCCTACAATACAGAAGGTACGGGGGGGGGGGGGGGGGGCGCAATGGCGGATCCAAGGGGAGGTCACGGGGGGTCATGACCTCACTGTGAACACCAACAAAAATATTCTAAAGATCATTTAAAAAATGAATTATACAGTAGAGTCCCGATTAACCGAGTTTCCAATTTAACCGAGTTACTTTCTTCTGATAGACTGATGGCTTCCATTATTAATTATGAAACAGCCGTTATAAGTGGATTGTTAGATGAAGATGAATGAGCTCTCGTAAAAAGTTAGAAGCCTGATTTACGGAGTTAAAAAAAAAAACATAATGGCGATTTTTTTCCTATTCTGACCAGAAAATCAAATACCATCTACCTCTTCCATCTAACACTTCATTTATAACGGCTGTTTCATAATAATGGAAGCCATCAGTCCATCAGAAGAAAATGATCCATTCCAAAGGTACAAGTTCGATTGAAAAAAACTATTTAATACTTTGAGCTGAAAGAAGAGGCTGCACCTGCAGTTTTCTTGACACTAATACAATCACATAGCTGCCAATAACTATATGATGCCTCGCTGTTCGGTGGGCCAGTAAGACACCGTATGTGATTAAATAGTGTTTTCCATTTTTCGATAAAAGCAAAGAATCTTACAAAAAATTCTGTAAAATTTGACTTTTAATCTGAATTTCCGGAAGTGGCTGCCAATTTTTCCTTTTGACGACATTTCTGCGGCTGTCAACTCGTAAAACGTGGCTAAAAATGTTAACTTTGACAACATTTTCTAAATGAATCTTTGCCTTTGTAAGAAAATGGGAAACTTTAATTTCTTGGTATTTGAACAATATCGGTACATTTTGTATTTTTACGAATATTAATGCTAATTTTTTTGTATTTACGAATGAAAATGACTTCGCGAAATTATCAGAAAAGTAGTTAGTTTGGATTTGGGAATAGCTTTCAATATAAAAAAATTTCATAAACAGATGTGATACCCTCCCACCCCATAAAAGGACATTCATGACCCCTGAAACGGGATCGGGCTAAATTTTATTTATTTACAAATTGAAAAATGAAAAAAAAAACGATTGCTAGTTGAAAAACAGAAATGTAATGTAAGTTTTTAAAGGCATTTTATAATCAGCTAAAAATCAAATTGAAAGAGATTGAATTGCTATTAGCCTGATATAAAGAGAAATATACCATCTGATTCTGAAGACTTGGCACTATCAAACTTAACATAAAGAAGTTGAGGAATGTCCCTTGTTTAGCCCTTGTTTCTGTTTGAAGTCTTTCTTTTGAATTACTGGAAATAGAACTCGTGTCTTTCTGTCATTGATGAATAATGATATTTTAAAAGAATAAGAAGAGTTACTTTTCATATTTCTGGCGTTGGTGGGGTATAAATATCCAATTTGCTAAATTTTAAACAGAGTGTCAGGGACGTGAAAATTATGAAACATCATTAGGGGCAACTTTTTAGAATTATTACTTATTTTTATACAAGAAGATAATTTTAAATCAGAAAATTACTCTTGAAACCATTTTTAAATATTATTAATTTATATCGCGTACTTTCTTTATCCAGTTCGGGTTCTGATGACACAAAATTTTTCAGGCTCGAATTTGAAATCGATGGTCTCTGACTTCGAATAAAAGGTCCCGAACATATCTAGTCACAGACGCAGAAGATGGTTAAATAAGGGGAAGATACGAGGCGGCGAAATAAAATCGTTCATAGGGCGTATGTGCGCATAATCGTGCATATGTGTGTTTAAAAACGATTTTTAGCTGAATATTGCATAAAGCTACATAAGTTTTTTTTTTTTTTTTTTTTTTTTAATGTGAAAATAGTTGGATGTGCCAATCCCAAAACTTTCTTCTATCTAATACATCTTAATATTTCAAAATATAGTTAGAAATGTCAATAAAATAATATTATTAGTTCAATATTATACCAACTTTGACTTCCATCTTAAATTTCTGTTTTAGTCAATGAATCGGTGTACAAACGAGTTCATCTCGATCATGATATTTATTAAAACCAATAGTTTTCCGTTATTCTGTTGTACATCCGCTGTTCGCGAATAGACGGCTTATCATGATGCGAAGCTCCCGTCGCTTTACGAGCCGCCGCTGTACAACAGAACTACGAAAAATCAAGAAAATTATACAAAAATCGCTATTACAGTACTCCCTTGCGGCGGAATATTTCCAACTTCAAGGAAGACCTGCTTGGCTTAGCAAAAAACATGCACAAAAAATTTGGTTCAATTTTATGCATAACGTCATACAGTTTTCGATGGTACAATAATCAAATTAGCACAAAAATCGCTACTGCAGCGCCCCTTCCGTCGGAAATTTTCCAAATTAAGTGAGGACCTGCTTGCCATAGCCAAAAACAAAACAAAAAAAAAATTGGTTCAATTCTACGCATAACTTCATACACCTTTTGATGCTACAATGGCGACATACGGACAAACGGACATAGGGACACAAGGACAGACAGACATTTACTATAAACATGTTTTTTGGGACCTCTGACCCCTAAAACGGTTACATCCGTCGAAAACCGGAAATCGAAAAAAATTTTAATTACAATACTTTCTTCTGCTGAAGATATAAGAAAGTAAAAACATTAGGTTTTTCTGTCTGTGTTATACCTCGCATAAATATACTCGATAACTTATACATATTACTGAACTTTGCCATGGCAGGTTCGGATTGAAAATGAAGTGTATAGTTCGTTTACTTGGGCACTTAAAATAATACCATTAAATTATGGTCTATGGAGAGAATATTTTGCAGTGTATTTTATTGATGTTGCAGTATTTAAAAAAAATTTAAATTTATATGCATCCCTGACGTTTACTGAAAGATGCTTGCTACAGAATATCTTGTTCATTTACATTTCATTTACAGGAACACAGAAATGAATTCGGTTACAACACTGATTAAGAACAATAATTATTCAAAGTTCGTTTTGAGTTGTGGTATGCGTTTTTATATTTAACTGATTTTATGCATATTATACCTGGTGTGTAAAAATTTTATAGATTATATACAGGGATACATAAATAGTTAGAGTGCAATTCCGCTCATTGACGGAAATTGCTGAAGGGAGATTTCAACTGTGTGATGCGTTTGCTAATTTAACTGAAATTTTTGCATGTTATGTAGCGTATATACAAATCGAATACAGTGTTGCGCAAAAGAATTCGCATATTTTTCCGACTACAGGTGGCAATTGCTGAAAATGAGTTTTCAAATGCCATATGCGTTTTCCATATTGTTTTCATTATCTTTTTCAAATGACGCATCTAAGGGGGGGGGGGGGGAGAAGGGACCATTCTCCCCTTGAGCCAATGAAGGGTTTCCAAAACGACATTAGAGATCTTCGAGTGAAAAGACTTAGCAGGCAATTCAAGCATGGCACCCGGGCCGCGACAGTTTTAATTCACGAGACTCGGACTCTCTCCGATCTTTTCTCTTCCAGAGCTGGATCGGGTTCGGGTGTTAAAATTTTCTGATGATTCGAGCCGTGCCAGAGTTGTTTAAACGTTCTGTTCGTGTTACACATCTCTTTTAAAAAAGATCTTGTATGAATGCTTTGTATATTTTTCGTCTTGTGCCTGTGTAAGGTAATTGTAAGAAAAATCGGAGCGACATTTTTACTTTTATTGTATTGTGATAACGCTCTTTCCTACAGCTTTATTTCCGAAGTGTTCGTTATTCTTTTGGACATTTTATTACAACGTACATTGAATCGTAGGTGATGTTACAGAGATGAGAGCTCACTCTACCTCATGAATGTACGATTAAATTATACATTAATGCTGCACCTATTTCTACCTCTGTCTGATTGGGGACATCTTTAAAGTTCACATCCCTTACTATTATCTTAACTAACTCTTACTCTCACACCCAATAGTTTACTTGGGATGAGAGTAAGGAAAATCAAGTGATATGCAATTGCCTACATGTGCAATGCGCTAAATAACAGGTATTTGCTGTTAAACTTTAAGGCGTTTGTTGAGAAAAGCATGAAAAACTGGCGACTGAGAGAAAAATGGAAGGAAAAAACAAAAATATTTATATTTTTTCTTTTCCTAAAAATTTTAACATTGAATGAATTACCTAAAAAATCAAGTGGTAAAGAATCGAATAAAATTTTTTTAAATTTTAATTTGCATTTTAAATTTCAATTGATTATTATCTCATAACTATCTTTTGCAGAAATATGAAATATTACCAATGTTTAATTTTAATTTCATTAAAGAATACATAGTCAGAATTAAAACGCAAAGGTTCTGGCGCATTTGGAAACTTGGTCCATGCAAACGTTCTCCATTTCTGTTGCGAGTTATCTGGAGAAGGACGACACTAATATCATACAAATGTGATATGAAGAAGGAGGACAATGCGTATGGAAAATTTTGCCTCGATTAATTCATACAAGTGGCTGATCCAAGTGTGTAACTGTGAAATGCGGTAGGAACCTATCGGAAGATGTTAACCTTTAGTTTAACTTGTAACTTTCAGTTTAACTACAGGCACTACCAAAATTCTCTTTCGTTTGGAACTTTAATACTATCACAAGAGACTGTTGAATATGTGAATTTTAATTAAAATTCACATATAAAATTCACAAAGCCCTGTACAAAACGTTAATTACAAAAACACCATCCTATGAATTAATCGCACCTTTTATTCATCTTTCCATGGTGCGGTCTGACAGACCACTTCACAGTAGTTACATGACAATATCTGTCACATTATTCAAAGATTAACTTTCACTAATAGGGAAAAGGCTTTGATATGCATTTTATTTATGGAACTGCAAATGGAAGTCTCATAGGCTCAACGATTGTAAGAAGACATGTCATTAAACTTGCTTTTGTTAGTTTATCATTCTTTGTATGTCTTTGCCTCGTATAAAATCATATTCGGCACCCTCTAGCACCTTAGCGTTTTAATTCCTACCATGCATTCTTTGATGAATGTTGTTTGTTTGAATTTGTACTATAAACTCTTGAAGTTTTACGCATCTTTTATGAAACATCCTATATATATATAAATGAAATCTTTTCCTCCGCTAAACAACACGCGACTTTCCGACACGTTTACGGATTCCTTTTTAAAAGTACAAAAATTCCTTGCCGGCCCGGCCTACCGGCGCAGGTAGATTTCGAAATTAAGTGCTAATTTCAACAACAAAAACTAAATCATTATTAGGGATAAAGCCACTTTAACAATTTTATTTGGCCGCTTTTGACGAGTTATATTTCATTTTTATATAAGAGATGGTTTAGTCAGAATCATGTTAAGGCGGTATTAAAAAAAATATTTTTCCATGCACAACAACTCGAAATTTTTTGGCACATTTTCAGATTCATTTTTAAAACAAAAAATATGAAACTTGTTGACGTTGTTTTTGCAGAGATACCTGTGCTTTTATATTTTCTTCAATTAATTAAAACTTGATTTATAAACAATTATTTTCTCAGTAGGACAATATTTTTCATTTTCAACACAATCGCTTCGGGAAATTCAGTTCAAAATGCCCACTTTGACATCATTTTTTGAAATATATTCTGCCTCTATCAAAAAGTCGACCATTACGGTACATTATAGAGTTTCTGAATAAGAGAATCTACCAATTCAATGAGTTTGAGAGCAAAAATAAATTTAAAAATGAATCAAAAATAAGCAGTTTGGATTTGAATACGCCCTTAATATGATGATTTTTTTCTTCAACCGCTATTTATTTTTACTTTGTTTTTGCTGTAAGAATTGGTCCTACTTGTCAATATAAATGTTGTAGATATATTAAGAAGATATATGATAAATTCATGGGGATTTTATATCTTATGAATTTACGAAGTTATGGATTTTTTTCTTCTTCCACCTACCCCCGTCCCCCTTTTTTTTGTTTTCGTGTTTAATTTTCTTTGCGCTACGAATTGGTCCTATCAAAAACTTGTCAATATAAAAGTTGTAGATAATATTCAAGGAGATTTATAATAAAATTAATTGTATTTAATATCTTGAGAATTGACGAAGTTATGAATTTTTTTTTCTCCCAAAAACCCTATTTTCTGCGCCCCTTGGCCCCATTTTTACTTTTATCAAAAATCTGTCATACTGGTCCTATTTTTAGAAGTAATAAAAGCTTTAAACTAATTTGATATGTACAAAAATTAAGAAGTTATGGAGTTTTTTCGGTTTTCACAAAACCCCTCCCTATTTTCATCCCCTTGGTCCAATTTTGCCCATTAACGAGCTTGACCGAGATTTTATGCCCCTTGATTTTATGTATCAGTTTGGCAGAGATTTGGGAAGAATTACGGAAGTTATCGTGTCCATAAAAAAGTGATTATATATATATATATATATATCATCATCATCATCAACCGTTTTCAATCCACTGCTGGATGTAGGTATCCCCCAGAGTTTTTCCAATGTTTCCTGTCTAGTGCTTTAGTCATCCAATTTACACCGGCTACTTTTCTGATTTCGTCACTCCATCTTACTTGAGGTCGTCTTCTTGGCCGTTTTACATCTCTGGGATACCACTGTAGGGTGTTTGTGCTCCATCTATTGTCTTGTCTTCTTGCGATGTGCCCAGCCCATTTCCATTTTAGCCGTTTAATTCTTTCAATGATTTCAAAAACTTTCGTCTGACTTCTTATCTAGGTTATTCTTTTTCTGTCTCCTCTAGTTATACCTAGCATACATCTTTCCATACTTCTCTGTGTTGTTTGTAATCTTTGTACCATCCGTTTTGTTAGCGTCCATGTTTCTGCTCCATAAGTTAGGACAGGCAAAACACATTGGTTAAATACCTTTCTTTTCAAACACAGGGGCATGCTACTCTTCAGAATAATATTGTTCTTCCCAAAAGCACTCCATCCATTTCTTATTCTTCTATTGATTTCATTCATGATACTATTATCAGATGATATTTCTTGCCCAAGGTACACATAACTTTGCACTTCTTTAATTTCAGTGTTGTTGTAGACGATTTTCTTTTTTGATGCAAATGAATTGAACATCACCTTAGTCTTTTCCAAGTTTATTTTTAATCCCACATTAATGCTAGCTTCTGCCAAATCTTTTAGCATATTTTCCAATTCTTCAGGACTGTTACTGAAAATTAAAATGTCGTCAGCGAATAGGAGATGACTTAAATATTCCCCATTTATTCTAATCCCTTTGTTTTCCCAATCCAGCTTCTTGAAAATATTTTCTAAGACAGCAGTAAAAAGCTTAGGCGAAATGGTGTCTCCTTGTCTTACCCCTCTTCCAAGCTTGATCTTTGCTTTTCCTTTGTACAAGCGGATGGTTGCTGTTGCTTTCTTGTAAATCTTCTTTATAATATTGATGTAAGGTTTGTCTATACCAATGTCCTCCAGAGATTCTACTACTGCTGATGTGTAGACCGAATCAAATACTTTTTCATAATCAATAAAGGCAAGGCAAAGAGGTAAATTATATTCCTTATGTTTTTCTATGAGTTCCCTTACCGTTTGGATATGATCCATTGTGCTGAATCCACTTCGGAATCCTGCTTGTTCTCTAGGTTGAGCTGAGTCCAGAGCTGATTCAAGTCTTGTCGTTAAAACTTTGGTGAAAATTTTATAAATCACTGTCAGTAAGCTGATAGGACGGTAGTTTTTAATATTTTCCTTCTCTCCTTTCTTGTAAAATAGCACCATCACAGCATTATTCCAATCTTCTGGTACATCTGACTTCTGGAGACATTTGGAAAACAGTAAGGATAGCATTTTTGCAAATTCTTCTCCTGCTTCTTTGATAAGGTCGATTGTAATTCCATCTTCTCCGGGGCATTTACCTTTTTTCATAATTTTAATGGCTTGTAAAACTTCGTCTGTCGTCACTGCTATTATGGCATCGGTTTCTGTTAAGTTTTCTCGTGGATCACATAAGTTGATTTCCCTCTGATCTTCACATTTATATAAATCGTTATAGAATTTTTCGACAATGTGTACTATTTCTTTATTGATTTTGGTGATTGTTCCATCTGCCCTCTTTAGTGTAAAAATGCCTTTTCTTCCAACACAAAGTTTTCGCCTAGCTGATTTTAAACTTTTATTATCTTCTAGAATTTTCTTGACAAGATCAGAGTTAAATTTTCTGATATCTTCTGTAACACATTTTCTTACCGTTTTACATAATTCAGCATATTCAACTCTTGATTTAGGATCGTTTTTCTTCATTTTAAATTCTCTGCGTTTCTTCATCAATCTTCTTGTTTCTTCTGTTATTTTCTTTGTCTGCTTTACTTGTGCATCGACGGCTATCTTCTTTGCAATATCTTGTAGAGTACTGGTTAGTTTCTTGTTCACTACTGTAACATCTTGCTCTTCTTCTAAAGCTGATTGAAGTACTTGGAAACGGTTTTTAAGTTCCAAATGGAATTCTTCTTTATGTTTCTGGAGATTTATTATTTCGATTGATTTCTTTGAGTGTTGCAAAAGCTTTATTCTTTCCACTTTAGTATTTAACAGCAGTTTGCATCTAACCAACCTGTGATCACTTCCTGTATTGAAGTTATTGAGAACGCTGCAATCCTGAATAAGATGCTTTTTGTTTGTTAAGATGTAGTCGATTTCACTTGTTGAGCCATTTTCACAACGCCATGTCCATTTTCTTTGTGGCTTTTTCTTGAAAAATGAATTCATGATATACAACTGTTCACATTCTGCAAACTCAATCAATCTGTTTCCTCTTTCATTTCGCACCCCGTATCCATGATTTCCAACTGATAACTCACCTTTCTCTTTTTCCCCAATTCTAGCATTCCAGTCTTCCATTATTAATTTTATGTAGCATTTTCCCTTTTGATGCATTGAAGCTACTTCTTCATAGAAATCCTCAACTTCTTCATAAGTATAGCTTACTGTTGGTGCATAAACTTGGGTAATTTGCAGCTTGTATCTTCTGGACACTTGTATTACTAACCTTGCAACTCTATCTGATGCACTATCATATTCTACGATGTGATTCTTCCACCTTTTATGAATCAGAAATCCTACATCGCTTGTTCTTCCATCTTCTGTGCCTCTGTAGTACACTGCTCAAAACAATTAAAGGATATTGCAGTTTTAGGTGGATTTTGTATATGGTAAACTGTTTAGCTGATTGATACATGGTCGACAGACATAGTAGGTTATATGAGAATAAATTACACATGTTTGGCAGAAAAAAATGCATTTTATTGCGCATTTGTGTACTAAAGGAAAAAAACACAATTTGTGCATATGAGAAAAAAAGAATAAGAAAAGGTGTTTTCTTCAAAGAAAATCATTTTCAGTAGGGGGTATGGTTTCAACGGGCGGCCAGCAACGTTGAACACCTTTGAGGCATGGACTCAATGAGGCTATTAATGACGAGTTGGGGTATTCTGCCCCACTCTTCCAGAAGAGCTCTTTCCAGTTCTTGGAGAGTTTGTGGGGGTTGTTGGCGGCCAGAAACTCGTCTTCCTAGAGCGTCCCAAACTTGCTCGATTGGATTCATGTCTGGAGAACACGCTGGCCATTCCATTCGAACGATTCCTTCCTCGAAAAGGAAATCCTCCACCAGGTTTGCACGATGTGGCCTGCTGTTATCGTCCATTAAAATGAAGTTATCTCCGATTGCTGCAGCGTAAGGGACTACAATAGGTCTGAGGATCTCATCCCTATATCGGCGACCAGTCAGAGCTCCATCGCGAATGAGGTCGCGAATGAGATCAATGGAGATGCCACCATACACCAACACTACTCCACCGCCAAATCTGACACTTTCGTGCACGAACGCAGGATTATTCCTACTGCCACGGTCCCTCCAGATGAAAATACGCCTATTATCCGGATGCACAGAAAAACGGGACTCGTCAGAAAACAGAATATTGCTCCATTCATTTCTCCTCCAGTTGACATGCTCGGTTGCCCACTCCTTGCGGTCGCGACGATGCCTTGATATTAATCTAACACATACCATCGGTCGGCGAGCATACAGACCTACAGCATGGAGCCGGTTTCGGACAGTCTGAGTTGAAATCGTGGTGCCTGTAGCCGAGCGAAGTTGTTGTTGGAGAAGAGTAGCGTTCATGGTTCGTTGTCTCCAAGCTGTTAACGCTAAATACCGATCTTCATTGGGCGTTGTTGCCCGTCTACGACCTTGCCCTGGTCTTCGGCCTGCACATCCACTCTCCAAAAAACGGTTCCAGATCTTGGAAATGACACTTTGTGACACTCCAATGGCCTGTGCTACTTCGGCTTGAGTTTGGCCCCCCTTATAACCTACCAACAATTCTCAAAGCTTCTGAATCTGTCAAATGACTTCGCTGAGACATCGTACTCATCGAAACAAAGCAATCACTGAATGCCGATCATCCTTGTCTTCATTCTCTTTTATCCAGTTGAAAGTCAAATTTCATTCGCTGCCGCTGAAGCGACGTTTTTGACGTCGAACTCAAAATTTGCATACTCCACAGTTTGAAAACCAGAAAAATTTGCATTTGTGATTCTCTTCTTCTATTTTCGGCAAAAAAAATTTCGTTTATATCTTTATTTTATATAAAACTTCAAATATCCTTTAATTGTTTTGAGCAGTGTATAATACATGTCCGCTGGCAAGATATATCTTCTCTTCTCCTTTTCTTCTTACTTCACATAATCCTAGGATGTCCCAGTTAATTCTTTCTAATTCTTCTTCAAGTTCCTGAAAACGATTTTCCGAAGATAGGGATCGTCCATTATACGTAGCCAAGGTCATCAACTTATGGCAGCCTAGTCGAGCCCGGTTATTCTTAGCACCCTTTGTCTTCATGTCTTTCTGATCGCTGCCGTAACCAGGAACATTCAGACCGCCGGGAATTAAGGGCCGTGATTTATTTTGTGAATTCATGGTAAAATAAGGGGGGTAGGTGGCCAAATTCCTCCACGCTGGCCAAGCGGGTTGGAGGAAGCCCATCTGCGTTCGTTCCCCATGCACTAGGCAAGGGTACTAACAGGCTGTACCGGTGGAAGGTGCGGATTGGACATTAAGTCTCCGCTCCCAGTCGATTCCTTTAAGTCCTCCTCGAAGGCAATTAAAGAGTCTTCTCCTGGTTAATAAGCAGAGGCTATTAAACAGCCCATATATATATATATATATATATATACATATATACAGTCGGCTCTCGTTAATTCGAAATCGGATAAATCGAATCTTCGCTTAATTCGAACTAAACATGAATTCCCGAAATTTTCAATGGCAGAATAACGTTAAAAATTTTCATTTATTCGAACTCATTTTCTCTTGACTTCGTTTATTTCGAACTAACGAAAATTCCATTTTTTTTACTTTTCCTTACTTTCTCACGTATTTTGGATCCTTCAAATAACTTTCTTTCTTTCATTTTTGACAGAATTATTCTAAACTAGTATACATATAATCCCATGCATTTTATATCCGCTTTTTCAGTGCCCCGTCTGCCCATCAATGACACTTCTACCCCTTCTTCCATTGTGCTTCTTCATAATCATTTCTCCAGCATTTGACTCAGTGACATTCCGAGAAATCCACGTGGTGGACATCTGTTAAAGATAGGGGAAACCTCTTTTCAAAAGTAAAAAATGAATAGGACTAAGCAAACAACAATTGATAAATTTTGTCATAGTGATGATAAATAGTGTAAATAATTTCTTAAATGTTCATCTAATTTCAGGCGAGAAAATAATAGTACAATTAATAAAAGTTTTAAAATGCAGTTGTTTTATTCTGTACGAGGGTGGTTCAATAATTATTGTCCCGAGTGTGTATAAAATATGTGTACAGCGATGGTTGATGTGGAATATTGAAGTCTATTGTCTTAGATACCTATATGCTCAATTTCAGAACCGTAGCTGCTATATTAACTAATATTTTTCGTTTTAGGTGTGAGAGGTGGAACCTAGCTTGAAAGGGGGGGGGGTGTTGGGGGGAAAGGCTGGTACGGAGCCAGACCTGAAGCAGTTCTGTGATAGATTTGTGACAGTGGATGAACGTCACTAGATTCGTGACAGTGGATGAACGTCACTACATCACTATGATCCCGAGTCCAAACGACAGTAGCCACGTCTCATTCACTGTCATACCCCCCCACACACACACACCTTTCAAGCTAGTTGCGACTTCTCATACCAAAAAGGAAAAAAAATATGTTAATATAGCAGCTACAGTTCTCAAATTGAGCATAAAGGCATCTAAGACATTAGGCTTCAATTTTCCACATCAACAATCGCAGTACAAATATTTTATACACATTCGAGACAATAATTATTGAACCACCCTCGTATTACTAATTTTTATGTTTTATTTATATCCTTTTAATATTAATAATTAGTTTATGTATTTATATCTTTTAATTTAATATTAAGTCATATTCTAACGATAACAGCCGAAATAAATTTAAAAAAATATTATAACATTAATTCCTTTGTCATAGTACCCCTTTAAATATGTTTTCTCTCATACTTTTCATAATTCGAACTCTGGTTAATTCGAATATTTCTTGTGATCCCGACGAGTTCGAATTAACGAGAGCCTACTTTATATATATATATATATATATATATATATATATATATATATGTGTGGTTTTTACTGAGGGAGGTTTTGAGTTCTAGGGGTCATGATCGGTGTAGATCTGCAAAACATTTTCAGAAAATTCCAACATAGGGGAAAATGTAATAGGTAGTATTTCATACGAAATTTACCTAAAAATAACTTTTGACGTGATTTGGAAACGAATGGATTTTTTTATTTCTATAGCTTTTTCTGTGTTTGCCTTATATTTTAGAATTTCCGAAAAATTCTAGTTTATTATTGTCATCTAGCAAGCTGCTACAGTTTCGGCATGTACTAAAACAAAGTTTTTGCCTCCACTTTTCAAACATCCCACCAAAAAGTTTTGTTTTACCCCACTTAGTGTCCTAAACAGGTAGGGTTGTCCAGACACGAACCCAAAAATTCCATTAAAAGTCAAACTGAAACCCGACCACAAAAGTTTCGTCGACCCGAAACCAAAATGAAGGAAAAATAATTCATATTATAATGGTATTATAAAATGAAGTCTACATTTACATCTTTAATATAAATTTTAACTTTTATATAGGAAAATGAACCTCTAGTGTATACTCGTTAGTATTAAAATACACTAGAACCTCTAAACAAGGGTCACCGCTGAACAGGGCTCTCGAATTTGTCACTTATTCGGACATGTGCGCTATTCAGAGACAAATATCTGTGTTTAGAATTGAAAAGTTACGTTAAATAGAGGTGCCCACTATTCGGGAGCTTCCGTATGGAGATTTTACTGTATATGCTATTAATTATGAATAACGGACATATTTAACGGTTCGGAGGCATCCACTCTCTATAGGTTTTACTTTGCAAAATATTAACAATTATTCCCTAAATAATTTTTGGGGAGTGTCTGGAAGTGTTTTGGGAGTGTTTGCTGACTATAGTTTACATCGGGAAAAATATTTAGACTTCCTTTTGAAAAATCGGGTCAAACCGAACCCTTCTCACAAGAGTGAAAACCCAATTCGGCACCAACCCGAGCCCTAAATAAAGTATGTCAATCTGACCCTAACCCAAAGTGCAGCAAAAAAGTCAACCCGACCAAACGCGGATCGCAGCAAAAAAGTAGAAGTTAATCCGGCCAACAGCAAAAAGTAGAAGTCAACTGACCCAAACCCGATCCGAACTAAAAAGTAGAAATTAACCTGACCTACAATGAAAACAAACTAGCTTCCGAACAGCGAGTCAAATTGGAACCTGCAAACTTCTAAAACAGCTCCCCCCCCCACACCCCCTTAGTATACGGTAAAGTTTTGTTCCGATATTCTGAATGTGTTTGAAAGCGTTAAAAGGTATCTGCCTCAGAGACCATTTACAGCAGTTAAAGATTAACATTTAATTGCTGTGAGCAGTCTCATAGACCGCTGCTTTTTTGAATTTTTAGCTTGTAATTTTCAGTTTAACTACAGATACTAGTGAAACTTTGTTTCATTTGGAGCCTTAGGAATATCGCTAGAGTCTTCTGAAATTATATTTGTCGTGACAATAAAGTTTAGTGCAGAAACAGCATCCTATGAGTTAAAGGACCTCTTTATTCATTCTTCGATTTAGTAGTCTCACAGACCGCCTCACAGTAGATATGCGACAACTTTTGTCACAGCAGTTAAGGGTTAATATGCCAAACTATTCAAACATCCTTTTACAGCTGTATATTTATAATTCAATAAAAGAAATATGCCATGATAAAAAAATAAAATAAAAAAATGAATAACCAAACCATTATCTTCAAAATATAAGGTTAGTTTCAATGAAATCAAATATAGTTGGATACTTTTTTTTTCAATTAAATCATTTAACTTTAACTTCAACAAGAATTTGCCATTAACTAAATCTACAATTTTAGATTAATCTTTAACAGATGTCACAGAAATTGTCACATAAATACTGTGAAGCGGTCTGTGAGACCGCTAAATCGAAAGATGAATAAAAGCCGTGATTAACTCATAAGATGTTTTTGTGCTAAACTTTTTGTACAGGAGTGTTATAATTAAAATTCACCTATTCAAAAGTCTCTGGTGTTAGTACTAAAGTTCCAAACGAAACAAAATTTTAGTAGTATTTGTAGATAAACTGAAATCTCCAAGTTAAACTATGAAAACTGAAAAAAGCAACTCGGTCTGTCAGACCGGTAACACCAGTTAAAGGTTAATTTGCATTGCAAACAGTTTAAAAAAAAGATTTATCATATGTCAAAAACCGTTGTAAGTTTTCGTAAAAACTCAAACAAATTTTACTTCACCCTTTCTTATCATATAAATAAAAACATACATTTATTTTACTTAAATAGGTGTCACAAATAAAAATTAAAATGTGTTGACATGTTTCGGTTTAATAGTAAAAACCGTAATCATAACACACACATAATCAATAGAAATGAATGACACTGGGTACCAAAAAATAATCTAAAAACCAAAAAACATAAAAATGCAAAACATTGCGCACTGTATGATCTCAAATAGCCTACGCTACTGCGGCTCCCTCTATCAGACTCCCTTTTTAAGTATTTATTAAGGAATTCCAACCATAAAATTGGAATATCAAAGGATAAAGAATCATTACACACAGTATCCCTCCTAGAATATATCTCAATAGATTCCCGGATGATTGTCTTGCGGTATAAACTCGAAACAAACAATAATCTACTGTCTCTGAAACAAATATTAACCCCCCTCTTTAAAAACAGCCTTGATAACGCAGTCTTATCCCTACCAAATTTTATATCAGATTCATGCTCTTTCCTCCTAATCCCAAACTTTCTACCTGTCATACCAATATAATAATTAATATCCCCCCCTCATTGTCATATGGAATTTCATACACTCCTGCTAGATCATCCTGTGCAACCGGATCAAAAGGTCTGTACAGAAGATGTTTCAACTTAAGAGGTGGTTTAGCAACTAATTCTACCTTAAACTTCATTAATTTACTTTTAAGCCTCTCAAAATTATCCTTGATATATGGAAACGATAACCTCTTAAACCTATTAACCTACCACCTCTCGCACACCTTATCAACCAAAGTACAACTAACTTGTGAATGACCTTTACACTTATAATTTTTAATCAAATTATTAATCTTCTCTCTTTTGTAACCATTTACTTTAGCAATATTGAAAATATAATTCAACTCCTCGTCCAAAAAATCCTTTGAACAAATATTAAACGCACGATTAACCATGAACGTTCTCAACGTTCAGGTTCATGGTTAATCGTTAGTTTAATATTTGTACGAAAATATACGCTGAAAAGGTACGATTATTAATTTTAACATTGAAAGAAACATTTTTCCTTTTGGCATTAAAATATTTTTCAAATTTTTATAAGCATTCTTCGTTATATTTAAGATTGGCTTTTAAAACAACACGTTTTTCAAACATTTCGTCAGAAAGCCTATTAGCTTTACAATAATTTGTAATAGTTGCAAAAGAAAATAATCTATCTACAGATGCCGACGAGGGCAGCGGTGTGTTATATTTAATGAAGATTTTTTTAATCTCTTTATAAGAATTCAATACACTTAGATCTTTGTTTTCCTCCAAACAGAAATGCGCGTACAATAGTTCTGCTTTCCTTTTAGGGTCTTGTTTTGCTTCTTCATGATCAGAATCAATAAAGAAAAAGTTATCTCTTTCTTCACTATTGACAGAACTCATTATATCCAGAGATTCGTTAGATTTCATTTCTTTTGTCAATTCGGTAATAAACAACATTTTAATCTTTGTATAAGCTGAATCGCTAATACAAGGCAGCCACTTGAATTTAAAAAAAAATGGATGACATAAAGTTGCTATTACGGCTATTTCCGCTTGGCCAGATGAAATATCAAAATACTGACTAAACCTGTTTTCTATACTTTCTAAATAAGCTCCAGCCAAAGGTCGGCAATATATAAAATCTTCTGTCAATGATTTCTCTAATTTATGTCGCAATGATAACAAAGTTGGTAACAAAATCCCAAAATACGTTTCTTTTTCTCCTTGAAGGATATCTAAAGCCGCGGCAATATGTTTACTACATTTAACGTATTCTTCTATATATGTGAAACCCTGATCTTTAAATGAAGTTTTCAAATCTAATTCCTTGCTCAAAATAGCAGATTTTTCTTTTATCGATAGAAATTGTTTCATGGCGTCAAATAAACTATTCCATCGAGTTGCGTTTGGTCGACTAAGAGTATGTTCCAAAATAGAGATGATAATTTTTGAAGATTTAGGTCGACATGCTGCTCTCCAAAAATATTACATTTTTTCATCACTTGTTCGTGTATTTTTGAAATTTCTGTGTCTTGGCTTTCCAGAACATTGTTAGAATCAGTAGTTGCACACAAAGTGAGTGTGTGAGACGCACATCTAAAATGTAAAGGTAAACACTCATTTAAATCAATTACATCTTCTACATCATCATCTAAGCTAGACGTAGTGTCAGAATCACACTCCGTACTCCATGAATTGTATTGCGCATCTAAATCACCAGCATCTTCTAAAATACATTTTTCTTCAATTCCAAAAATTTTAAATGCTTCCACAAAATTACCACCATTATCAGTAATCGCAGCTATTACTTTCGCAGAATTCAATTCAACCTTTTTATAGATGTTCATAAGATGGTCATAAATTTTGTCGTAACTATGTGTTCCTTTGAATCTTTGACAAGCTATAACTCTATAAATACTTTTTAATGTCTCCGGATGAATCCAGTGAGCTGTCACTCCTAAGAAACTTCTTCGTCGCCCTGACCATATGTCTGTGGTTATACAAACGAACTCGATATCTTCAAACTCATGTTTAATATTTTCTACTTGTTCATCGTAATATATTGCAATTTTTCGCCCGAGGGCCCTACGACTCATTATATTAAAAGATTTTGAACAAGAATTAAAGTTTTTAATTATATTGTGGAAATAAATATTATCAATACTTCTTAGCGAAATCATCGAATCAATAAAATAATTTACTACATCTTTGTCAAAATGATCTTGCAAATATACGTTTCGACTTGATTGCCCAGAAACACTTGATGATTTTCGTTGTTTTTTTTACTCCTTTAAATAGGCACGATATTCTTCCAAATAATTGATTCCATGCTTCCTTTTAAGGTGGGTTACAAGATTGGAAGAGCAATTATTTGAGGCTTTTACCTCACTGTTATACTTGGTGTATTTTGCTACAATTCTACCACCTGAAGACTTATTTTCAATTTTTTCGAAAAAATTTCCATCTAGTATTGTAGGTTTATTTTTACATGTAGACTCAGTAAATATCAGAATGAAAAGCAGTTTGTAAATCACTACTGCATAATGGAAATGAACTAATGGCTTGCATAATATTTTTCGAAGATATAAATTCTCATTCAATTTTTTAAAATTCTATAAAGAATTTAAAATTGTGCATTCACATGAAACAAAATTATAAATGCATTGTAATATAATTTGGTTCATCAAAACACTCGCGTACCTACCATTCGGCAAAAATAATTTTTATAACGGGACAGCAATAAATTGCATGTGAATCACGTGATTTTAAAATCAGCGCTTTATTTGCATAAGGTGACAAGTTGAAAGGTGTTTTTCTACAGATTATGCATCTTCTTTACTTGATTTCAAGCAGATAGAACATTTGGTGTTTTATTTGGCGTTACAGTTTTAGCGTGGGGCGGGGAGGGAGGTGATTTTTTTTAAATCTAAGCCTCAATATTTGAGTACGCCATAAACATAAGATATTTACAACTTAAAACACTTATAACTCGGAATGCTTTTGTCGTAGCGCATTCATATTTTGTATGGTAAACGCAATCTTTATAAAGGGCGATGAGAGATTTTTTGTTTTTTCAGCGAAGCCCCTTAAATTTTATTGTAGCGCAAAAATAAGGGCTCGATAACAAAAAAACACTTATAACTCGAAACCAGATTGTAGCAGATCACGCAAATCTCGCATGGTAAAGTGATTCTATTACAGGTGGAGTGGGGGAGGTGTCTCTGTCTATTTTATTGAAGCCTACAATGTTTTTGTATATACAAAAAAGATTCTTAAAATTGAAAATACTTATAATTTATAATACTTATACTTATTTAAATCTCACAGCACATAAGTTTTACAAAGGGATGCTCATGAGAATGTCATGCCATTTCGTTTCCTTCCTATAACTCAGGCTGTAATTGTCGTAAGACCACTAAACGTTGTTATGATTAATATCATGAGTGTATATTTTCAGGGTCTTTTATCTTTTTTAACAACAGCTAAACTTTATAAAATTGTGAATATAAAAGGCTGAGAAAATTAAACTCTTATAACTCGTGAACAAATTGACACAGCGCGCAGAAATTTTGTGTGCTTGATCAATGGGACATAATTTAATATTAGCCATTGTCGGATTTTTAACCACAGCCTACTAAATTTCAGTATAGAACCCGATAACCATGTACACTTTTAAATCGGATCCAAGTAGTAGCACATCGCACAAATTTCTTATATTACACGTAATCATTTAGAGGTGGTGGCTCTATTGATATCTTATCAAAGCCTCCAAATTATAGTACATTATAAATATAAGAAGCCATGAAAATTATAACTTGGCTTGTATGTGTCATAGCACTCTCATAATTTGTATGGTAAACGTGATCTTTATAAAAAGGGAGGGAACTTTGTTGGATTTTTAAAACCCGTGTTACAGGATTTTAAGTTGTGAGCATGTTTTGTTTTCATCTACAAAAATATATGGTGCAATCATAAAAAAAATCAACAGAGCCAAACTCCCTTAAAATTTTTACGTTTATCATAAGAAATTTGTGTAGGCTGCGAAAATTTGCATCCAAGATAAAAGTGTTTGTAGTTACCATGGCCTTAAAATACTTCTATATTAAAATTTAGGGGTTCCTGTTCAAAAAAATACATAGCTCCGGCTTTACAAAGGTTACAATTTCCATACAAAATATGAGTATTCTACGATAATTACAGCTCGAGTTTTAAGTGTTTGAAGTTGTCATCATCTTATTTAGGAATAGATGCTGTAAAAATTTCTTAAATCGATTTATCATTTATGTAATATCGCAATTTTTTAATCATAAATACATTTAACAGTGACGTTACCTTTAGAATGGGGAACCCATTTTTTAATTTATAGTGATCAAATAAGGTCTTTAATCGTCATCCCCCCCTACTGTATTATATAGTATAGTAAGTAGTTTTTAATTTTCCAAGTAACTTTGATAAAATATATATTTTAAGCTTAACACGTTCACGCCGGCGCGGTGGGTCACACTCGACTGTCTCAAAGCTGTCAAGTCTCCGTCTTTTAGGATACCAGTATATTAATACAGAAAATGTTGTTTTATGTAATTAGAACAATTGAGCGATTTAAAGGAACAACATTTTCTCTAAAAAAATAGTGGTGTGCAAAAAGTCGGAGACTTCATAGCTCTGAGATAGTCGAGTGTGACCCACCGCGCCGGCGTGAACGTGTTAAAAAAGTTCGTATGACCTCGGGATTCAGTACTTAAACAATAAATCAATTAAATTTAAAAAATCAAAATACCCAACTGCGTAAAAACCGAACTAATTAATTATTTCTATCAATGTGAAACTATTTTTTATATTACTTACATATTTTTTTAAATTTATTTGTATTGGTGACTTTTAAATTTCGTTTAATTGTTAGTTCCTATCTATAAACACTGTTTTGATGAGGCCTATAGATGTCTATGATGGTTAGAGTTGCAGTAAAGCTAGAAATCCTACATACACAACTTCCAGGTTGTGTAATATTTAAACGGAGCTTCTGACTGTAAAATAGTCAATGAAACATCGCCTTCATTTTGAAAGACATATCCAATGATATGCCACTCAGTAGGGTGCGTAATTTTTTTCATCTCTACAGCCATTTTGTATTTTACGGCCTCCATTTTGAATTTATAAAAACAACACATAGCCTATAACCATCGGACTGTTAAGACGAATCGATAGAGACCTCATTCATTAAAATCCATCCAGCCGTTGGGATGTTTCGAGGGTATAAAGAAATCCACATACCCAGGTACGCGTGAAACACATAACCCTTCTTTTCAGTCGGGTAATTAATGAGCTATTTTTAAAATTTTGATTAGTTCAGTAAAGAAATAATATAAAAGAAAAAGATTGTGTTTTTTCTAATTTCTGATGGCTGCTGAAATCTAAATTCAATAGTCTGTAGGGGGGGGGGGGGCTCCCATAGTCTTTTTAAACTTGCACTCCAGTTCTAAAAACATACAAAAACATTTTTTTATTTTATTTATTTATTTATTTATTTATTACTGAAAAAAGATTAAGAAGATATTGAGGAAAAACAGAAGCATATTCAATGAATCTAATACTGAATTTAACCAATAACCTACCGTGATGAGAAATAAAGTTAAATAAAAAGATAAAACAAAGATATGTAAATCATACGCCGCAGTTTTATTTCCTTTTAGGTTTTAGATTATAGTAAAATGTGTTTAACATAAATGCTGACATTCATGTAGTTGATGGAGAAGGATTGAAAGTAGGAGCCTTGGAGCACCCGGCTGCTGAAATTCATGAAGTGTTTGTGACGGTTTGCTCCTGTAGGATTAGCAATAAAATATATCTAATTTTCAATGATCAGAAAATGACAAAAAAACTGAAAATTTCAGATAACCGGAAAAACTCATAAATGTGTCTTCATCCCTCTCACTTTCTTTCCTTTTGCAAGAAATCGGGTTACCAATTCAGAACTATGATTTAAAGTTTTTTTTTTATTATTATTAATTTCAAAATAATAATATATTAAAACTAAAATATTCAAATATTTCCCAAACATATGAAAATTATTTTTTAAGGTAAAGAATGTATAAAAGTACAAACAGAAATTCGATGTATTTCATAGCTGCCAACTTTTACGCTTTTTTGCTACCAGTTAAATTTAGTATGGATCTTCGCCTTGTTTAATCGTGAGATTTCGACGATTAAATAAGGGAATATTCACTATTAAATTTTAGTGGTAGGAAGAAAGCGTAAAGGTTGGCAGCTATGATGTGTTTGTATCTTAACCCGAAACCGCTGTTAGCGGTCTCAGAGACTGCTGTATTTTTCCATTTTCACAAATTTTCCGTTTAACTATAGATACTGGTTAAATTTTGTTTTATTTGGAGTCCCTTTATCTTCACTACTAACTTTTGAATAGCTGAATTTTAAAAATAATAACCGTGTACATGAAGTTTAGTAGATGAATAGTATTTTGAGAGTCAATGTAGCATTTTATTCATATTTAGATTAAGCGATCTCACAGACCACTCACGGCAGTTATGCGACAACATTTGTCACTCCGGTTACGGGTTAACCGGTCTGACAGATCGCTCACGGTAGATATGCGACAATATTTGTCACTTCGGTTACGGGTTAAATATAAAATTTTAATCTTTTCAACCATAAATACTGAATAAATTTAGGAATGTATTCGTAATTGTAAAAACTTTAAAATAAAAAATGCGTTTAAAAAAAAATCGTCGTCGACACCGCCGAAATACGATGCCCAACCCGATGCATGATTCTACTTCAATGTATTTTAATTAATTAGAAAATAATAATAAAAAAACGTATACATTCCAATATTACCCAAGCATGCGAAAAATTAATTTTCCTTAAACTAATGCATGAAAAGGTAAACCGAAATTCGATGAATTTGGATTTTAAATATATAATTTTTTGTTTTGTTTTTACAACTATAAAAACGGAATCAATTTCAAGAAAATATTCTCAATCGCAAACAGGACCAAAAAAATGTCTTTCTCGCCCCCTTTAAAATAATTGCTTTTATCATATGAAATTTTTATGTTCTGTGACAATTTGGATCTGAGTTATAAGTGTTTATGTTTAACGAGTCCTTATATTTATGCCATATTGAAAGTTGGGGGCTTCTGTTAAAATACGGCAATGTCCTCTTCCCGATTATAAAGGTTACGTTTACTATACAAAGTGTTTTACGGTAATTGTAGCTTGAGTTATAATTATTTTAATTTGTCAGCCGCTTTATATTTTTGATACACTAAAATATGGAAAGGCTTTTATGAAAAATCTATAGAGCCTCGCCCTCCTCCCTTTAAAACTGTTAAGTTAATCATATGAAACTTGTGCCGACAAATTAGATTTAGTTATATGTGTTTTTGGATATCGGGCCCTTATATTCGCACATATTGTAAAATTTATGTGGTTTTGGTTTTTTAAAAAAAGACAATCAAAGTCTTCTGTAAAATTATGTCACTTTTTGGACCGAAATAACTAGGAACCGAAATGGCATTGGGACCGATGTGTCGGGATCGAAGCCCTATGACCTGAACAGCAGGAACAAAGTCTCAGAACCGAAATGTACTCATGAATGATTAAATTTGAGTTCCTTCATTTTTAACATTGCATTCTCAATCATCAGATAACCTACAAAATTTTAAATACATTGTATGTATATTACTTATACCACAGAGATATTTAAGATCTATATGTTAAAAATAATGTGACATTGTCCCTTCGAGCGCGATAAGCAATTTTTTATATTTCGTAATAATTTAAACCTTAAATATTGACTTTTTTCTGGGTATAAAACTTACTTAAAAAAATAATAATAGTTTTGTAAAATTATGGTGTATGCACCTGTCTCATGACACTTCTTGACATCAGACTCTGTATAGCGCGTTTTTCGGGTCTGAATTAAAAAAGTAAAAAAAAAAAAAAAGCGTATTTCCAGAAAACGATTAATTACGTAAAAATAACTAGAAAATTAGTAAATATACAATTCTGCTTAAAAAATTCTATTACGTTTTTATAACATTATAAATTAATACTTACTGGCATATAAATAGTTACTTATAATTTAGTTACATTCTTATAAACATAAATGGGATTAACTTGCATTGACAAGTAATTTTCATGTCAATTTTAGAAATGCAATTAGAATTAGCTCGTAATTGATTGCAATATAATTTAAATGCATTTCATAGAATGTAACTTAGATTTAGTTATATTACATTACACGCTAACCAAATCTCATTCTGAGCAAACATAACTGAGATTAACTTGTAATACATTAGAATTTAATCTAAATTATATTTTAAAAACTGCAATTAGAATTAGTTCATAATTCATTGCAATTTAATTTAAATACATTTCATAGAATGTAATTTAAATTAAGTTATATTATACTACACGTTAACCAAACTGAATTCTGAATAAACGTAATTGACACTAACTTGTAATACATTAGAATTTAATCTAAGTTATATTTTTAAATATGCAATTAGAATTGATCTATAATCCATTACAAGTTAACTGGATTCTATAATTAAAAAAGTAATCGATTACAGGTTAATTGGGTTATATAATTAAAATCGAATATGAATCATCTTGTAATATAGATTACATGTTATTTGAATTATACAATTAAAAATGTAATCTGAATCATCTTGTAATCCATTACAAGTTAATCTAATTAAAATGTAAAAGAAAAAATGAGAATTGGTTTGTAATCTATTACACGATATTCAGATTATGTATTTCAAAAGAGTACTTGAAATTACTTTGTAATGCCTTACATGTTAATTAATTGCATTGTGAGGGGATTAAAATGTATTTTAATCTATAATTTCATTACTTTGTAATCAGATTCTGCCCAACACTGCCATCTACTGGCCATTTTTTGAAATAATAGGGCAACTTTTGAAAGTTCTTTTTTTATTTTGAATTTTAGTAATTGTTAACATCCTTTTTTGGCACCATCTAGAGAGTGTCTGAAAAGTCAAACAATATAGATTATTTGAGCATTTTAAATATGTTTTAAACAATTTTTTGCTTTTAAAAACTTTATATTTTATTTATACCTATGCTAAATTTTTGAAATTGCTGCATTTAAAAATATTCGGATTTTTTAATTTATTTAAATTTTTCTTGAATATTTTTAATTTGATTTAAAAATATTCTTCTAATTATTTTAAAATTAAATGTAATGGTGCTGTCATTTATGTAAGGATTTAATAATTATAAATTATCAATTTTGATTTATTAATTTAAGGATAAAGTGCTTTTAAAAAGATATTAAACGAAACCCTCTGTGCATACTGCGATCACACTTATTCACTTCTTCATTTTTCCCTTCTTTCTGTTGATTTGATTACTACTGGCTTCATTTCCTTTTATTTTTCTGTTAGAGATATTATAATAATTTATATTTGTTGCTACTGCTTCTTCTGAATTAAACTTTGGCTACCACTTCTTTAAAGAAAAAAAATCTTTGTAGTATATCTCTAAAGTAACATTTATAATAGGAATTTTATAGGGTACTTCTTAATCCTCCCATCGGCCAATATTGCCAAATTATACAAATGGAAGAATGCTGCCATTCTAAAATTTGATTATGAAAATTAATAAATTTCAATTTAAAAAAAAATTACTAAAAAATAGGATCAGTTGTTATTGGCTCAATATTTCTTTGTCCCGACCATTAGTCTCAAGTTGTAAATGAAATAGCTTGAAGCATGCATAATGTATTGAAATATTAAGCCCTTCATGATAAGATATGTGTGATATACAGTGGTATACAGTCATTGTAACTATTACTATATTGGAATGATAATTTTTACCTTATTTAATTTAACTTTATTAAATAAGGAAAAATGTCACTGTTTGAAAATAATGGTGCAAGGGAGGCTTGTCATGAAGGGTTTAAAGGTTTTTTCTTGATTGTTATTATTTTATGTTGTATTTTTTAGTTTCAAATCTTAATGACATCATCTGGTAAAGATGCTAAAGCCATGGTTGCTAGCTGCATGGTTGTTGAGAAAATGGATTACAGATGATGTTGGAACAAAGTCCTAACAGGATAAAAATCTAAAATTGTTGAGCAGGAACTGCAAAAGAGTTCATCGAAAAGAAAGTAGTTTCCAAGTTAATAACAGGTTGGTTATTTATTATATATTTTAACAAAATTTGTATAAAGTAAGTTCATGCACAATTTTTAAATGTTTTCTTTTTTTGGTATTTTTTTGTAGCCGGATGCCAGTGTTATATAATATATGTGTACACATACTGTCCTAAAAAGGACTGACTGATTTTAAAATTCAATAACTTGCAAACGGTGACAGATATTTTAAAAATTCTTGCAGGAGGGTTATGCATAAGGTCAAAATTTTTTTTCCTTTGATTTTCAATTTTAGTTCGAATTACAAACAATAGATGATGCTGTAAGCAACAGGTGCTAAATACAGGCTTGATTTTTTGGCCTTTCTTTTCTTCCATGCGGAAAAAGGAGATTAAAATGTATTGAGTGGATCCTGAAGTACCAAAAATCGAGCCTGAATTTAGCGTCTATTGATTGCAGCACCATCTATTGTTTGTAATCTGAACTAAAATAAAAAATCACTGTAAAAAATCTTTTGACATTATGCATAACCCTCCTGCAAGAATTGTTTAAATATCTGTCACCGTTTGCAAGTTATTGAATTTTAAAATCAGTCAGTCCTTTTTAGGACACCCGGTATATATATATAAATATACAAAAGGCATTCCATAAAAACTGAGGTATTTTTTATGTAGTAGCAACATCACAAAACTAAAAAATAAAACTGCAGGCGATTATTTTCAAACTATTAACTGTACGTTCAAATATTCTAAATGAAGCAGACGATTTTATTTTCCTAGTTTAGTGCTTGTATAAAGAACTGTTTTTATTTGTTCTACAGAAATAAAGGTGAGTTATTCAGAGTTAAAAAACAAGTGCATTGTGCCATAAAATTTTGCGTATTGTTTGGGATAAACCACTTCAGAAACAGTTAATGAAAGCAGCTTACAAAGACAAATGTTTTGGTGAGTAAGATTTTTTAGATGGCATGATGATTTCAAAGCAGGTTGTTTATCTGCAGAACTGGGGAAACTAAACTAGCCTTTTTTTGCACCCGGAACAAACATGGATTTTGGCGGTGCCCCCCACCCGTTCTCTTCCGCAAAATATATTTACAAAGAGAATTTTACTAATTTCCTAATAGCCGACTTATTTTAAAATTAAAAATATGTAATACTGTACTACATAATCTACAATGCAGATCCAACGGGGAGGTCATGGGGGTTATGACCCCTCTCTGAACACCAACAAAAATATTCTAAAGATTATTTTTAAAATCAAAGATACAGTCCCGCTTAACTGAGTTTCTGCTTTAACATAATTATTTTTTTCTGATAGATTGATGGTTTCCATTATTATGAAACAGCCATTATAAATGAAGTGTTAGGTGAAGATGAAAGAGCAGTCGTAAAAAGTTAGAACTCTGATTTTCTAGTCAGAATGAGAAAAAAAATGGCCATGATTTTTTGTGAAAAAAAAAAAAAAAAACCTCCCCTCCCCTCCCCCATTCTGACCAGAAAATCAGAGTTCTAACTTTTCATGACTGCTCTTTCATCATCCATCTAACACTTCATTTACAATGACTGTTTCATAATAATGGAAGCCCTCAGTCCTTCAGAAGAAAATGATCCATTCCAAAGGTATAAGTTTGATTGCAAAAAACTATTTTAATACTTTGAGTAGAAAGAAGGGATTACACCTGCAATTTTCATGACACTAATAAAATCACATAGCTGCAAATGTGTACGGTTTAGTTACCTCTAAAATTTAATCAAAATTTTTGCCCTATTTAATCATTGACAATTGTTAGATTTTTAAACTGAATTTCCAAAAACCGACAGCCAATTGTTCCCTTGCGACGACATTTCTGTGGCTGTCAACTCGTAAAACTTGGTTAAAAATGCTAACTTTGACAACATTTTCTGAGCCTCTATAAGAAAATGGGAAACTCTTTAATTTCTTTGTATCTGAACAAAATCGGTAAATTTTATATTCTTACAAATATTAAGCAATTTTTTCATATGTACGAATGAAAATGACTTCACAAAAGTATCAGAAAAGTAGTTAGTTTGGATTTGGAAATAGCTTTCAATATAAAAAAAATTCTCATAATGAGATGTGCTCCTCTCCCATTTAAAAAAAAAAAAAAAAAAAAGAAAAGAAAAAAAAAAAGAAAAAATCCATGACCCCCTCTAAATGGTGAGCTGGATCCACCCTTGGCTTTGCCAAATATTGACTGATTAAAATCTTGAAAACGGAATCGAAAACAATTCTGCTTTATACAGTATCCTTATGATCCTTTAGATCAGCCATAGTCAACCTTTTTTTTGTGTGGGCCGCAAACATCAGTTTCCTTCATTAGGTGGGCCACAACACACTATAGTTATATAATAAAATTAAAGGGACTTTCTATGTTAGGAGACAAAAAAAAAAAAAAAAAAAAAAAAAAAAAAAAAAAAAAACTGCATGAGGATCTTTTTGAAATTTTATTGTACATATCTTAAGGTATACACAAGAATTTTTTTATTAGATTTTGTTGCTTCTACTCCAAGTTATATAAACAAATATGTTCAACTGCTTTGGAAAATTATGTCTGGATGGTGGGCATGATAGCTGCCTTGTAGAATTATCTGAAACACAAATAAATTTTTTTCGTAAACTTCGTGAGTATAGCTTCTAGTTAAATTAAAAGAACACATAAATTTACTTAAAAAAAAGTTATGTAATGGCTGATTTTTTTAAAAAAAAAAGAAAATTTTTTTTGTTAAAAAAATTCATTAATAACACTTTTTTTAAAATAATTTTAGTAAAAGCTTTAATTCATATCGAAGGCAATTAAATAAGCTTTAATAAAAAAAAAAAAAGAAAAAACTACTCAATGGGTCATCTTGATTTTTTTTTTAAATTAAAGCTTATTTAATTGCCTTCGATATGAATTAAAGCTTTTACTAAAATTATTTAAAGAAAATGTTATTAACAAATAAAAACAATTTTTTTTTTTTTTTTTTATCAGTCATTACATAACTTTTTTTAAAATAAATATATAGGTTCCTTTAATTTAACTATAAGCTATACTCACGAAGTTTATGAAAAAAATTTATTTTTGTGTTTCAGATAATTCTACAAGACGCTATCAAGCCCACCGTCCAGACAAAATTTTCCAAAGCAGTTGAACATATTTGTTTATAACTTAGAGTAGAAGCAACAAAGTCTAATAAAAAAAAATTCTTGTGTATACCTTAAGATATGCACAATAAACTGTTAAAATTTCAAAAAGATCCATTATTCAATTTTCTTAAAAAAAAAATCATAAAGTGCTTTTTTTTGGTCTCCTAATGTAGAAGGTCCCCTTAAAATACAAATATAACAATATAGTATAAGAAAGCAGTGTAAATATATATATATATATACATAGTTAGCTTCAGCTACAAGTGCGGACCCGCCGACATTGTCTGGACCTGAGATCAAAAAATCAAATTAATAATCACAAAAAACATGAAGTAAATTTATTGTATTGCAGGATTGCAAAAAGGCTGGCTAAAATTTAAAGATGCCATGCCGCTAGCTTTTATTGCTTTTAACCAACTTTTTGTGGCCAAAATTGGGCTTTTTTGACCAAAATTGTTTTTTATACATGAAGGATTTTAATTTTTAATTATAAATTGCACATATTAAAGTATTTTTTAATTAGTTTTAAAACCCATTTAACTGAGTTATAATTCAATAAATAACCTAATTTTTCAATAATGAAGGCATTAATATTGGAATATCAAATAAATGAGCTGCTAATGATTTTTTAGTCAGAATTGCAAATATGTCAGGTAAATTTGAAATGGATGTGCTATAAATTAATTAACAAATATTAAATAAAATTGAATTACAGTCGTAATTTAGAAAGTTTTTCACTCATTTCATCCTTTTAAATTTAGAATTTAAAAAAAAAAATCATTAGAGAGCATTATATCATAAAAAGCAACCGCCATGCCAAATTTCAAGTTTCTAGTCTTCAATATCACAAAAATCGCAAGTTTAGCATTATTGCAATCCCCCTTCCTGCACCCTTTTAAATTTCAAATTTAAAAAACACTGATCCATACGTGCATTCACATTGTTAAAGTAGCAGGCATGTCAAATCTGATGACAGAATAAATATTGTTCTCCTTGCTTCGTCTCTTATTGCTTATCTTTATTACTAATTTAAAGTACTAGTCTTTTGTTTATTTTTATACATATTATCTCTATTACAGTTTCATTAATAGTTAACATTTATTCATCTTTATTTATTTAAATATGTTACTTACCTGTCTTTAACTAGAAATACCTTTAATTTATTTTCCATGTGATGTTTACTTTGTAAACATCGTTAAACTTTGCTGTTCATTCATGTCTTAAATCAGCCACGTCGTACATAGAACGTTTCATGATCGATATCACTTTCGCTCTGTCACCAGATGGCAGCACAGGATCTTTTAGAATCGAATAAATCGATTCATCATTTCTGGTTTTTGCATATCCCTAATGATATTGGCTGTTCATTGGCTGCCGTAGTTCTTCTTGAATCACATGCTGTTTCTTTGATCGTATATAGCCTTGGCATTTTGTGAGTATCGTCGCCCTTCGTTTTGCTTCTGCCATGAGGGGAAGTGTGTTCAAGAAACTTGAACGTTCGCTAGTTCAACGGCATTCATGGAGTTTTAAGTTTGAGAGTATTGAATGATAGTTTAGTTTTAAAATGGTTTTTAATTAATCTTTTCTCAACTGTGATATTTTATTATTGTTAATTAATATGCAACTAAACGTCTGGTCCTGTTGTTATGAATATCATCAGACCGGCTGTCTGCATTCTCGTTTGTGAGTATAACCACCTGTAATCTTGATCCGTGATATTTTAATAAACTGTGTACTCCAAAGTCCACTCAAGCCTCAGCTATTTATTTGTATAGTTGAAAGAATGTCATTCATACTTCACTGACACCATTTAACTCTCTTCAGTTGCACTCATGCCAGCTAAACCTTTACTGTGTTAATCTACTCTTTTAATAGTTTATCTTTTAAAGGCATATCAACTCAAGTTATATGCTCTAAATTATTAAAATTTAAGATTTCTATTATTTACAATTCCATAGAAATTGTATTTCAGAATGCTTTTTGTGCATTTAACTCTTTTAAATTTCCAATTTTTTTAAAACCGTCCTGTGTGAATGTTTACGTTTTTAAAGTAACAGCCATGTCAAATTTCAATTTCATATCTTTAATAATTCTATAGAAATTGTAATTAAGAACATTTTTAGAACTTTTTTAGAAACTACTATTTGTGGGCATTATATGCTAACAGTAACCACCATGCCAAATTTCAAGTTTCTAGTCCCAGTAGTATCACAAAAACCATACATTCCGAAAGTTTTCCCCCCTACACTCATTTAAATTTCGAATTTTAATAAAAATTTCTCTGCACTCATTTGCATCTTAAAAGTAGCAGCCATATCAAATTTTAATTTTCTATCCTTAACATTTCCACACTAGTCGTAATTTAGAACACATTTCGCCCATTTAACTCATTTAAAATTCAATTTTTTTTTTTTTTAATCTGTCCTGAGCTAAAACTATTCTTAACGAACATTTGTATCTTAAAAGTAACCACCATGCCAAATTTCAAGTTTCCAGCAACAGCAGTATCAGAAAAATCGTAAGTTTCCCCCTGCACTCTGTTAAATTTCGAATTTGAAAGAATATATTCTATGCGTGCATTTGCGTCTCAAAAGTTAAGATGCTTTGTCAAGTTTCTATCCTTAACAATTCCATAAAAATAGTAATTTAGAATGCTTTTTGTGCATTTAATTCTTTTAAATTTTGATATTTTTTTTAACTGTCCTGTGCTAATTTTTATGTTTTTAAAAATATTAGCCATGCCAATTTCAAGTTTTTATCATAATTTATAGCATGATCGTTTAAACATGATCGTTATAACATGATCGTTTTAATTTAGGACATTTACCATAAAATCCCGATTGTAAGTCCCCCCTTTTCAAAGGAAAAAGCAGTTAAATTTTGCAGGGGCTTATAAT
Source organism: Maratus speciosus (assembly GCA_963932465.1). Classification (NCBI taxonomy): domain Eukaryota; kingdom Metazoa; phylum Arthropoda; class Arachnida; order Araneae; family Salticidae; genus Maratus; species Maratus speciosus. The sequence continues at coordinate 48,557,791 of OZ010796.1, read as the reverse complement.
CAAGATTTAAATAAAGAAAAATATTTTAAAGCCTGTTTTTACCGTTAATTTAGAAGTAAATAAGGCAAATACAAGGGTGAGAACCTTCCATATTTTGGCAGTTTTCTATTTGTAAAAAAAAAAAAAAAAAAATCCCCCCCCCCCCACCTCCTAAAAAAAAAAAATCTAAGCAAAATTTAAAAAATTTACTTTTTTTTTTTTCAAATGCACTTCTTTGTTATTTTACTGTGACAATATTTAACCAACCATCTAAGCCCCCCCCCCCAAAAAAAATATATATATATTGCTTCCCCTTTTGTTCCCCTGGCCCCCTTCTAGTACCAAGCATGTATAATTTAACCTATAAAACTCTTTAAATTTCTTAATACACAATACAGTAGACTCCCTCAAATCCACACAGCTTGGGTCCAGAGGTTGTGCGGATTTTAGAATTTTGTGGATTTCAGGTCATTGATTTGTTTACATTTTCGAAACATTAATTTGATTGGTAGTTAAGCTAGGGAAATTATAATGAATACTTACAATAAAGTGAAACATTAAAATAAGTAAAATATTAAAATAATTTATTAGTTTAAAAGTAATTATTACAATAAGTGAGTAAAATAAAAATTTAGAAAAATATTAAATTACTATGGATGAAATTGATCCAATTCGATTCCAAACCACCTATGCTGCCATCTAGTGATAAAGCGATCGTAAGATCGATACGTCATTATTCGTTCTTAGCATTACATGAACAGTTTTACATATTTAAATAAATAAAGATGAATAAAAGTAATCTATTAATGTAACTGTAGTTAAATATGATATGTATAAAGTAAACAAAAGACCAGTATTTCAAACTAGTGGTGACATAAGAAGCAAGGAGAGCAGTGTTAATGCCATTATCAGTATATATATCTTATTGTGCTCTCTGTAACTTTTTTCATTGTTATTTAGAGTCTTGAATGCTTTTCTTATACAGCTTTGTATGTTTAGAAATAAATTTCTCTAGTTTTTTTAAAAAGAATTCCATGAACAATAATTTTAGAGTTCCGGTTCGTGGATTTTTCCATTTCGAACCCTGGAATTTTTGATACAGATATGCTAATTTATATCAAGATCAAAAGTAATGTAAATTTATTTAGTAATAAATCAGCTGTAATAGCCAAAAGAGAATGATTAACAAAAAATTTAGTAAAAAAAACATTGCGGTAGTCGCTAACTTCGGCATCATCTTGAATTTTGTTCCTGCAACTTAACTGTAAATTTCATTGTTTACATCTGAAAAAGTACTTGGATTTTAGGGTCACAGATTTAAGGTAGTCAACTGTATGCTATACAAATATACTATAGTTACAATACATAATCTATCGGCTAAATTATTCTCTCCCTGACTCTCATATCATGATCTCCCTTCCCTGCATCTCATGCAGTTTGAAAGCTGTAATTTTTTTTTTCTTTAATGTCTGCTTGATTTGTGATTTAGTCGTAAAGTATTTAAATAACCACCTAAATTATTTCACACCCTCCCCCAAAAAATGTTTTCCTTTCTTTTTTGTTCCCCCCTCCCCCCAACACATGGAGTATATTTAAAAACAAGTAAAAAAATGTATTTTAAAAAGGTAAATTATTTTCACTTTTTTTGGCATTTTTTTTAATCATAAAATACACATGTAATTCGAGAGTTAGAACAGCCAAACTACAGAAAAATCTTTTCCTTTCCTTCTGCATATTTAGAAATCCTCCCCCCCCCCCCCCCCCCCACACACACACACCACCACCACCACCACCATTTGGGGAGAAAGGATGGAGAGAAAATTTCAAAGAGGATGAAGATTTGAGATGAGTGATACTTATGAGATTTTAGATCAATCACCTTGCTACAAAATACAGGAACCTTGAAAATTCAGACATCCAAATTCCAGAAATCTCTAAAATTCAGACATTTTTCTGATTTCAGTTTTAATAATTTTTAAAATAAGACTGCTGTCTATTATTGAAATCTTTCGTATTTCTCATCAAATGCAGTTAAATTCTTTCAACTATAAACACTAAATAAATAAATATAGATATAATCTGGTATATTTTTATAATTGACCATTAAAGACTTTAACCCTTTATCTACTGATGGTACTTATAAGTACCATTAAAATAACTTGTTATAAAATTCATTTAATACATTGATTAGTAGTAATACAGTTTAGAATGAGTTATAGATAGATACATTACTTTATCTTGTTCCAAAAGCATTATGGGTTACACAAAACAAAAATATTTTTAAAAGGATGATTTATTTTGCCGTTGCATCTTTTCATCTTTCCAGGCGTTGTGGAAAGGGGGGGGGGGGGAGATTTTTCAATTCGAAAATATTTCCATTGTAAGAACATTAATATTTGTACATTTCCTAACTCTATAAAATACTAAGAAAAATATTTAAAATAAAAGATTTGAGTAGGGTTATAAATATTGCACAAAATCCCTATAAATTCAAATTTGATTCAACTTCTAAATCCTTCTAAAATTTAATTAAATGACTATGTAAATCTTCTAATGTAGTTTCAAAAATTCACGAAAAATGCTTAGAAGATAAAATTTTCATGAATTCATAATTCGGTACATAAGGGTTAATTATTACAAAAACTGGAAAGTTAAAATCAGCATTTAAAAAAAAGGGAAGACTTGATTTGATACGTTGGTGACTCGAAGCTTCATATATTTTAATTCTAATAAGATCATAAAAGTGAATTTTAACAAAGGATCGCTAATTTCATCAAAAAAACATCAGAACGCGGTCAAAAAATCGCGGAAAAACGTGATTTCATTTAAAGATCGCGAATAAAACGCAGATTTCGTCAGAAGATCGCGAAAACACGCAAATTTTGTTGAAAGATCACGAAAAAACCGCGAATTTTGCTAAATGATCGCGAAAAACACGCGAATTTTGCCTAAAGATCACGCAAAACACGTGAATTCCGTCAAAAGATCGCGAAAAACACGTGAATTCCATCAAAAGATCTCGGAAAAACTTGATTTCGTTTAAAGATCGCGAATAAAATGCAGATTTCGCCAGAAGATCGCAAAAACACACAAATTTTGTCGAAAGATCTTGTGAAACATGCGAATTCCGTCGAAAGATCGCGAAAAACACGTGACTTTCGTCAAAAGGTCGCGTAAAAACGCGATTTTCTCAAAGGATCGTGAGAAAAACGTGAATTTTGTCAAAGAATCGCTAATTTCGTCCAAAAACGAACACAACACGGTCAAAAGATCGTTAAACAACGCTAATTTATTTAAAAGATAGTGGAAAAACCGCAAATTTCGACAAAAGATCGCGAAAAACACGAGATTTTCGTCAAAAGATCACGAAAAACACGAGATTTGTGTGAATAGATCACGAAAAAATCTTGATTTTTGTCAAAGGAGCGCTAACATTGTCAAAACACTGTCAAAAGATCGTGAAAAAACGTTGCTTTCATTAAAATATCGCGAAAAAAACAGCAAATTTCATCAAAAGGTCGCAAAAAACACGCGGATTTTGTCAAAGGATCGCTAATTTCAATCTAAAAAAATGAACAAAACGGGCTCAAAAAATTAGGAAAAAACACAAATTTCGTTAAAAGATCACGGAAAAAACCCATATTTCATCAAAAGGTCACAAAAAATGCAAATTTCGTCACAAGATTTCGAAAAACACGCTAATTTCATCAAAAGATAGCGAAAAACACACTGATTTCAACTAAGAGCCCGAATAACATGTGAAAAATATGCGAATTTTGTCAAAGGACTGCAAAAAAAAGTGAATTTTGTGAAAGAGTCATGGAAAAAATGCGCATTTCGTCAAAGAATCGCCGGAAAAACACAAATTTCATCAAAGAATTGCAGAAAAAATGGGAATTTTGTCAAAGAATAACAAAATGACAGTTTGATGCTCCAAAATAGTTATTTTCTGCTACAAAATAAGCATTTTTGCAGCTCCAAAATAGTTATTTTCTGCTCCAAAGTGGCTTTTTGCTGCTCCAAAATAGTTATTTTCTGCTCCAAAATGGCTTTTTGCTGCTCCAGAATGGCTTTTTGCTGCTTCAAAATGAGGGCCATGCTGTTCCATCACTGCCTTTGCAAAATTTGCTTTTTCTTTTCAGATTGTGATCGTTTGACAAAATTCATTTTTTTTTAGGGGGGGGGGGTGATCATTTGTTGAATTCCACGATATTTTTCCGTGACAGACTGACAAAATACTTTTTTCTTTTTCTCGCTCTTTTGACGAAATTTGCGATATTTTTCCTTGATCGTTTATCGAAACTCTTTTTTCCCTGCAATCTATGACAAAATTTCTTGATTTTTCTGAGCGAATGATAGACAAATTTGGTTTTTTTTTCTCCCTTTAATTGATTATTGAAATTAGCAACTTTCTAAAGCAATCAGTTGAAAAAAAATCTAATTGTTTCTTAGATATGTGACGAAATTTACGGTATTTTTCCATGATTGTTTGAAGAAATTCTCTAAATATATTCTCAGAAGAATCACACAATTTTACATGTTATCTCAAAGAACACGACCCCCCCCCCCCCTCCCTCCCTCAAGAAGCTCTAGAAATAACATTAAACTTTCTCAAATAATGAATTTGCGATGTAACTACATGATTTCACTCATATTTAACATCCATTAAAAGGATTTTATGTTAAAAAGTTTTTTTTTTTCTAGATTTTTTTTTCCTGAGGATTTTTTAGACTGAGGGCCTATATTTCTTTAATTTTCTGAACCGAATGACTTAAATTTTCAGAAAAGTTGGAATAAAATTACTTCTGTATTATCTATTGTGTACTATATTTTAATTTATTATGTTTTAATATGTATATTTTATTTCAGCATAAGTGTTACGTATTAGTGTATCATTCCTATTTTATAACTTAATTCGACAATTTGATCGTAGTTTATTTACACTAGGGGAAAAAATGTATTTGGTAGGCTATTATATTGCCGTGAAAAATATTTTTTAACAGACCTCCAAAATCCGGAATCGCTGCGGTCCTGCCAATTCTGAATTTTTGAGGTTCTTAATAGAGAAGGATTTTTTTTTACAAACTAAATTTAAGGATTTTATACTTTGCAAAGTGGGGGTCAGAGGAGAAATAAGAACTTTTGGAGAAAGAAGTGTAATTTAAATAATTGATTATTTACTTGTTATTAGCGAGCAACAAATAGAACAATCGAATTAAGATTTCCACGATTTTTAACTTTTGTGCTGAAGAGGAGGAGGGAGAGCAGAGAAAGAAAGTTGACATTTCATGCAGAGGGATGAGTAGGGTTCATTAATATTATCTGAAAACATGTAGAAATCTGCCAAAACAGTCAAAATATTTCCTTAGATTTTTATATAAATTTTTTCCCACAAAAAATTTTGTGAAAGGGAGAGGGGGGGGGGCTTATATTTCGAAGTGTAAAATAAAATAAAAATTGCTTAAAAGTGGGAGGGGGGCTTACAATCGAGATTTTACAGTAACAATTTTTACATAAATTTCCAATTTTTTTAGAAACTATTCTTAGTGAACATTTGTATCTTAAAAGTAACCACCGTGCCAAATTTCAAGTATGTAGTAACAACATCATCACAAAAATCGTATATTTTGTAAATTTCCCCCCCTGTAATCATTTAAATTTAATTTTTTATGTCCTATGCATGCACTTGCATCTGAAAAGTAGCAGCAGTATAAAATTTCTAGTTCTTATCCTTAACAATTCAATAAAAATTGTAATTTAGAACATTTTAAAAATGCTTTTAGCTCTTTTCACTCTTTTAAATTTGCTTTAAAAACTATTCTGTGCAAGTATTTGTCCTAAAAATAACAGCCATGTAAAATTTCGAGTATCTGTCTGTATAAATCCCACAGAAATTGTAATTTAGAACATTTTTAGAATGCTTTCCACTCTTTTCATACAAATTTGGACTATTTTATAAACCATTCTTAGTGAACATTTGTAACTTAAAAGTAACAGCTATGTCAAACTTACAGTTTTTATCCCTAACAATTCCATAAAAATCAGAACTTAGACCATTTTCAGAACGTTTTCTACCCATTTCATCTTTTTAAATTTTGAATATTTTTAAAAACCTGTCTTAGAGAGCATTGGATTGCTTAAAGAACCTTCCATGCAAAGTTACAAGTTTCTAGTATGTTCAGCATCAGAAAAATCATATGTTAACTTTTTTTTTTCCTTTTAAGTGTGGAATTAAAAAAAAAAATTCTGTGTATCCATTTGTATCTTAAAAATAGCAGCCATGGTAAATTTCCAGTTTTTATCCTTAACAATTCTGTAGAAATCTCGATTAAGTAAATCTCGAAGCACTTTTCGTGCATTCTACCCTTTTAAATTTCGAATTTTCTTTCAAAACTGCTTTGTTCATGCATTTGAGGCTTAAAAAAAGCCGCCACATTCAATTTCAAATTGGAAATCGTAATTTAGACTTTTTTTCACTCTTTTAAATTTTGAACATTTTAAAAACCGTTCATAGAATGTATTTCGATCTTAAATGTAACCGCAATGCCAAATTTCTAACCCCAACGATATCATAGAAATCTTAATTTTAGAATATTTTTTGCTCCTGCACCCCTTTGGGAGTTGTTGTACCTGCGTTAAAACATAGCTATGTTGGAAAAGAGACACTCACGAGAATTTTGCCACCATTATTTTTATTATTGGTTTGGTAGTTTCACAGTTTACTCCTATAAACAAATGCACAAATGTAAATAGTGTTTATGGCAATTTATTATACACTATTGGCTAATTTTTGTGCACTGCTAATTTAAAAGTACCCATTGTTTTTCTTATTATCCTGGAGCAAATGATAATCTGCCAAATATTGTTTCAATTCAAATCTTTTGAAATTGCATTTTTTTTTATTATTATTATTATTATTATTTGCAGAAACACTGCTTTCATGTTTAAATTAAATATTTTCATTTTATAGTGGTACTAATTTTTGAATAAACCTTTTTCCTTTGTATTGTAAACAAAATCAGTAACAGTTTTTTTATTTAATTTTATTTTTCAATGTGTTTGTATTTTTTTCCTTCTAATATAGCCGTTTTAATTTTTTTACAAAAATAATTGATTAACAAAAGATTTAATTTGAATTTCTTCCATTGCTATAGTAACGGACGCATTTTAAGAAAATATCACTTGTAATTTCAGAAATTTTGAGTTTTTGGCACTATACACATCACCAAATTAGAAAAAATATGAAATATCTCACTATTGGACCTAGAAGAATTTACTTGGTACCATTCGATTCAGCATACAAAAATACATTGTAATATGTTATGATTAGGAATTTTTTTAAAGCTTGTTCCAATTTTTACCCACGTGTGGGATAGAATTTTAGGAAATCTTTTTTTAGTGCTCAACTATGTCACAAGAAATATCCCCCACCCCAAATTTCGTCCTTTTATCTTCAGTAGTTTGGAATGTGCATTGATTACCCCCTCCCCTCCCAATCAGGACTATTCTTTGTATATATAGATAAAATGAAATAAAATAATAATGCAGTATTTCCAAATTCAAAGGATTAAAAAAAATCAAAATAGGACTATTTAAGAAGACTTTACTGAGCAAATGACATACTTTTAAGTTACAAATAACTGGGAAATTTTTTTCTTTATTTTAAAATACTCATATATAAAACAATAATAAAGATGTTAGACACCTTTTATGCATTTCTCAATATTTATAAATATGGAATAATGAATGAATGTCTCGGACCGCATATAAAAGGTCGCCAGGCCACAGGTTGAGTATGGCTGATTTAGATTCTTCTATGCTTTGTCATACACCAGACAGGATGATTTTAACAATACTGTGCTAAACTTAGATGTGAGAAAAATCGACAAACAAATTCTTCATTTGGCGCCCCTTCGTTCTGGCGCCTGGGGCACATGCCCCCTCTGCCTGCCCTTAGTTTCGACCCTGGTTACTTGACAGTAGGTATGACTGCATAGCTTAGAAATAACAGGGATCTGTTTAGAAAAAATTTGGGTCTTTTAAAGGACCTTTCACACTAAAGACAGGACACTTCACATACATTTTCACCTTAAAAATGGACTCTGCCTTAAAAATAGACCTTTCCCTAAACTTTTCTGTCTCCTTTCACAAATTAATCATTTTACAATAAAATTTAACCTGTCACAAAACAGCTGAAGTCACTAAAGTATCTATTACATACTTTGTTTATTTACAAAAAAAAAAAAAAAAAAAAAATCTTGTTAAAAATATAAACAAGAACTTATACAGGGTGCAAAGGTAAGTCCCTTCAACCTGAAAATACTTGTGAAGGGAGAGAGCTACAGCTATGCAAGTGAGGTGACGGTATAGTAAAGCGACTACGCCCAATTTAATGAAAATGACAGCACTGCCACTAGTAACAAAATTTGGAAGATAGCCATTGTATATCAAAAACGAAAAGAGGTAGAGCCAATTTCCAATTAGAAAGTTTTAGAGCACCTATTAATTAGTACAAAACGACATTTGGTTTACATGGATAAGATAAATCTTCACCTGTATATCCAAAAATGTCCGAAATCGATGCACTCTATTTTGTGTAAACATCTGAATAGAATAGCCAGAAGTATGAAGAAATATGCACAATTTATTGTATAAATATGTACTTTTCTCAATAAATTTTGATAACATCACACAAAAAAACAAAGACAAACTGTCTCACCGTGATAAAAAGTTAATATTCCGTATGTTCGAAAAGTTTGCATTGCTCACGATACACGTTTGTATTTGTGAGATTAAATCTGCATGCTCATTTCTCAGCATGGAACGTCTATTGCAAGTCTCTTCAGTATGACAACATAGATTTAATCCTTTCAAGGGCAGTGGCTAGATGGTCTAACCACCTAATTTTAATTCCAAAACTGACAAATGACATCAAGAATATTTTAATAAAATTTTGCTTTTGTAATGAAATTGGAAATTAGCAGGTTTTCATTTTCTAAGAAATCATTTGAATATACTGGCGTCGGTCAATTATTTCATCATTTTATGAACAGAATTCTTCTGCCCCTGAAAGGACTAAACTAAAATTTTAAATGCATTGAAAATTAATTTTTTACAGACAGTACAATACAATGTCATAATTTTCAATTGCACACTGCTACATTTCCTAAATGTGAATATGCAAAGTAGAGTCGTCACTCACTGATTTCAGACATTTTTGGGTATACAGGTGACGATTAATCTTATCTGTGTGAACCAAATGTTGTTTCGTAAAAATTGATTGATGCTCTAAAACTTTCTAGTTGGAAATTTTTCTCTATCTCATTTCGTTTTTGATTTGCAATGGCTATCTTCCAAATTTTGCCACTAGGGGCACTGCTGTCATTAGCATTAGTTTGGGCATAGTCGCTTTACTATACATTACCTCACTTGCATAGCTGTTGCTCTCTCCATTCATAAGTATTTTCAAGTTAAAGGGGCTGTTCTTTGCACCCTGTATATAATGATAAATTTAAATTCACAAAATTGTGATTAGATTTCGCAATTAAAAAACACAATTTCACAAAAACAAGACACACAAATCCTGGACAGACCCATGAACAGGCATGAAAGAGTTTCTCCTAAAGGAAGAATTCACCTTTTTAAAAATAATTTGATGAAATTCATGATTTTAAAGTTTGCTGCTTTTTGACGGAGTATGCATTTTTCCACGATCCTTTGCTGAAATGTGCGTTTTTTTTCACAGCTTTTCCCATGACATTCACATTTTTTTGCGATCCTTTTTTTAAATTTGTGTTCTTTCCATGGCTCTTAGACGAAATTTGCATTTTTTCTGTAGCTCTTTGATGAAATTTGCAGGGGTTTTTTCTGATGCTCTGACGAAATTTGCTTTCTTATGCGGCCATTTCACGGTCTACAGGTTTTTATCGTGATCCTTTGCCGAAATTCGCATTTTTCCCATGGCCCTTTGACGAAATTCACGTTTTTAGGTACCTTTGACGAATTTCACGGTCTTTTGATGGAATACGCATTTTCCTGTGATCCTTTGCTGAAATTTGATTTTTTTTTTCCGCGTCATTTTTGATGAAATTAGTGTTTTTTCTGCTGAAAAATGCAAATTCAATCCTCTGTAAATTTGCATTTTTTCGGCAGCTTTTTTGGCGAAATTCGCAATTCTTTGACACAATTTTCATTTTTCTCATGGCCCTTAGACGAAATTCACGTTTTTTCCCTTGTTCTTAGAAAAAATTCATGTTTTTTCCCATGAGCCTTTGACAGGATATGTGTTATTTCAGGGCTTTGATGAGATTCACATTTTTTCCTGTGATCCTTTGAGGAAATTCATGTTTCCTCCGCGATCGTTTGACAAAATTCGGGTTTTATCCGCGATCATGTAGAGTTTACAATTCATTTTTTCCCATCCCTTTCCACCTTATCAAATGTTTACTTACTGTAAACTGGATTCCCATATCTTTTCTTTATTTTACTTTGCTTTTCTGCTCGCTCGTTGAGCATTTGTTTATGTTTGGCCGTCATGGATCGACGGAGTTGAGCTGGCGTCTTCCTCTTTCTGGCATGCAGCCATTTTGAATTGCGATCGCATTCGCAATCTCATTTTATTTTATTACTTCTTTAAAGTTCTTTTTAGGTTCATTTCATTTTTAAATTGCATCTCAGTTATTTTCTAGGATATTTTAGCAAGGTAGTAATTTTTCCATGTAATTTAAAATGTTTAAGTTAATATAAGAAGCTGCCGAAGTATGCAAAGTACATGCTTCATTTTCATTGGCTGCTGCCACGCCGCTCGCATTTAAAGGTCCGCGATTCTGCAAGTAGGTGGTCATGTCTTGTTTTGTTGGTGTTAGTGTGTGTTGTTCAGTATGCTGTTTAACGAGAGATGTCAGCCGCTTTGTATCCTAGTGTATTTTGATGAAATATCGGGGTGAATTAATGAAATTTTGTATACGTTTTAACAAAGTTGAAAAGCATGTTTTTCGTTAGTTATAAAGTTAAAAAAAAAAAAAAAAAAAAATAGACGAATCTCCAAAAGTTAGCAAATGATTCGGTATGAAGTGTATTCAACTAACGTCAAGTATTAGAAGGAAAAATCGGTGCTTGAAATATGGGAATCCAGTGTTTTCTTCAGATGTAAATTATTTAAGTGCAAAGAAACCGAGATGGTTTTGTTCTGTCATTTGGAAACAATAAACTTTATTCATGAATACCTCTCTGTCTTCAAGTTTTTTAAACAACACCAGTTTCTGTAAGTACTCTTTTCTCTTTTCTTTATCACGAGAAGATAATACCAACTCACCACCATTAAATGCTCTGCTACAGAAAGGGAAGTGTGATTTGCAACTAAATATATCTAAACTGATATGATTAACTTGGGAAAATGAACACTCAAACTGCAAATCCACAGAGGTTATGGGCCCAGGAGCCCTTTCTCTGCATGGGGAAGTGTATAATATTTTGAAGAAGAATAGAGGTGGAATTATTAAGTTGGTTTATCTTTATTTCTTATGAAGAGTGTATTTATATTGTGGAAAAAAAAAAAAAAATTAGTTCTGAATATCTCTTGCCCATTTTTATGATATACTTGTGTATATAGTTTATGTATGTTTAAAATTCATGGTAAAAACAAAATGGCAGTACATTCAGTATTTTTAACTCGGTATAATTACCAGGAGTGGGTTCGCTACATTAAATGCATTTTACAAACTGAAGGTTTATTTATGTGGGTAGAAAAGCAAAATTGGCCTGATGAAACAGGTTTAGGTGCCCTTGACAAATTTAAGCTGAATCAATCTAAGCAGAGAGCTGCAGGTATCCTTAAAACGTATGTTTGCCCAGAAATAGGATTGACTATTGGTCATTTAGAAAACCCAGATGAAATCTGGAATACGTTAAAATCTACTCTGGAAATAGAAGGCAGGGCATTAAAATCATTTCAGGTGAATGAATTCAGAAACCTTAAAATGAATCCTGAAGAGGATATTCCCTCTTATATAGCTAGATTTGAGGAGAGTTACCGCCATGTGGTGGATGCAGGGGAGGAAGTTGCCGAAAAACATAGGTGTTATCAATTGATAGAAAGTCTCCCTGAGAGTTATGACTATTTAATTAGAGAATTGGATAGAATGCCAGAAAAAGATTTTAAATTTGGAGAAGTAAAGGACGAAATTTTAAAAGAACACTCCAGGAGGAATTTACGGGAAAAACAGCAGAATGAAACATTTTTTGCCTCTAAAGCAAGATTTATTAATGAAAGTAGCTCAAATCCCTAAAGGGTTAGTTTTTCAGAAGAAATGTGTTTGGAGGACAATTATAGTAGTAATAAAAATAATGTTAGAGATAGGAGTTGTAAAAACCAAAAACCTAGTGAAAAGGATAGGGAAAGAAATTTAAATTCCTATATAACAGAGTTAACAGAGAAAACAATGAGCACTGACAGAGTTTCCCCCCCCCCCCCTTGTTGGGAATGGACTTTGGACTCTGCATCGACCTCTCATATTTGTCAAAATCGGCAATTCTTTACATGTTTAAACGAACCTCCAAAGGGTACAGTAGTAAAAATGGGAATGACTCCCCATGTGGTTGAAGGTATAGGAAAAGTTAGTTTTAGAATTAGAGAAAATAACAGGGTCTTAAGAATTAATTTGCATGATGTACTATACGTACCCGATATACATAAGAATTTGATATCCATGTCTAAGATGGATTACGCAGGTATGCATGCAAAACTGGATAAAGGGTTCAAAATTTTTTCTCCTAATTGGAAATATTTGTATACTGCTAGGCTTAAAAACCGATTTTATGTGTTACATGCACTTAAAGAATCTTCTTCTAATCTATTGCAGGAAACTAAACCTGACATTGGTGAGAAATCTTATCAGAAAATCATTAAAAATTCTAAACAAAGTAGCTTAGTGAAGTGTAAAGCAGAAGCATCTAGTCCTAAGAAGTTAGAGAAAAGAAATAAAATTAACTCAAATGAAGATTTTATTGATCAAAGTATGACAAATGAGTTAGGTACTAAAAGTGAGGTTAAGGATATAAATCAACAGTATAATAAAACTTATAAAATTGAACGAAATAATATTATGCTTTGGCATGAGCGCCTTTGTCATGCAAATGTGAATGTAATTAAAAAGATGGTAAAAGAGAATTTAATACGAAATTGTGGCCCATTGCAGGGAAAAGAAACCACATGTGAATATTGTATTATGGCAAAGAATACTAGAGCACCCCATCCTAAGTTAGAGCAAATTAGGTCAAATGAAGTACTCTAATTAGTTCACAGTGATGTCTGGGGTCCTGCACCTGTTACATCAAGAAATGGTTATAGATATGTACTTACTTTTATAGATGACTTTAGTCGTAGAGCATTTTGTTATCCTTTACGTTCGAAAGATGAAGTTTTTGCAAAAATCAAGCACTTCATCACATTTGTAGAAAGACAAGTCAATAAAAAGGTAAAAGTGTTACGAACAGACAATGGGCTTGAATTTTGCAATGATAAAATAAAAAGCGTACTGGAAAATATGGGAATAAAGCATGGAAGAACAACCATATATAGTCCCCAGATGAATGGGATTGCAGAGAGATACAATAGGGTATTATTGGAAGGAGTAAGAGTTTATTTATTAACAGCTGGGCTTCCAGCTTCTTTTTGGGTAGAAGCCATAATGGCTACTAATTATGTTCGTAACCGAATATTGCACATAAATATAAATGCCATTCCTTTTCAACGATGGTATGGAACCAAACCATCGATATGCCACTTAAAGCGGTATGGTTGTGTGGCCTATGTACACCAATCAAAAGTAAAAAGAAATAAATTTCAGCCTAGAGCTAAACGTGTCATTTTCATTGGATATGGTTTGGGATCAAGTGGTTATCGAATATATCTCCCTAATGAGAATAAAATTATAGAATCTAAACATGTCACCTTCGACGAAGCCCAGTTAAATAGAACTGCAAGTCAAAAAGTAATTCATCGTCCTTTTTTTGATTTCTTAAGTGATGATAGTAATGTTTTTACAGGTAACCAAAAACCCATAACTGAAACTGAAATAGGATTTCAGGGTAACGCAAAATCTATAGAAATGACACCGGAAGGTGAACAAGAAACGAAGGCTCGAGAAATGGAGGGAGAGACCACATCTGAAGACGAATTAGTGGATGATCCATTAGATGAGGAGAAAGCGGTCTTTCATCGGTATATGAAGATAAGGAAGAAGGGACAAACTGCAGGTAAAATTGATATCTATTTATTGGCCCAATCTGGCATACAACTTAGATCCTCGCAAGAGCTTAGAAAGTATTGTAATGAAAACAATATAATTTATAATGATAGTGTCGCTAATTTTTCAGCGAAAAATACATATGAGGGAAAAATTCTTTTAGACAGAAAAGTAACAGGAATATCTCATAAAGAGGCTCTTTTGACCGAAGTAGTCATACCTCTAACACCCCGCCAAGCTAAAACTCTTCCTGAATCAGAAAAATGGAGGGAAGCTATGAATAAAGAAATTCAAACAATGTTGGATAGGAAAGTATGGACTGCCGTCCCAAGAATAGATCAAAAGGTCATAGGAACAAAATGGGTATATAACAATAAAAGAAAATAGTGAGGGAAGGAAAGAAATCTATAAAGCAAGGTTAGTCGCTCTTGGAAAAAATCAAAGAACGGGTTTAGATTATAATGAAACATTCAGTCCTGTTATCAACTTTACAATAATACGTCTTTTTGTAGCATTTTTTATTCAAATCTTAAACTGGGCACATTCCTTACTTGATGTTAAGTGTGCATACTTATATGGTGATATAGACAGTGATATCTATATTAAACAACCAGAAGATTACGTTATTCCAGAAAAGGAATCATATGTTTTAAAATTAAAGAAGGCCATTTATGGTTTACACCAGGCCGGAAGGTGCTGGTATAATGATTTACATAACAAGTTAATCTCAAATGGATTTAAAGAAGTACCCGGATTAACATGCGTTTATGCATATGGAAAAGAAGCTATAGTAATTGTGTATGTAGATGACCTCCCTATCTTTGCTAAAGATGAAGAAGTTTTGAACAGAATTATAAGTTTAATAGAATCGATTTATGAAGTGAAAAATTTAGGTCCTCTATCTACATTACTAGGAATAAATTTTAAAACAGAAGATGAGAAAATAATTAATATAAATTGTAAGAATTACATTGAAAAGTGTCTGAAAAGATTTAATGTTTATGATTTCTCTACAGTATCTTTACCAGCCTCACCAGGTTTTTCGCCAGTTCCCGCTACAGAAGAGGATGAGTTTCCAAAACACCTACCGTATCGGAATCTGTTGGGATGTCTCCAGTACATCGCTCATAAGTGCAGACCTGATATCGCCTGGGCAGTGGCTACCTTATCCCAATTCACCGAGAAACATAGTTTACTGCACTATAAGGCTCTCATTAGAACTTTGATGTATTTAGCAACAACACGATCTCTAGGTATTAAGTTGCCATGTTCAAGTCTTCCAATTCAACTAGCCATCTATGCAGATGCTTCTTGGGCTAGCAATGCTATTGATAGAAAATCATGGAGCGGATATACAGCTATGCTGAATGGTATCCCAATAACCTGGTGCGTCACCAAACAAACTTGTGTGGCATTAAGTCCGATGGAAGCAGAGTTCATCTCAGTGTCCGAGGCCGCAAAAGACTTAAAGTTTCTGTATATCTCATTGCTAGAAATTAAGAAAATTCTAGGACTTGATAATTCGATTTTCCAACGACCTATTTTATTCTGTGATAATACAGCAACTATCGCATTTACCAAAGAGAAGGCGGACAATGTTAAAAATCGCCACTTCGACTTGAAGTACAAATTCGTACGAGACTGGTATCAGCAAGGCTTGTTTGACATTCGACATATAAGCACGAAAGAGAACCTTGCAGATTTACTTACCAAAGCCCTAGTCAAAGAAACCTTTCTCAGACTGCGAGAATCTTTCTTGTGGTAACAAGTGGTAAAATGTTGAATTAAAAAAAAAAAAAAAAAAAAAAAAAAAAAAACCCTTGATAAACTTTTTAAGGAACTTGAAAAAAAAAATCTTTTTATTTTTATTTCTTTGTGGAAACGGATGGGAAAAGGGGGGCATTTTGTAGAGTTTACAATTCATTTTTTCCCATCCCTTTCCACCTTATCAAATGTTTACTTACTGTAAACTGGATTCCCATATCTTTTCTTTATTTTACTTTGCTTTTCTGCTCGCTCGTTGAGCATTTGTTTATGTTTGGCCGTCACGGATCGACGGAGTTGAGCGGGCGTCTTCCTCTTTCTGGCATGCAGCCATTTTGAATTGCGATCGCATTCGCAATCTCATTTTATTTCAATACTTCTTTAAAGTTCTTTTTAGGTTCATTTCATTTTTAAATTGCATCTCAGTTATTTTCTAGGATATTTTAGCAAGGTAGTAATTTTTCCATGTAATTTAAAATGTTTAAGTTAATATAAGAAGCTGCCGAAGTATGCAAAGTACATGCTTCATTTTCATTGGCTGCTGCCACGCCGCTCGCATTTAAAGGTCCGCGATTCTGCGAGTAGGTGGTCATGTCTTGTTTTGTTGGTGTTAGTGTGTGTTGTTCAGTATGCTGTTTAACGAGAGATGTCAGCCGCTTTGTATCCTAGTGTATTTTGATGAAATATCGGGGTGAATTAATGAAATTTTGTATACGTTTTAACAAAGTTGAAAAGCATGTTTTTCGTTAGTTATAAAGTTAAAAAAAAAAAAAAAAATAGACGAATCTCCAAAAGTTAGCAAATGATTCGGTATGAAGTGTATTCAACTAACGTCAAGTATTAGAAGGAAAAATCGGTGCTTGAAATATGGGAATCCAGTGTTTTCTTCAGATGTAAATTATTTAAGTGCAAAGAAACCGAGATGGTTTTGTTCTGTCATTTGGAAACAATAAACTTTATTCATGGATACCTCTCTGTCTTCAAGTTTTTTTAAACAACACCAGTTTCTGTAAGTACTCTTTTCTCTTTTCTTTATCACGAGAAGATAATACCAACTCACCACCATTAAATGCTCTGCTACAGAAAGGGAAGCGTGATTTGCAACTAAATATATCTAAACAGATATGATTAACTTGGGAAAATGAACACTCAAACTGCAAATCCACAGATCAATTGACGAAATTTGACTTTTTTTCACAATCCTTTGCCAAAATTCGCAGGATTTTTTTTTTTTTTTTTTTCCACTCTTTGAAAAAATTGATGTTTTATCCGTGGCCCTTTGAAAAAATTCGCATTTTATCCATGGCCCTTTGACAAAATTCAGGTTTTTCCACAGTCCTTTAATGAAACTGGAGTTTTTTTTCTGTGAAATATTGATGAAATTGATTTTTTTTTTCGGAGACCATTTGTCAAAAATCACAATACAGTCCTCCCCACTTAATCGGGTCATGGATAATCAAATACCCGCTTATTTGAATAGAATCCACCAGAACCGAATTTATTCCTATTGGTTCTATGTTATTTTTCCCCGCTTAAACCAAAATACCTTTTACGAGCATCCCCGTTTAATTGAATAACAGTGTGACCGATGTTTGAAAATAGGTGTGGAAAGCCCGTTTCAGCATGAATTTCTTTCCACCTTTTGTCATTTTCAGTTCCTTTGTATTGAAAACAAATTCTTCAGTTCTTCCTGCGATGATTTCGGTCGGCAGGTGTATAATGGACAGGTCAAATGATTTCCCCACCATCACTTCTTGCTGTTAACCATGCTTTAATGGCAATGCGCTGACACTTTGAGACTCGAGAATATATTTGAGACTCTACTGTATTAAGAACAAAATTTAAACTTACCCAATTTATCAATTGCATTCAGATCAGCATCAGAAAGTTCTTCCATTCCAGATTTTGAAGGACCTATTTAATATTGTACAAAGTTTTAGCATATCAATGAACATAACTACTAAATTTGTTTATTTGAAAAAAAAAAAGAAGAAAAAAAATTACAGCAAAAAAAAAAAATACGTAAAACTTAAATCTAAAGTTTTATTAATTTTGTGAATTTCATAAAATTACAATTTGTATCAATGAATATTAAGGTTTCAAAAACAAAATAGATAAGCAGATATTCAATCTAAAGCAATTCAAAAGTTATAAAATAACAATAATGGCTAGTAAATCAAAATGATCTGAAATTTAAATGTGTTTATTATCACACAAAAAAATTTAAATTTCTAATTCCTGTAAAAAATAATTTCTAGCACAGTGAAACTCTGCTTATCTGGCCCAATATGAAATGTAATGCAATTTTGATATGCAGAAATCTGGATACTCTGATCAATCATAAAGAAAACATTGTTGTAAACAAAAAAATTCTTGAAGATTGCTTTTGATTAATAAAAAGGAAAAACTTTATGCATGTTGAAAATAAAATCCTTTTTATTACAAAGAACAAAATACAATACAGTACTTACATACACTTAGAAGTTTTAGATAAATGTCTCTAGCACCCCCCCCCCCCCCCCCGAAATAAAATTCTGGGTACGCCGCTGATTTCTGGCCCTCTACTGTATATATATATACAGTATGGAACCATTTATCCGGAAACCAGTTAACCGGAAAACCAGTTATCCGGAATGCTATTTCTAATAGACTGATTTCAGAATCTTTGCAGAAAAAAGTGTCATATACTGCCAGTTTGACATATGCATTGCTTGAAACAGTTGTATAACTTGATGACAACATTTAGCATTTGAAATGGAAACATATTTAGTTGTATTTTAGATGTTTTAATTTTTATGCAGAAGAAACAGAAGAATTTTTGTTCCCAAGGGATTCCCATAAATTACCTTCTTTCAAACTCTGATAAACTTATGATCTTTCTTGCATCTGATTTTTAATCCAAGTAATCTAATAATTTAAAATCAGAAATAATGCCGCAACCACATATATTTCCCAAAACTTATCAAATGGAGCTGCTTTAATGCCCAACCAGTTAACCGGAATACATCTGACTCCAACCATTCCGGATAAATGGTTCTGTACTGTATCAGGGTTCGCACAGACTCCTTAGACTCCTTGGAAACTCCTTAGAAATGAAAACTTTCCCAAGTAGTACTTAGAACTACTTAGATAAGCAAACCACTCCTTAGATACTCCTTAAATTGTATTGCGGCTTCGGACGCAAGCGATATTGCTGCCGAGGAAAAAAAATCGTGAATGTAAAACGCGCGGTTAATCCTTTATGCACGTCATTCATCTGCAGCACAACATTGATTGGTTAGGATAATCTTAATAGAAGGACTCCCACTAGGTCCGTTTTTCAATTATTAGGTCCGTAAAGACCGTTTTTCGATACTGTTAACCGACCTTTATTTTAAATTTTATCGATGTTTGGCATTTGGCCAAGAATCTCGGAAAAATCGCGCTTTTCGCGAATATGTTCTAAAACATACTGTCAAATTTCGTCAGTTGTGACAAATTTCTCTAACAGATCGCGGAAAAACTCTACTTTCTTCAAAAGATCGTGAAAAAGACGTGAATTTCTTAAAAAACAGCGAATTTACTCAACGGGTCACGAAAAAAAAATGCGAATAAGATTGATAAAAAAAGCAGACTTCGTCAAAAGATCGCGAAAACACGCAAATTTCTTCAAAAGATCCCGAAAATGCGCGAATTTCCTCAAAGGATCGCAAAAAACGCGCGAATTTTCTCAAAGGATCGCGAAAAACGCGCGAATTTTCTCAAAGGATCACGAAAAACACGCAAATTTCGTCAAACGATCGCGAAAAACACGCAGTTTCCATCAAAAGACCGTGAAAAAAACGTCAGTTTCGTCAAACGATCGAAATAAAACGTGACTTCCATTAAAAGATCGCGAAAAAACGTGAATTTCCCCCATAAGATCGCTAAAAACGCGCGAATTTCCTCAAAAGATCGCGAAAAATACGCGAATTTCGTCAAAATATCGCGAAAAACACGCAAGTTTTTTGTCAAAGGATCACAGTAAATATTGTGAAGGTTTTTTTACCTATTTTCTTTCTTAGGTTGCGCGTCACTGTGATGTATAGTTTGTTTTCCTGTTAAGCACATCGATCGTGATCTTACTATCACCGATGCGCGATCTCTCTTAACAAACGCACATGCTTCTTGCTCCTTCTATTTATAGACGTAACTTCCGGTAATAGGAATTGTATTTTCAGTATGTACGTATTGCGTCATCGCCACGTGCCTTTCCTGATTGGAGGCTGGGACTGCGCATGCGTAAAACTGTATTAGGCACTGATAAATACTTCTGCAGAGCTGATCTGCTCTCTCTTATGCTTGTGTTTCTCTTGAGTGTTGCACGATGTTTTGAGTTATGCATTTTTCACCTTTACAGGGCGCAGGAGTAGTCTGTTCATATTTTACAATATTTAAGTTTAAATAAATAGTTTAGTTTTAATGTTAGCCATCTTTATTCAGAAATCAGTTAGTATTTGTTTTCTTTACCATATGAGCCCGGTGGATTAACCACCCATGTTTTAGTAAGAGTGAAAAGGTCAAACGATCGAAATAAAATGCAAATTCCATTAAAAGATCGCGAAAAAAAACGAATTTCCCACAGAACATCGCAAAAAAAACACAAATTCCATTAAAAGATCCCGAAAAAAAAGGGAATTTCCCCAGAAGATTGTGAAAAAAAAGGGAATTTCCCCAGAAGATTGCGAAAAAACACGAATTTCCCTAGAACATTGCGAATTTCATAAGATCGCGAAAAAATACGAATTACGTCAAAGTTTCATCATCAATGAAAGCGATTACCGCTGTTCTAAAAGTATAAATTCAAAACTTTTTATATTTTTTCTTGTATGTTGCGTTTAGCATTTTTTTTTTTTTTTTTTTATTTTTTAGAATTTTCTTTTAAGATGTATCATGTTTGTGATATACATAAGAAGTGTTTTGGGTTTGATTAATCTCTATTTATATTAACAATTGGTCACTGCATAAAAAAGTTGATTGTCTATTTTGTATTTAAAATTAGGAAATCAGTGAGCAATATATTGTGAATACTGTGCAATTTCAGCACTAACAATTAGATTCTAATAGAGTAAAATTTGTTTTTAAGATGTTTTTCTCTCCAAATTGGGCATTAAAAATTGGAGTGTGCATACCTCATAACTATGCAGCACATAAAAACAACAACAAAAATGGCAAATCCTTAAAATTTTTTGGACTCCTTGGATTTTTTCGGCACTGCTTGGATTTTTTCTTCCCAATTCTGTATGAGCCCTGTGTATACACTATATGACCAAAGGTGACCGGTCACTTGCGATTTTTGACATTTTGTTAAATATCTAGAAAATACATGAGGAATTAACCTGAAACTACAAATATGTAAACAGTATAGTGTAGGTCATATATTTCTGTGAAGATTTTTCCCGAAACCCCATAGGGGACCGTCAACATTTAAAAGAATGAATATGTTTTGGATGACCCTGTAAAAACTAGGGATGCACCGGATATTGATTTTGCCGGATATCGGATACCGGATATCCGAAGCTCCTTTGCCTGCCGGATATCTGATCGTATATCCGGCACTAGATATGTTTTTAGTTATATGGAGAATTATTTCTTTATATAACGCCATCTCAGAACAATAAATTACAAACATGTTTCATACATCATTAAAACATTTTAAATGTATTGAAATATAATTTACAAAAACTATATCTCTTTGAATATCAGGGTTTAAAATTCAAGTTTTCCCCAGAAGGGGAGTTTCCCAGTCAACATTTAAAAATACAGGGGAGTTGAACTGTTAAAAAAGAAAAAAAATATCTTTAAACCCGTTATTTTTTATGTGCCACTTAAAAATTACATTTATACAGACATGACAAAATACCATTGAAATAATTTAAATTAACAACTCAAGATAATTATCCAAAATGTTTATTTTTATTAAAACAATGGAACAGAATCAAGTTTTATATATGCCATGTCTATTTTTCAACTTTCACCTAATGTTATGGGCAATTAACAATTGGGTTGCTAAATGAATTTCTTAACTTAGAATTTATTACATTTTGCGTGATTTAGCCTCTTTCACTAGTTACACTTTTGACAAACAGCCCAGACCAACTTTTATAACTTTAGAAATTATCGGAAACGCATGGTTATGCTCTGTTAAAAAATTTTACAAAACTTTGCAAAATTTGATGTGCATTAATTTTTAACTTATACTTGCATGAACAATGCATATCGGTGATTCTATTGTCAGTATCCTACGGTAATTGTATGTCACTTCTGAACAAACTTGTTTTATTATATCCTTAATGGAATTACAGTCAAAACTGTAATCCCTGGTATTTTCGTTAATTGAACTATGTTCTATGCATTGGAATTTTAAATCTATATCCAAAGTTCAAAAAGAAAATAGTCAATTGATTTCTTCTATTACATGATAAAAGGTTGATTTCAAAAAGTCATGTTCTAATTTCTGTGAATTGCAAGAATAAACTAGTTTGTTATTTCTAAACGTGTTTTTTTTTAAGTTCACCAAATTTGTTTTTCTTCATGTGCACCACAAGTGTAATCTCATTTTGTTGAGTGCTGACTATTGGCCAATTTGGTAGGGCTCAGTCTCCGGTGGCAATACTGCCCTTTTAGTTATTTCCTATTTTGGGCACAGGGAAAAAACATCGCAAAATACATACATCGGTCATAAAAAAATATCGCCGATTTCGCCAATCATGGTGAAAATAAATAAAAAAAATTTGTCGACCGCTCGCAAGAAGAAAACAAGTTCATGGGAAATCAGCAGCGGGAATATATCACAAAATTCGTCAATCGATCATGGAAAAATATCGTGACATTTGTTAGTCCGTCACGAGCAAATATCGTGAAATTCCTCAGCCGGTCGCAGAGAAAAAACGCGAAATTTTTCAATTGGATGCAAAAAAACAATCGTTATTTTCATCGGTATGTCGCAAGAACAAACAGGGAAATTTGCCAATCGGTCCCAGAATAAAATTGCTATATTTGTTAATTGATCTCGAGAAAAAAAAATTATGAAATTCACTGATCGGTCTCTAGAAAAAATCGTGAAATTCGTCAGTTGGTCGTGGAGAAAAAGCACAAAAATTTTGCATCAGATGCAGAAAAACAACCATGAATTTTGTCAATCTGTCATAAGAAGAAACTGTGAAATCTGCTAATCGATAGTAGAAAATATCACGAAATTTATCGGTCGGTCCTGAAACTTGATCGTCGTTTTACAAAGAAACATTTTCTGAAAATGATTTTTTGGAAACAGGAGCCGCCCGCGCCTGCCCACAATAGGGCATAATAAATAGGACACAATAATAATCTTTTGGGCACGAATCCTGCTATCCCGTCTTGAAATTCAAGCCCTGTATCTGCCATTCAAGCCCTGTAATGTATATTAATAATATTGCATAAAAAATGTAATTTAAACATTAAAATATTCTGTTTATTTGTACAATGAAATGCTGATAATTGCTATTGAAATTTGGATATGGGATTGACTACATTGATAATTGCTAATAATTAATTAGTACAATGAAATGCTCATAATTTGTACAACAAATTTTAACCAATTAATAAGCATATAATTGTCAGCGGTGCAAAAAAGGCGGCTAAAATTAAAAAAAGCCAGGCCGGTGGCTTTTATTGGTTTTAACCGGCTTTTTTTTGGCCATAATTGGCTTTTATAAAGTGAAGCATTGTAATTATAAACTATGCATTTTAAAGTGTTTTTAATTAGTTTTAATGACATTTAATTGATTAGAGTTTAATAAGTAACCTAATTTCTGAATAATGAAGACATTAATACTGGAATAAAACTTAGATGGCTTTGCTAGTGATTTGTAGTCAGAATTGCAAATATGTCAGCTAAATTTTAAAAGGTCCATACCAACTGCTTTATCTGGTTTACACTGACCTTTGACTCCACTCCCCCCTCCCCCAATTTTTTTCATTTTTACTGCTTTATAAAATTGAAGAGGACAGTGGTTACTTAGTTACATGTTTTATTACTTAATTTTAAGAGCTATTAATATACAAGTCTTATTTTATTTCTAGTAAACATTCAAAATTATACATAGTCATGTAATAAAAACACCATTTCTAACTATTAAAAATATTATAAATAGCATATGTATGAAAATGCTTAGCATCAAGATTTTCAAAATTTTATTTAGAGATTTATTTTTTTTTTTTATCTGTTTAAATGCTCTATTTTTTATACACTTATGTACCAAACTCTTCTCAAAAATTATATCCTTTCTAATTTCTCTTTTAACATATGAATAACTTAATCTCTCCATATGGACACATAAGAATGTTTCCATTTTGATGTGATTACATTTTGCCATTGTTCAATTAAATATAATCTTTAAAATGTGTAGTATATGTGGAGCTATGTAATATAGAATTTCAAAACACCAGTTTGGAGTCTAACTTATATCCTTTTCAATATTTATAACTTTTTTTTAGACATAATGCCTTCAAAGTTACCTTCTAACATTTATAAAGACCTATTTATTTGGCAAAATTTAATAGAAATTTATAATTTTTTTAGTAGAAAATATTTATAAGTGTATTAAAAATTAATTGATCCGAATTTAAAACGAATTAACTGTAAACCAACTTTTAAAAATAAAAACCGGCTTTTTTCAATAAAAGCCGGCTTTTTTTAAGTGGCTAAAACCAAAAAAAGCCGGCCGGCTTTTTTTGGCCTGGCTAAAAGCCGGCAACCCTGATAATTGTAGAGTATTTTCACAAAGAAATACTACATACTTTCATTTTTATAATTTAAACATAAAATATCTACTAATATACCCATGATTAAAGAGTTATTTTCTCCAAACATAAGCTTAATTGATGCCCTTTTTCTGTTTTAATTATTTAATATTGTTTTTGCTTTAAGTCACGTTTAGTTTTATTTTAAGTTAAATTATTTTGATATTTATTAGTAAAAAGAAAATTACTTTTAATTTTAAATATTTATAATGAAGTTACAAAAATAACTGGTTGGATTTGCCAATCCCAAAACTTTCTTCTATCTCATACATCTTAATATTTCAAAAAGTAGTTCCAAATGTTAATACTTCAATATTATTAGTTCAATATTATACCAACTTTGATTTTGATCTAAAATTTCTGCTGCAGTCAGAATCAGAACAGGTTAATCTCGATCATGATATTTATTAAAATTAATAATTTTTTCGTTATTCTGTTGTACATCAGCTGTTTGTGAATAGCCAGCTTAGCAGGATGCGAAGTGAGCTTCATGAGCCGCCAATATACAGCAGAAAAGAAAACTGCGAAAAAGCAAGAAAATTTTACAAAAATCTCTGTTACAGTGACACCTTCTGGAGGAATATTTCCAAATGCAAGGAGAAACTGCTGGCCATAGCCAAAAATATACACACAAAATTGGTTCAATTTTATGTTTAGCTTCATACACTTTTCAATGGTAAAATAATGAAAATAACACAAAAATCCGTATTATAGCGCCCCCACCCCTTCCAGCAGAATATTTTCAAATTGAAGGAGGACCTGCTGGTCATAGCAAAAAACATACCCCCCCCCCCCCCCAAAAAAAAAAATGGTTCAATTCTATGCATAATTTCATACACTTTTTCGATGGTACAAGAATGAAAGTGGCACACAAATCGCTATTACAGCGCCCCCTCCCCCCCTGCCTTCCTGTGGAATGCTTCCATATTGAAGGAGAGCCGCCTGGCTATAGCCAAAAACATTCACAAAAATTTGGTTCAATTCTATGCATAATTTGATTCACTTTTTGATGGTACGATGGCAACACACGGTCAGACAGACATTTTTTATAAATATGTTTTGGGATATCTGACCCTTAAAACATCTAAATCCGTCGAAAACCGGAAATCGAAAAAATTTCTATTACAATACTTTCTTCTAAAAATAGACTTGTTTAATTGTTAAACTTAAAAGAAAGAAAGAAAATTAATAAAGTCATACTTTAATAAACAACTTCAAATTTTGTTTTACATTCTGAAAGTAAAGGTACAATTTTCTGAAAGAAGTAAACGTAAATTCTTAACTTTATTATAAAGCGTTCAAATATCAATGTTAGGAAAGCTGGCAATTCTTTAAACTTTTGAGAATTACCTTTTACTCATGTATAGTGAACTTACTTTCATATTTTGCATTATAAACAAAATTGTTCGGCATTGTTTGGGGTCAAACTATTTCTGTTATCCTTATATATTTGCTTCGCTGCGCTCTGCCGGATATCCGGTAGAGAAGTCGGATATCCGGTGATTGTGATTCGGATATCCGACGATATTTCGGATATTGAAAAATCAGCCGGATATGCCGGATATCGGATATTTGCCGGATATCCATTGCATCCCTAGTAAAAACTAATGTAGCAAAAGCGTTCAAACATGAGATTATTAATAAGTAGCTTATTGTAATATACTGTTCATTTTTCTGAGGATAGCATGTATACATGTAGAGAAATTAAGTTTTTTATGAAAACAGTCTCAAATTTCACTGAGGTTTTTGCTTATTATTTGCACTTAATATTTAAAAAAGTTCTTTTCAGAAAATATGACAAACAGTGTACACAATACTCTGCAATCAGAATTAAACGTTAATAAAAATTGGATGAAAAATGAGCAGGTTTACTAAAAAATGTTTTGCTGAGCATGCATGAATGCAATCAAAATAACATTTTCGAAACCATAGCTTGAAAATTCAGAAAGTTATCGTCAATAGTATAAGCTCGAAATCCGTTGTTCCCAAAAGGAAGCAAAAAGATGAGGGGGTTGTATCCAAATATAGTAGTATGTGCAATATTGGGTATGCTGTCTTGGCGCTAATCAACAGATATTTGATACAACTGCTCATATTTATTTTTCATTTTGGGAACAACGGATTTCGAGCTTATTCTATCGACGATAATTTTCTGAATTTTCAATCTATGATTTTGAGACTTTCCCAAAAGTTGCTCTATATAATTAGCTAATACATTATGCATATTATATTTTGATTGCATTCGCGCATGCACAGTGAAACATTTTTTAGTAAACCTGCTCATTTTCTCTCCAAGTTTTATTATTTTTTAATTTTGATTGCAGAGTTTTGTGTGCAATGTTGTTTGTCATATTTACTGAAAAGAACTTACGAGTATAGATGCTATCCTCATAAAACTGAACACAGCATATTGCAATAATGTAACCGCAATGCCAAATTTCAAATTTCTAACCTCGACGATATCATAGAAATCTCAATTTTAGAATATTTTTTGCTCCTGCACCCCTTTGGGAGTTGTTGTACCTGCGTTAAAACATAGCTATGTTGGAAAAGAGATACTCACGAGAATTTTGCCACCATTATTTTTATTATTGGTTTGGTAGTTTCACAGTTTACTCCTATAAACAAATGCACAAATGTAAGTAGTGTTTATGGTGATTTATTATACACTATTGGCTAATTTTGTGCACTGCTAATGTAAAAGTAACCATTGTTTTTCTTTTTATCCTGAAGCAAATGATAATCTGCCAAATATTGTTTCAATTCAAATCTTTTGAAATTGCATTTTTTTTATTATTATTATTTGCAGAAACACTGCTTTCATGTTTAAATTAAATATTTTCATTTTATAGTGTTACTAATTTTTGAATAAACCTTTTTACTTTGTATTGTAAACAAAATCAGTAACAGTTTTTTTATTTAATTTTATTTTTCAATGTGTTTGTATTTTTTTCCTTCTAATATAGCCATTTTAATTCTTTTACAAAAATAATTGATTAGCAAAAGATTTAATTTGAATTTCTTCCATTGCTATAGTAACGGATGCATTTTAAGAAAATATCACTTGTAATTTCAGAAATTTTGAGTTTTTGGCACTATACACATCACCAAATTAGAAAAAATATGAAATATCTCACTATTGGACCTAGAAGAATTTACTTGGTACCATTCGATTCAGCATACAAAAATACATTGTAATATGTTATGATTAGGAATTTTTTTAAAGCTTGTTCCAATTTTTACCCACATGTGGGATAGAATTGTAGGAAATCGTTATTTTTCGCTCAACTACGTCACAAGAAATATCCCCCACCCCAAATTTCGTCCTTTTATCTTCAGTAGTTTGGAATGTGCATTGATTACCCCCCCCCCCCCTCTCCCCTCCCAATCAGGACTATTGTTTGTATATACAGGGTTCGTACGCGACTGGAAAACCGGGAATTGTCAGGGAAAATGACAAGTGCTCAAAAAGTCATGGAAAAGTCAGGGAAAATTGCAATTTTTTTCTAAAACCTGGAAAAGTCAGGGATTTTTTTATGTGGTATCATGTCTCAAGATTTTGCCAAATTCCGAGGTTCGTCCACAAAAAAGTTCTTATTTTTCCCTTGGAAGTATAATTTTCACGAAATATTTTACTAAATTCACATTTTGACAGGAAGAAGTTTTAGCTATACAAATTTGTCGCCAAATGGGCAATATCTTTGCCAATGATGGGACTCTGTAAAAGAGCGAACTGCGCAATAGAATAGAGTTATTTTCCGGTTTCTTTTGTCAGCTTTAAAGTTGAATGTCGCCAAATAATTTCATTTGTTATTTAATGCAACCCTTTTTCATGAAGAGTGAAATAGGCAGAAGCTGAAGGGCTGGTTAAAGCGAAAGGAGAGCCACAATCTTCTTGTCTTCTGCTGACTGCTGCTGAGTGAGAAGGTGATTTAATTTCGTTTTGGTGACGGCATGATTCTTTTCTGAAACCGAAAGTTCTGTTAATTACAGGTAAGTAATCTTAATTAAAAGTATTCTTTAATAGTCCTAGTTTTTTTAAAATAAATAATATATAACAACTAAACGATTTTTTCAGAAACGAGATTGTTATTATTAAATATCTATTCTGAAGATATGTTTTTATCCCCTTTTATCACATTATTATATACAACTTTGCTAGTAAAAAAATAAAAAAGGTGAATCCTGGAAAAATTTAATTTGGTTGCACTATTCTAAAGCTAACGTAATGCAAATATTTCGCATGAACTCATCTATTATTCTTCACTCGTATGTGTGTCATTTTTCAAAAATTTAGATTTAAATATATTTTTAATATATAGTACAGGATATATTATCCGGAATGCTAAATGATCCGAAACCGAAACTTAGTGAAAGCTTTCATTTAAGAAAAATTTGCAGTTTTTTTTTTCAATATTTTATTGAAGAGTTAACATGTTTTATAAATCGATATTTTGAATATTTTAAACTTTTTCTCATACATCTCAAGGTACTGTTATATCCGATTAATTCCCCCCCCCCCCCCAAACACGGCAAAAAATCGTAAAGTAATCGGAGAGGACTTTTACAGGGATTAAAAGCGGCTATCGAAATCTACCGCCTGTAGAGATCCGAAAATGTGTATAAGAATAGACCAAAGCCCACCCTGATATTCATTTTTTTGTTAACCGAGATAATTAAAAGTCAGAACCTAAAAAAGCACGAAATACGCGCTCTCCCTGCGACACTCTGAGCCTACTTATGATGCTCCTATGAAAGATAAGAATTGAATGTACGCGATCGTCACACATAAGTTTCTTTTGGATCATTTTTATGACTTCTCATTGGCGTAACTTTTAGAAATATGGGAAAACTAACTACATATTTTTAAATTTAGTATTTTTCTGTTTCAAATGCTAAAATCCATTGTAAAAAAATTTAATTTTTAACCTTTTGAAAAAAAAATTCGAAACATCACTTAGAATTTGAACACGTTTTCCGCGATCGAAAATCTGTCGGCAAGCCTCTGGTCTGAAAATTCCGAAAAATTAAGGTGATCATTTCCGAAAATTAAAAAAATCGGTCATAAATCTTAAAATTCAGGCATAAAATTTATCGCAAAATTTGACGAATGATCGCCGAAAAAAATCAATTTCGTCCATCGTTTGAAGAAAAATTGCTAATTTTGTCAAAGGAGCGCAGGAAAATGCAAATTTCATCAAAGAAACGTGCAAATTGGCAAATTTCGTAAAAGGATCGTGAAAAAACGGCAAATTTGTCAAAGAATCGCGGAAAAACGGCAAAAATCATCAACAGATCGCAAAAAAACCCCTCTAATTTCTTCAAAGAGGCGCAGGAAAAAAAAAACACTTCGTGCCGGGAGTTTACTCCTTTCAGAAAATTTCCTTTGTTTGTTTTTTTTCCTTGTTTTACCAGAATAATTATTCTCTAATATTAATTAGTTTTTAATATTTTATGGTAATTATTTTAAACCACTGTTTTTAATTCATAACGTAAAAATAATATACGTAATTTTTTAAGATTAATTTGCAGAAAGTTTTTGACCAAATATTTATTTCTGCAGAAAGTTTTTGGTTTTATACAAGTCTGGGGTAGTGTTGCCAGTGGGTTACTTTTTTTGTTAATTCAAATTTCTTGATTGGCAACACTTTTTTGAAATGATAAAATTTCTTCTCTTAAATCTGTTGTTTAATATTTTCAGCATAAGAGCATTTTTAAGCAGGTTCATGTGCAGTTATTTATTTAATTAAAGAAATATGTAATTTAATATCTAGCATTAAAAAGAAATCTGGCAACATAGTATAAATAAAAAAAGTACTGTTATTATAATTTATTTTGCCCCACCTAACCCTAAATTAAGATTTTATAAATTAAAACTAGAATAGATTCAGATTTTTTTCCCTTTTGCATTAATTGTTTTGGAGCTACTTTTGATAGAATGTAATAAATATAAAATCAGTTTTTTAAAAATGATTGCAGTATAATTGTGTGTTTTCTTCTTTTAGGAAAAAGTATATATAATATGTCTAAGAAAAGAACATTATTTAATCCCGAGTGGACAGACAAGGAAATAAATCCAGAATGGTGCTCTTGGTTAAAAGAAGTAAAGAGTGATCCATTCTCTGCCCATTGTTCTATTTGTCGAAGATCATTTCAACTCAGTAATATGGGTAGAACAGCCATTACCAGCCATGAGGAAGGTTATAAACATCAGAGAAACGCAAATTCTGCTAAGGGTTCTTTGCCATTGGAAAAAGTATTTCAGATTGATAAATCTACGAAAGAAAATACAATTAATGAAAATAAAAAGTCCATATCTGAAGAAAAAATCATAGCAGAAATGAATGATACTTCTACTGCAACGTGTGTTAAACCTTATTGTAGTAATAAACTTTCTTTAGAGAATCATGTTTCAAAAGAAGCTCTTTTAAGAGCTGAAATTCTCTGGGCCATGAAACTTGTCATGTCCCATAGTTCGTATAATCCTTTCATGATGCTTCCAGTTTGTTCAAAGCAATGTTTCCAGAAAGTAAAATAGGACAAGCAGTTACTTGTAGTAGTTCAAAAATGTCTTACATGATTTGTTTTGGCTTATCACCATACTTCTCTGAACATTTAAGAAGGGACATAGGGAATTCAAAGTTTGTTATTTGCTTCGACGAAGCTTTAAATAAAGTAGTTCAAAAAGGTCAGATGGATATTGTAATTAGGTATTGGTCAGAATCATTTAAAAGAATAAAAACTCGATATCTGGATTCGGTTTTCCTTGGCCATTCCACAGCACTAGATTTAATAGCTAAACTTCATGAAGGAACTGAAGGCCTTGACCTTAGCAAACTATTACGGTTGTCAATGGATGGCCCCAATGTAAATGTCAAAATGGCCAGACTATTGACAGATGAACTTGCCACTGAACATTTATGTGACGTTCTAGATATAGGGACTTGTGGGTTGCATGTAGTTCACGGTGCATTTCGTACGGGCCACAAAGCTGCAAATTGGTCTTTAAATACTGTGTTCAGAGCTATGTATCAATTATTTAAAAATTCACCTGCAAGACGAGCAGATTATATTGAAATTACAGGCAGCAACAAATTTCCTCAAAAGTTTTGTGAAGTACGGTGGGTAGAAAATGCAGCTGTTGCTAAAAGAGCTATTGAAGTTTTCAATTTTGTAAAAACGTATGTTCAGCAATCGACACTTCCTAAAACACAAACTGTTGAAGTATTACAGGAAGCATGCAATAATAAATTGATCTTGCCACAGATGGCCTTTTATTCATCCATTGCTACACTTTTGCAACTATTTCTTAAAAAATACCAATCTAGTGATCCACTTTGCCCATTTATGCATCAAGACTTGCATTTTATAATTTACCAACTTATGAAAAGATTCATTAAATCTGCAGTTTTCATTTTATGCAGTCTTCAGGCTCTTGATGTAGGAGTAGCTGCATCAGGTCTTCTTGCAAAATGTGGTGCCACAGAAAATGAAAAAAAATGATTCCGGCATTGCCAAAAACTTTTTAAAGCAATAACATAAAAAATATTTTAACGTTCTCCGCTGACATATTCTTTACTTAGATATATCTCATGTTTAGATCCTAAGCTAATTCTATCCAATTCCAATACTTCAGAACTGAGAATGAGTATATTATTAGAAGTTTTATACACAAAGCAGCATGTGACATCTGCTGAAGCAGACAGAGCTAAACAACAATTTAGTAAGCTTTGCTTTGACGCAAAAGCTGAGAAAAAAGAATATTTTGAAAAGTATTCTTATGAAAATGAAAGTTTAGATGCATTTTATTGCAACATTATTCCTGAAGATAGCTTTAAGGATTTATGGAAAGTTTTAAAAATTGTTTTAGTTCTTTCAAATGGGAATGCATCTGTGGAAAGCGGTTTTTCAATTAACAAAGTTGTATTAATAGAGAACTTAGCAGAAAGATCTGTGTGTGCCCTTAGGAATGTTTATGATGCTGTTAAAGCAGCTGGTGGAGTTGAAAAAGTAGATATTAGTAAAGAAATATTGAGCCATGTTAAGGTTGCTAGAATGAGATACCATGACTATTTAAATGAAGGAAAAAAAAAAGAAAATCATGAAGCAAGCAAAAAAGAAACAGAAAAAAGAAAAGCTGTAGCAGAAATTAAACTGTTAAAAGAAAAAAAAATTAAACTGACACAACAAACTGCTTCTGAAACAGTACATATAAACAATATGATTGCAGAACTGTCCAAAAAAATTTGAATTTTTAATATGCATAATGTAAATTTTGTTATAGAAGTAAAAAGTTACTTTGAATCCTTCTGAGTTGTATTTTAGTGTTTTTTTTCTTTCTTCTTTTAATTATTATAAGTTATTTTCACTTTCAGAGGTAAGTTTACATTTTATTCTTATTAATGTACCTCTTATGCTGTACAAATTTAATCATTAAAATGTAAAATTGAAATTCATATTTCTAAAAAAATGTTGTGAATTGTGGTCAGGGAATTTTAAGAAATATGACCTGGAAAACCTGACGAAGTCAGGGAATTTTGTAATTCAAAAAGAGTATGAACCCTGATATAGAGATAAAATGAAATAAAATAATAATGCAGTATTTCCAAATTCAAAAGATTAAAAAAAATCAAAATAGGACTATTTAAGAAGACTTTTACTGAGCAAATGACATACTTTTAAGTTACAAATAACTGGGAAATTTTTGTCTTTGTATTAAAATACTCATATATAAAACAATAATAAAGATCTTAGACACCTTTTATGCATTTCTCAATATTTATAAATATGGAATAATGAATGAATGTCTCGGTCTGCATATAAAAGGTCGCCGGGCCACAGGTTGAGTATGGCTGCTTTAGATTGTTCTATGCTTTGTCATACACCAGACAGGATGATTTTAACAATACTGTGCTAAACGTAGATGTGAGAAGAATCGACAAACAAATTCTTCATTTGGCGCCCCTTCATTCTGGCACCTGGGGCACATGCCCCCTCTGCCTGCCCTTAGTTTCGGCCCTGTTTACTTGACAGTAGGTATGACTGAATAGCTTAGAAATAACAGGGATCTGTTTAGGAAAAATTTGGGTCTTTTAAAGGACCTTTCACACTAAAGACAGGACACTTCACATACATTGTCACCTTAAAACAGGACTCTGTCTTAAAAATAGACCTTTCCCTAAACTTTTCTATCTCCTTCCACAAATTAATCATTTTACAATAAAATTTAGCCAGTCACAAAACAGCTGAAGTCACATGAACAAGAACTTATACAGGGTGCAAAGGAAAGTCCCTTAAACCTGAAAATACTTGTGAAGGGAGAGAGCTACAGCTATGCAAGTGAGGTAACGGTATAGTAAAGCGACTACGCCCAATTTAATGAAAATGACAGCACTGCCACTAGTAAATAAATTTGGAAGATAGCCATTGCATATCAAAAACGAAAAGAGGTAGAGCCAATTTCCAATTAGAAAGTTTTAGAGCATCTATTAATTAGTACGAAACGACATTTGGTTTACATGGATAAGATAAAACTTCACCTGTATATCCAAAAATGTCCGAAATCGATGCACTCTATTTTGTGTAAACATCTGAATAGAATAGCCAGAAGTATGAAGAACTATGCACAATTTATTGTATAAATGCGTACTTTTCTCAATAAATTTTGATAACATCACACAAAAAACAAAGACAAACTGTCTCACCGTAATAAAAAGTTAATATTCCGTATGTTCGAAAAGTTTGCATTGCTCACGATACACGTTTTTATTTGTGAGAGTAAATCTGCATGCTCATTTCTCAGCATGGAACATCTATTGCAAGTCTCTTCAGTATGACGACATAGATTTAATCCTTTCAAGGGCAGTGGCTAGATGGTCTAACCACCTAATTTTAATTCCAAAACTGACAAATGACATCAAGAATATTTTAATAAAATTTTGCTTTTGTTTTGAAATTGGAAATTAGAAGGTTTTCATTTTCTAAGAAATCATTTGAATATACTGGTGTCAGTCAATTATTTCATCATTTTATGAACAGAATTCTTCTGCCCCTGAAAGGACTAAACTAAAATTTTAAATGCATTGAAAATTAATTTTTTACAGACATTACAGTACAATACAATGACATAATTTGCAATTGAGCACTGCTACATTTCCTAAATGTGAATATGCAAAGTAGAGTCGTCACTCACTGATTTCAGACATTTTTGGGTATACAGGTGACGATTAATCTTATCTGTGTGAACCAAATGTTGTTTCGTAAAAATTGATTGATGCTCTAAAACTTTCTAATTGGAAATTTTTCTCTATCTCATTTCGTTTTAAATTTGCAATGGCTATCTTCCAAATTTTGCCACTAGGGGCGCTGCTGTCATTTGCATTAGTTTGGGCATAGTCGCTTTACTATACATTACCTCACTTGCATAGCTGTTGCTCTCTCCATTCATAAGTATTTTCAAGTTAAAGGGGCTGTCCTTTGCACCCTGTATATAATGATAAATTTAAATTCACAAAATTGTGATTAGATTTTGCAATTAAAAAACACAATTTCCCAAAAACAGGACACACAAATCCTGGACAGACCCATGAACAGGCATGAAAGAGTTTCTCCTAAAGGAAGAATTCACCTTTTTAAAAATAATTTGATGAAATTCATGATTTTAAAGTTTGCTGCTTTTTGACGGAGTATGCATTTTTCCACGATCCTTTGCTGAAATGTGCATTTTTTTCACAGCTTTTCCCATGACATTCACATTTTTTTGCGATCCTTTTTTGAAATTTGTGTTCTTTCCATGGCTCTTAGACGAAATTTGCATTTTTTCTGTAGCTCTTTGATGAAATTTGCGGGGGTTTTTTCTGATGCTCTGACAAAATTTGCTTTCTTATGCGGCCATTTCACGGTCTACAGGTTTTTATCGTGATCCTTTGCCGAAATTCGCATTTTTCCCATGGCCCTTTGACGAATTTCACGGTCTTTTGATGGAATACGCATTTTCCTGTGATCCTTTGCTGAAATTTGATTTTTTTTTCCGCGTCATTTTTGATGAAATTAGTGTTTTTTCTGCGATCCTCTGTCAAAATTTGCGCTTTTTTGGCGAAATTCGCAATTCTTTGACACAATTTTCGTTTTTCCCATGGCCCTTAGACGAAATTCACGTTTTTCTCTTGTTCTTAGAAAAAATTCATGTTTTTTCCCATGAGCCTTTGACAGAATATGTGTTATTTCAGGGCTTTGATGAGATTCACATTTTTTCCTGCGATCCTTTGAGGAAATTCATGTTTCCTCCGGGATCATTTGACAAAATTCGGGTTTTATCCGCGATCAATTGACGAAATTTGACTTTTTTTCACAATCCTTTGCCAAAATTCGCACTTTTTTCACTCTTTGAAAAAATTGATGTTTTATCCGCGGCCCTTTGAAAAAATTCGCATTTTATCCATGGCCCTTTGACAAAATTCAGGTTTTTCTACAGTCCTTTAATGAAACTGGAGTTTTTTTCTGTGAACTATTGATGAAATCGATTTTTTTTTTTTTTTTGGAGACCATTTGTCAAAAATCACGATACAGTCCTCCCCAATTAATCGGGTCATGGATAATCAAATACCCGCTTATTCGAATAGAATCCACCAGAACCGAATTTATTCCTATTGGTTCTATGTTATTTTTCCCCGCTTAAACCAAATACCTTTTACGAACGTCCCTGTTTAATCGAATAACAACTGTGTGACCGATGTTTGAAAATAGGTGTGGAAAGCACGTTTCAGCTTGAATTTCTTTCCAGCTTTTGTCATTTTCGGTTCCTTTATGTTGAAAACAAATTTTCAGTTCTTCCTGCCATTATTTCGACCGGCAGGTGTATAATGGACAGGTTAAATGATTTCCCCATCATCACTTCTTGCTGTTAATGATGTCATTAAATTAACGACAAGGATTTAAGTTAGCAAAGTTTAAGTAATACACAATGAAAGCAAAAGCTAAATGTCCCATTTGGGTTTTAAATAGTTACGAAAAAGATAAGAGATGTATGGTGGCGAAATGAAAACAAATTAAGTTTAAAAACAAACTAAACGTTTATTAAATAAAATATAAAACAATATGATTAAATATATTTCCAACAGTAAACAAATATTTAAATTCTATTAAGTACATTCTGTTATCAAATTATACATATCTAGAAAAACATATTTAACAATAAAAGGAAAACTGACCTCGTGACACATAATGAAACAATCGCTTGAGTGACTGTCCGTGATTAGATATATCCGTGAACTGCCGACAAACTAAATTATCCCGATTCATATATATATATATCAATGCTGAAGAACACTGGGAAAACATTTCTATAAAGAAGAAATTGCATTGCTGAAGAATATCACAAAACACTTAAAGTTGATGTATTAAACCATCCATAAATGAATTCACTCCGAGCTTCACTTTAATGATCGCCATTCGTGACTCACAGCTTGCCATTTACTTATTGACGAGAAAAACAGAGTCCGTACATTAAAACCGGAGTCGAAGTTGAAAACTATCGAACTCCCATTGGTATCCTCATAAATGGCTGACACAAGTTAAAGCAAGAGCAAGTTAAGTAATAATTCATTAAAAACCAACAGAACTTCTAAATGAACGTCCTCAGCCATCGAAACTCCAGAGAGATAAAACACTGTTAGAAAGAGGAGGTGAAGAGAAAAGAAAATGGATCTGTATTTATATCAGCCGGGCGTTCAAATAAGATCTCATTACGCAATTCAAGGAGCAGCAGCAGACGAAACCATGATGAAAGATCGCACAGCCGATGTGCCGTAGACTCAAACGGACGGCGCCATCTGGCGGCGAACGTGAAACTATTATCGTGGCGGTCATTCGAATGAGATGCGTGCTCTTGAATGCATGAAAGCTGACAGCTGGAAAACTGATTGAAAAACGAAAGTACGCCCGGGAAAGAAAGTAAATAAACTAAAGAACTTTACAAACAGGATAACTGAAATGGATAAAAGGTAAGTAAAGAAATGATTGACTTTATATTATTAATAAAATATATTTAAAGAATGTTAAAAGATATTCAAATAAAGAAATTAAGAAATGTAGAGGAGATATCTCTGGACAGTGTCAAGATAGGAATAAGGTGTTTTACACTTGTCAGTTAACCATGCTTTAATGGCAATGCGCTGACACTTTGAGACTCGAGAATATATTTGAGACTCTACTGTATTAAGAACAAAATTTAAACTTACTCAATTCCTCACATGTATTCAGATCATCAGCAAAGGTGACTCTTTTCACAGATTTTGGTGCACCTATTTAATATTGTATAAAGTTTTAGCATATCAATGAACATAACTACTAAATTTGTTTATTTGAAAAAAAAAAGAAGAAAAAAAATTACAGCAAAAAAAAAATACGTAAAACTTAAATCTAAAGTTTTATTAATTTTGTGAATTTCATAAAATTACAGTTTGTATCAATGAATATTAAGGTTTCAAAAACAAAATAGGAAAGCAGATATTCAATCTAAAGCAATTCAAAAGTTATAAAATAACGATAATGGCTAGTAAATCAAAATGATCTGAAATTTAAATGTGTTTATTATCACACAAAAAATTTTAAATTTCTAATTCCTGTAAAAAATAATTTCTAGCACAATGAAAC
Source organism: Maratus speciosus (assembly GCA_963932465.1). Classification (NCBI taxonomy): domain Eukaryota; kingdom Metazoa; phylum Arthropoda; class Arachnida; order Araneae; family Salticidae; genus Maratus; species Maratus speciosus. The sequence continues at coordinate 48,519,350 of OZ010796.1, read as the reverse complement.
TCTGCTTATCTGGCCCAATATGAAATGTAATGCAATTTTGATATGCAGAAATCTGGATACTCTGATCAATCATAAAGAAAACATTGTTGTAAACAAAAAAATTCTTGAAGATTGCTTTTGATTAATAAAAAGGAAAACTTTATACATGTTGAAAATAAAATAATTTTTATTACAAAGAACAAAATACAATACAGTACTTACATACACTTAGAAGTTTTAGATAAATGTCTCTAGCACCTCCCCCCCCCCCCCCCCCGAAATAAAATTCTGGGTACGCCGCTGATTTCTGGCCCTCTACTGTATATATATACAGTATGGAGCCATTTATCCGGAAACCAGTTAACCGGAAAACCAGTTATCCGGAATGCTATTTCTAATAGACTGATTTCAGAATCTTTGCAGAAAAAAGTGTCATATACTGCCAGTTTGACATATGCATTGCTTGAAACAGTTGTATAACTTGATGAACACATTTAGCATTTGAAATGGAAACATATTTAGTTGTATTTTAGATGTTTTAATTTTTATGCAGAAGAAACAGAAGAATTTTTGTTCCCAAGGGATTCCCATAAATTACCTTCTTTCAAACTCTGATAAACTTATGATCTTTCTTGCATCTGATTTTTAATCCAAGTAATCTAATAATTTAAAATCAGAAATAATGCCGCAGCCACATATATTTCACAAAACTTATCAAATGGAGCTGCTTTAATGCCCAACCAGTTAACCGGAATACATCTGACTCCAACCATTCCGGATAAATGTTTCTGTACTGTATACACTATATGACCAAAGGTGACCGGTCACTTGCGATTTTTGACATTTTGTTAAATATCTAGAAAATACATCAGGAATTAACCTGAAACTACAAATGTGTAAACAGTATAGTGTAAGTCATATATTTCTGTGAAGATTTTTCCCGAAACCCCATAGGGGACCGTCAACATTTAAAAGAATGAATATGTTTTGGATGACCCTGTAAAAACTTATGTAGCAAAAGCATTCAAACATGAGATTATTAATAAGTGGCTTATTGTAATATACTGTTCATTTTTATGAGGATAGCATATATACATGTAGAGAAATTAAGTTTTTTATGAAAACAGTCTCAAATTTCACTGAGGTTTTTGCTAATTATTTGCACTTAATATTAAAAAAAGTTCTTTTCAGAAAATATGACAAACAGTGTACACAATACTCTGCAATCAGAATTAAAAGATAATAAAAATTGGATGAAAAATGAGCAGGTTTACTAAAAAATGTTTTGCTGAGCATGCGTGAATGCAATGAAAATAACTTTTTCGAAACCATAGCTTGAAAATTCGGAAAGTTATCGTCAATAGTATAAGCTCGAAATCCGTTGTTCCCAAAAGGAAGCAAAAAGATGAGGGGTTGTATCCAAATATAGTAGTATGTGCAATATTGGGTATGCTGTCTTGGCGCTAATCAACAGATATTTGATACAACTGCTCATATTTATTTTTCTTTTTGGGAACAATGGATTTCGAGCTTATTCTATCGACAATAATTTTCAGAATTTTCAAGCTATGATTTTGAGACTTTCCCAAAAGTTGCTCTATATACTTAGCTAATACATTATGCATATTATATTTTGATTGCATTCGCGCATGCACAGTGAAACATTTTTTTGTAAACCTGCTCATTTTTCCTCCAAGTTTTATTATTTTTTAATTTTGATTGCAGAGTTTTGTGTGCAATGTTGTTTGTCATATTTACTGAAAAGAACTTACGAGTATAGATGCTATCCTCATAAAACTGAACACAGCATATTGCAATAATGTAACCGCAATTTCAAATTTCTAACCTCAACGATATCATAGAAATCTCAATTTTAGAATATTTTTTGCTCCTGCACCCCTTTGGGAGTTGTTGTACCTGCATTAAAACATAGCTATGTTGAAAAGAGATACTATCGAGAATTTTCCCACCATTATTTTTATTATTGGTTTGGTAGTTTCACAGTTTACTCCTATAAACAAATGCACAAATGTAAATAGTGTTTATGGTGATTTATTATACACTATTGGCTAATTTTGTGCATTACTAATGTAAAAGTAACCATTGTTTTTCTTTTTATCCTGAAGCAAATGATAATCTGCCAAATATTGTTTCAATTCAAATCTTTTGAAATTGCATTTTTTTTATTATTATTATTATTTGTAGAAACACTGCTTTCATGTTTAAATAAAATATTTTCATTTTATAGTGTTACTAATTTTTGAATAAACCTTTTTACTTTGTATTGTAAACAAAATCAGTAACAGTTTTTTTATTTAATTTTATTTTTCAATGTGTTTGTATTTTTTTCCTTCTAATATAGCCATTTTAATTCTTTTACAAAAATAATTGATTAACAAAAGATTTAATTTGAATTTCTTCCATTGCTATAGTAACGGATGCATTTTAAGAAAATATCAATTGTAATTTCTGAAATTTTGAGTTTTTGGCACTATACACATCACCAAATTAGAAAAAATATGAAATATCTCACTATTGGACCTAGAAGAATTTACTTGATACCATTCGATTCAGCATACAAAAATGCATTGTAATATGTTATGATTAGGAATTTTTTTAAAGCTTGTTCCAATTTTTACCCACGTGTGGGATAGAATTGTAGGAAATCGTTATTTTTCGCTGAACTATGTCACAAGAAATATCCCCCACCCCAAATTTCGGCCTTTTATCTTCAGTAGTTTGGAATGTGCATTGATTACACCCCCCCCCCCCCTCCCCTCCCAATCAGGAGTATTCTTTGTATATACAGGGTTTGTACGCGACTGGAAAACCAGGAATTGTCAGGGAAAATGAGAAGTGCTCAAAAAGTCAGGGAAAATTGCAATTTTTTTCTAAAACCTGGAAAAGTCAGGGATTTTTTTATGTGGTATCATGTCTCAAGATTTTGCCAAATTCCAAGGTTCATCCGCAAAAAAGTTCTTATTTTTCACTTGGAAGTAGAATTTTCGCTAAATATTTTACTAAATTCATATTTTGACAGGCAGAAGTTTTAGCTATACAAATTTCTCGCCAAATGGGCAATATCTTTGCCAATGATGGGACTCTGTAAAAGAGCGAACCGCGCAATAGAATAGTTATTTTCCGGTTTCTTTTGTCAGCTTTAAAGTTGAATATCGCCAAATAATTTCGTTTGTTATTTAATGCAACCCTTTTTCATGAAGAGTGAAATAGGCAGAAGCTGAAGGGCTGGTTAAAGCGAAAGGAGAGCCACAATCTTCTTGTCTTCTGCTGACTGCTGCTGAGTGAGAAGGTGATTTAATTTCGTTTTGGTAAGGGCATGATTCTTTTCTGAAACCGAAAGTTCTGTTAATTACAGGTAAGTAATCTTAATTAAAAGTATTCTTTAATAGCCCTAGTTTTTTAATAATAAATAATATATAACAACTAAACGATTTTTTCAGAAACGAGATTGTTATTATTAAATATCTATTCTGAAGATATGTTTTTATCCCCTTTTATCACATTATTATATACAACTTTGCTAGTAAAAAAATAAAAAAAGTGAATCCTGGAAAAATTTAATTTGGTTGCACTATTCTAAAGCTAACGCAATGCAAATATTTCGCATGAACTCATCTATTATTTTTCACTCGTATGTGTGTCATCTTTCAAAAATTTAGATTTAAATATATTTTTAATATATAGTACAGGATATATTATCCGGAACGCTAAACGATCCGAAACCGAAACTTAGTGAAAACTTTCATTTAAGAAAAATTTGCAGTTTTTTTTTCCATATTTTATTGAAGAGTTAACATGTTTTATAAATCGATATTTTGAATATTTTAAACTTTTTCTGATACATCTCAAGGTACCGTTATATCCGATTAATTCCCCCCCCCCCCAAACACGGCAAAAAATCGTAAAGGAGAGGACTTTTACAGGGATTAAAAGCGGCTATCGAAATCTACTGCCTGTAGAGATCCGAAAATGTGTATAAGAATAGACCAAAGCCTACCCTGATATTCATTTTTTTGTTATCTGAGATAATTAAAAGTCAGAACCTAAAACGCACGAAATACGCGCTCTCCCTGTGACACTCTGAGCCTACTTATGATGCTCCTATGAAAGATAAGAATTGAATGTACGCGATCGTCACACATAAGTTTCTTATGGATCATTTTTATGACTTCTCATTGGCGTAACTTTTAGAAATATGGGAAAACTAACTACATATTTTTAAATTTCGTATTTTTCTGCTTCAAACGCTAAAATCCATTGTAAAAAAATTTAATTTTTAACCTTTTGAAAAAAAAAATTCGAAACATCACTTAGAATTTGAACACGTTTTCCACGATCGAAAATCTGTCGGCAAGCCTCTGGTCTGAAAATTCCGAAAAATTAAGGTGATCATTTCCGAAAATTAAAAAAATCGGTCATAAATCTTAAAATTCAGGCATAAAATTTATCGCAAAATTTGACGAATGATCGCCGAAAAAAATCAATTTCGTCCATCGTTTGAAGAAAAGTTGCTACTTTTGTCAAAGGAGCGCAGGAAAATGCAAATTTCATCAAAAAAACGTGAAAATGAGCAAATTTCATAAAAGGATCGTGAAAAAACGGCAAATTTCGTCAAAGAATCGCGGAAAAATGGCAAAAATCGTCAACAGATCGCAAAAAAACCCCTCTAATTTCTTCAAAGAGGCGCAGGAAAAAAAAAACACTTAGTGCCGGGAGTTTACTCCTTTCAGAAAATTTCCTTTGTTTGTTTTTTTTCCTTGTTTAACCAGAATAATTATTCTCTAATTAAAATTAATTAGTTTTTAATTTTTTATGGTAATTATTTTAAACCACTGTTTTTAATTCATAACGTAAAAATAATATACGTAATTTTTTAAGATTAATTTGCAGAAAGTTTTTGACCAAATATTTATTTCTGCAGAAAGTTTTTGGTTTTATACAAGTCTGGGGTAGTGTTGCCAGTGGGTTACTTTTTTTTTTAATTCAAATTTCTTAATTGGCAACACTTTTTTGAAATGATAAAATTTCTTCTCTTAAATCTGTTGTTTAATATTTTCAGCATAAGAGCATTTTTAAGCAGGTTCATGTGCAGTTATTTATTTAATTAAAGAAATATGTAATTTAATATCTAGCATTAAAAAGAAATCTGGCAACATAGTATAAATAAAAAAAGTACTGTTATTATAATTTATTTTGCCCCACCTAACCCTAAATTAAGATTTTATAAATTAAAACTAGAATAGATTCAGATTTTTTTCCCTTTTGCATTAATTGTTTTGGAGCTACTTTTGATAGAATGTAATAAATATAAAAATCACTTTTTTAAAAATGATTGCAGTATAATTGTGTGTTTTCTTCTTTTAGGAAAAAGTATATATAATATGTCTAAGAAAAGAACATTATTTAATCCCGAGTGGACAGACAAGGAAATAAATCCAGAATGGTGCTCTTGGTTAAAAGAAGTAAAGAGTGATCCATTCTCTGCCCATTGTTCTATTTGTCGAAGATTATTTCAACTCAGTAATATGGGTAGAACAGCCATTACCAGCCATGAGGAAGGTTATAAACATCAGAGAAACGCAAATTCTGCTAAGGGTTCTTTGCCATTGGAAAAAGTATTTCAGATTGATAAATCTACGAAAGAAAATACAATTAATGAAAATAAAAAGTCCATATCTGAAGAAAAAATCATAGCAGAAATGAATGATACTTCTACTGCAACGTGTGTTAAACCTTATTGTAGTAATAAACTTTCTTTAGAGAATCATGTTTCAAAAGAAGCTCTTTTAAGAGCTGAAATTCTCTGGGCCATGAAACTTGTCATGTCCCATAGTTCGTATAATTCCTTTCATGATGCTTCCAGTTTGTTCAAAGCAATGTTTCCAGAAAGTAAAATAGGACAAGCAGTTACTTGTAGTAGTTCAAAAATGTCTTACATGATTTGTTTTGGCTTATCACCATACTTCTCTGAACATTTAAGAAGGGACATAGGGAATTCAAAGTTTGTTATTTGCTTCGACGAAGCTTTAAATAAAGTAGTTCAAAAAGGTCAGATGGATATTGTAATTAGGTATTGGTCAGAATCATTTAAAAGAATAAAAACTCGATATCTGGATTCGGTTTTCCTTGGCCATTCCACAGCACTAGATTTAATAGCTAAACATCATGAAGGAACTGAAGGCCTTGACCTTAGCAAACTATTACGGTTGTCAATGGATGGCCCCAATGTAAATGTCAAAATGGCCAGACTATTGACAGATGAACTTGCCACTGAACATTTATGTGAAGTTCTAGATATAGGGACTTGTGTGTTGCATGTAGTTCACGGTGCATTTCGTACGGGCCACAAAGCTGCAAATTGCTCTTTAAATACTGTGTTCAGAGCTATGTATCAATTATTTAAAAATTCACCTGCAAGACGAGCAGATTATATTGAAATTACAGGCAGCAACAAATTTCCTCAAAAGTTTTGTGAAGTACGGTGGGTAGAAAATGCAGCTGTTGCTAAAAGAGCTATTGAAGTTTTCAATTTTGTAAAAACGTATGTTCAGCAATCGACACTTCCTAAAACACAAACTGTTGAAGTATTACAGGAAGCATGCAATAATAAATTGATCTTGCCACAGATGGCCTTTTATTCATCCATTGCTACACTTTTGCAACTATGTCTTAAAAAATACCAATCTAGTGATCCACTTTGCCCATTTATGCATCAAGACTTGCATTTTATAATTTACCAACTTATGAAAAGATTCATTAAATCTGCAGTTTTCATTTTATGCAGTCTTCAGGCTCTTGATGTAGGAGTAGCTGCATCAGGTCTTCTTGCAAAATGTGGTGCCACAGAAAATGAAAAAATATGATTCCGGCTTGATTGCCAAAAATTTTTTAAAGCAATAACATCAAAAATATTTTAACGTTCTCCGCTGACATATTCTTTACTTAGATATATCTCATGTTTAGATCCTAAGCTAATTCTATCCAATTCCAATACTTCAGAACTGAGAATGAGTATATTATTAGAAGTTTTATACACAAAGCAGCATGTGACATCTGCTGAAGCAGACAGAGCTAAACAACAATTTAGTAAGCTTTGCTTTGACGCAAAAGCTGAGAAAAAAGAATATTTTGAAAAGTATTCTTATGAAAATGAAAGTTTAGATGCATTTTATTGCAACATTATTCCTGAAGATAGCTTTAAGGATTTATGGAAAGTTTTAAAAATTGTTTTAGTTCTTTCAAATGGGAATGCATCTGTGGAAAGCGGTTTTTCAATTAACAAAGGTGTATTAATAGAGAACTTAGCAGAAAGATCTGTGTGTGCCCTTAGGACTGTTTATGATGCTGTTAAAGCAGCTGGTGGAGTTGAAAAAGTAGATATTAGTAAAGAAATGTTGAGCCATGTTAAGGTTGCTAGAATGAGATACCATGACTATTTAAATGAAGAAAAAAAAAAAGAAAATCATGAAGCAAGCAAAAAAGAAACAGAAAAAAGAAAAGCTGTAGCAGAAATTAAACTGTTAAAAGAAAAAAAAAATTAAACTGACACAACAAACTGCTTCTGAAACAGTACATATAAACAATATGATTGCAGAACTGTCCAAAAAAATTTGAATTTTTAATATGCATAATGTAAATTTTGTTATAGAAGTAAAAAGTTACTTTGAATCCTTCTGAGTTGTATTTTAGTGTTTTTTTTTTTCTTTTTTTAATTATTATAAGTTATTTTCACTTTCAGAGGTAAGTTTACATTTTATTCTTATTAATGTACCTCTTATGCTGTACAAATTTAATCATTAAAATGTAAAATTTAAATTCATATTTCTAAAAAAATGTTGTGAATTGTGGTCAGGGAATTTTAAGAAATATGACCTGGAAAACCTGGCAAAGTCAGGGAATTTTGTAATTCAAAAAGAGTATGAACCCTGATATAGAGATAAAATGAAATAAAATAATAATGCAGTATTTCCAAATTCAAAAGATTAAAAAAAATCAAAATAGGACTATTTAAGAAGACTTTTACTGAGCAAATGACATACTTTTAAGTTACAAATAACTGGGAAATTTTTGTCTTTGTATTAAAATACTCATATATAAAACGATAATAAAGATCTTAGACACCTTTTATGCATTTCTCAATATTTATAAATATGGAATAATGAATGAATGTCTCGGACCGCATATAAAAGGTCGCCGGGCCGCAGGTTGAGTATGGCTGATTTAGATTCTTCTATGCTTTGTCATACAGCAGACAGGATGATTTTAACAATACTGTGCTAAACGTAGATATGAGAAAAATCGACAAACAAATTCTTCATTTGGCGCCCCTTCGTTCTGGCGCCTGGGGCACATGCCCCCTCTGCCTGCCCTTAGTTTCGGCCCTGGTTACTTGACAGTAGGTATGACTGAATAGCTTAGAAATAACAGGGATCTGTTTAGGAAAAATTTTGGTCTTTTAAAGGACCTTTCACACTAAAGACAGGACACTTCACATACATTGTCACCTTAAAACAGGACTCTGCCTTAAAAATAGACCTTTCCCTAAACTTTTCTGTCTACTTTCACAAATTAATCATTTTACAATAAAATTTAACCTGTCACAAAACAGCTGAAGTCACATGAACAAGAACTTATACAGGGTGCAAAGGAAAGTCTCTTCAACCTGAAAATACTTGTGAAGGGAGAGAGCTACAGCTATGCAAGTGAGGTAACGGTATAGTAAAGCGACTACACCCAATTTAATGAAAATGACAGCACTGCCACTAGTAACAAAATTTGGAAAATAGCCATTGCATATCAAAAACGAAAAGAGTTAGAGCCAATTTCCAATTAGAAAGTTTTAGAGCATCTATTAATTAGTACGAAACGACATTTGGTTTACATGGATAAGAAATTTTCACCTGTATATCCAAAAATGTCCGAAATCGATGCACTCTATTTTGTGTAAACATCTGAATAGAATAGCCAGAAGTATGAAGAAATGTGCACAATTTATTGTATAAATACGTACTTATCTCAATAAATTTTGATAACATCACACAAAAAACAAAGACAAACTGTCTCACCGTGATAAAAAGTTAATATTCCGTATGTTTGAAAAGTTTGCCATTGCTCACGATACGTTTGTATTTGTGAGAGTAAATCTGCATGCTCATTTCTCAGCATGGAACGTCTATTGCAAGTCTCTTCAGTATGACGACATAGATTTAATCCTTTCAAGGGCGGTGGCTAGATGGTCTAACCTACTAATTTTAATTCCAAAACTGACAAATGACATCAAGAATATTTTAATAAAATTTTGCTTTTGTAATGAAATTGGAAATTAGCAGGTTTTCATTTTCTCAGAAATTCATTTGAATATACTGGTGTCAGTCAATTATTTCCTCATTCCTGCACAAAAAAATAAATAATAAAATAAGCCTTCAAAATGGCCTAAAAAGGGAATTTTCTTTTAATTAAATCCACCTGAAAAAAAAAAGTAATGCAATAGACTCTCTCATCTGCAGCCCTAAAATCTGCACATCATCACAGATATAAACAATGAAATTTTTAGTTCAGATGTAAAGGGAAAGATTTCAGAATTTTTTAGTTTGATATCGTTCCTTACATATTTTTGTTACACATCTATTACTTTTAAAGCTTAATTAAGCATTCAGAAAGATTTAGTGAAACCATAAAGTTTAAAGGGTGTTTACTTTTTATCGATGTATGTTTTATTTTTCACCTTCTCTTGAGCAACTTGTTTTTATATCTGAAACAGCCGGCAGTTCGTTTGATTCACTAGCTTCTGAGGCAAGTACGTTACTGAGTAACTGCCACTAACTGTGATTTCGGGATCACATCTTTCGCCGTGACAAGTTGCTTTGCAATGTCATTACTTTGTAGCCAATGGCATTTCAGATATAAGTTTATACTTACAAATTGGCAACAAGATTATGCAAAACAACTGCTAGGTTGTTGTATAAATGTCTGGACTGTTTTGGATCATTAACTTCTTATAATTTTGTATGTATATCATAGCTTTCATCATGTGACTGCATTGAAATATTATTTAAACTTTCTGTTTAAGTTAATGGCAAAGTAATGCTGTTTAAGTGTAACATTCATCTCATCTCACGTATATATCTCTTTTTATTACCCAACTGCCTAGACAGGTTATGTGTTTCACGTGCATCTGGGTATGTGGATTTCTGTATACCCTCGAAACATCCCAACAGCTGGATGGATTTTAATAAATGAGGTCTCTATCGATTCATCTTAACCACCTGATGGTTATAGGCTAGGTTTTTTTTAAAATACAAAATGGGGGTAGAGATGAAAAAAATTACGCACCCTATTGAGTGGCATATCATTAGATAGGTCTTTCAAAATGAAGACTATGTTTCATTGACTATTTTACAGTTAGAAGCTTCGTTTAAATATTACACAAACTGGAAGTTGTGTAGGTAGAATCTCTAGCTTTACTGCAACTCTAACCATCATAGACATTTATAGGCCTCATCAAAACAGTGTTTCTAGATAGTAACTAACAATTAAACACAACTTAAAAGAAATCAATACAAGTACTTTACAATAATAGGTAAGTAATATAAAAAATAGTTTCACATTGATAAGAAATAATTAGTTTAAAAAATCAAAAAACCCGAACTTAATTAATTTTCTGGAATTAAGTCTTCCACATCAACCACTGCTATACTTTGCTCAGCCATGTTTTTACAATTTTAATATGTAATTCTTGATAATATGACTATGCTCATGGTTTTTCATGAAGGAGGTATAAATTTATTTTTTAAAAAATATATCAAGATATTGCTGAAATCACTGGTAATCGCAATCTTTTTACCAAATATATTTTTGTATTAATCAAACTTTTTAGTTTATTAAGACTGGCTAATCCTGAAATAAAACTTTCTTAATTTATGATTTCCATTTTTCCAGATGCCGATTTTGCAGCTAATTGTGATGACCGGACCTTGATCAGTTGCCAAATGCTCTTGATTGACAAAGTTCGCATCGACTGCCACACTTTTAAAGAAAAGTGTGTCAGTTTATCGACCTTACAGTCAGAATTTGTCTCAATGACTGAGGCCGTCAAGAACCTGTTCTGGTTCGATCAAATATGCCGTGAATGCGTGCAGAATGATATAGTTTCAGATTGCAACAGCAAAACAACTATGCTGGTGGATGTGGGATTTACAATTAATTTTTCAATTCCCTTTCCACCCTATTACGTATTGTTAAGCTGGATTCCTGTATTTTTTCCTTGCTTTGCTTTTCAGTTGCACATCGAGCATGTGTTTACGTGCATACTTCACAGCTCGATGGAGTTGCTTGCTTGCAGCATGCGGTCTCCTTAGCATTCAGCCATTTTGAGTTGCAATCGTAATCTCTTTACTTTAAAATTCATCATGTAAAGTTACTTTTAGATTCGTGCTATAAATTATGTTAGTTATTTTTAATGCTATTTTTATAAGTTACCATATTTTCACGTAATTTAAATTAAAAAAGTAAAGTGTTTAATGGTTTAGATTTAGAACATATAACTTAGGTTAATATGTCTTCAAAAAGGCAAACTTAAGAACATTAGCAGAAACTAACACAGTGTAGGCTTTGGCTGGATGGAGTGTAACTGAAGAGATAATTGAATAACATCAATGGCATGTGAAGAGTGTCTTAAACTACAAAAAATAGATTGCAAAGACTGTTAAATGAACTTTGAGCTAAACAGTTTATATGTAGCTAAACAGTATTATCATCGCAGGTCAAAAATACAGATAACTATACTCACAATTGAGAATGCAGATAGCTGGTTGTAACAACAAGTGTATAATCATGGTGACAAGAGCAAACATATAACATTATCTCAGGAAACAGCAAAAATATCACAAGATAATAAAAGGTTGGTTAAAACTCATTTAAAAACGAAACTCATTCATTAAGATAAAGCTTAAAGCATCCATGAATGCATTATCTCATAAAGTACTCGAGCTATTTTGATATACATATTTTTTTTGTGGTAGAGTATAAATATAAGATAACAGCATGCATATATGGCAGACAGTTTTTAAAAAAAATTAATAAAATTTCTGAAAATTGCCATTGCTCTTAAATAAAAAGTTTTAGTCACAGAAAAAAACTGTCTGCCATAAGTCTAGAGCATAATCCAGTAAATATGGATTCCAAATTTCATCAAAATCGGTCAGGTGGTTTCCGAGAAAACAGGTCAAGTGTACTTTTTAGTGACCCATCTTTATAAAGATAACCAATTAACATATTTTTTAGCGTAATTTTTAAAAATTTGCTTGCATATTTAGGAAAACTTAGTGCAGTATTTTTAGACATGGTCCTCCAAAGTCCCCTTTTAAAATAAAAATGGTCCCCTTTCCTCCTTTTAGGAGACTAAAATGTGTTGGGAGCCCTGCTATTATTGTTGTTTTATTTTATTTGTCCTATTTGTTTTTTTTAAACCTTTATTAATTATTGTTCTTTTTATGACCTAAAATCTGCACACCTTCTCCCAAACAGTGCAGATTTCTGACATGTGTGTATCCAGGGGGGGGGGGAGCTGATGGGGCTTCCCCCCTCTCTCCCACCCTAAAAAATTTTTCGAAAGTGATATGAAAAAAGTGCTGATTTTTTTTTTCTTTCTTTCTTTTTTGGAAACAATTTTACTTTTTTTCTATCATAAAGCAGACTAGCCATTCTCATTAATCCCATATTAGTCCACATAGACACCAAAGAAGAAAAATGAGGCTGATGGGGTTACATCTCCTCCCCTCATCCCAAAATAGCCAAAAATTAAATGAAAAATGCGTTTCTCCCTTACTTTTTTAGATAAATTTGAAATTTTTTCTTCTGTCATACAGCGAAATAACTGTTATCGTTAATCCCATAATAGTCCACATTGACATCGCAGCATACCCAAAGATTGGAAAGGGGGGGAGGGGTAATGGAATTACAGCCCCCACTTGTCAAAAAAGGAAAAATAGCGCTGATTTTTTTCTTTCTATTTGAGATAAATATGCAATTTCCCCCTCTATCATTCAACAGACTAGCCACTCCCTTCACAATAGTTCCATACTAGTGCACAGTGACATCACATTAAACCCAAAGAGGTGAAAGGGGCTAATGGGGTTACAGCCCCCTCCCAAAATAGTCGAAAATAAAATGAAAAAAGATGATTTTTTTTTTAAATTTTTGATTGAAAAAAATTTATCTTTTTTCTCCATCATTCAACAGACTATCTGCTCTCTTCTCTTTAGTTCCATAGAAATACACAGTGACACCACATTATACCCAAATAGTTGAAAGTTCTAATGAGGTTACAAACCCCTCTCTAAATAGTAGGGATGCAACGAATAGATTTGGCCAAATACAGAATATTCGGCCAAGTTTTAGGCTGAATTTTTTTTTTTTCAATTTTAAAATCAAAAATTAAATTAAGGACTAATTGAAATTAATTTTTTGTTTGAGTGTTCAAAAATCATAACAGCTGAATGTATTTTTTTGTAATATTTTAAATACTTTGATGCCAATAAGATAACATATGACTTTCAAAAATGTAAATGATAATTTAATTCATAGTTTTTTATTTAATCCATATAGTTCTAGTAATTTATATGTATTTTATCTAAAATAAAAACTCATTACCTCTGTAAAATGAAACTTTTTTTTATTTTAGTAAAATCATTCACACCCCAAAAAAATAAGAACTTGCATGTGTCCTCTGTCTTTTTATATCCTTTCTCATTCAACTCAAACTTAGTAAATTTACATTCTGTATGTAAAGAAAAAGGTTGTTTTCTTAAAATATAATTATTCTTTTCTGCTACCAAGATATACTTTTCTCTTTTCTTTCTCTCAAAAGTAACAGGCCCCTCATAATCACGGTTCGCACCCCCCCCCCCTTTTTTTTTTATAACCTGACTTAGATGGGCTTTTTCGGGTTTTTTCAAAAGTATAATATATGCGATTTTACATTATTTATATATTTACATACTATACAGCAAAAAAATATATATATTGTTCCCTTATCATATCATATATATTATAAAAGCAGTAAGCTCAGGGATGAGAATTTTCCGTCTTTTGGCGGATTTCTGCTTTTTTGTTATTTCAAGGAATTTCCGCTTTTTTTTTTTTCTCGAAATTCCGCCTTTTTTTCCGAGGATTCCGCATTTTTTCTCCTGCAAAATTTTGTTATTTTCCGAAATTTTCACTTTCTTATCGATTCCGCTTTTCTTCCGATTTCGAAAGAACATTCAAAGGTGATGAAAAAACGGCAAATTTCGTCAAAAGATCGCGAAAAAGTGGCAAATTTTGTTAAAAGATCGCGAAAAAGCGGCAAATTTTGTCAAAAGATCGCGAAAAAGCTGTAAATGTCACCAAAAGATCGCAAAAAACTACAAATATCGTCAGAAGATCGCAAATAAACGGCAAATTTCGTCCAAAGATCGCGATAAAAATGGCAAATTTCGTCAAAAGATCGCGAAAAATCAGCAAATATCGTCAAATGATCGTGAAAGAGCGGCAAATTTCGTCAAAAAATCGCAAAAAAGCAGAAAATTTTGTCAAAAGATCGCGAAAAAGCAGAAAAAAACTACAAATATCATCAGAAGATCGGGAATAAACGGCAAAGTTTGCGAAAAAACGGTAAATTTCGCCAATAGATCGCGAAAAAGCGGCACATTTCGTCAAAAGATCGTGAAAAAGCTGCAAATTTCATCAAAAGATCGCGAAAAAACTGCAAATTTCATCAAAAGATCGCGAAAAAGCGGCAAATTTCGTCAAAATGGCGCGAAAAATACTTGTATTTAGTGCTTTTAGTGTATCCTCCCCTTCCCCCCTCTTTTGTAACCTTTCAGAAAATTTGCTGTGAATTTCAATTTTTTTTTTTTTTTTTTTTTTTTTTTTTTTTTTTTTTACTCAGAATCTCTCCTGATTCAGAATTCACATTAAGCTGGCGGTAGGTCTTTATCCAATTAGCCCGTGTGACCAAAAATAACTAACCATTGTGATTTTCACTAAGTTTTTCATATTTTTTGCTAAAAAATTAATCAAAATTATGACACACAAAAACTCTATTCTTAATTAAATTATTTCATTTTCAGGAGCGGTCATGATTCTGATAAGTCGAGCATTTCATATGACCTACACTCAATGTTTTAAGAGCTGTGTGTAATTTGGCTATTTTCACTCCTGTAATGTAGTATACAGGTTTGTGCGCTTGTCTCCATTTGCCCGGAAATCAGACCCTGGTTTTATTTCTTAAAGTATCTTTCATGGATAAAATGTGGTACAATTTTTTGTTTGCGCGTGGTTTCAGTCTTTTTGCTTTTTTGCAATTCTCATCCCTGTAAGCTCTAAAAACTCGGCTCGAGTGTTTTCAAAAACTACTCGGTGAATTTTTTTTTCAGATTGTATCATTCGATAGAGAATATTCCCCCGGTGGTTTTATGCGTCAAATATACAGGGATAACTATGATTTTTGGTAATAAATTTCACATTTTATTGATATTTTCCATGAAAGGGTTGCCAGTGATTATTTTAGCGATATTATCATTGGTTAAAGAATGAAAAGGGCTATATCAGTTAGAAAATAATGTAAACATCTCGCAAAATAAAAGAAAAAAACTTATTTTTTAATTTAAAAAAGGAACAAACAAAAATCCTTTTAATGAGAGATAAATTTAAACAATGAAAATAATTAATTTAAACATGAAATAAATATTTTGTAATGCTTAAAATTGAATTCAATATGAAATTTTTTAATAGATACAACATTTGGCGATTTATCGCTTGGGCCAGGTTAAGAAAAATGTATACTACTTGATTATCCAGTCAACCAATTTCTCCAAATTATACAAATTGTTAAACTATTCGCCAAATTATACACATGAAAGAATGTTGCCACTCATTATTTTCAGAAGCAGATAACATTTACGAAAAAAAAAAGAAATAGACTATCACCTGAGAATGCTGAATTATTATTATTTCTGCATCACAATCTAAGTTTATTGAAAACATTTTAACTGTTTTTTAAGGAAAACATAAATGCATACTAATTAAAAGAATTTAGTACTTACATTTCTTTCCTTATTTAATAAGAAATAGTAACACACTTAAAAAATCACTTAAATTATATTTAACTTTTAAGCACATTTTACTAAAAAAAAAAAAAACCCCAAAGTATTGCAACATATACGACTTAAATATCTTATACATATAATACATCTATATCTAATCAATTATAAATTTATGTTCTTTATAGATAAAATTCAAAATATTATTAAAAGAAATATTTTTTTATATAACAAAGGATAAATGTTAAAACTTCCCATTATGATTTAAAAAAATTGAATTTACTTGTACAGCTGTATTAAAACAATTTTGAATAGATTAATTTTAAATTTAACAGATTATGTTAGCTCATTACAGATAATTTTTATACTTACTGATACAGCATAAAATCTTTTTAACATGATTCTTAAATTAGCTTCTTATATAAAAATGGGTAGATAAAACCCATTCGGGCTATGAAAGTTAATGGGGAAAAAAAAATGTTAGTTAATTTCAAATAAAATTTTCATTATACTTGATGAATATAAATTGTCAAATTAAAAAGTTATACTGTAAATATAAAAACATTTATTACAGTATTGTGCGGCCAAGGCCGAATAATGGATTTGATATTCGGCAGACAGGCCGAATGGGCCGAATATTCATTGCATCTCTACTAAATAGTCGAAAATGAAATTAATATAATGCTAATTTTTTTGTTGTTGTTGTTTGAGATAAATTTGTAATTTTGATTTCTGCAATCCTTACTTTTATTTTGATAAATCAGTATTTTTTTTTTCTGTCATAAAGCAAAATAGCTATTCTTGTTAGCCTTATGTTAGTCCACATTAACATCACAGCATACCGAAAGAAGGGGAGGGAGCTGATTTCCGAAATAGTTGAAAAGGAAATGAAAAATGCTTTTTTCTTTCTGTTTGAGATAAATTTGTATTTTTCCCCCATCATTTCACAGACTATCAGCCCTCTTCTCTTTAGCTCCATATTAATGCACAGTGACACCATATTATACCCAAAAAGTGGAAGGGGGGTGTAATATTTTGTAACGTTCGATGTCGGGATCGCAGACTGATTACCAGAAAAATAAATTTAAAATTACAATTAAAAATGCTATTGAAAAATCTGGTAACCAAAATGCCATTCCGACACCACGTATGGCCGTGATCGTACAACGCGATTATCTACTAGGCAACGTGAAGATTAAGAATTAAGTTAATTGAATTTACTAAAAATAATTAAGTTGCCTTAAATTGAATCAAAGCTGAAAAGAAAAATAAAATAAACTAAACTCACCCATGGAAGAAACAGATGACACACACAATTAACTTAAACCAATATTTATTTTGGCAAACATATCAAAATTAAGGAACTGCGCAGACCCCTACAAATATTAAGTATTAATTTATATAAAAATATGCATGATCTATCACACAGAATATTATCTTTTAAACAGATGATATTTATATTCGTGGAATTTGTGAATGGATTGTAGGCAAGAACATTTAAACAGAATTTGATCTAAATCAGAGTGACTATTTGTAGTAGAAGCTTAATTGATGAATAATTGGAGATTGTCCGATAATATGGCTAAAATGGATCATCAGTTCATCATTATAGTAGAAAAGTCTCACATCTTTACGAAGCTGTCATATTCATTCCTATATGAAAGGGATCCAGTCTGATTCATTCACTATTCGCCAGCAGGTAAGGTGGCTGCATTCAGTCTTCCTGATCGGTATTTTTAGGACGTAATAAATTGAAAGGTACTTTTACGTGACCATTTCCAGGCCAGATGAGCGAGAGGAATACTTTCCAGAACAAATTGAAAACACTTAGTTTTCACTGAATATAATCCAAGAGCTGACTTGAAAATGTTCTGATTCTCACAAGTCCTTAGGATTGGCATTAGCCATGTTACATACCAGCTTCGTTAAATTATCCTCCAATTATTTACACACAGAATTTTTATTTTATTATATTAATGAATTTAAAAAAATGTAGAATTGAATGAATTTAAAAAGTGATCGGCCTTCAACCCGTATAGTCAAAGGACCGATTATAAAAGAAATTTATTGTTTCTTGGAGCGATGATGCACGCTTGCTCACACATCACCGTCCAGAAGAAGAGAGAGAATAATGCCCGTAGTATTTTTGAAAAGGACGCTCAAAATTAAGAGAACCAATCAGTGTTCCCCAAAAACAATTCAACAGTGTCCGGTCACTGAACCCGTCATGAGATCGCAACTCCCACGAGCAAAAATGGCGTCTTTTGAGACGTTGCGATGTAGTTTCGCATTGGTGAAGAAACGAAATCATGGCGAATCCGGTGCATCTTAAAATGGATGGCGCGCGTATTTAAAAGAAGCGAAAATAAATAAAACTTAAAATTTCGGATAACTCGCGATCTATTGCATCAAAATAGATGAAATTTTGTCTACTGAAAGTAAATAATTATTTAAATCAAATAAATATATTTTGCAATGAATTTAATGAATATTTAAGAATTTTTAAACTGTTAATATTAAAGACTTAGAACTTTTTGTAAACAATCTAGAAATCACTGATAAATAAATTATTTAATAGATATTAGAATCAAATTTTAGTAGTTAGAAATATTAACGTAATATAGATATTTTAAGTAAATGTTACGTAACAGGGGGTAATGGGGTTACAGCCTCCTCCCAAATTAGTTGAAAATGAAATGCATTTTTGTCTTTTTGTTTGAGATAAATTTGTAACTTTGTTTTCTGCAATACAACGAACTAGCCTTTCTGATTAGACCCATATCAGCGCTCATTTACACCACAGTATATTCAATGAGGAAAAACGAAGCTGAGGTCTCCTTTCGAAATAGTTGAAAATGAAAAAGGTGATGATATTTATTTTTTTCTGTTTGAAATAAATTTGCAATTTAGTTTTCTGTTTTAGCACAGATTAGCCATTCTCGTTAGTCCCATATTAGCCCACATAGGTACCACAGCATACCCAAAGAAAGGGAAAGAGACTGGTGGCGTTACAGCCCACCACTCTTTTCTTAAATAGTCGAAAATGATATGGAAAAAAAAACAGATACTTTTTTCCCTTTCTGTTTGAGAGAAATTTGTAATATTTTTCTCTCCTATCCTTCAACTGACTTGCCACTCTCTTCTCTTTAGTCCCATGCTCAGTTATCCAAAGAGAGGGCCGAAACTAGGGGGGGGGGGGCGCAGAGGAGGCATGTGCCCTGGGTGCCAAATGGAGGAGATTATACCTTTGGATGGGATCATTTTCTTCTGATGGCTTCCATTATTATGAAACCGCCATTATAAATAAAAAAAAAAATTATGGGCATTTTTTTCCCATAATTTGTATGAAGGAGCATTTCTAGTTGTACTAAAGTGGTTTCAGCATTGTCTCCAGAGATCTGCATGGGCCGGGCCATACTCTTTTCTGAAGGTTCTGTTCGGGCCTTACTTTTTTTCTGAAAGACCAGGCCGGGCCTAACTTATTTTTTCTGACTGGTTTCATTCCTATTCTTCACAATCCAAAAGTTTTAGTCCTAGTTTTGACCCAGCCCGTATGAAAATCATCGTCTTGTCGTAGCCTGGTCCGGTCAAAGGTCAGTAAAATTAGGCCTGGGCCAAAAATGTTTGCAAAAAATGCATACATTTTAAAATTGCCATTATTCTACAATTAAACATTAAAATTTATTCTTTTTAAAGAGTAGTAGATTTCATATGCTTATTAAAATATAATAAAATTAAAATATAGTAAAACGTGAAAAGAACCTGCCTATGACAGAATCCTGTTCTAAACTGAACAATGTGTTGATCCATGCAAAATTAATATACTAATACATGAGAAAGGAATATATAATACATTTACTCTTACTAAGAAGGGATCTTGTCTATAACACATTTTTTTTTTCTTTTCTATGCAATTCCGTCTTAGCAGATTTTACTGTATAGCATTTTTCAGATTTTTAACACTTCAATGCATAGAATATGGATTAACAATAGTAATGATAACTGAAACATTTACATACAAGAAATCCAAATTGATATAAAAATCAACGTTTTGTAGAAATTCACAGTGGCTGGACTGAGATTTTTTCCGAGCCAGTCTCGGGCCGAACTTTTAGCTGTTTTATAAGACCGGGCCGAACTTTTAAATTTTTTACTGGGCCAGGCCGATATTTTTTTTTGTACATGCCAGACCGAACTTTGTATCAGGCTGGTCCAGGCCGAATTTTTTTTCTATGAGTCGGCAGTCCCGGGCCTGGAAATTTCAGCCCATGCAGACCTCTAAGTGTCTCTATACAATATTTCAAGACCTCTAGAATCTGAAAAAGATGTGATCAGAACGATTCCGGAATTTAGAGATTGTATAAATATCAGTTCCTTGGGTGCGGCACTTACGTCAATATACTTTTTAAAAAAAACAGATTTCCATTGGTACGGTGCTTATGGTGGGTGTGGCGGGTACTCCCAAAAATACGATACATTTCTGCAAGTTGGTTCGGGTTAATCAGATTTTTAAAAAGTTAATTAAGTACATTATTTCTGTTTAAAATGTACACCTATAATAAAAAACATAGATGTTTGTATGTGTGCTGCTTTTTCCATGACTCTTTGATGAAATTCAGGTTTTTATCAAGACCCTTTGTCGAAATTTGCATTTTTCGCGATTCTATGACAAAATTTGCATTTTTTCCGCGGTCCTTTGACAAAATTAGTGTTTTTTCTGCAATCCTTTAACGAAATTTGCATTTTTTGCCGTGCTTCTTTGACAAAATTTACGGGAGTTTTGCGATGCTTGTACAAAATTCATGTTTTTCTTCAGCCCTTTGATCAAATTTGCACTTGTTTTTTTCTTTTGCGATCCTTAGACAAAATTTGCATTCTTTCATGGCCTTTTGGCAGTATACACATTTTTTCGTGTCCGATTCTTTGTCGAAATTCACATTTTTGCGATCTTTTGTCAAAATTTTCGTTTTTTTGGTTGCTTTTTTTTTATGAAATTAGCGTTTTTCGCAATCCTTTGTCAAAATTAGCATTATTTCAGTGGCCATTAGATGAAAATCATGTTTTTTCCGGGGCCCTTTGACGAAATTCGCAAGGTTTTTTGCGATGCTTGACGAAATTTGCTTTTTTTCGCGGCCCTTTCATGATCTATAGATTTTTATTGTGATCCTATGTTGAAATTTGTTTTTTTTTTCGTGGCCCTTTGACGAAATTCACGTTTTTTTGATCATTTGTCAAAATTTGCTCTTTTCGGCGGCTCTTTTCTTTTGGGGACGAAATTTCCATTTTTGACGATCCTTTGTCGAAATTAGCGTTCTTTCCGTGGCCATTAGACAAAATTCACGTTTTTTCCAGGTCCCTTTGGTGAAATTCATGGAGTTTTTGCGATGCTTTGACAAAACTTGCTTTCTTTTGTGGGCCTTTCATGGTCTACAGGTTTTTATTGTCATCCTTTGTCGAAATTTGCATTTTTTCTGCAACTCTGGTGAAATTCATGGTTATTTTCAATCTTTTGACAAAGTTTGCAGCTTTTTGACGGAGTATGCATTTTTCCACAATCCTTTGCTGAAATGTGCGTTTTTTTCGCGGCTTTTCCCATGACATGTTTTTTCACGATCCTTTTTTGAAATTTGTGCTCATTCTATGGCTCTTAGACGAAATTTGCATTTTTTCTGGAGCTCTTTGATGAAATTAGCGGGGTTTTTTGCGATGCTCTGACAAAATTTGCTTTCTTATGTGGCCATTTCACGGTCTACAGGTTTTTATCGTGATCCTGTGCCAAAATTCGCCTTTTTCCCATGGCCCTTTGACGAAATTCGCGTTTTTAGGATCCTTTGATGAATTTCATGGTCTTTTGATGGAATACGCATTTTCCTGTGATCCTTTGCTGAAATTTGATTTTTTTTTTTTTTTCCGTGGTATTTTTGATGAAATTCATATTTTTTCTACGATCCTTTGTCAAAATTTGCATTTTTCTGGTGGCTTTTTTGGCAAAATTCACAATCCTTTGTCACAATTTTCGTTTTTTCCATAGCCCTTAGACGAAATTCACGTTTTTTCCCGGTTCTTAGATGAAATTCATGTTTTTTCCCCATGAGCCTTTGACAGAATGTGTTATTTCAGGGCTTTGATGAGATTCACATTTTTTCCTGCGATCCTTTGAGGAAATTTGTGTTTCCTCCGGGATCGTTTGACGAAATTCGCATTTTATCCGTGATCAATTGATGAAATTTGACTTTTTTCCACAATCCTTTGCCAAAATTATCGGGGTTTTTTGCACCTTTTGAAAAAATTCATGTTTTATCCACAGCCCTTTGAAAAAATTCGCATTTTATCCATGGCCCTTTTGACAAAATTCAGGTTTTTCCACAGTCCTTTAATGAAACTGGAGATTTTTTCTGCGAACTATTGATGAAATTGATTTTTTTTTCGGAGACCATTTGTCAAAAATCACGATACAGTCCTCCCCACTTAATCGGGTCATGGATAATCGAATACCCGCTTATTCGAATAGAATCCACCAGAACCAAATTTATTCCTATTGGTTCTATGTTATTTTTCCCGCTTAAACCAAATACCTTTTACGAACGTCCCTGTTTAATTGAATAACAACTGTGTGACCGATGTTTGAAAATAGGTGTGGAAAGCACGTTTCAGCTTGAATTTCTTTCCAGCTTTTGTCATTTTCGGTTCCTTTATGTTGAAAACAAATTTTCAGTTCTTCCTGCAATGATTTCGGCCGGCAGGTGTATAATGGACAGGTCAAATGATTTCCCCATCATCACTTCTTGCTGTTAACCATGCTTTAATGGCAATGCGCCGACACTTTGAGACTCAAGATAGTAGTTGTGATATTTTGCACTCATTCGAAAGATAATTCGATTTACTCCTTTAAAATTCCACTTAAACAAACCACTTTAAACGATTTTTTAAGGCCATTTAAGTAATGTAAATTAGAAGTAGCAAAGTTTTAACTAAATTCAAACGAGCTGCCTTAAGTGTCATGTAAACCATTTAAATGTATGTACTGACGTTAAATTAATACGTATTTACTTTATATTAGCATTTGTATTTATTTTTAATGTATATTATTCTATTAACGATTTATTATGCTGTTAATTAAATATACCATAGATGGTTATTTTGCCCTTTTTTATGCATTAAATATTATCAGGCATGCAAGTGCAATAATGCTTCCAAAAGAGTGAGGAAAGTGACCAAAAAACCCAAAAAAAGTGACATGAATGATAAAAGACAGATTTTTTTTTTTTCAATCAATTTGTAAGTTAAACTATGTAAATAAAACACCATTTGGCTTCTTAGATTAAAATCTTCAACCAAAAGGCTGGATAAGATCAAATCTCAGTTTTATTTAATTATATAATACAAAATGTGCAATGATGGCATAATAAAATTTTAAAATGGAATTATAATAAGTAAAGTCGTTTGTCACAAAAAGTGGCAAAGGTCCTACCTATCACCTTTAAATTACCGCTATTTCTAAAAAACAATCTCCATTTTATTTTTACAACATTTGCAATAGATATCTACTGTTTGCGAATAGTGATATTAAAATAGGTCAATATTTTCTGCAACTAACTATATAAAAAGAAACTAGATGCCTAAGAAAAATGGAAATAAAGAAAAGTTATAATTCTAGTGCTAAATTTACCATGAGTAAATAATTAAAACTCTTAGAAAAAAACGCAAATAAAATGTATTAAGTTGCTTACAGTGCATACATATCATATAAAAATATTTAAAATATATTAAAAATCCACAAAACTCCAAAACGTTTTCAGCCGATGCACTTAGCCATCATCATTGGAGAACCAAATGTCATGTCTGCTTGCGCCTACTTGAGAATCGTCCAGAAGAGACCATTCTAGATTAAAGGTGGTACAAAAGATAAGGGGACAGAAAAAGGTGTATTCAAATGTCCATCAAAAACATGCTTTCATCTATTATCTAACAATTCCTTCCTAATTCCATGGATGTCATATGACAATACATCATTACAAACATTTTTTTTTTTTTAATTATTTCAAGAGATTACCCTATGGCTTCTTTGGTAATTACTTGTACAAAAAATAATTTTGGATTTATTAAATTTTACTTTTGTAGGCTGAGTTTGAGTTAATCTTGCTAACACAGTATGGGAGTCATTTAATTTAAGATCCGCTTCATGTTCCTTTATCGACTTTATTCCTCAAATCTATCCTGTACTGTGTCAGCAAGATTAGCTCATACTCAGCCTATAAAAGTAGAATTCCATCGACTTTTGATGACCATAGAGTTTGGAAGGAATTGTTAGATAATAGATGAAAGCATGTTTTTGATGAACATTTGAATACTTTTTTTCTGTCATCTTATCTTGTGTACCACTAGAATGGTATCTTCTGGACAAAACGTTTCAGAGTTTAATATATTTTTATACGATATGTACGCACCTGTTGGCAATTTGGTACATTTTATTTGTGTTTTTTCTCAGAATTTTAATCATGGAAACAAAAATGAATACCCAGAAAGGTAATAAAAATCTGTTATTAATTACTCTAATTATTTAAATGTTAAAATTTATATCGCACAGCTTTGTGCTAATTTAAACATATTAAATAGTTTCTATTGCATTGTTCAGAAAGAAATAGAATGACATCAACATGATTATGCAAAAAAGTGTCTATTTTGGAAACATTCTGTTTTCATTCTTGCAATAAAAAACAGATAGAATTTTGACTGGAACTGAAATTCAATGAAGAGTGTAATGCACTATGGATCTTACGGTTATGTGATGGGATTCCTTTATTAATTCTACCATACTTTTCGCTGAAACTCAAAGTGAAGCTAACAATGTTTTACTCGTATTAGCCGTGATTTTACTTTTGCAGTTCATAATAAGCGAGAAAATCTTAATACAGTTTAAACAACAAACTTTTCTTAATGTGCGCATTGCTTGTTTTAACTGTGTCCTCATATTAGCCGGGCTCGTACTAACAGAGTTTGACTGTATTGTATTTACACGTGGCTTTTTCTGCAAGAATATCAACAATTATTGAGGTTGAGGATATCGACAAAATCTGAAAGATAAAAAACTTTGATTTAAATTACACTTTTACAGACTTCATCTCTTTTTAGTCAAAAAAAGTCTTTTTTTTTTTTTTTTAAATAGTGACTAACTGACAAGTTTAAAAAAAAGTGACTAACTTGCATCCCTGTATTACAGTTATGAATCCCCGTTTAATCAAATATCCTGCTTAATCGAATATTTTTTCTTGGAACCATTAATATTGGTTTAAACGGGGATGACTGTACATTTTTTAAGTGCTTAAACAGAATCACCACTGTCCCCCCCCCCCCCCCATTCCCCCTCTGGCTAAAGCCTTATTGCCAAAATGATTTCTGTTTACAATACAACTCAACGTGTTTCATAATATTTAGAACATTATGAAAATTTTAATCCCCCCATTTCCCCACCCCCCCCCCCACCCCCCCCAAAAAAATCCTGGGTACGCTAATCCTGAGGTTTTGAAATTTTCATTCACTTTCAATGTTTCAGCATTAGCCTTTAAGAAACTCGACTGGCAATTATTAAAATCTCATACTCTTCATCCTCTCCAACAGAGGATACTTAGCTTCTTTGTTATGCAGTCAGTTTCGAGGTATAGATTCTTTTTCTTTTATTATGACGTCCTGATTTTTTTATGATTGCAAAAACAGTGCTTCTTGTGATGTTAAGTAATTTTACATTTTGCTATATGATATTTGTCCACACTTCAAGTATTTTCATCATCATATCAATGGATATAGATGATCTTTTATTTACAACAGGAGCCATTGAAAAATAAAAATGTTTAGCATAAAAAAATTACAGAAACCACAGATTATTCGACATCGATGAAATGACTCTGAAAAGATTACACATTGAGAGATTATTCCATCACATGACGTGCACATTTCCCTGATACGTGTATTTTGTGATGATCACACACAAGCCAGCTAATTGCAAAGTAAAAAGCCAAGTGAGCATGGGTTGTAAAGCTACGAATGACAGTAGAGGCAGAGCTGACCAACATCTAAAAGATCAAGGAAGAAATGTGTAATTTGTTCATATCAACAGGAAGGTTGCTAAATCAAGATTCGGATTATTTGTGGGTGATTATAACGAGAAAGGAGAAACATTGTAAGTACAGTAGAACCTCGATTATCTGAAGTAATTGGAACCGACCACCTTTCAGAAAATCGAGAATGCATCAATTTTAAGATTAAGAACGAATATGTACACTATTTCTTATTATGGTAACAAGTGCTTAATAAAAATAAATCAATAGCAAAGTAGAAACAAGAATAAACTACCTGAATTTTAATTTTGAAATTAAGTACCTTTTACATATTTCACAAGAGTTAGAAACAAAGTTTTGTTTGAAGTTTAGATTGCCTTTGCTTTGCAGCTCTATCAAAGTTTTTTTTTTATATATATATACTATTGGTTCACTAGTATCACAGTTATTCTGCTGCTTTCTGCATAAAACGCTAGAAAATGTTTGCACTTTTTATGCAAAAAAGTATAGATTGTACACAATTTGTGCATTAAAAGTGACTTTTTTTTAACACTTTGATAAGTATGCACTTTGTGTGCAAACTGTCTGTATTTTTTATACATTAAAAAAAGTGTATATTCTATGTTGTCAAAAACTGTGCATATGTTTTGCATAAAATAAATGAATATTCAGTGTTCGCGAAAAGTGTGCATTTTTTATGCAAAAAAAAAATCTGTAGATTCCAATTTTCTAAAAATTATGTATTTTTTATGGATGTAAAAATTAGTACTTTTATTTTAATTAGTACATTTATTCCCCTCCCCCCCTAAACAAAAATTCTCAATTCAATTTTAATTTTAAGGTAAACGAAATAAATACATTCTACTATGTTTTTCAAACTAAGAGGAAAAAAAAATTTAATTATTTAAATTTCAAAATCCAGGAAGGGGCAATGGGGCTTCCTCTCCCAACCCTCCTCTTTCATTAACGGAAATTTCCTGCGAGTTCCTCCTTTATTTTAAGTTGCTTGAAAAAAATAAATTTTACTATGTTTTTCAAAATAAGCGAAAAAGAAATTTTAATTAAAATTTAAAATCTGGGTAGGGGTAATAGTTCACCTAAACCCTCTAACTTTACTGAAAATTATTTAATTCCTCTTTTATTTTAAGTTATTCGAAAAGAGAGAATTTTACTATGTTTATCAAAATCATTGAAAATAAAATTTAGAAATAATTTAGATTAAATCAAATTTAAATCAAATTCGAGGGAGGGGCAATAGCTCTCATATGACCCCTTCTACCCAAGTAAAAGTTCTTAGTTCCTCTTTAATTTTAAATTACTCAAAATAAATACATTTTGCTGTGCATTTCAAAATCGGAGCAAAAGACATTTTAATTAAATAAGTTTCAAAATCCAGGGAGGGACAAAATGGGCTTTTCTACACCCTCCTCCCTTTCCTTAACAGAAAATCCCCAGTTCCTCTTTTATTTTAAGTTACTTGAAAGAATAAATTTTACTGTGTTTTTCAAAATCGAAACAAAATAAAATTTAGTTAAATTTCTAAATCGAGGGAGGGGAAATGACCCTCCTAAGCCCCCTTCCCCCAAAGGAAAATTCTTAGTCTATCTTTATTTATATACTTATATTATCTTTTATCTTTATTTTATATTTATCTATCTTTATTATCTTTACTCGTAAATAACAAATTTGTGCTCTGTATTTCAATGTAGGAGAAGAATAAATTTTAATTAATCAAATTTTAAAATGCAGTGAGGGGCAATGGCTCTCCCATGCTCCCACCCCCTATCAGAAAATTCCTTACTTCCTTTTTTATTTTAAATTCTTCGAAAAGAATAAATTTTTATGAAGTTTTCAAAATTATCGGAAAAGAAAATTTAGCTAGTTAAATTCTAAAATCAAGGGAAGGGCAGTGGACTCCCCCCCCACACACACACACACGCGTGTGTGTGCGCAAACTCTCCTCTTTTTGACGAAGCCCATGATTAGAGCTTACAAATACAAGTGGGGATACTACTAAATGCATCCCTTATCCTCTATCAAGCATAAATTCCAGTTATTATGAAAATTACTTCTGCTTTCAAAAAGCAAATGAAAAATGTGTATTTCTTATTAATTTATTTCAAATTTCTATTTAAACGTTTGATTTTCGCATGCGCAGTTGCATTTCAACTCAACTCAACTCTCCTTGTGTTTACATGCGTCGAGCTGTGATTGCGATGTCGCTTACATGTGACTCTTACCGGCATTCATTAGAATCTTAGAATTAGCAAAATATCTTTATCGTTTCTTTCTCTAATTTTATTATTTGTCTTTTTAACGATAACATCCACACTCTAATTTCTTACAGGGATGTATTAACATCTCTTTGAAAGTGCCAAAAAACTCGGCCGTTTTAGAAATAAATAATTCTTTCTAAAACTTCAAAAGTTCATAAATGATATAACGATCTGTTATGCATTTTACGCCATTTGATTTTTGTTAAGGATAAATCTCTTGTATTTTAAATAACATATTCTTTCGCTTAAATTAGTATTTGCATGCTTATATTTAAAATAGTTGATACCAGTGGTGTAGTCGTAAAAAAACCAGAGGGTATACATTCTAAACAGAGGATATACGCTTAAGGCAGAAAGTATACCTTAGTGTATATATGCTATAGTTTTATTGAGAAACAGAGGTTATACGGTGTTCCTTAAAAAAAAATCCAGAGAGTATACCCTCCACTACATCCCTGATTGATACGTCATATTTGGTAAGTAAGTTTTAAAATAAACGACTGAAATAGAGTGACACCGATTAAATATGGGTCAAAGTCAATATCTGGGAAAATATAAAAGATGAAAATTTCAAATTCGGCATGAAGTTAGTATAAATATTTTGTGTATAGTACTGAATGCTT
Source organism: Maratus speciosus (assembly GCA_963932465.1). Lineage (NCBI taxonomy): Eukaryota > Metazoa > Arthropoda > Arachnida > Araneae > Salticidae > Maratus > Maratus speciosus. The sequence goes on along the minus strand of OZ010796.1, from coordinate 48,490,314 downwards.
TTGCATAAAACAGTCAGTGTACACAAAATATTTTTATTTATTTTTTAATTGATTTTTCTAAGTGACCTATAATTACCCCAGCAAGGGGGCAATTATGGGTCACTGTCTTTATAAAGTATTAATGCATATTTTTTTAATAACATTTTTGTAAGTTTTTGGAAATTACCGCTAAAGTAAAAATTTTCATCATTAAAGCTTAAAGTCTTAAAAAAGATATAAAAATAAATGAAAATACCATTTATTTTTATGGGATGTTTACGAAAATCACATTTTTCAGTTGCACACAAACTTTACTTTGCAGGTGCTTAGCAAGAGAGCTAAGGGACACTTTTTGCAGCGAATTTCAGGATTTTTCACTACAACTTGCTGGCGAAAGGTTGCAAGTTTTTTTAATGTTATCGACTGAGGAATTTGGTGATCTTTTTTCCCTGTGTACAACTGAACAATTACATAATTTTTTGCATAATTGGCTGGCGAATTTTTCGATTTTTATCAAACAAGGGTTTGACAAAATTTATAATTTATTTCCCATGATCCGTAGATATATTTTGTGAGTTTTTCTCGCACAACCAGAAAAAGAAATCAATCGAAAGGGCAGTCAAAAATGTCAGTAAGTGCCACCAGTTGTGTAAAATAATTAAAAAGGTCCATCAGGAACACAAAATAGTTAAAAAGAGCTGCTGGGCTCTGTGCACTGCCGAATTGGCCTAGAGTAGGGATGCAAAACCTGTGGCCTGAGAAATTCGTCACTTTACAACTGGAAAAAACTGGAATTTTTGTCTAAGTTGCAGGAAAAAATCGTAAATTTTGTCAATTTGAAGTGGGCAAAATCGAAACTTTCGTCAGCCATTTAAGAATCTTGAATTTTGTTGATAAGGCATGGGAAAATTGCAAATTTCATTCATTATGTACAGAAAATCGCAAATTTTGTCAACCAGGCTGTGAAAAATTGCGAATTCCGTTGGTCGGGTACGAAAAAAACTCGAATTTAGTCAATCAGGTGTGGGAAAATCTCAAATATGTTTGATCGGGCACGAAAAATTTGCAAATTTTGTCGATAATGTGCGGGGAAAAACTGAAAAATAGTGAATTTTGTAAATCGGGTGTGAAAAAACAGCGAATTTTGTCAGTTGGGTGTGAAAAACTGTCAATTTTGTCAATGTGCAGTGGGAAAAAATTGCAAATTCCGTCAGTCAGTTGAGATTAGTGATGGGTGATTCTCGAGAATTCGACAATCGAGAAAAATCGTCATCGTAAAAAATCACAATCGATACAGCCATCGATTAATTCCTAGAATCTACAATCGAGATGTTTTACAATCGATTATAACGAGAAAAGCTAAAAACAGTTATTGGAAAACTTAGCTATTATTCTGGCCGACAATTTCATAGTAGTGATAAGGCTTAGTGATGGGCGATTCTCTAAAATTTACCAATCGAAAAAAATCGTTATCGTAAAATACACAATCGATACAGTCATCGATTATTTTCGAGAATCTACAAAGGAGATGTTCTAGAATCGATTATTGAAATCATTGTTTTTACATATATATAAGGCAGATTTTATTAAATATAGGGTAACTGAAAACAGATGGAATAAAAAAACAACAAACCAAAGGGAGGCTATAAAGGAGCCATAAGACTGGAAAAGTCTTGTAAGGGTGCCCCCCTGGTTGAAAAAAGCTGAAAAAACGCGAGTAGCTATGAAGCGGTAAGGGAAGTTTAAGTATCAAAAATTAGAATTTTTCGGCAATTAGCACCAAAATGGCCAAAGAAAAAAGAATCAAAAGTACCCCCTAGTGGCAAAAACATGAACTAAAGGATGATAAAAGGGATCAAAATTTTTTATTGATTTTTCTACGTCATTTGAGATTGGATCTTTAATTTCCCCATTTTTAGAAAGACTTCGACTGGAATACATTAAACGAACCCCCGCGGGGAGCAAAGTAGGGGGCAGAGGCAAGGAAACTGCATAATATGAATAAGTGGTCACAGGACTTTCCAACGATATGTCACATGAGGGGTGTCGGCTAAATTTTAAAAAGTGCACCCGCGCAGGAAAAAGTAGGGGGAGGGGTGCGGGCGATATATAAAATGAAATAGTAGTCACAGAGCTTTCCAATGATATATCAAATAAGGGGTATCAGTAAAAGATAGAAAAGAGTCCCAACTCCCAGGATTCCAATTATCGTTCCCCCGAAATATACCCTGCTCATCCTTCTCTTTGAAATTTTCATATATTAAAAATTATTTATAAAGGGCTCCATAAAAAAATCCGATCTAAAATGTTTAAAAACGCTACGATTTCAAAAAAGTTCGAAAAGTGCCTCTCTCGGGGCGCCAAAATAGGGAGGGAAGAAGAAAGGTTCATAATATGAAAGAGTAACTTTCCGATGATAACCGAAAACTTTCCGATGATATATCAAATGACTGGTCCAAAAAAAGTTTGAAATCTACCCCTCCCACGTGGGTTCCCTCTTTTATCCCAGAATATACCCGGAAATCATGCAGGCTCACTTTTCACCCACAGCACCCCCCCACGCAGCCACCAAAATTTTATATTTAATAAATAATATTTATCGGAGAGCTCCATTAAAAAACATCATTTGATGATATTTATTGTAGAAATCTCTACAATTAAAAAAAAGAATCACCCCTGCACCGCTCCCCCCGCCCCCTTCCGGAATTCAAGTCTGGGAGGAGAAAGGTTCATAATATGAAAGAGTGGTGAAAGGACTTTCCGATGGAGAGGTTTGGTAAAAGTTTGAAAATTACCCCCCCCCCCCCCTTTGTCCACTCTCGCGCCCCCCAGAATTCACTCAGCTTCCTCTTTGAACTTTTTATATTTAATAAATAGTATTTATCTGAGTCTCCAGGTATGGGGCAGCTTGGCAGAGCTAAAATAAGAGAAACATTGAAAATTCGGGGCAAAATGACACTAAATTCAACAGTAAAGTTTGAAACTAGGACTATACAGAACTGAATACATAAACCACTATGCTTCATAACCCACATCGGATAATAGCAATAAAAAGATAAGTGCCAGTTAAACTGATGGCATTAAGCTCACAGGTTATTCACATTAATTGTATATTATACTCTTATTTCAAAGAATAATGTCCCTCAAAAAATAAATGAAGGGAAATATACCCCGTTTGCCTCTTTTATACTTAACCAATGAACCTCCAAATCAAATCAGGGAAACTCCTTAACTATAATAAATCAGTATATCAAATTTGAAGAAAATCAGATAATTCTGCATGAAAAAAAGAAACATATCGCTAAATTAAGGGTGGTCTAACCCCTTTAACCATTTTATACTTAAATAATGAACCTCCAAATCTAATCAGGAAAGCTCCTTATCAGAACGAACATAGAAAAAAAAATAAATTAAAGTAAATTGAATAATTCTCCATTAAAATCCATTTATCTAAATTAAGGGGAGGGGACTTGCCCCCTTTTCGCCCTTGTATACTTAACCAATGAACCTCCAAATCTAATGAAGGAAGCGCCATATCGGAATAAATCGGTATATTAAATTTGAAGCAAATCGAATAATTCCGCATGAAAAACCCTTTTATCTAAATTATGGGGGAGGCCAGCCCCTCCCCTTTATACTTAACCCATAAACCTCCAAATCTAATCAAGGCAGCTTCTTAACATAATAAACCGGTATCCCAAATTTGGAGCAAATCGAATAATTCTGCATGAAAAACCCATTTATCTACATTAAGGAGGGGGTCTACCCCCCTTTCCCCCTTTATACTTAAGTAATGAACCTCCAAGTTTAATCAGGGAAGCTCATTAACATAATAAACCGGTATACTAAATTTGGAACAAATCGAGTAATTCTGCATGAAAAACCCAATTATCTAAATTAAGTGGGGAACCAGCCCCCCTTCTCCCCCTTTATCTTGAACCAATGAACTTCCAAGTTGAATCAGGGAAGCTCCTTAACATAATAAACTGGTATACCAAATTTGGAGCAAATCGAATAATTCTGCATGAAAAGCCCATTTATCTAAATTAAGGGGGGACCAGCCCCCTTCTCCCCCTTTATACTTAACCCGTAAACCTCCAAATCTAATCAAGGTAACTTCTTAACATTATAAACCGGTATATCAAATTTGGAGCAAATCGAATAATTCTGCATGAAAAACCCATTTATCTAAATTAAGAAGGGGGTCTACCCCCCCCCCTTTCTCCCCTTTATACTTAACTAATGAACTTCCAAGTTTAATCAGGGAAGCTCCTTAACATAATAAACCGGTATACCAAATTTGGAACAAATCGAATAATTCTGCATGAAAAACCCATTTATCTAAATTAAGGAGGGGGTCTACCCCCCTTCATACATAACTAATGAACCTCCAAGTTTAATCAGGGAAGCTCCTTAACATAATAAACCGGTATACGAAATTTGGAGCAAATCGAATAATTCTGCATGAAAAACCTATTTATCTAAATTAAGGAGGGGGCGGGGACCAGCCCCCCTTCTCTCCCTTTATCCTTAACCAATGAACCGTCAAAACTAATCAGCGGAATGCCTTATCAGAATAAACATTAAAAAAAATTGAAGCAAATCATACATTTTAATCAAGAGTTATCGCGTTACGTACATACGTACGTACATACATGCATACACACAGAACCGACGGGTACATTAGCTCTCAGGCTTAGATAGCCTGTGAGCTAAAAAGAGATTCGATAAGCAGATGGACTCCTTTGAGAAATTATGACTTAAACCAACCGGTAAGTTTGACTCTAAAAGCTTCATTTCCATCTCGCATTTCGGCAAATCTCATCTCGATGATTTTTCCAGCATTTCGACGCTTCCAGATGGGAAGCTGCTCGATGGTTTGTTCTCTCGCGGTTTTAAACCTTTCGGAATGGGAAGTCTCTCGCCCTTTTCAACCTTTCCCGATGGGAAGCCTCTCGCTGGTGGCTGGTTTCTCTCGTTCTTTTCGAAATCTCCCAACGAAAAGCCTTTCGAGGATTTCGCTCGCGCTTTTCAACATTTCGCTATGAGAAGCTTTTCGAGGATTTCTCTCGTCCTCGGCAGAGAAGAAAATTAAGAAAATTTATCGAGAGTACCAGGGGACGAGATAGAGAAAGAGGCATGACAATGAGCTGTGAAATGAAGCCCTAATTTTCAAAGTTTCTCTTATTTTAGCCCTACCAAGATGTCACATACCTGGAGCCCTCCGATAAAAATTATTTATTAAATATAAAAATTTCAAAGAGGAAGGTGGGTCGGGTGATTTCGAGGAAGGAGGACGTGAGAGTGGAATCATGCGGCTGTGCTATTTTAAAAATTTTACCGATCCCTTCCTGTGGCATATAATCGAAAAGCCCTTTGACCACTCTTTCATACTATGAACCTTTCTTCGCCCAAAGGGGTATGGGGAAGGGGCGATCAAATTTTTAAAACCGTAGTAGCCGATTTCTATAATTTTAAATATCACTTTTGATGTGGGTTTTTTATGCAGTCTTCCGGTAAATATTATTTATTGAACATAAAAATTTTAAAGTGGCGGCTGTGTGAATTCCGGTGTGAAAGAGTGGGCCCACGGGGGGAGAGAGGGGGAGCAATTTTCAAACTTTTTTTGGACCAGTCATGTGATATGTCATCGGTAAGCTCTCGGATGACTCTTTCATATTATGAGACTTTCTTCCTCCCCTCCCCAATTTGGCCCCCACTGAGAGGGTAGTTTTTTCCGTTTTTATCATTTTAGATCGGATTTTTTTATGGAGCCCTCCACTAAATATTATTTATAATATATGAAATTTCAGGACAGTTTTCCAAATTTAGCCAAGACCCCTCATGTGACATATCGTTGGAAAGGTTTGTGACTACTTATTGATGTTATGCACTTCCGGTTGCCGCCCCCCCCCGGGGGGGACACTTTTCCAAATTTAGTCAATACCCCTCTTGTGAGATATCGTTGAAAAGGTGTGTGACTATTTATTGATGTTATGCACCTCCGGTGACAGTCTCCCCCAATTTGCCCCTCCCGGGGGACACTTTTTCAAAGTTAGCCGAGACCCCTCATGTGAGATATCGTTGGAAAGGTCTGTGACTACTTATTGATGTTATGCTCCTCTGGTGTCCATCCCCCCATTTTGCACCCCCCCCCCCCCCGGGGGGGGACACTTTTCCAAATTTTGCCAAGACCCCACATGTGAGATATCGTTGGAAAGGTCTGTGACTACTTATTGATGTAATGCACCTCCGGTGACCGCCCCCACCCCACTTTTCCCCCACGGTGTGTTTTTCTAAATTTAGCCGGGACCCCTCATGTGACATATTGTTGGAAAGGCTTATGACCACTTACTCATGTTATCCACCTCCCGCACCCCTCCCCCCTTTGCCCCCACAGGGAGGGCTTTTTTATAAATTCAGATCCAGACTTCTCATGTGACATATGGTTGGAAAGGCCTAAAGACCTGTGACGACTTAATCATATTATGCAGCTGCTGTGTCCCTCCGCTCGCTTTGACCCCTCCCCCAAGAGTTCTGGTCCGAGGTTCATTCGTTTCGATATTATATTTTTTACAAGATTTTGTAGTGCGTGCACACCACACCCGCCTGCTATTGTATATCAGTGCCGTATATAGCGGGTAACCTGTTTGTGATTTCATATTACAAGATTACGTATAAATTAGGGGCCCCGATTAAAGGAGGGGCCCGCTAGCGGTCGAAGTCACCTAGTCTTTATTAACATCGACGCATTCCAGTTCACCCGCAGACGATTCTTGATAAATGTATGACTTCGTTAGATGATGTTTGATAAATGTCGAATTTCGTTAATCAGGCGCGGAAAAAAGTGAATTTTGTCAATCGAGTGTGAAAAATTAGCGAATTTCATTGGTCGGGTAGGACAAAATGGCGAATTTAGTCAGTCAGGAGTGGAAAAATAGCGAATTTGTTTGATCTGGCACGAAGAAATTGCGAATTTTGTCGATAATGTGTGGAAAAATTGAAAAATAGTGAATTTTGTCAATCGAGTGTGAAAAAAAAAAAAAATTTGTCAATTGGGTGTGGAAAAATTGGGAATTTTGTCAATGTGCAGTGGAAAAAAATTACAAATTCCATCAGTGAGTTGAGATCGTGAATTTCGTCGATCGGGCGTGAAAAAATCGTGAATTTTGTTGTTTAGAAGTAGAAAAATCTCAAATTTTGTTGATTCACAGAAAAATAGCAAACTTCGTTAATCAGGCGCAGAAAAAAAGGGAATTTTGTCAATTGGGTGTGAAAAAATAGCAAATTCCATTGGTCGGGTAGGAAAAAATGGCGAATTTATTCAATCAGGCATGGAAAAATAGTGAATTTCTTTGATCAGGCACTAAAAAATTGCGAATTTTGTTGATAACGTGCAGAAGAATTTAAAAATAGTGAATTTTGTCAATTGGGTGTGAAAAAACAGCGAATTTTGTCAATTGGGTGTGGAAAAATTGTGAATTTTGTCAATGTGCAGCGGGGAAAAAATCACAAATTCTGTTAGTCAGTTGAGAATCGTGAATTTCGTCGATTGGGTGTGGAAAAATCGTGAATTTTGGCAATTAGGAGTTGGAAAATCTCAAATCTTGTTTATTCATGGAAAAATAGCAAACTTTGTCGATCAGGTGTGGAAAAAAAACGAATTTCATTGGTCGGGTACGAAAAAATGGCGAATTTAGTCAATCAGGCATGGAAAAATAGCGAATTTGTTTGATCAGGCATGAAAAAATTGCGAATTTTGTCAATAATGTGCAGAAAACTAGTGAATTTTATCAATCGGGTGTGAAAAAACAGGATTTTGTCTATTGGGTGTGGAAAAATTGTAAATTTTGCCTCCGTCAGTCAGTTGAGATCGTGAATTTCGTCGATCGAGCATGGAAAAATCATGAATTTTGTTGTTTAGAAGTAGAAAATTATGTTGATTCACAGAAAAATAGCAAACTTCGTTAATCAGGTGCGGGAAAAAAACTGAATTTTGTCAATTGGGTGTGAAAAAATAGCAAATTTCATTGGTCAGGTAGGAAAAAATGGCGAATTTAGTCAATCAGGCGTGGGAAAATAGCGAATTTGTTTGATCAGGCACGAAAAATTACGAATTTTGCCAATAATGTGCAGAAAATTTGAAAAATAGTGAATTTTGTCAATCGGGTGTGAAAAAACAGTGAATTTTGTCAATCGGGTGTGAAAAAACAGGGAATTTTGTCAATCGGGTGTGAAAAAACAGGGAATTTTGTCAATCGGGTGTGAAAAAACAGGGAATTTTGTCAATCGGGTGTGAAAAAACAGCGAATTTTGTCAATCGGGTGTGAAAAAACAGCGAATTTTGTCAATCGGGTGTGGAAAAACAGCGAATTTTGTCAATCGGGTGTAGAAAAACAGCGAATTTTGTCAATTGAGTGTGGAAAAATCGTGAATGTTGTCAGTGATGTGCAGTAGGAAAAAATCACAAATTCCGTCAGTCAGTTAAGAATCGTGAATTTTGTCGATTGGATATGGAAAAATTGCGAATTTTATCCATCGGCTTTGGAAAAATTACAAATGTTATCTATCGGCTATGGAAAAATTGTGAATTGTGTCAATCTGGCATGTAAAAATCGCAGCGTTTTTTTATCAGGCGCAGAAAAATAGTGCATTTCATTGATCAGATGTGGACAAATCTCAAATTTCGTTAATTCACAGAAAAATAGCAAACTTTGTCGATGAGGCGCAGAAAAAAAGGGAATTTTGTTCATTAGGTGCAGAAAAATAGCGAATTTTGTCGATTGGATATGGAAAAATTGCGAATTTTATCCATTGGCTTTGGAAAAATTGCAAGTATTTTGATCAGCTTTGGAAAAATTGTGAATTGTGTCAATCTGGCTTGTTAAAATCGCAAAGTTTTTTGATTATGTGCAGAAAAATAGTGAATTTTGTTGATCAGATGTGGACAAATCTCAAATTTCGTTGATTCATGGAAAAATAGCAAACTTCGTCGATGAGGCGTGGAAAAAAAGGGAATTTTGTTCATCAGGTGCAGAAAAATAACAGATTTTGTCGATTGGATATGGAAAAATTGCGAATTTTGTCAATGTGCATTGGGAAAAATTCACAAATTTCGTCAGTCAGTTGAGAATCGTGAATTTCATAGATTGGGTGTGGAAAAATCGTGAATTTTGTCAATTAGGAGTTGGAAAATCTCAAATCTCGTTTATTCATGAAAAATAGCAAACTTTGTCGATCAGGTGTGGAAAAAAAGCGAATTTCATTGGTCGGGTAGGAAAAAATGGCGAATTTAGTCAATCAGGCATGGAAAAATAGCGAATTTGTTTGATCAGGCATGAAAAAATTGCGAATTTTGTCAATAATGTGCAGAAAAATAGTGAATTTTATCAATCGGGTGTGAAAAAACAGATTTTGTCTGTTGGGTGTGGAAAAATTGTAAATTTTGGGGGTTTTGTTATGAATATGCCTTAAGTGTGTATGATGTTTACATTCATTTTTGTGAAAAAGTATCTCTCTTACTTTTTCTGTGATTGAAAGTGTTTTTTATATAAACTGGGTTATTTCTTATATTTTTAAAGTTTGTTTGGCTATCGTAAATATTTTTATGCAGTTGCTTAAAGAATTGTGAATGATGCCTATTGAAATACACTTATGCTGCAGAAGTATTGAAGAGGCAAAATTAAAAGATTAAATTGTTTATAAGTAAAGAAAGACTTGACTGACTTGTATAGGTGCATGCTCCCAAAAGCTGAAAGAAGCCAGTGACTCCTAAACATAAAAAATCCAGTTTCCACATTGTAAAACAAATGCATAAAAAAAATAGCATTTATATGGGCAGGGCCGAAACTAGGGGGGAGCAGGGGGGGCACGTGCCCCGGGCGCCGCTTTAACAGAAGGTGAAGGGGACGCCAAAATGAAGATTTTGTTTTACGTTTGATACAAGAATGTATGTATATATATATATATATACGAAATTTGTATAAAACTGTCTCGGAGCCAGAAAATTTAAAAGGAAAACTGTACCAAATGTATTAAACTTTACAAATACTAGATGAAAAGATTCATCTACAGTACAAAACTGCAAATGAATAAAAAAAAAAGAACTGTTCTCTTAGGCTTTTTTCATTCTCCCATTCAAAAAGTATCATGTCTATGCTTTTGCCTACTATCTTTTAAATCACTTCCTGTGTAGGAGATCGTTTTTCAAGGTCAGTCTCTATTGTGGGACACTGTCCACTATTGGTAACTACCCAGCACGAAGCGACCCCTCAGTCTGACTTTTCTATTAGATAAAAAAATTCCATGAAAGCTGTTTGTTTGTTTTCCTGTTTTCCGCTGAGCATCAGCTTCCCTTTTTTTTTTCTTTTCTGTCTTGCCATGGGCGATGACTGCCCGCGACAATAAAACAAACGGGAGGGGGAATGCACAAAGTAAAATTCATAGTAAAACCTTCTTTTTTAGATATCGACCTCATTTAGACTATACAAAAAAAAAAAGTTTCAAATGATTAAAATGCAATTTAGTTCCTTTTGATTACGTTTTCAAGGTTTTAATGAATCAATGTTTGACAAAGCTGATTACGTAGTTCAGTTTTATATTTTTTAAATTAAAAAAATAAGTTGTCTATTAAGATACTTAGTAAAATTCTTTTTGTAAATTTACTTTGTAGTGGAAATAAGTTGTTTAAAAATAAGTTGTCTATTAGATACTTAGTAAAATTCTTTTCGTAAATTTACTTTGTGGTGGAGAGGGGGGGCGCCAAAATCCATGTTTGCCCCGGGCGCCAAAAAGGCTAGTTTCGGCCCTGTATATGGGGAGAAAATTCAAAGTGAAAAATGACTTTTTTAGGTACTTTTCGGTTAGCCCTGCGCCAGTATTATATTTACATATTTATATACACACACATGAAAAGGTATTTTTCACTAAAGAGGGCAGATGGAACAATCACCAAAATCAATAAAGAAATAGTACACATTGTCGAAAAATTCTATAACGATTTATATAAATGTGAAGATCAGAGTGAAATCAACTTATGTGATCCACGAGAAAACTTAACAGAAACCGATGCCATAATCCCAGTGATGACAGACGAAGTTTTACAAGCCATTAAATTTATGAAAAAAGGTAAATGCCCCGGAGAAGATGGAATTACAATCGACCTTATCAAAGAAGCAGGAGAATTTGCAAAAATGCTATCCTTACTGTTTTCCAAATGTCTCCAGAAGTCAGATGTACCAGAAGATTGGAATAATGCTGTGATGGTGCTACTTTACAAGAAAGGAGAGAAGGAAAACATTAAAAACTACCGTCCAATCAGCTTACTGTCAGTGATTTATAAAATTTTCACCAAAGTTTTAACGACAAGACTTGAATCAGCTCTGGACTCAGCTCAACCTAGAGAACAAGCAGGATTCCGAAGTGGATTCAGCACAATGGATCATATCCAAACGGTAAGGGAACTCATAGAAAAACATAAGGAATATAATTTACCTCTTTGCCTTGCCTTTATTGATTATGAAAAAGCATTTGATTCGGTCTACACATCAGCAGTAGTAGAATCTCTGGAAGGCATTGGTATAGACAAACCTTACATCAATATTATAAAGAAGATTTACAAGAAAGCAACAGCAACCATCCGCTTGGACAAAGGAAAAGCAAAGATCAAGCTTGGAAGAGGGGTAAGACAAGGAGACACCATTTCGCCTAAGCTTTTTACTGCTGTCTTAGAAAATATTTTCAAGAAGCTGGATTGGGAAAACAAAGGGATTAGAATAAATGGGGAATATTTAAGTCATCTCCGATTCGCTGACGACATTTTAATTTTCAGTAACAGTCCTGAAGAATTGGAAAATATGCTAACAGATTTGGCAGAAGCTAGCATTAATGTGGGATTAAAAATAAACTTGGAAAAGACTAAGGTGATGTTCAATTCATTTGCATCAAAAAAGAAAATCGTCTACAACAACACTGAAATTAAAGAAGTGCAAAGTTATGTGTACCTTGGGCAAGAAATATCATCTGATAATAGTATCATGAATGAAATCAATAGAAGAATAAGAAATGGATGGAGTGCTTTTGGGAAGAACAATATTATTCTGAAGAGTAGTATGCCCCTGTGTTTGAAAAGAAAGGTATTTAACCAATGTGTTTTGCCTGTCCTAACTTATGGAGCAGAAACATGGACGCTAACAAAACGGATGGTACAAAGATTACAGACAACACAGAGAAGTATGGAAAGATGTATGCTAGGTATAACTAGAAGAGACAGAAAAAGAATAACCTGGATAAGAAGTCAGACGAAAGTTTTTGACATCATTGAAAGAATTAAACGGCTAAAATGGAAATGGGCTGGGCACATCGCAAGAAGACAAGACAATAGATGGAGCACAAACACCCTACAGTGGTATCCCAGAGATGTAAAACGGCCAAGAAGACGACCTCAAGTAAGATGGAGTGATGAAACCAGAAAAATAGCCGGTGTAAATTGGATGACTAAAGCACTAGACAGGAAACATTGGAAAAATCTGGGGGAGACCTACATCCAGCAGTGGATTGAAAACGGTTGATGATGATGATGATATGTATGTATATGTACATGTATATATACACTGGCACCCGGCTAGCCGAAAAGTACCCTTTTTTAATATCAGGGGTCGCAGCATATAGGACAAATTTTATTGTTCTTACCAGTAACCTTTTTCAATAATCTTCATGGAATAGTCCTATTGCACATCTTATAAAAATGTCTCTTGTCGATTACTGATAAAACATACTGGTAAGAACAATACAATTTGTCCTATATGCTGTGACCCCTGTTAATATGTACATTAGTACAAAAAAAACTAATTGCACTAAATGTGTATAATTAATTTAGACATAAAATTCTTAAAATTTGAATAATTAATTAAATATATATATTTAAATGTGTATAGTCGGAAAATATAGTTGAGCAAGATACAGTATAAAAATAATGTGTATAAGCTAAGCAATCACGATAGTAGGGAATGTTAAGAAAACAATATTTCTTATTTTGATTTTGTCATACAAAAATGCATAATAAAAACGTGACATTATTTTGCACTTTATAAAAATCAAAATACACTTTCAAACATTTGTTCTTCTACAACACACACACACAAAAAAAAAGGCGAGTTAGATATTAAAAGTTAGTGGCCACAGATAAAAAATTTGTCACCACCTGGCAAGTGGTGACCATCCATGAGTTTGCACCTAATGTTCGTTTTTGAAAGCTGCGCCTAGCACTCTGGGACGATTCTACTAACCAAAAGGGTGTCACACTGAGTATTTTCTTAAGTTGTTCATTTGCTGGTTGTCACTAGGATTGGCACCAGGGCCCGAAACTAGGGGGTTGCAGAGGGTTCATGTGCCCCGGGCAGCAGCATGAAAGACGAAGGGGGTGCCAAATAAAGATTTTGTTTGTCGTTTCATAAAAAAATGTATATATATGAAATACAAAGAAACTTGCAAGCTAATGTTAAACCTATGAGAGCGTTCTTTTCAAATTTGTGAAAGTGACTTTATAAAAAAAAATCTGCAACCAAAATCTATAAAGTAAACACTAATACGGTTAGAATTCTTTCTAAGCAAGAAAAAAAAATCATTTGAAACTGTTAATATGCAAGTGAGAAATTTAAAAAAGAACGCTCCCATAGGTTTAACATTAGTGATCCAGTTTCTTATAGAGCCTAGTATAGGCTCTTAATGCTGAAGCTAATGTTAATCCTATGGGAGCCTTGTTTTACATATTTGTTGTTAGCATTTATTAAATTATTTTTATTTTTTAAGGACTTTTATTTCTTTTTTTGCATAGGGTACCTGCGGCAATAACTTTTATTGTGTATGAGGAGGGGGGTGTGCCAAAATCTATCCCCCGGGCTCAAAACAATCTAGTTTCGGCCCTGATTGGCAGTCAGCTAAACAAATGCCGTTCACCCCCTATTTTGACAAAATCAAAAAAGACCTGACACATGTGCAAAAGCATGGAAGGCTTTGCTATCCAAAAACAAACAATATACTGACATGAATGTAAACATAACCCTTATTTTCTCAGATTCAACTAAACAAACAGCACAACTATCAGTTTCTGACTGCAGTTTTAGATATTTGTCTTTAACCCTTTTTGCACTGAATTATGAATTCATGAAAATTTTTTTTCTTCTAAAGCATGTACTGTACATCAGTGATTTTTTTTTTTACAAGCATTTACCTTCAGCTGTAATTAGAAATAAAAAAAATTGTGAAAATTCCATTATAATGTTTTAAATTTAAAATACAGCTTCATCGTATGTTCTAAGGTTCAATTTAAGGTATTTTAGTTATATTTATTGAAACTTCATTTTTGTGGATTTATTTCAGAAATATGTATATTAATTTTGTTTTTTTAATTTCATGCTGTTATAAGAATATATATTGCTCAGCTTTCTGTTGTACCTTTGTTTCCATTACAGGTACACCAATAAATTTACGCTTGCTGTTCGGTCCAGTGTTCAATTCAGACGCTTTTCTCCGGGAGGGACTTTTGCGACTCTGGGGGGGGGGGGGGTTGCATTTTATGTCCATTGAAAATGCAAAATCTCAAATTTTCTGGGGGGGGGGGTGTCCTCCCGGGCCACCACCTGAATTCAACACTGGTTTGGTCTTATTATTAATTTTATTGTTGCAGTGAATTATGTATGATGTGATAGCAATATATTTAAAATGCAATAATAAAGCCTTTTGTGGTAAAATTTAGGTAGGCAAAAAAAGTGTACAAAAAAAAGTGTACAAAATCTGAGCGTATTTGGCACCACTGATTGTACATAAAAAGTACACAATTTAGGTATGCCAAAATAGTGTAAAAAAAAAGTGCACAAAATCTCAGCGTATTTGGCACCTCTGATTTTGCATAAAAAGTGAACAATTTAGGTATGCACTTTTTGCGCACAATTCAGTGTGCACTTATATGCATAAGCAGAGGTGCCAAATATGCTCACTTTTTTGTGCACTTTTTTTTTTCACTTTTTGTGCAAACTTTTCCTAGCTGGTACGTTTTAATTTTTGCAGCACCTCTCTTCATAACACTAACCGCTGCAATACCAGTGCCGTATTCTTGAGCTTATTTTGTCATAATCTCACTAATTCTACATCATTTATGATTTGAATTTTTTCTTCTATCTATACTTAAAGTAATGCGGTTTTTTTTTTTTTTTTTTTTTTCCACACAATAAAATTGAAAATTTTTACTGTAGTAAAAATCTCGTACGGGAGCTCTAGCTAAATTCAAAGAAATTCTATGAAAGAGGATCCAAAATATTTATCTGTACGCCTGAAAGGACTGCTTGCACACGAGGAATGTGATAGTTAAAAAAAAAAGCTTTAAAAATGGATTTCAGTTAGCCGAGAGTTTCGGATAAAAGAGGTTCTACAGTATTTGAAAACAATAGGCACCTCATCCAATGGCTGCTGAAATCACGAAGGGTTGCGAAATCAGCGGTCATAACATCACTGTCTATTGTATTAAGAACAAAATTTAAACTTACCGGATTCACCACATGAATTCAGATCACCACCAGAAGGTAATTTCATCGCAGATTTGGTTTCACCTATTTAATATTGTATAAAGTTTTAGCATATCAATGAACATAACTACTAAATTTGTTTATTTGAAAAAAAAAAAAAGAAGAAAAATTACAGCAAAAAAAAAATACGTAAAACTTAAATCTAAAGTTTTATTAATTTTGTAAATTTCATAAAATTACAGTTTGTATCAATGAATATTAAGGTTTCAAAAACAAAATAGATAAGCAGATATTCAATCTAAAGCAATTCAAAAGTTATAAAATAACGATAATGGCTAGTAAATCAAAATGATCTGAAATTTAAATGTGTTTATTATCACACAAAAAATTTTAAATTTCTAATTCCTGTAAAAAATAATTTCTAGCACAATGAAACTCTGCTTATCTGGGCTAATATGAAATAGAATGCAATTTCGATATGCAGATATCTGGATAGTCTGATCAATCATAAAGAAAACATTGTTGTAAACAAAAAAATTCTTGAAGATTGCTTTTGATTAATAAAAAGGAAAACTTTATGCATGTTGAAAATAAAATCCTTTTTATTACAAAGAACAAAATACAATACAGTACTTACATACACTTAGAAGTTTTAGATAAATGTGTGTCTAGCACCCCCCCCCCCCCCGAAATAAAATTCTGGGTACAGCACTGATTTCTGGCCCTCTACTGTATATATATATGTACACTATATGACTAAAGGTGACCGGTCACTTGCGATTTTTGACGTTTTGTTAAATATCTAGAAAAATACATGAGGAATTAACCTGAAACTACAAATCTGTAAACAGTATAGTGTAGGTCATATATTTCTGTGAAGATTTTTCCCCGAAACCCCATAGGGGACCGTCAACATTTAAAAGAATGAATATGTTTTGGATAACACTGTAAAAACTAATGTAGCAAAAGCGTTCAAACACGAGATTATTAATAAGTGGCTTATTGTAATATATACTGTTCATTTTTATGAGGATAGCATGTATACATGTAGAGAAATTAAGTTTTTTATGAAACAGTCTCAAATTTCACTGAGGTTTTTGCTTATTATTTGCACTTAATATTAAAAAGTTCTTTTCAGAAAATATGACAAACAGTGTACACAATACTCTGCAATCAGAATTAAAAGATAATAAAAATTGGATGAAAAATGAGCAGGTTTACTAAAAAATGTTTTGCTGAGCATGCGTGAATGCAATCAAAATAACTTTTTCGAAACCATAGCTTGAAAATTCTGAAAGTTATCGCAATAGTATAAGCTCAAAATCCATTGTTTCCAAAAGTAAGCAAAAAGATGAGGAGTTGTATCCAAATATAGTAGTATGTGCAATATTGGGTATGCTGTCTTGGTGCTAATCAACAGATATTTGATACAACTGCTCATATTTATTTTTCTTTTTGGGAACAACAGATTTCGAGCTTATTCTATCGACGATAATTTTCAGAATTTTCAATCTATGATTTTGAGACTTTCCCAAAAGTTGCTCTATATACTTAGCTAATACATTATGCATATTATATTTTGATTGCATTCGCGCATGCACAGTGAAACATTTTTTAGTAAACCTGCTCATTTTTCCTCCAAGTTTTATTATTTTTTAATTTTGATTGCAGAGTTTTGTATGCAATGTTGTTTGTCATATTTACTGAAAAGAACTTTTCTTTATATTAAGAACTCTGCAAATTATAAGCAAAACACTTAGTGAAATTTGGGACTGTTTTTATTAAAACCTTAATTTCTCTACGAGTATAGATGCTATCCTCATAAAACTGAACACAGCATATTGGAATAAGCCACTTATTAATAATCTCGAGTTTGAGCGCTTTTGCTACATTAGTTTTTACAGGGTTATCCAAAAAATATTCATTCTTTTTCAATTTGTTGATGTTCCCCTGTGGGGTTTCGGGAAAAAAATCTTCATGGAAATATATGACCTATACAACCTTACCTTTATACCTTTTACCTTTATTACTCTACTTAACTTTAAAGGTATACTTAGTGTATACCTTTTGTATTACTATTATAGGTCATTATTTTACTATTCAGAAACTAATTTCGAATTATTCTGTAATACTCTAAACAGCAAATTTTTAATGATTTTATACCAGCTCTAAATAAACATATCTACATAATTATATTGGTTCTAAATTTAAAATTCAACTTCAAACATAGGAATGGATTATATGTTTTGTTTTTTTTTTTTTGGGGGGGGGGGGGGGGCTAAAAATGTCATTGCCAGAGTCAAAAAACTCATTTACACTTGCTGTACTGAAAATATCATATGCAATATTTTGAAAATAAATATCAAATGTATGAAAATAAATATCAAATGTATGAAAATAAATATCAAATGTATCAAAATATCAAACTTTGTGGTATTTTGAAAATAAATATCGGATATATTATGTAGTATATCAAGCTATGTCCATTGATATGTATCACCAACCATGCTCTTCATAGCTATAGTGTTTACTCTTTAGTGTATACCTTCTGCTGATTATCATATACACTTTTTTTGCAACTATTTCACTAATTCTTACTTTCTCTCTCTCTCTTTTTTTCTTCTGCAGATTAAAGACTATGTTCTAAACTTTTAAACACATAAAAGCTAAATTTATTATGTTTTTTGTGCTTTTCATTATGTAGGGGGTTTTTTGCATGTTTGTGTCAAAAAAGAAAAATGTTCATTTTATGAGTAGCAGTCCCAGATGAAGATTCTGCCTGTGCCACTGTCTATTTATTGTGTACTTTGTTTACTTTTACTATGCATATTTGATTTGTGTTTATAGTTATTTATCTTTTTATTTTCTAGAGAGAAAAGAAGGTATCAAGAAGAAAGTAAAGACTTTTGAAGTTCATGTTGATTTAGTACATCAATTATCTTATTTTACCATCTTCGCCTTTAAAAACATTTTCACTACTTGTAATCCCTTTTTCCTGTGTGCACACTTGCCAACTAATCCTTTCTTTCTGATTTCCTTTTTTCAATATACAAATAATTTCAATATTTTTCAGTCTTTTTTCAATGTGTAAATAAATATAATTTTATTAACTGAATGATGTTTCATTTGTTTTTGAGAATATTCCCTTGACACTGAGAAACACTGTCATTGCTTCAGACTTAAATTATTAAAAATTATTGTAATAAAAAAAGAATAATGTGAGTTATAATTTTTTAAAAAATTAACATTAGTTTAGTATTTGCTCTGTTGTACATTGGAAAGTATTTCTCTGGTAAAAGAAAAAGAATGCATGATAGGGATGGGCATTATTTAACGTATAAGGATAAAAAAAAAAAAAAAACCTGTTACTATGCTGGAACCTACTATTAAATTAATATGTTACCGAAAAGTCCCTGTTAATTAAATAACATATGGTTTTAAATGGCAACGTCTTCTTTCATTTTCCTTAATCAAGAATTCAATTTTGTGCCTCTAAAATGGAACAATATTCACTAAAAACATCCTCAATCATTTCTTTTCAGACGTGCACCCCCTAGTTTGGCCCATCTTCACCCTCTAGTTATGGGCAACTCTGTCAGGTGTGTGGTGTTAAATAGATAGAAGGTGTTAGATGGTGTAGAGATGGTGTTAAATAGGTGAATAGTAATGCCTTGCAGCACTAATTAAATGCTTTTTTGGCTTGGTGCCTGATGCTGGGTCATCACCATCACATACTTTCACCGATTCTGATGGTGCAAAGTAGATCATAAACAAAACACTGGCACAAATAGTAAATCAGGAAAACCTCTGAAAATTTCTAAGAAAAAAGCTCATGGCTGACATGTTTTGTACTCATGAATCGTATATATTGCCTTCATTTAGCAATTCCATAACAATAAGTCAAGTTCAACTTATAAAACCCAGCAAAGTTTTGTCTAATTTTTGATCTGAGCAATTTTTTTTCAACTAAAAATATATTCGTGTTTTTTTGGGTTGCTTCTAATTTTGAACGATTGATTTTTGTTGAATTTTGCAGTATAATTTCATTTATGTTATGTAAAAAAAAAAAAGCATTGATCCCCCCCCCCCCCCTTAAAATAATGCAGTGAAACAAGAGTTCAAGTTCATTAAATTTATAAAAAGTACCATTTTGCAACATTTAAGTAAAATACATTTATTCATAATTTTATCTTTTAAAAATTTTAATTCTCGATTTTGAATAGAAAATCTATTTCCAAAAATAAGAAAACATTGTTTTGCCACATTCAAATAAAATTCACGAATTTATAAATTTTTAATTTTATTAGCGCATTTAAACACTTAAGAGTTTTTATTATGTACTCATAGAGGTTTTTTAGGGGGTGGGGTGGGGGCGAGGAGGTTTGTCGCACTATAAATCTTGTTTTTGGCCAAGTTTTTTTTGTTTGTTTGTTTGTTTGCTGAAAAAAGGAAAGAAAATCACTTCTATAATTTTTGAGAACTTAATTTTAACCCCCTCACTGACAAGCCCATGTTAATACGTTCACTAAACTCCAGGTTTCACTGCAATACAAGCAATATTTAAAGTAATATATTTCTATTGATTTAATGTATTTTTAATACATTGAACAATGAATAATACTTCCAAGGATTGCATTCATACTCGTTACTAAGTTTTTTTTATAAAATGTTCAAAGAATAATTTTTTTTTAACATTTAAAGCAAAATGCAGAGAAAACAACATAACAATTTTGCCCTTTTCCAAGACAGTCGGAGGGTTAATATAGTTGTAATTAATTTGAAAAAACATATTTGTATGAACGAAATTTGTTTGGATGAATTGCATTTGATTAAAAGTATATAAATAAAATTGTTGTGTTCTTGTGAAATTAGCTTTGAATATGCGTTGATAGATATGGCTGTTGGCTGCTATGAAGTCGTGGATCAAATTTCTCTTTTTTAATACCTTCCAACATATTTGAAAAGTGTTTATGATTTCAGTTTGTCTGTCCACCTGTCTCTCCTTGCTTTAACTCGCGTAAATATAGTCCAATTGCCATGAAATGGATACATCTTATTTGGGTTTAGTATGGCATATTCGATATTGTAAAGGAAGTGCGTATAGCATTTTTGGTTCATTTACAGGACCACTCAAAAGAATTCCATTACATTACAGTCTATGGGGGAAAATCGCTTTTCGATATTGTAAAGGAAGTGTGTATAGCATTTTTGGTTCATTTACAGAGCCACTCAAAAGAATTCCGTTACATTACGGTCTATGGGAGAAAATCGCTTGCTGTGTATTTTAATGATATTACAGTATTTAAAACATATTGAAATTGATATAAATCACTGAGGTGTACTAAAAGGTTCTTCCTATTGAATAGGTATAGTGCATATAAGTAGATGTGCATAGAACTTATCGTTTATTTACAGGAACACTCAAAAGTATTTGGATATAGAAGAAAATGAGCAATAATTGAACTATTGAAGCCACGAACAATAACTGCTGGAAGAGCATTTTCAATTGTGGTATGCATTTTTAAATTTAACTATTTTTTAAATATTACTTGATGTGTATCAATTCTAGATCTATACAAGGTTGAACAACAGTTCTCAACAACATTCGTTTATTGGCTGAAATTTTAAAATGTACTATGCGTTTAACTGAACTCCCTTTTTGCATACTATATATTATGCATACCTATCTGTAGATGATATACAGGGCTGCAAAAAAATCATATATTTTAACGACTCTTCATGGTAATGGGAGAAATCGTGTTTTCAAATAGAGATGCAACGAATATTCGGCCCATTCGGCCTGTCTGCCGAATATTCGGCTTCGGCCGAATATCAAGTCCATTATTCGGCCTTGGCCGAATAATACTTTAATAAATATTTTTATATTTACACAGTATAACTTTTTAATTTGACAATTTATATTCATCATATATAATGAAAATTTTATTTGAAATTAACTAACACTTTTTTTTTTCCATTAACTTTCATTCTCCGAATAAGTTTTATCTACCCATTTTTATATAAGAGGCTAATTTAGGAATCATGTTAAAAAAATTTTATGCTGTATCAGTAAGTACAAAAAGTATCTGTAATAAGCTAAAATAATCTGTTAAATTTAAAATTAATCTATTCAAAATTGTTTTAATACAGCTGTACAAGCTAATTCAATTTTTTTTTTTTTTTTTATCATAATGGGAAGTTTAACATTTAACCCTTGTTACATAAAAAAATATTTTTTCAATAATATTTTGAATTATACCTATAAAGAACATAAATATATGATTATTATATGTATAAGATATTTAAGTCGTATATGTTGCAATACTTAAGGGTTTTTTCTTTTAGTAAAATACGCTTAAAAGTTAAATATATTTTAAGTTATTTTTTTTAAGTCTGTTACTATTTCTTATTAAATAATGAAAGAAATGTAAATACTAAATTCTTTTAATTAGTATGCATTTACGTTTTAGATATTTTTTTCAAGAATAGCATTGTAATGCCTTAAAAAACAGTTAAAATGTTTTCAATAAACGTAGATTGTGATGCAGAAATAATTATAATAATTCAGCATTCTCAGGTGATAGTCTATTTCTTTTTTTTTTTTTTTTTTTTCGTAAATGTTACCTGCTTCTGAAAATAATCTCTCACTATATATGGTATTTCCTGGTGCAGAAAGGTACTTTTTGGCTAATTGTGAAAGGTTTGGAAA